>CM077010.1:63855526-64458026 GCA_039090855.1 Macrothele yani | reverse complement strand
GAGTTGCTAAATTTCTTTTAATCTGCTCTAAACAACCAATTTTGAAAGAAATTCGGTAAACAAATGCTCGCTATTACATGCCCTTGTGGGAGACCCATTCAAGTAGACGATGACCAAATCTAATTATTAATCGAAAGCAATTAGAGAGAGAGAGAGAGAGAGAGAGAGAGAGAGAGAGAGGAAAAATAATACGTCGATGTGCCGAGTTGCTAAATTTCTTTCAATCTGCTCTAAACAACCAGTTTTGAAAGAAATTCGGTAAACAAATGTTCGCTACTGCATGTCCTTCTGCGTTGTGAAAGACCCATTCAATTAGACGACGACCAAATCTAATTATTAATCGAAAGCAACCAGAGAGAGAGAGAGAGAGAGAGAGAGAGAGAGAGAGAGAGAGAGAGAAAAGAGTGAGAGGGAGAGAGAGAGGGGGGGGGGTAATACTTTGATCTGCCGAGACGCTAAATATCTTTTAATCTGTTGTAAACAATCTATTTAAAAAGAGATTCGGTAAACAAATGCTCGCTATTGCATGCCCATCTGCGTTGTGGGAGACCCATTCAAGTAGGCGTTGACCAAATGTAATTATTAATCGAAAGCGACCCACACAGTACGACCCGAGTAATTGCGCAGATACAGGTGGTATTCAGCCGTGTCGTGATACCACGTTTGACAAAGTTTGAATGTGTGAATAGTTACCGATGTCTGGGTGGCCCACGATTTGTACGAGAGAGAAAAAATGCCTGACCGCATATCTGTTTTCGATTCACTGTTTTCGTATTTCTGAAACGAATGGTGACTGGCGATGAGAAATGGATTGTGTACATTAACGTGGAGAGGAAAATATCGAGCAAGATGAGCTGCCATCGATCACTTCAAAGGCTGATCTACATCCCACAAAGATAAAGAAAGGTCTGTGTGTGTGTGTGTGTGTGTGTGTGTGGAGGGTGTGGAAGTGACGTGTTTTTAGCTGTTGTCGTGTAGCCAAGCGGTTAATTCTGTTGGGCACTATTCCGAGTTGGACCATCTGAAGCCCGTACTTGATTATTAGCGTCCAGAAATGGTCAACAAAAGGGCGTTGTCTTCCACCAGGCGTCAGGCTCAGGATGACCACACGTCCGGCTTTTGGAGGACACGTCCTCCTATCCTCCAGGCATTAAGGGAAATAGCCCGAATGTCCGGCTTTTTCAATAAGGAATAATTCAAATAGATTTTGATCAAATTCTTCTATTGTAATCATATATCCTATCCAGCCACCAGTAAAATGTATTAATTAATTTCTGAATTCTCGCTCTCGGTCCCCCCTCCCCCGGTCAGTTTTTTTTTCAGCATGCAGCTGCCTGCTTTGTGTGTTGTGAGTCGTTGCTGTGAGTTTTTTTTTCTGTTTAAAATTCAAGTTTCTTAATCAGTGATGGGTACTGCTAGTTAAATACAATTTGAAAGACATGTCAAGCCCTGAATTTCACAAATGTTTGTTAAAGAAACCCGATCTACAGAAGAAAATCTTTTCCAGGGAAAAATACATATTAGTCCAGCGGACTGAAATCTTTTTTTCATTTTTTAAAGTTTTACACGTATAAACTCTCAGACTGTAAAATTTAAATAAAGAATATGTATGTATTTTTGTACACATTTATTGTGCCCTTCTTTTTCTCGAACTGTCCTCCTTTTTTTAATGAAAATGTCCTCCCATTCCCAAAAGTCATCTGGTCACCCTGGTCAGACTTCATGTCTCTTTGGTCACCAGGATATTCTGGTATCTACAGAACTCGCTCAACGGGAAAACTTTCGCTTCTTTGGAGGACTGCAAAAATAATCTTGACCAGTTCTTCGTTGTCAAATCTGCAAAGGTCTTAGCTAATAGAATCCGCGAGCTACCTGATAGATGGCGAGAGGTATCGGGAAATATTGGCGCATATATACACTATATTGACAAAAGTCACCGGACACCCCTTCAAAAGCAAATGAACGGATCCGCTGCGTTTTTAAGATGCGCGGTACAGCTGCAAACGGTATAAAAACAAGCCTGCAGCTAACCGCGATCATATCGCACTGTGAAGTTGAGTGAAAATGTCGCGGCGGGAGAGAACTGTCCTTGAGAAAGGAAAGATTGTTGGGTGTTATATTAATGGGTTGTCCATAAGAGAAACCGAGAGGCGTTTAAACATATACGCAAGTCAACTGATTTGGATGTACTGAATAAGTGGAAGACACATGGCGTGCCTAAAGCAGCAAAACGTACCGGCAGACCAAAGAAAAACAGTGATAGAGAACGTCGAAGCCTCAGGAGAGTCGTTGCAGCTAATCGATGGAGTACTGCACAAGACCTCAGTGTACAGGTGAGTAAACATGCTGGAACCTCAGTATGTACACGTACGATTCGCAGAGAACTTCATTCCATGGGTTACGGTGGTCGTGCGGCTGCTCATAAGCCCTCAGCTCCACTCGGAACACTACTCGTCGTTTAGCATGGTGTAAAGAACATTTATCGCTTACCATAGATCAATGGAAACGGGTCCTATGGACTGATGAATCCAGATACACGATCCATCAGTCTGATGGCCGTGTGTGGGTATGGCGGCAGCCGGGGGAATGCTATTTACTGTACTGTTCCTACGGTAAAGTTTGGAGCTGGCAGTGGACTCGTGTCTGGGTGTTTTTGTGGTATGGTCCTGGCCCATTGGTTATCGTGGACAAACCTATTAACCAGCACGTCTACCTCGATATTCGGGACAATTATACCCAACCAACTCTGTGGCAATACTATGGAACCGAGCCCTGCTGGTACCAGCAAGATAATGCACCGTGCCATAAAGCAAGGACTGTTACGGCGTGGTGTTTGAAGATAATTCCGCATCGGGTGTGGACTGGCCAGCACAGAGCCCTGATCTTAATCTCATAGAGCACCTATGGGATGAATTAGAGCGCCGCACAAGAAGTTTGGAACCAAGGCCTACTGCTAAGCAACAGTTTGCGGCTGCATTATGTACTGAATGGAAGCTCATACCTATCGCTGTGTTCCAAAATCTTGTCGAAAGCTTGTCTCGAAGGGTCAGTGCATCATTAAGGCCAGAGGTGGACCGACACCGTACTAAGTATTGTCAATAAATGCTATGTTGTGTTTCTTCTAAGTGTCCGGTGACTTTAGTCAGTATAGTGTACATACATTATTGAATAAAGTGACGATGATAAGTTTTGTCTTTGACTTTTGTTTACAAATGAGGAAATACTTTCTGTACAACCCGATAGATTGTCTACAGTGTCATGAAAGTCATGAATTGGCGAAAAGGGCATTCTATGAATTGCAAAATGGAAATTTTTGTTGTGAGAACTTCCAAACTCTAACGGAGCTTGCTTTAAGAGTACTAGAATAAAAGAACACGGACGCGCTTCCGTTTGTTACGGGAAATAATATTTTGTTTTAACATGCGTTGAAATGTTCCGGTACATAATTTGTGTTCAAGAAAACGATGTCTCTGGACCACTGTAAAATTTTCTGTTTTTTAACATGAAAAATGAAATCCGGCGGACCCGTAGACCTTGATATATAATAGCTATTTAAATGTGGTGTGGTTTCATCTGATGTAAGTTTATTGAATTCTTGAAAAAGTAAGTAAATTTTTAATTATAAATAATATTTATCGTTATTGATTATGTTCCTAAGGAACGCAGACGTTGCCAAGGGAATATGGGGGGTGGGCGAAGATTTTCTTGCCCACCCTGCCCGCCCGTCCAGTTCATGATGTGCCAATTTTTTATTTTATTTTGTTTACTTTAAAGCTGGACTTTGCCGAGTAATAATGTTTCGTGTTTTTCTTCGTCTAACCCCAGGTATTATCATCCCCTGGCAAGTACGTTGTTGAAGTTATCCAAGCAGCATCCGCAGGGCCAAGACAATTCAGTTCTCCACTCTTCGAAATCCTTAGTTTAAGCCTTTATCACGTTAGAATGGCCAAGGGCGAATGAGGGGGTGGATAGGAACTCATTGAATGAGGTCATTAATAATTGCTCTTCTGTGTGTTTGTGTTTCTAAAGGGGAGGGGGGCTCCAACACGGAAATTGCAGTCTAAGTTACATCTGTCCCCCTCCCCCGGTGGCGCTGTGGTCTAAACGATGGCTTCTGATCATTCGTCTCAGATGGGTCCGTGTTCAAATGCCGGTGAGGCATGGATGTTGTGTTTGTCTTACAGCGCTGGCTATCCCTTCCTTGGAACCAGCGACCCTAAATTAGGGACGGGCGACTCCTTATAGCTCACTGAGGTGCTCACGGTGGTCGTTAAACCTCCAATCAAAAAAAAAAGTTACACGGGCGTTCTTTCTGCCCTGAAGGAGCAGAAAGCACGCCGGTGTAACTTTTGGAGAGTGAGGGAGCAGGACGTGACTGATGACTGCTGTGGAGAAGAGTGCAAGGCCAAGTCGCTGGCTTGAAAGAAGGGAGCTAAAGAGGCGGATGTTACTGTAAGTATCCTTGTCACGACGTTGAAATTTGGTTTTTGTAAAAAAAAAAAAAAAAACATTTTTCTTTAAAGAAATTGTTCGAGCACAATGCTATTTAGGTGTACTAATAAGTTTTAAAGCGTTTTAAGATAACGCAACATGTTATTTCAGAGAAAACAGCAATACCTTTACGAATCAAAATATGCGCCGTCATTATCTATCACCTTCACCATCGGTCGGGCAGCTGACGGATTCCCGCAGCCGTGAAGAATACTTCGTCGTGTGACGCGATGAAGTCGTCAACCCATTTTTGCCCTTCGTCACATGACGGGAACCGTACAGCCGACAAACCATGTTGCACCGATCGGAACAAATGATAGTTTGAAGGGGTTATGTCGGGACCATACGCCGGGTGCCCAAAAACTTCCCGACCAAGCGTAAATAACGTTTCCTTGACCGATTTCGCGACATGCGGCCTAGCGTTGTCATTTTAATCGCAGACCCTGTTCCAATAGTTCATAATAGAGCACACACCCTTCATATCCCACCAGATGCACGCAGCAGAACTTTCTTGAAGTGAATATTGCGTTTCGGTGTCGAAGTCGTTGTTTCACCGGGGTATACCCAGTGTTTTTTGCGTTTGGGATTGTCGTACCATATCCACTTTTCATCACCCGTAACGAATTTCCACAGGAAAGACTTCCTGTGTTGTTTATTCAACAGATTCAAACACTTCATGACACGCTCATCCTTGTTTCTCTGGCTCAGGTAATGCGGCACCCATTTTCCTTCCTTCTGAATTTTTCCCATTGCGCATAAACGATTGGAAATGGTTTGTGGAGTTACCCCCAGGTGTTCAGATAGTTCCTTTTGTGTTTGAGACGAATCTTCATCCAGCAATGCTTGCAGTTCCTCATGTTCAACCTTCTGCGGGGCGCCGCTACGTTCTCGATCGCTAACATCACAATCACCTGCTTTAAACCGTCTAAACCAAATCTCACACGTGCTTTTCGATACAATATTCTCCCCCATATCAGAACAGATCGACGTAGGCCTACATGCTTTTGCAGCACTTTTGCCTTGATGAAATTGGTAACGAATGCAGTGTCGAATAAATGCCGTATCGCTTGCCATCTTTCACCTAGAGATGTGCAAGTGCGTTTGACTGTTGGGTTAACTTCTGTGTCACATTTAATAATGTGGACCAGTTACGGTCACGTGACAACAACGCGGGGGGATGTCGGATATGTAAATTAGCGGTATACGTCACACACAAAAAAAAACGCTTTAAAACTTATTTGTACAATTAATATTTTCATAAGCAAAAATGCAAACTTTTGAAAAGCAATTGAGCCAATGCTTTCAACGCAAGAAAACAGTTGAAGGCGACATTTTACCTACGCATTTGTTTTACACCACTAACCTATATTGTACATCTTGTTGGTTTTTAGTCAGATTCGTGTGTGTGTGTGTCCAAAGGGGGATTGCACGAATTCTTTGTAGTCGGTAGTAAAAGCATTAAAAGATAATTCTTTCAGTGTTTCGTAAATAAAGTTGTTATCAAATTGCCCCACCAAAAATAATACTCGCCCATTCGTCGCCCACCCTGATTTCGAAATCTAGAGACGACCCTGCTAAGGAAAATTCGCTCTATCAGAACTTAAACGCATAATTGCATCAGTTCCACGTTTAAGTCGGCATCAGGGTTTGCTTTAGTCAGAATAAAACTAATCAAGAATAGGAATGTTTCCTGTTAGTTAAATACAGTGGAACCTCAGTCTAGGTGATGGCCTCGAAAAAATGTGTAACTGAAAAAATAAACCTTATGAAAGATATTTCAAAATATTTAATATACTATTGTAAGATTTGGAAAGCCTTAAAGAAAAGAAGAGGTTTTAGATTACGCTAATGTAAGATAAACATTCATATATGAATACTTTGTTTGCTACCGTGTAAGCATGTGTCTATTTCAGGGGCGCGCCAAGGGCATTTGCTGTCCAGGTGCAAGCCCAGATTTACCGCCCCCTTGTACGAGAATGTTTTTCAATTCTTGTTCATTTTTACAGGAAAAAAAAATATCTTTTTTTTTTTTTTTTTTTTTGAGGTTTAACGACCGCCGTGAGCAACTCAATGGGCTATAAGCAGTCACCCGTCCCTAATTTAGGGTCACTGGTTCCAGGGAAGAGAGAGAGCCAGTACCGTAAGACAAACACAACATCCATGCCTCACCGGGATTCGAACCCGGGCCCCTTACGGACGAATGATCAGAGGCCAACGCCTTAGACCACTGCGCCACCGGGGCGGCAAAAATATCTTTAGCAACATTATTTTCTACTTCCCGTAAATTAAGATTTTTCGTAAAACACAATTGTCTCATATAAAACTGAAGGGAAGAAAAAAATCTGTAAAACTCTAGTTCAGATGACGCAACGAATAATCCAAGAAGTCAGCTTCCTCTGTCTATCAATTTACACAAAAGTCCGCTTTACCGGTAAAAAAGTTTCGTCATGTACGATGATAGACTTGTTACAGCTTCCCGATGGCGGGAGGGCACACACACACAACCAAGCAAGATAAGAAGAGGAACTCGTGGATAGGGAAATGACAAGAGTGAAAGACATCATGATCAGAGTAAAATCCCTGAAATAGCAATGGGCTGGACATTGCCAGGAGAACGAACCACCGATGGACAAGCGAAATTTTAGACTGAATTCCAAGGGACAGGAAAAGACCCAAATGAAGACCCGTGGGAGGTGGGTGTGTGAAATTCGAAAGTATGCGGGAGTTGCATGTAGAAGATTGGCGCAAGAAAGACCGTTGTGAAAGAAACTTGGGGAGACCTTCATCCAGCAGAGAATTGATAACGGTTAACGACGGTGATGATGATGATATATATATATATATATATCATCATCATCATCATCATTGTCAACCATTATCAATCCACTGCTGGACGAAGGTCTCCCCAAGTTTCCTCCACAACGGTCTGTCTTGTGCCAGTCTCCTCCATGTCACCCCTGCATACTTTCGAATTTCATCCACCCATCTCCCATGTGGTCTTCTTCTGGGTCTTTTCCTGTCCCTTGGAATCCAATCTAAAATTTCGGCTGTCCATCTATGGTCTGTCCTTCTGGCAGTATGTCCAGCCCATTGCCATTTCAGGGATTTAACTCTGATCATGATGTCTTCCACTCTCGTCATTTTTCGGATCCACGAGTTCCTCTTCTTATCTCTCCTGGTTATACCAAGCATGCACCTCTCCATGCCTCTTTGAGTTGTCTGCAGCCTTTGTATGTCTCTTTTAGTTAAGGTCCACGTCTCTGCACCATACGTAAGCACTGGAAGGATGCATTGATCAAACACTTTTCTTTTAAGACATAATGGCATATTGCTCTTGAAAATTATGCTGTTTCTTCCAAAAGCTCTCCAGGCAAGTTTTGTACGCCGATTAATTTCTTCATCAATGTGACCCTCACTTGATACCTGCTGTCCAAGATAAACATACGTATCTGTTATCTCCAGTTTTTCTCCATCAATCGATAAATCTTCATTTCTTGTAAAAGCATTGAACATCACTTTTGTCTTCTGAAAGTTCATTTTTAATCCCACTTCTTTACTCTTGTCAGCAAGTTCCTGGATCATACTCTGCAGCTCAGATGGGGTAGTTGCAAAAATGACTATGTCATCAGCAAAACGAAGGTGGGTTAGATAATCTCCATTAATCTTTATCCCTTTGTTTTCCCAGTTCAGTGATTGAAAGACATTTTCCAATGTGGCATTAAAGAGCTTTGGAGATATGGTGTCACCTTGTCTCACTCCCTTTCCAATTTTTATGTGTGTTGTATTTTCAAACAGCCGAATCTTTGCACTTGCATTTTCATAGATGTTATTAATAATATTAATGTATGCATCTTCAATACCGCAGGATTTCAGAGCCGTGGTAACTGCTGATGGTTTCACCGAATCAAAGGCTTTTTCATAATCGATAAAAGCCATGCACAATGGAAGTTCATATTCCCTCGCTCTTTCAATTAGTTCTCTCAGTACGTGGATATGATCTATTGTGCTGTAGCCACTCCCTGAATCCGGCTTGTTCTCTCGGTTGAGCCATGTCCAGTGTTACCTTCAAGCGGTGTGAAAGAACTTTAGTGAAGATTTTATAAACCACTGATAGGAGGCTGATAGGTCTGTAGTTCCTGAGATCCTCAATGTCACCTTTTTTATGTAGCAGGATCATTGTAGCATTGTTCCAATCCTCAGGAATCTTCCCTTCATTAAGGCATCGAGTGAAAATTTGGGCGAGTACTGTTTCAATTTCTCCACTTGCTTCTTGTATGATGTCTATAGTAATTCCATCTTCTCCTGGAGCTTTCCCCCGCTTCATGTTCTTGATTGCATGAGCAACTTCTGCTGGGAGGACTGGAAGAACTCTGGTACCTTTCATGATGTCTGGAGTACATGTATCATCCCTTTCATATAATTTGGAGTAGAAATCTTTCACTCTTGTCAAAATTTCGCCTCTATTTCTTGTTATAGAACCATCTTCTTTTCGCAGAGCCATAATCTGTTTTCTTCCCTTACTGAGATGTCCCTTTGCTATCTTCAGGCTTTGGTTGTTTTCAATTGCTTTCCTCACATATATATATATAACCTTGAACATGACGGGCGTCTCTTGAACTATTCTAACCAAAAAATCTAATACAATATATCGTGGATTACATCGAAATTGTACCCCATTCCTTGTTACCCTTATTTCATGGATCCTATTTTCCCACCTTGTTTCAGAGCGCGGTTTTACGGTCAACGCTGGAAGCTCTTTCTTTAAAGTTTGTCATCGGTAAGGTAATTCAGAAAAGAAAACATATATTTCTTGAACAATGCTGAAAATGTTCACAATCTGTAGGGATTCGTCGTTATTTACGATCAGATTTAAAGTATGAGCCACTCAAAATAAAGTGCATAAGGGTCTTAAGTCGAAAAATTATGATTTTTGAAGTCCATTGTGATTTTCTTTCATATTGGCCCGATTGTCATAGCGCTGGCCACGCATATCATGAATGTCAAACTCTTCAAGATTTAAAAAAAATTAGAAAAAGAATTTTCAATCCTTTGCCCGCGGTATCTGTTACGTACAAAACAGTAAAAATTCTACTCCGATTTCAAGACGTTTTCTGTTGAATTATAAACGAATTATTTTTACTAAAAAAATAAACGTGCCACGTAGCATTACGATTTGTAACAGTAAAACTTTTTCTTAACTTCTCCCACGTCCTTGATATTAATTTAAAATTTGATGGAGGCGTTCTGCCGCCCGCGGAATCTGGCGCCCGTGTGCTTCGCATCCGTTGAACTCTCGCTTGCCGCGTCCCTGGTCTATTTTGACTTTTGTATTAATTTTTTATTCTAATTTCCGTATACAAACTAGGTTAGGAAATTCTGTACGCTTTCTAATTTTTAGTAAATAATAATAAAAAAAGCACGCCATACCTTTGAAATCTTAGGTAGTAAATCCAAATACGATTTTGTTTTACATTCAATACACCAATTACTCATCCTTTACTTGAAAGCCTCGCTCTTTTCAAAACAGTTAATCCTCTAGTTGATTTAGCATTAGTGCCGAGTAAAATATTCATTAATTTTTTCTTGTTTTCAAATTTCCTGAATTTGGTGGGAAAAGTATTATGAACCTTATTTAGTAAATGTTTAGTTGCGGCATCCATTTCATGGCTGCAGAAAAAAAAAAAAAAACGCTGTCTCAGTTCTCCTAAAGTTGTAACTTACCTAGTTACGTATCAAAGAATCGTATATTTTTGATAATCAGAAATTCAAAATTTAACGTATATGCTCAAAAAGCGTATAATACGTTTAGCCGGATTGGAAAACGGGTAGGAACTACAGTAACGCATTGGCATTAAAGCAGAATTACGTATAAAAGTGAAAAACGTGCAACTGAGAAACGTATAACCGAGGTTCCACCGTGTCTGCTCGAATTTTGTCTTCCCAGGAAAAAAATAGACTTGCTGGGAAAAAGAAAGGAAACTAATAGCAAAAAGAATGATGATGAGAGAAAGGTGATTTTCTTTGTTTTGCCTAACATTTCTTTTTCTTTCTTCGGCTGTGTTCCTTTTTTTCTTTTTGGAAATCACCAAAACTCATTTCTTTTATACATTTATACTTAAAAAAGTTATGGGGGAGGGGGGAGTTCTCAGTGGCAGTGGTTTGTTTGGCGCCGTCTAAACTGGAAGCAAAAATAAAAAGCTCAAAACTTCCTTTGGCTCCCTCGTGGTTTTTCTTTTTTCTCTGTACTTTTTTGAAAGGCACTACAGTGGCGATTTTTTTTTTTTTTTTTTTTTTTTTGTAAGCCGTGTTTTCAGTCACGTGCACTTTTGTCCTTGACCCTTGGTTTAGCGGCGGCAAGCCCACCTGAGCCGTGAATGTGCCCTGGGGTGGACCGGCATGCTTCGGTACGTTCAACGGCCTGTTCTTAGTCTGCTAAAATGAAAATAAAATTGGCTGTGGGGGCAGGGGGTATGGAAAAGACGGGTTCTTGATCTTGGGCTTCTTAGTAAGAGCGATTACGTTGCCATGGTAACGTCGGCGCGCGTCTTTGCGTAGGCATGATGTATATCTGGCACAATAGAGAGCTGGCTAGCTTTGGGAGAAACAGTTGCACCTTCCGATCACATTCATGACGACGTCCTTCAGTCATGACTGTCGAAAAACCATCCCAATTTGTGGAGCTAGTTGTGTGCTGAAAAAACTCATGAATGCTTCCTCGGAAGATTAGATTCGATTTTCGTTAGTTAACGACACTCTATAATTCCACATGGATTTCTTTTAAATATGATACCGGTTTAATTGTAATAGACATGTGTGGTGGTATTTGAGATGCAGTCCTTTGACGAGGAGAAGTTCAGCAGCGTTCATGTGTCTTCGCAAAGCAAAAACGGAGGGGTGGGGAGTAAAGATGGGAAAAACACACACGTCTTTCTTGTGTTTTTTTTTTTTTTTTTTGGTTTTGTTTTATATATATAGCAAGGAAATACATTCCGTCTACTGCTGTAACTTTTCAAAAAACTGCTTCAGAGAGGGAAAACTGTGCTAAAAAAAAAACAGATTTCGACAATAAGTTTCTCAGTAACTGCAGTGCCGCCAATTGATCAATAGATACCAACAGTGTGGAAATTCAAAAACATCATTTCGAAAAAAAAAAAAAACCTAGTTATTTACACGTACGTTTCTATTAATTTTTTAAATTTTCTATTCTTTTTTTTTACTGTGTTAATAATAACAGCGAGGAGGGGGGGGGCTGGTCACGAGCACCAACCACAAATGTTTTCATGAATTGTGGATTCATCCTAAAAGTAAGTACTAGCGTCGAGACCATATGTTGAAACAGGCGCTGAGCGGACATATTTGGACTTTAACTTTTGCAGTTTGATATGTAAAATTTGGATTCGTCATATTCTCTATAACGTAATTTCTTTTCGTGCTGAAATATTGTCGTTCTTACGTTATGTCTAAATCGTTAGGTAAGAATATGATGGAACACTTCCTTAATTTAAACCTTTACGGCCAGACGAAGCATAAGACAGAAGTCAACTTACTGTAATTTATTCTTTATTCCACCATTATATCAATAGCATAGATATCGCACTTCCAGGTATAACGTAATTCACATAGCCACATACCACATATCCACCACATACGAGCAGCTGTTGTATCGTTGTTTTTATCTATCGTTCTTATCTCATACATTCATACGTCACGTTCACACTGACCTCAAAAGTGTTGGCAACAGTATTCTAATTTGAGAGAAAAGATGTCACGTTAAGTTGGGAAGTATAACGGAGAGCAAACTCAAAATTACATAGGGAAAGAAACTAAAAATGAAAGTTAATTTAGAATATACGTGTCACAACTCATTCCTTAAACACATTTCGAATGTGATCTTCTTGCAGTAAATGAAGACCTGTTACTGTCACCTGACTTTTTAAAGTCTTTTTGTTTCTTTTTTAGGTATGAAATCCTTTTTTTTTATACGCGATCTTAGAATCTTTTTCTTTGTGTATCTACTTCGGATATTTTCCATATCATGTGACTTTTTTTCATACATAAAATAGTAAAACTATGCTAGTAATCCGATTTATTGGCGTAAAAATAAAAATCAACGAATCCAAGCTATCGCACATCAAGCAGATGGCTTTCTCAAGGAAAGTGGACAGATTAATGACTTTTTCTTTGTACATATCACAGCTAATGGTCAACTTTTTTTTTTTTTTTTTTTTTACTTTGTTTCTGCACCAACCCCAAAAACTTATTTTGGTGTTTGTTTAAATATATATTTCGAATTTCCCCCATGCATTGTTCATGTATGACTTTCTGGTGGCGCGGCGAAGAAAACTACAATCATTATTATTATTATTTTTAAGCAGTCATCCCCATATTTAGCCGCGGGAACGCTGCGTATATTTAACCTTTGACGCGTTAACATGTATAGGGTGATAATTTTGAAACTAATTCTCAGTCACCTTACGTTTCATGGGTGAGGAGGCTTCATTGGTCGTCGACAGAGGCATCGAATTGACCTCCATCAGGCAAATGGCAGCTTGAAAAATGAACGTGTGTTGGCATATTGTACCGGAGAACAGGGCGGCGTGATGATCAAGATCCTGATTTGTGAACAAAGATTTTCCACTGTGAATCATTATTTTTGTAACAGATAGTTTACGTTATGCCAAGGTCCTTTCGAAGCGTTGGTCCTATTTGGACTATGCAGCAAATAAAGCCATTTGATGCCTTATCAGGAACTTCTGAGAGACGGGTTGTGTGTGTGTGTGTGTGTGATCCAGGGCTTAACAGCAGTCACACGGTGTTACACGACTTCGCTGGAAATTTGTCGCAGTTCCCGAAAACGCTCTGAACAGAAGATGTTGTCGTAATTGTTAGTCACGTGAAGCTACGCTATTCCACTATCTGAGAGTATATGGCTTCCATGTGACGTACGAGTTACGATGTATGTGGCCAGCCTGTCAGTTTTAAGTAAGGTGACCAGATTTTTTAGAATGAAACTGAGGACAAAATGACGCGTTGTCCTCATTTTCAAAGCAAATCTGAGGACAGTTTCTGATCAAAATGAGGATATTACTAAGGACAGAACCTGGCAGTGTTAGGATTGTAAAAATCGCATTAGTATTGGAAATAACTTGGCATCTTTATGATTTGATGCATCCGTATAGAACGAAATACACCTTGCCTGATCAAGTTCCTGACAAAGTTCATCTTCTGCAAAGCTAGCGAGAACACTCAATTATTGCTTGCTATGTTTTAGTTCGACCACATGAAAACTGGGGATCATGAATGCTTTTCATGACTTTTGATTTGCAGTCCCTTGATCGCAAACTAAAACTATGCTCTACAGTGTGAAACGCAAACGCACCTTCAGCAGCTGCTAATTCAGCTTCCTTTTTACGTATGCCAGAAAAACCACGAAAACATTTTATAATTGTGTTAGAGACTGCACGGCCTTTTTTTACGCTTTCCAACCGTAGGTTGAAGAAGCATATATGCTCCAGCTTTGTCCGTCCGTCTGTCCGCACGATAACTCGCGTAAAAATGGTTCGATTTCGATGAAATTTTAGTATGTGGTAGGGGACCACCTAGCGACGAATCCTATTGAAAATGGGTGAAGTGGGGTCAAAGTTCAGGACATAGGAGCGGGAGTCTTTCCATTGACCTTATGCGTCATAACTAGCGTAGATATGGTTCGATTTCGATGAAATTTTAGTATGTGGTAAGGGACCACCTGGGGACAAACCCTATTGAAAATGGGTGAAGTGGGGTCAAAGTTCAGGACATAGGAGCGGGAGTCTTTCCATTGACCTTATGCGTCATAACTAGCGTAGATATGGTTCGATTTCGATGAAATTTTAGTATGTGGTAGGGGACCACCTGGGGACGAACCCTATTGAAAATGGGTGAAGTGGGGTCAAAGTTCAGGACATAGGAGCGGGAGTCTTTCCATTGACCTTATGCGTCATAACTAGCGTAGATATAGTTCGATTTCGATGAAATTATAGTATGTGGTACGGGACCACCTGGCGACGAATCCTATTGAAAATGGGTGAAGTGGGGTCAAAGTTCAGGACATAGGAGCGGGAGTCTTTCCATTGACCTTATGCGTCATAACTAGCGTAGATATGGTTCGATTTCGATGAAATTTTAGTATGTGGTAAGGGACCACCTGGGGACAAACCCTATTGAAAATGGGTGAAGTGGAATCAAAGTTCAGGACTTAGGAGCGGGAGTCTTTCCAACTGAAGTTAAACGGAATGGCGATTTTTCCTGTAATCGTAATTTTTTTTTCTCACGATGTTGCCTGTTTCCAGTATTGTTATTAAATATAATTTTATTGCATAAATGTTTGTATTGTAGCATGAAACTGTGGGCAACGATTTCCAAAAACGGAAGTTAAGACGGCGCGAAGATTTCCCTGTAGTCTTCAAGCATGACATTATTCCGTGGATTTGAAGAATTCCGCCATTTCCGTTATCGTTTTGGGCATTCTCGAGATCAATGCACAACTGAACAGAAATTTTGGGGGTAATGGTGGGGGCAGAGGGATTCGTTTGACGACGGGATTCCGTCTTTCGAAACTTTCGAAAACGGAAGTTAGATGCAGCGAAAATTTCTCCCGTATTCTTTTTTTTTTTCTCGCGATGTTTCTTCTGCCCAGTATTGTTCTTAAATATCATTTTATTCCACAAATACGGCACTTCAATAAAAAAAATTGAGGAAGAAGTTTCCGAAAACGGAAGTCGGTCGGAGCGATGATTTCTCCCGAAATCGCATTTTTTTTTTTTCCCGCGATGTTCTCACTATCCTGTGTTGTTGTTAAGTGTTACTTCCCCCCATAAATGTCTGCACTTAAGCTTGCTTGATAAGGGAGGGGAACTTTTCCAAAAACGGAAGTGACGGAGTTTGAAAATTTGTTAGAACTGATGCATGATGTTAAAAAAATATTCATATTCTGAAAGTCACACAATTTATCTAAAGTAGCGAAAGCTTTGATATCATGCGTTCGTGGTCCTCAGGCTGAAAGTTCTTTCAGCATATTGGATAAATTATTGTCTTCTGAGGGAATAATAGGGGAAGAGGAAAGAAAAGTGGTGAAGAAACAGGAAGGCAATTATAACAACAGAAAGAAAAACTAAGCAAAGATTGTTGTGCAGCTGCAAAGTCAACAAGAGACAAATATTGCCATGGAATTTGCTGAGAAGAAAACAACACAAGAAAAAAATTGAGCTTGTGTTCTAGCAAGTAAGAAGAGAGAGAGAGAGAGAGAGAGAGAGAGAGAGAGATGTTTAAAATAAAACAGTGTCTTTTAAACTCACTTTATTTGTTTTTAATTCAGTAATTTTATATTGTGAATGCAGTGAACGTTTCCATCTTGCTCGTGGTACTTTATATTCACACTTTCTTGTCGCATGTTCTGATTTTTTTTTTATTTTTTTTTTTTTTTTTTTGCCGAATTTAAAAGTTCAGCTTTTTTTTTACTTGGTCAGTCTCATGCATGGGTTAGCTGTAAATCTAATAAAGCCGCATTCAAGAAACTTCAATTAGATGTACTTCGAAATGTGCATTATTTTGGGAAAATCTAACTACTGTGCACTAACTAACTTCAGAAAACGAAAAAAAAAAAATGTTGCTTCTGAAGTAAACTAACCTTTTAATGACTTTGTTATGGTTGCTTTTTATTGGAAAGTACGTATTTGAATATTTTGAATATTTGGTTGCAACATGGAGGTCCGCAGTTTCAGCTGATCCTCAAGATGGGTATCCGTCGTTTGTGACCTGATTTGAGTTAGGATTTGAGTTAGGTAGAAGAAAGTATATACGCAGCAATAAGTGGTTGAAAAGGAAGAGAGCATTTTTCGTGGTTGCATTTTTCCATATTTCAATTAGATCATTTTTAACGTCAAATAAGGGCTTTAAAATGCCATCTTCTGAGAGCTGAATTCATTTCTCTAGGAACCATGGAGACATCAAGTAGGTGAGGTTGAAATGCTAATTTGAGTGTGATGTCATGATTCTCAAAGTTAGTGAACCTTTCATTGCATTCTCCAATCAAAACAGCTGCTTATTGTTCAAAAGATTTGTATGAATCCTCCTGCTCATCAATAACCTTCGCTAATTGGGTAAAAATGTTCATCCGAAATTTGCTTTCGAAGAAAAAGAGTTTTGAAAAAAGGTAGTTTTTTTCGAAATGCTTGGATTTTTTTTTGCCACATATCATATATAGACTTAGTTTTACCTTGCAAAGAAATATTCAAGGCATTTTGCTTTGACATGATATCACACAGGAATGCAACATTTCTATCGAAATTTTCTTCCAATAATTCACATTGCTGATTCTTTCCTTCATAAAATTTAACTATCTGTTCTTGCAAACATAACATTTTATTAACATCTATCCCTACGATAGCCAACGCACTTTAGAATGATACGGCAAATCCACACTGAATACCTCATTAGTATTTTAAGTACGATCATTTTAACACTAAAATAAAAATAATAAAAGAAGAACAAAAACACATATTAATAAAAATAAAAGGCTTTGTAGTGCAAAATGTTGATTCACTCAAAAGGCTGCAGGTTCACCACCTCTGGTTTAGTCTTTCTCTCGTCTATTTCCAGCAGAGCAACAAACAATAATTTAAGGTGTATTTTGATCTGCTTTTTTTTTTTTCCAAATTTTGTCGTTGCTATATAAAATAATTTTTACAAAAGTCACAGCGGGTGACCTAGGTTAGCGCCTTTCAAGGCGCTAACCTAGGTCACCCGCTGTGACTTTTATACCAATGATACCAATGAGCCATGATATTATACCAATGAGCCATGATATTATGACCACCTTTAGCCCGCAAAACAGCGGCCACAAGACGAGGCATCGATTCGATGAAGTGGCGATAGGTATCCTGGGGTATCTGGTACCATAATGTCAACAGCAGGTCCTCCAGTTCCCGTACATTTCGGTGTGGTGGTGATTTAGAGCGAACTCGCTTTTCCAAGTCGAACCACAAATGTTCGATTGGGTTCATGTCAACCAAGGCATTAACAGAAAGCCACCAGCATTTTCCTCGAACCACTCCTTGACAATTCTGGTAGTGTGGCATGGCGCATTATCCTGTGGGTAATGGACATCACCAGCAGGGAACACAGTTGCCTGTTCAGATACGTGGCAGCTGTCAGGGATTGGGATAATGGGTCCTAAAGTGTCCCAAGAAAACATCGCCCACAACATAACACCGCCGCCTCCGGCCTGTTTCCGCCCAACAGTGCATCCAGGTGCCACAGCCTCCGTTGTTAATCAGCGTATCCGCGCTCGGCCGTCTACGTGATGCACCAGGAAACAATCATCCACGGTCCAATCTCGATAATCTTGGGACCATTTCATGCGTTGTTGGCGATGACGTGCAGTGAGCATGCGGACTCGGCTAGGTTTTAGGCTACGCAGGCCCATGCGAAGAAGGCTGTGATGAACTGTGTGCTGTGTGACACATTACCCTGATCACACACTGTTGTAGCTGCGGGTGATTTGTCGCACTGTCCCTGATGTGGGTCGCTTTGAACAATGCGCGACAGTCTTCGCTCCCCTCTGGCATCAGTGAGCTGCGGACGACACACGGCTGGACGATGATTCGTCGTTTAGCCATCTGTGCACCACTTTTGATACGTACTCACTACAGCGGTACGTGAACAACCCACAAGCCGCGCCGTTTCGGAGATCGTACTTTTAAGGCGCCGCGCCATCACAATTTGTCCTTGATCAAACTCCAATAAATCGGCAGCTTTTTCCCATTCTGACTCCAAACACTCTACTAACCGAAAGCCGGTCCTCGGGTTGTATATATACTGCTCTGTGAACACCTGCGCCACCGTTCGGTCTCCAGACGCGCTCTTTTCTCTAGGCTGGGGGTGGTCATAAAATAATGGCTCATCGATGTATGTTCCGACTGCAGTTTAATTGCCAAATATTTTAATTGTTAGCATATTATAGAATCGATAGATGATTCTCATAATGAACCGGTTTTTAATCTACATGCTTGATACATTTCATGATGATGTTCGATATACGTTTACCCCATAGTCAATTTGACATAGATTAAACGTTCCCTAAACTTTTCACGGATTTCAACTCTTGAAAGTTGGCAGATCTGCAACTGTTACTGGGTTCAGTAAAATGATAATAGTAATAATTTACTTAAAATTAAGATGTACTTGGCCATGAGAATTCGTGTGTGACCACATCATCACATTCGTTGAGATTGTAATTAAGAAAGGAATGGTATTAAAAAAATCAGGCTTTTTAACAAAATTTCCTCGGACTCGGGTCGCGTGGGGTTTAGTTTTCTAGTGGTTTCAGGCGTGGTCTGGTCGGACCATGACTCAGAATTTTCGGGCCAGGTCGAAACTAACTCTCAGCCAGCTTGTTATGCGGTCGGGTAGAATTGGGTCAATAATTTCAGGCCAGTACTTGCCTCTAGTCAGGACTCTTGGCTGACGAGTCCAACTTTTCGACGCCCATATGCTCAAACCAATCTGTAACAACGATTGTAATATGGTGCTTTGTCCTGCTGATAGAGGTACGGGCCTTCCCCAAAGTAACTGCGTGTGGCATTAGACGCAGTGAGATCAGCATTCATGATTTTGTCCTAATGGTATTGCATGGTGCTTTGTCCTGCGAATAGAGGTACGTGCCTTCCTCAAAGTACTGCCACAACGTTGGCAGTGCATTATTATCGAAGACGTGTAGGTAATGCTCAGCATTCATGATTTTGTCCAAAACGTGTAGTGGGCCCAAGACGAATCACAAAAAAAAAAAAAACAGCTCAGTTTGCCATTTGTCAACAGTCCAGTATCTGTTTGCATTTCGTCAACAGTCCGAAGCACAGTTTACCATTTTGTCTACAGTCCAGTATCCACACCATCGCGCTGCCTCCACAAAACTTTATTATCAGGACGATACAGTCCAGAAGATACCTTTCTCCTGGCATTCACCACACCCAGCAACGAACCATCAAACTGGTCGACTGTGTACCGTGACTCATCAGCCGAAGCACAGTTTGCCATTTGTCTAGAGTCCAATATCGACGTTCCTTACGCCATTGTAATCTGCGTGTGGCAATAGTCGCAGTGATTGGCGGCTTCTGGATGGCTGCTCGACCGTGGTTACCTATATCGCGCAGTGTTCTGCGCACTGTACTGGTGCTGACATCAGTTGCAATTGTATCACATAAGGTTCGCGTAATTTGAGACTATGTTGATTTGCGTTCTGAGCGTACAGTCCTTTGCAGAGCTCACCAGTCACGTTCTGTCGGCTTCTGATTTTAAGCGGATCGTTTCTTGACAGATTCAGTTCTATTAAAATGTCACGTACGGATGATAGCTTATGTGGCACCCTATTACCAGTAGGAGCTGGAAATGAGTTAGCTTTGTCGATTTAGGCATTTTGTATTAATTTTATAGTCGCGCAATTGTCAGGTCTGTGACGTGGCGTTTGCGTAGGACCACCTAGTTCATTATCAGTGGTGGGGTGTCCAGATATTAATGGTAGAGCCGTGTGTACAAGGCGTTTTATGTCTTTCTTACCCCCCTCCTCGCCAGTGTGCGTAAACAGTGAAATCACGCATAACGATCACTGCTCGTACCGGGAGAAAGTGACCTTTGTTCAGAGGTTAGGCCTAAGTTATCATTGCTGGGCCGTTGCGTTTCTTCAAAAGCTGAATGAATACATGAAGCTTATGCATAATAATGGAAACATTGCAGTGCTTTTTCCAAATACTGACTGCTGAGTAAAACTGAATATAATTATAAAATAAATAATTCATGGTGTAGGGGTTTTTAAGAAAGCTGTGCTTGGCGTCTGGTAAACAGCTCTCAGAAAGAGCAAGCTATGAGATTAAAGGTAGGGTACGCTATAGGAAAGAAAAAAGAAAAAAATATTAGATAGTAAAGCGACCGCGCGCCGTAAAACAGGCAGAATCCACAGGGACCAAACCAAGAAACATCGCCCCCCCCCAACGAGCAAATTTCCACGCCCCATGAACATCTCCCGCAGCCCGGGGAGCGATTGAAACATACATGGAAGCTGCAGTTCGCCTCACGTAGAACTAAACTTTTAAACCCTTTCTTTTCACTTATGCATACCGGCGTACCAACCATAACCCAACCCATTATGCCATTAGCAATAAATATTCTGTGTCCTTAGACCCGTTTCACACAACCGGGGTTTTCCCGCAGAAGCAATAAATTATTCAGCTGTCCAACCACTTCTTCTATATTATACCGAGACTTTCAGACGAGCGGAATCGGTAGAAACTCCGTTGCGGTAGCCGCTGAGCTCCCACGGGGTTCGCTACAAACCGGACGACTGCGATACCGTCCAAATTTAGAGAAACACAGATGTAAGCCAAGACGTTCACACAGGTGGTCAACGGATTCTTCCCTACAACAATAAAACAATCACTCTTGTCAGAGGAGAGGCCGAAAGCGATGACGCCAGGCGGAGTCGATTGTCAATCACTTTGGGCTTGTGTGCTTTGTTAGTTTCCAACAGAAAAATCCTGTTTTTTAGTGTAGTTTGCGCTGTAACCTCTGTTAATCATGTCTGCTATTAATGTTTATACTCAATTATTAATTTTGGAAGTGGAAAAGCACCCAGAAGTTTGGGATACATTGTCGGAAGATTACAAGGATAGGAATATTAAAAAAAAAATAAAAAAATGCTTGGAATGATTTCTGCAGAATCCTGTACGAGTTCGACAGTTCCACTGAATATGAAAGGAACATCATCGGTAAGCGAATTCCGAATATACTTGTCTATGTGCAGAGATATTTCACAAAAATAATATATGAGTATGGCTTTCCCTGTCCCTATCAGAGGGGGGGGGGGCTTTGAGGCTAAAGTCCCGGTCTTCCACCTCGGTGGGGGCCTCCACTTACACATTGTAATGAGAGAAAAAAATATATACGTTGCACTTGTACCTGAAATTCACTCCGATCATTTATTTATCAACAGAGAAAATTATTCTAAGTCAGGTAATGCATAAACTCACAATATTTGGAAATCTTGTTCGTTCATGGAAATAGCAGCGTTTTTTGCATTTTATTTTAATTTCAAATTTAGTGTAATTGTTTTCTCATAGTTCACGCATAATCTTCATATTTCGAGTATAGGTATGATGCCAGCAATTTGCTACAAACATTGTAATGGTTTACAGTGCTGCAGAAGTTAATTGTCACATTTTGCCATTTTTTGTGTTGGAGTGAGTGACTTCAAAATGTGGTAACTACGCAAAACAGTATTTTAAACAAAAAGCAGTGCCGAAAATAAAATGTAGAAACGTAAGATAGTAAATGTAGAAAAAAGTTAGTAATGCACAAAAATAAATGTAGAAAAAAATGTTAGTAATGCACAGAAATAAATGTAGAAACGTACGATAGTAAATAAATGTAGAAACGTACGATAGTAAATAAATGTAGAAACGCCATACTGACTGTCGGAACTTCAGAGTTATGTGAGTTGTCTTTCAAGAAAGAAGTCAAATTTCACAAACAGGTTAACTGTGTGCGTTAAACGAAAAAATATCTGAAGGCTTCCAGAATAAAGTAACGAAAAACCTATGGCCATGCTGTGTCTTTCCGCAGTTAAACAAACTAAGAGAATGTAGTAAATAATTAAGAAAAAAAACATTCTCATCCAGAACAACAAATTTAATCATTTTATGTGTGAATTAAGATTTCTTTTTAAATCCGTTGTTACATGTTGCATGGAGAATAACAGCTCGCAAAAAAAAAAAAAAAAAAAAAATCACACCTGATAAATAATTCACACCAATAATTGCCTGAAATTTAAAGTTTCACATTTAAGAAAAGTTAATTATTTCGAAGTGATCACACAGCCTTGTGAAAGTGCTCTCAAAAACGTCTTATAAAAGGTTATTAAGGTATTCTGTGTTTCCATAGTTTCCCTCAAGTGTTCTCCAAAATGCTCTGTAAAAGTGTGTGTGTGTGTGTGTGTGTGTGTGTGTGTGTGTGTTTTAATGCACTTTACAAATGTTTCGTAGTATTTCCGTATATGTATCTTTCAACACGGTAAACGGTTTCATAGGACATTGCCTCCGAAAAACTGGTTTGTTTCATACATTTGCTACATTTACTGTAGATTATACATCGACATATAGGTACTCGTAATATTCAATACATTATCTTTTCATGAGTTTAAAACATGTTATGCGTTGAGTATCTACATCAAATACTGCATTTGAACGAAGACACAATCTAGAAACTGACCACAGAGAGAGGTTCCCGCCTGTCGGTCGAACGTTTTTTTTTTTCTCCGCTCTAAAAATAAAACCGCTCGTGTGAAAGCCACCCAAAAACTGCACGCGGGAGGGTTTTATAGATTCGTCGGATTCATTCCGTCTGTGTGAAACAGGCCTTATCCTTCTTGCCAAGTACCGAAAGAAATAAGTAAAATCCATGGGACAGGGTGTTCTTTAGGTATCCTTCGCGACTGACTGAGGTGTCCGTTGACCGCTGTTAAGAGGTTTCGTTGTTCGGAGGTTATCGCGAATAATCCTACGGAAGTTGTTCGGTACCAACCGAGGTTACTGTTATTCGGAGGTGTCCGTTACTGGAGGCTTCTCTGTATTATTACCGCAAAATATGTGTGGATGTAAATGTAATTCTGGCAAAACGTGTGTTTGCGTAAATGACCTCCCAGTACTCCACCTGCAAGTCCGATCATTATATAAGTAAGTGCTTTCGTTTTAGCGATGTCTTTCTGAATGGCAACAGGCGTATTCTAAGGTTATGTCAAGCGTAGACTCACAGTATGGCCGAAAAAAATACTGATTCTAGGCATTCAGCACTGATGACTTCGTGAGCGGTGTGTTTAAACGTTCATTTCTTAGGGGTATGCCCAGACAGTGCAAGTAGCTGATTCGAACATTTGCCGCGCTGAAGGTGTGCAGAATTTGTTTCATGTGCTTCCAAACGCATTTTAGTGAACTGCACGAATTTTGGTGGGTTGCGCGGTGACGGTGGAGTAGGGGGACATCATCCTCTGTGTATGGGGATCTACGCTCGCATCTTAGGAGGGATCTCGTCAGTGTGTGGACATCCTGCGAAAAAAAAAAAAAATGTTAGAGTGCTAACTTCACCTCTTTTACTCATTCTAAAACATAGGCTGTTATTACGAATCACACATTCAGTAGTACACTGATTAACAGTGGTCTTAAAATATCCTTTTTACAACCAGTATGCTTATATAATTTAAGACTACGCACTTGTGATGTTGAAATAGAATAAATTATCAATATTTATTCACAGTTAATTGCTTTATTAACATGATTATAGTTTCGCGCCGAGCGTTTGATTCGGCATTATCGGGACGAATGGAGCGTAAACATTCAAATCATTGTGACATTATCAGATAGAGTTCTGACGGTCACGGATTTTGATGAGTTGTTTCCACGCGCTTGAAAGAAATGGAGTCGACGTCATATCGTTGACAAGCTGCGAAGAGTTCCGGTATATGTGGAAAGCTTGTAATACATTAAGCTTGATAGTCGAATTAGGTTTATCAATGAGCGTATCGTTTTCAAACAAATATTTGTGGTTATTTTCGTGACAATGTTGGGCTATAGACGACTTTTTTAGTTCACAGTTCCGTACGTAGGTCTTGTGTTCCTTCACACGAAAATTTAAAACCCTGCGGGTCTGTCCTATATATGAAAGTCCACATTCACAAGGTATCTGATAAATTCCCCATGAATTTATGTCCTCGACGTAGTCTTTTGATCCGTAAAAAATTATCTTGTTTATGGGTTTGAAAATAACTTTGAAATTAAAACTTTTGAGAATTTTTGAAATTCCGAAGCAAATCTGAGGAGCTAATGGGATAACCGCCCAATTTGTTCGTACTAGGAGGTGTCTATTGGCGTGAAGAGACAGGCTTCGGTTTCCTAAATTTGTGGACAGCTTTGTCTATAACGGAAGAGCTATATCCTCTGTGTACTACAATTCGTTTAAGAAAAAAATCAAGCTGTTTCTGTAAGGAATCCTCAGTTGAGCATATATGTATTGCACGATATACATATGTATAGAAAGCAGAATTTTTTTGTTTCCATGGGTGATTAAATTTTGCGCACTGTAAAAAATCGTAGGGTCAAATTACGGTAGATACGCAGCTGAGTGGCCAGTCAATAATAAACCGCAATTTTACGGTATCATACCTTAATCTTACGGTACCATACCGTAATTTTATTAACATGTCTAATGACCGGGAAATAAAAACGTCTAATGACGTAATGTTCATTAACATGTCTAATGACAAATAAATAATAATACATGTTATGTTCATTAACATATATAATGGGAAATAAAAACGTCCAATGCCGTTATTTTCATTAACATGTCTCTAATGACGGGGAATAAATAATATGCCTACTGACCGGGAAATAACGTAGTGCCCAAAGAGGTGTTGCCAGTCGACTGATTGCACATGAAAAAACAGGTATATAACCACTTTAAGAAGAACGTGCCAGATTGTCAATGTTAAAATATAGTAACAGTTCAAACAGTTTAAACACTGTGAACATGTAGTTTATCTACCGAAAAATTATGGTTGACCGTCAGGTGGCATGCTTACGATCTGTAAACCATCTTAATCCGGATGAAACACTGTCTGTTCACAGCAATTTTTTACAGTGCATGTGGGGCTAGGAAACAGCAAATGGTTTTCGATAAACTGTTGTACTAAAGAATCCTTCAGAGCGTGACACAAGGACATCCAGGAATCGTAAGCAGCCATTATTTTCAGTCTCACATGTGAACTGTATATAAGGTTCAACTGAATTGATAAATTCAGCTAATTTAGGTATTTCCGAATTCATGCAATTTCAGAGGACAACAGTATCATATACATATCGAATCCACAGGTCGAATGTAACAAGCTGAAAGAGTTTGTCCTCTAAGTGACGCGTTTAGACTTCGCATAAAACAGGCGACAGTGGGCTACTACCCAACGCCTTCCCTTCCATCTGTTGGAAAAATTTTCCACGAAAAAGGAAACTGTTTTAATGAATGAAATATCAATGATTGAAATACGGAACCACACCATTGTACAATACAAATTTGGAAGATGTGAATCCGTTTATTGGTGTAAATATGACATGGATGTTAAGTCAGATAATATCCGAAAACTTGAAAATTTCGTCGTCCAAGAGCTGGAGTCGAATCGGCGTCTCCCGGATAGCGCCCGATTATGCTAACCACTACACCATCTCAGAACGACCAAGTTTCAAGTTTCCGATTAATTTGAATATAACCATCACAGGATTCGCTAGTCGAAGCAACCAGTATTCATATTAATTCATTCCCGTGATTGCGCCTCAATCACAGGAATTAATTAATATGAATTTCGACTCATGCTCCACGACGACGAAATTTTTAAGTTTTCGGATTATTATCTGACTCAACATCTATATCATATTTACACCAATAAACGGATTCACATCTTCCAAATATGTATTGGAAACTGTTTTGTTTGATACAAATTTCCACCAGTCTCAAAATTTCTTCTACTCTCGGTTGGCTGAAATGATGTTCAATGAGATTTGCTGTCAATGATTTGAAGGTTCCATTCACTGGAATACTTGTGAACATGGATTTCACATCGAAGGATAACATGAACTGATCGTTGTATGGATGTCGTTTCAGAAGATTGACAAACTCAATGGAAATTTGTACAGCAGTTTTGTTCGAAGAAGTCGTTAAGGTGGATAGTTTCGAAGATAGAAACTTGGCCAACTTATGTGTGCTTTGCTGACGGAACGGGACGCCAATTTTATGCATCTTCGGAAGTGCTGAGAAACGCGGACATCGGGCATATGAGGGTTTCAGATAACTTTTTTGAGCTTTGTTTGAGAATAACACAACTTGTTACCACTTTCCGAATCGCTTTTAAATGTTTCTACGATGGATCATTTTTTATTTCTTTTTTTGTTTCGTGTTACACAAATCCATAACAAACAAACAAACAAACAAAAAAAAAAACCCCGGCGCGATAGAATAATAGTATTCTCGAAGAATCGGGCAGTTTTGAAAGAGTATTGCGACTGATTATTATGACTTAAAAAACGTTCAATTAACTGCTTCATAGGAATTTCTTCTCCTCAGTGTTATGTCCTCTACGAACCAATGGCAATTGAGTATTACGCTTCCTTCTGAAACCTCATTACAGAAGCAGCGCATTACTGTGGAATTCGTAGGTTTGCTTTTAAAAGGGAAATTACGCAAACTTAGATGGAGTTCGTTTGATAGCTTTAAATCGTTAAATCGGTCTTTCAAAACTCCTGCGTAACTCATTCTGAAGTAAAGCAGAAGTTTATTCACCTAGCTTTGTCTATTTTGAGTGTGGGAATAAAACCTCTCTCGCCAGGAAAAGAAAATGAAAAAGAAATGAATGAAGAAATAAGACGAAGTAAAAAGTAGAACCGCGCGATCTGTTTCGTCAGGCATTGCCTCTTGTTTACGGCAGCAGAGCTTTACTTGTAAGTGAAAGGAAATTCTCTCTGCAGCCGTCGTTCTATTTCAAGGCCGTCAGTGCATCTTTTTTATCTTGACAGCGAGCGGTGTGATGATTTGGCTGTGGTCCAGGTGTGAGGAAGGCCCGTAGAGAGAAGCTTTTCGAGTGCAGTGGCCGAACGACCACCCTACGTGTCTTGTTTGTGTGTCATCGCCCATTATCTTTCCCATTCCTTCTTTTGCTCACAACCCCGAGCTTTTATTTTCGTCTGTTAGGAAGATATATGACGTTGCGTGCTGTAGGTGTCACTAGTACTCCTTACATAATATAGTTCCATTTTTCCTTTGACTCCCGCAGACATCGTTACGAATGCATTGTTTATTTTCGGCCGAGACATGGGAAATATGTGTGACGCACATGTGTTTGAATGGAATACATGCACGTCAATTAGTTGCGCTGTAAAGAATATTTAATTGCGCAGCAGGACTTGCTACAATAATGCAACGTTCACCGTTATGCGTTATGTAATGAACATCCATTTTTTATGGTAATTTCACATGATAGTTTTTTTTTAAATTTTGGGGTTTAACGACCACACCGTCAGCAACTCAATGCATTTTATTAGCAACTCGCCTCTAATTTAGGGCCACTGATTCCAGGGAAAGGAGAAAGCCAATGCCGTAAGACAAACACGCCATCCATTCCTCACTCGGGATTCGAACCCAGACCCATCTCCGACGAATGATCAGAAACCAGAGGTGGGGAACCTTTTCATGTTGGAAGACCGCATCAAGTTAGCTGTAATCTAATGAGGCCGCATTCAAGAAACTCCAGATCAGATCATATGTAGAGGATTTTAGGAAGGGACTGTCTGACCCCAGGTCTTAGACAACCCTTAGAAATAGGAAGCTAGGAGATTTGGGCTAGAGTGCCCGATAGGAAAGTGACACGGAAGCGAGGTAGAAAGGAGGAGGAAGACGCCCTTATTTATTACCGGGGGGCCAGTAACCGAGGCCCGACGGCTTAACGTGCCCGTCCGACGCACGGCGGATATATTTAGTGGTTCGAGCGTTCGTACCGGCCTGGGATCGAACCCGAAGTCTTCTCCATGGCAGTCACGAACGTTGACCACTAGGACACCCGCTGCCCTCAAGAAACTTCAATTAGACATATTTCGAAATATACATTATTTTGTAAAAATCATACATGTACTAACTCCAAAAAAAATATTTAAAAATGTTAATTCTAAAGTTAACTAACCTTTTAATGACTTTGTTGCGACTGGTTTTTTGTTCGAAAGCATTTGAATATTTGGTTGCAAGTTGGAGGTCCACAGTTTCAGCTGTTCCTCTGGATAGGTATCCATTACTTGTGACCGTAAGGGCGTCTTGATTTAGGTTAGGTAGGAGAATGTAGATTCGCAACAATAAGTGGTTGAAAAGCAATAAAGCATTTTTCGTGCATGTTGCCTAAGGCGTGGATATTCTATTGTATTTTCCCATATTTCAACTGGATACCGTCAAATAAGGACTTTAAAATGTCATCTTCTGAGAGCTCAATCAATTCCATCTGTAGTTCTTTAGGAGCCATAGAACGAAATCATGAGCGTAGCAGGTGTCAAAATGGCCCTTATGACTTACTAATGTTTTAATTGGGGCCGTCAGTCGGGGAGCATTATTTCGTTGAACCTTTTACTCTCCGGTATTTTGGATGCGGTCATTTTAAGATTAAAATAAAAATAATAAAAGAGGAACAAAAACATATTAATAAAAATAAAAGGATTTGTTCTGCAAAATTTGGATTATCTCAGAAGACCGCCGCACTTAATGGCCCCACCCCTGGTTTAGACCAGGGGTGGGGCCATTAAGATTGTTAAGGATTGTTAAGGACGTGAACGTCCTTAACAATCTGTGTGCATCGTGGTATGAGGTCACGTGAGTTGGCCTGATTGAAGAACATTTTCATCGGGGAAGCGAGATCTATGGAAATTTACGGGAATGTACGATTTTCACTTTGGCTAACTGTTATTGTAACTCGTATTACCTGAACTTTCTTCGGAAGGGGATTCACACTCCCTAAGACGGCCTGGCATGGTGGACTTTGCACACTCCAGAACACGGCCTGTATAGAAAAAAGGTTCAGCACCCAGCTTATCCCGCCGACGGTGAAGCAATGTAAGACGGCCTGGTGAACTACACACTCCCGAACACGGCTTCTAAAAGAGTGGTTAAGCACCCAGCTTATCCCGCCTGCCGGTGAAGCAATCTAAGACAGCCTGGTGGACTACACACATCCGAACACGGCATGTAGAAGAGTGGTTAAGCACCCAGCTTATCCCGCCGACGGTGAAGCAATGTAAGACAGCCTGCGGACTACACACATCCGAACACGGCATGTAGAAGAGTGGTTAAGCACCCAGCTTATCCCGCCGACGGTGAAGCAATGTAAGACAGCCTGGTGGACTACACATCCGAACACGGCATGTAGAAGAGTGGTTAAGCACCCAGCTTATCCCGCCGACGGTGAAGCAACTAAGACAGCCTGGTGGACTACACACATCCGAACACGGCATGTAGAAGAGTGGTTAAGCACCCAGCTTATCCCGCCGACGGTGAAGCAATGTAAGACAGCCTGGTGGACTACACACATCCGAACACGGCATGTAGAAGAGTGGTTAAGCACCCAGCTTATCCCGCCGACGGTGAAGCAATGTAAGACAGCCTGGTGGACTACACACATCCGAACACGGCATGTAGAAGAGTGGTTAAGCACCCAGCTTATCCCGCCGACGGTGAAGCAATGTAAGACAGCCTGGTGGACTACACACATCCGAACACGGCATGTAGAAGAGTGGTTAAGCACCCAGCTTATCCCGCCGACGGTGAAGCAATGTAAGACAGCCTGGTGGACTACACACATCCGAACACGGCATGTAGAAGAGTGGTTAAGCACCCAGCTTATCCCGCCGACGGTGAAGCAATGTAAGACAGCCTGGTGGACTACACACATCCGAACACGGCATCTAGAAGAGTGGTTCAGCACCCAGCATATCCCGCCGATCGTACATTCCCGTAAGACAGCCTGGTGGACTACACACTCCCGAACATGGCCTCTAGAAGAGTGGTTCGGCACCCAGCTTATCTCACCGACGATGAAGCAATGTACGTTGTATTTCGTCATTGGTTCTGGTTTTCTCTCACTTCTGTAATCATCCACCCAGTGTTAAAAAAGGCATAAGCCTAGCCATCGGTGCTTATTGGAGCTGTTATTTACCACCTAGTTCCCGCTTGTAATTGAAAAAAAAAGTTCCTTTTTTTTTAAGAACACCCCGCTTTGTTTCGATGAAAAGACATAATTGCTTTTTAACTTCTGGAAGGAAAGTTTTTTTTTTGAAAACCGTTCAAAATAAAACTATACCTATTATCTTCTTAATAGAATGTGAATTATGAATTTTCATAACTGCTGCGTTGCGCGTTTTGATCTTCGGGTTTTTTGCAACTTTCGTTTTAAATTCTTGAGTGTTTTTCTTATGTTTTCGGCTCTGCTCTTAATTATATTCTAACTGTTATACTTTTATTTTGAACGGTTATCTATCATATTTCAAGTATAGGTGAGAATTCAAATAATTGAGGTAAACTTCTTTAATTAGTAGCGTTGCGCGCGCGCGCAACGCTTGTGTGTGTGTGTGATTTTTTTTCTTTCTTTCTTTTTCTTATAACGTGCCGTTATGTCAAATAAAACTTCTGATAGACTGATGGTTAACATCGAATGGATTCACCTACACAGCAATACTGCTGTTTTTAGCTTTTAAAAAATTTGGCGTTATCCGAAAATTAAAGGGGTATTATCTGGAAGAGGGGCGAAGCGACATAATCCGCCACAGATATCATTAAATTTGAATACTGTTAACTTTTGAGCGTCTTCCGACAAAATTTTATTTGGTTGCTTCTCAAATTTGTTCTGTACCATCAATTAATATTATTGTCTTAAAAATTACTTTGAAAAAAAGTATTGCTGCAAACTTTTGGAACCAGCTGGTTGATTCTATTGCTAATGATGCTAACCAAGTCACGCAGTGGCTCACTGCGTAAAATAATGTCTGATTTTACAATATTTCTATTTCATCTCTTACATCGAAAAATTTATGTTTTGGTCTTTCGTCGCATCCTATTTGTGCTGTAAATTCGAAATTATGATGAAAGTAATCCGTACCTCAAAGCCATTGTCCGTTCTGTTTTGAAACTTCATTTTTTACGACTGCAAACCTGATCGTGTTTTTTTTTTTTTTCTATTTTCTCTCTTTTGGGTAGACTAGCATTTTTCACTATTGGGTTTGAATTTCTTAACATGAACCAGTAGTTTTCTCCGGGAGATGAGGATATGCGTACAAAGATATAACCAAAGTAAAATGCAGTAATTTTCAGATCGGATGGTCGATACGAATGTAAATTGAATGGATAAATTATTATTGAAGGTCAAGGAAGAACAGGCTGAGAAAAATATGTCACTTCAGGTCCAGCGAATGTCATGCCCGATCGGGAAAAGGCAAAAGAAAAAGTACTGGTCCAAGCCAGTTTGCCTTATTTTTATATTGCTGCTATGGAGCTCATTATCAGTTTTGGGGAGTTACCATGCGAATGTTAGTCCTTGTCTAACCCCAACCAACCATGCTCTTCAAGATTTTTTATTTCCTGAAAAAGGAAATCAGCAGATTTGGCAAACCCTTTTGGAAGGATTTTTCTTACCATTGTTGTTTCATTCCAACTCTTGACTAGAGATCTCGGTTTCCAACGCTTATAGGCTTGCTATATTTATAGTCGTTGTCAGTCTAAGCGACCCATGTGACAGGACGCGATATTTGTGCTTTGTATATTGCTATTGGTGTGTATATACTAGTACGTTCAAAAAGTTCCGGAACTTTTTAAATATTCGCCAAATGTCAGTAAATTACGTCATTCCCCGCTGAGCAAGCGAAGAACATCATGTGACCGACCAGCCAGAACCGGTTTGATCCAGATCCAACACGTACAGCGTATGTGCGTAGTTCGTGATTACAGGCCGATTCGAGGCTCTCCGTCGCGAGGACAACGATGCCGAATTTTGAACAGCGTTCAAGTGTAAAATTTTGTGTTCTGCTCGGAAAATCTTTCGCTGAGACTTTTCAAATGATTAAGTCAGCGTACGGTGAGAGTGCAATGAGTCGAACTAGAGTTTATGAGTGGCATCGACGATTCGAAAACGGACGACAGAGTGAGTATCGAGGATGATGACATGCACAACGTATGAACAAATGGACATTGTCAAAGAAATTGTTAAATTATGACCGTCGAAAAACTATTGCAGCGATTTCAGTTGGAAGTTGCCATGCCATTTTAACAGAGAAACTGCGCATGAATCACGTGTGCCAACAAATTGTTCCCCAAAAATCTTACACAAGAAAAAATGGATGAGCGCATGCAAGTTTGCGGGAATAACATCGATGCAGTGGATTCAGATCCCGATCTCTTGAATCGATTGATCACTGGCAATGAGACTTGATGCTTTCTGTACGACTCCCAATCCAACCGACAGTCAAACGTGTGGAAATTACTGTCGTCACCACGATCAAAAAAGTTCAAGGCTGACCGCTCCAAAGGAAAGGTCTTATTAACAGTTTCCTTCGATTGCAAGGGGGTCATACACAAGGAATTCCTTCAATATGGTCGTACAGTCACTAAAGAAGAGTACGTCAACGTCCTGAAACGTCTTCGAGAATCAGTGAGACGCAAGCAACTCGATCTTTGGAAGATCAACTCGTGGGTTCTCCATCACTATAATGCGCCGGCTCACAGATCCCTCCTGGTGTTCGATTACCTGTCCAAACATCACATTACCGTTCTTACACAACCAGTTTATTCCCCTGATCTCGCTATGTGTGACCTTTTCCTTTTTCTCCGGATGAAGAATTTGCTTAAGGGGCGACGCTTCTCAAGTTCCGAAGAAGTGCAACGAGCTGCAACGGAGGCACTGGAGGATGTGGCAAAATATGGCTTACAATCTGCATTTAAATCTTTGTATGAGCGCTGGCAAAAATGCATAGTTGCACAGGGTAACTACTTCGAAGGAAACACCGCATAAACAGGTATTATCTGTACTAATTATTTTTTAATATAAAAAGTTCCGGAACTTTTTGAACGTAGTAATATTAATCTGTACATTCAGATGCAGTAGAAGAATTTTCGCCTGAAGCTGATATTTTTAGAATCCAAAACTGTGCAAATAATACAAAGAAAGATTTTAAAATTTAAGCTGAAAATTGATGGTAAATACACTGTAAAAAATAAGTGATGTGAATTTACAGAAAATTTCCGAAAATAACGTGCAGTAAAGTTGTTGGTAGGTGTCCGTCTTTTGACGAAATTGCCGTTTTGAAAGTTTCCGTTTCTTTTTACTTCAATACTTTGACAGAATTTCCGTAGTCAGTAATTCCGTTTATTTAAAAAAAGTACGTTTCAAGTTTTCCCGTATTTTTACTGAAATTTCCTAGCGTCAGCGGTGAGACGGCTGACCAAGTTAATGAAAGTTTACGACGAAACCCCAGGAAATCCGTTCGTAAAGCAAGCAGAGAACTGTGCATTCCGAAATCGACAGTTCACGATATCTTGCACAAGAAATTAAAGTTTCATGCTTATAAAATTCAAATAGTGCAAAAGATGCGTGTAAATGAAACATGGAAAGAGCGATGACTTCTACTTGATGTTCCTGGTCTACGGCAAGTATGTATTTATTCGATCACACTCTGCGATACAATTTCGCTGTGGATATGCTGAATCGAGTGGAAAACGACGAAAACTTTCTCAGTACTGTAATTTTTAGTGATGAATCCACATTTCATGTATGAGGTATTGTGAATCGTCAGAACTGTAGGATATAGGGCAGTGAACCGCCTCATGCTGCTATTGAACTGGAACGTGATTCTCCAAAAATTAATGTCTGGTGCGCCCTATCAAAAAAAGAAGTGATTGGCCCTTTCTTCTTCTGCGAAAAAACCATAAATGGTGACATTTACTTGGATATGCTAGAAATTTCTCTATACCCCAGATCAAAAGATATGACAACGTCGTTTTCCAACAAGACATCGCGCGCGCGCCTCCGCATTGGTCAACGTGTGCACATAAGTGCCTAAATGAGCATTTCCCCAACAGATGGATTGGGCGTGGTGATCCCATTCCGTGGCCTCCTCGCTCTCCAGATCAAACTCCATTGGATTATTTCATGTGGGGTTATGTGAAGGATCGTGTCTAATTGTACTGATTTGCAGGAACAGAAGCAGCGTATCACAGTTGCTATTGATTCCATAACTCCTCAGATGCTTGCCAATACATGGCATGACATCGAGTATCGCTTGGACGTACTACGAGCAACCAAAGGAACTCACATCGAAATTTATTAACTTGTGTTGTAGTTACATTGTAAGTTAGTACAGTCAGTTTCTTTCTATCTGTTTAATGTTTTGTTTTATATAATTTTGTAATGTGTCCAGTAATTCTCGGACACCATGTATTTTCCATGGGACAAAAAATTTTCTGATATGAGGATGCGTTTGTCTACGAAAAAGAAAATGTAGATAAATGCGTTGTTTCCTGGGTGAAGCAGTCGCTACCTGGCAAATTATTGATATGAAGTCGCACGGAAAAAAGATCGCTTTCACCCCGAAGAATTAACTTCATACACTGTTCGCTATAATTAATCCATCAGAATTTGTGAAAACGTCATGTGCACAGTGAAAAATAAGTGGTGTGAATTCTCAGAAAATTATAGAAAAGAACGTTCAGCAAAACTTTCTGTATGTTTCTGACTTTTAACGAAGTTCCTGTTTTCAAACATTTCCGCGAAAGCTTCACTATTTTGACAGATTTTGCATTGCAATTAATTCCGTTTTTTTTTTTTTTTAAGAAATGTTAGTTTCATGTTTTTCCCGTTTCATACAAAAATTTCCCGAATTTAAAAAAAAAAAAAAACTTTTCTTTTTTAAGGGACTGAAAAAAAAAACTTTTTTTTCAGTCCCTTTCCAGAATAAGCTGCCTTTTACCTTGGCAGTGGTGGGGATCGAACTTGCGATGGCTTAAGGGGACCACTCCCTTTTTGGACTTCGCATGTTAACCTTATGGGAGGTCTCGATGTACTTAGGTACATGTTTCTCGTGATAGACTTGGCCTATCAATTGCAAACTTGGCATGCATTTTTCTAAGGATATACAACACCTCAACTAGAATTATCGCAATCGGTCAATTAATTCATTTTGTATTAATTAATCAAAATTGCTGTCGATTTTGGTGACGTTTTCATTAGCAACTGTATTTATTATTTTAATTGAGTACATTATTTAGTCATGATTCTAGTTCAGGTGGTTGTTGATATATACAGTAAGGTATAAAAAAATTTCAAGCCATTATCTTCAGTGGTTTATGAGAAAAATGTTCCTAAGTGTACAAAACCACAACTTTTCAGGGGAGGCAAAAAATGAAGACATGTGACTAGAAGCCTTCCGCGTCTTACTCCTTTTCCTCTACTTTGCTGAACTTCCTCTGCTTTGCTCAAGTGTCGTATACCATTTGATTCAGCAAACTCTGTAGAAAAAAAAATTGAAAAAGAAAAAAATTACATTAATTTTTTTTTTTTTTTTTGCAGGACTGGCCTCTTAAGGTGGTTCCACCTAAAACCTCTGCCTTATTGTGTTTCCAATGGTAAAACTTCTTTACATATTTTCTTCGCAATTAATGTATTCCGAAGGATGAAAATTTGCACATCGATAAAACTAACTTTAAGTTATAGCATGGGTTACTTAATACTTGCTAAAACATAACCATAGTTAAGCAATCCAACATTTGTTTGTCTACCGACGTCCTCAATGTACCTGTCATGCCATCTATTAAGGGGTCTGAACATTACTGAAAGAAAAATAATTGATTTTTAATATAATTATGGTTATGTTTTAGCAAGTAGTAAGTATCCCATGCTATAACTTAAAGTTAGTTTTATCGATGTGCACATTTTCATCCTTGGGAATACATTAATTACGAAGAAAATATGTAAAGAAGTTTTACCACTGGAAACATAAGGCAGAGATTTTAGGTGGAACCACCTTAAACTTGAATAAGTAGAGCTACCGACTGAGATGTCAAGACTCAGTTGGTAGCGTAGCTCCGCAAGGCAAACTCATGTTCAAGGTAGACACGAAGAAGATTGGATTCGCTTAGTTACGAAATGTTTTTCGCTATCAATGCGGGGTATTTAATCCGGTAATAAAAGTGATTCGCGGAAATGCTTGAGATACTTGAAGTGTGATTAACTATTAAATTTTAGTCGTCTGTTTGTGAACCTGACGAGAGAATTGGATTCGCTCGATTGCGAAATTGTTTTCGCTATGAATGATTGTCATTTTATTTTTATGTAGGAGCGTACTATTATTTTTTTAGTGGTTTATAATAATTTTGTTTTCTCTATAGGAGGACTTATCACAGATTACATTTTTGTTTTCATTTGGATTTTTCAAAGCTACAAAATGCTTTGGAACTTGAGATCTTATTAAACTGGCAATGACTTTCATTTACCATTTAGAACAGGTGAAATGTACTGCTTTATAGTATCATATCACAAAACCCATACGTTTTTTTTTAAATATTAATCAATTAAGTTTGATTGACTATTAAATTTTAATCGTCTGTTGATAAACTTATTGAATGCTTAAATGCAGTACCTTCAAATAAGAAGTTGGCTTTGTTGTCTTTTTGCAGCCATTGAGTGGAAGAAAACTAAGTTGTATTCTCAAGCCGCACGCTATTATTAATATATATATATTTTTTTTACCATTTTCCAACTTGAACAGCGTGATAGTTTTAAGTGTAATGCATTGGAAATGTACAACAATTTACCTATTTATTTATTTAATCCTTTGTGATTAGAATATGTACGGCAATAATTTGAATCCATTTCTCTTCGCTTTTCGGTAGGCTTCTGATCTCATTTCGGTAGAGTTTTGAAGTTCATAAGCGTACCATGTTTTGGGTAATTGCGCTGTTTCCTGACGTACCATTCGGCTTCCATTGCTCTTCGTAATGAAAAGAGATTTCTCTGATTCACTTGTGCTGACGCAAATGCAAAACTGTGGGAGATTTCCCAAGAATTCCATCACTGCGTTTGATATCCCAAGGTGCCCAACGCGTGCACACACACACACACACACAGATGTGTGTATGTATGTGTGTGTTTTGAAGCAGTGGCGTTGGAGATGCATTTTGGGTAGTTTTTCTTGTGTCTTTTGTTTGGGTGAAATAATAGTCATTCTTGGTGGATAGGTTCAAATGTCTGGAAATCGTTTGGATTTTGTTATGCAGAAGCCATTCATTGGATGCGACGAGAAGCACCCGTGCATGACAACATCCAGACAGTCTTATAACCCCCTCCCCCTCCCCGCTCTATCCTCCTTCCTTATTAGCTGATAGATGTCGAGAATTGGCTATCTAACGCCGGAAATGCTATGCTGTCTTTTTGAGATCCCATACGTCTCAAAGAAAGAAAAAAGCACCGTACATCCGTATCCTTTCCTCCCACAGTCTTCTTTTGTTAAGGTCACCATGCACTTTGTGTACTCGTACAGCCGAAGGGTTAAAGTCCTCCTTACAGTAATTGTTCTGCTGCTGTTTCGTTCTTATGAAGGGATTGAAAGAATTATTATTACAACGTTGGAATCACGCAAAACGAAACGTTGTGGAGAGAAAAAGGGAATAATCGAATGAACAAATTATTTCCAAATTATAGGTAATGAGGTATTAAATTGTATATGAAATTGCAGTGTGTGTTCGACTGTGACGTATTAACGCATTCATTCGTCAAACTTCAGCAAAAACATTCCAGCTTAAGCTGTTAGGACAGACCAACCATCCATTTTCTTTCTTTCCTGATATGTACCTCTATATCTCATATTATTGGTTCTTCTCTCCCTTCGTACATTATGTAGAATGGCGTTTCTCAGCTAATTATGTCGCATATGTACGTATCGCTAAGCTGATTTCTAAGTTTAAGAGGTGAGCTCCCCAAAACAATGTCATTTGTCTAAACAAAGTAATTGATGGTTCTTGATCTCAAAGACTATAGTCTTGTGACGATTATATAAATACAACGTAGTTTGTCACAACTATTTATTTTTTCAAGCTGACCATGGTTTCGCTGGGTATTGAACTAGCTTCATCAGGACGAATGGCACGTAAATATTCAAATTGTATATAACATCATAAATGGTGTTTACAGTCACTTTCTTTCATTTGTATTAAGATGATACAGATTCCCGAGGATTGGAACAATGCTACAATGATCCTGCAACATAAAAAAGGTGACATTGAGGATCTCAGGAACTACAGACCTATCAGCCTCCTATCAGTGGTTTATAAAATCTTCACTAAAGTTCTTTCACACCGCTTGAAGGTGACACTGGACATGGCTCAACCGAGAGAACAAGCTGGATTCAGGAGTGGCTACAGCACTATAAATCATATCCACGTACTGAGAGAACTAATTGAAAGAGCGAGGGAATATGAACGTCCATTATGCATGGCTTTTATCGATTATGAAAAGGCCTTTGATTCGGTGAAACCATCAGCAGTTACAATGGCTTTGAAATCCTGCGGTATTGAAAATACATATGTACTCTATTAGTAATAACATCTATGAAAATGCAAGTGCAAAGATTCGGCTATTTGAGAATACAGCACCCATAAAAATTGGAAAGGGAGTGAGACAAGGTGGCACTATATCTCTCAAACTCTTTAATGCCACTTTGGAAAATGCGTTTCAATCGCTTAACTGGGAAAACAAAGAGATAAAGATTAATGGAGATTATGCAACTCACCTTTGTTTTCCTGATGACGTAGTCATTTTTGCAACTACCCCATCAGAGCTGCAGAGTATGATCCAGGAACTTGCAGACAAGAGTAAAGAAATGGGATTAAAAATGAACTTTCAGAAGACAAAAGTGATGTACAATGCTTTTACAAAAAAGGAAGATTTATAGATTGATGGGGAAAAGCTGGAGATAACCAATAAATAAATTTATCTTGGACAACAGATATCAAGTGAGGGTCACAATGGTGAAGAAATTAATCGGCGTATAAAACTTGCCTGGAGAGCTTTTGGAAGAAACAGTATAATTTTCAAGAGCAATATGCCATTATGTCTTAAAATAAAAGTGTTTGATCAATGCATCCTTCCAGTGCTTACGTATGGTGCAGAGACGTGGACCTTAACTAAAAGAGACATACAAAGGCTGCAGACAACTCAAAAAAGCTTGGAGAGGTGCATGCTTTGTGTAACCAGGAGAGATAAGAAGAGGAACTCGTGGACCAGAAAAATGACAAGAGTGGAAGACATCACGATCAGAGTAAAATCCCTGAATAAATATTGCCAGAAGGACAGACCATCGATGGACAGCTGAAATTTAGACTGGATTCCAGGGGACAGGAAAAGACCCAGAAGAAGACCACATGGGAGATGGGTGGATGAAATTTGAAAGTATGCGGGAGTAACCTGGAGGAGACTGGCACAAAGCAGACCGTTGTGGAAGAAACTTGGGAAGACCTTCGTCCAGCAGTGGATTGATAATGGTTGACGATGATGATGATGATGATATATATATATATATATATATATATATATATATATATATATATATCATCATCGTCATTATCAACCATTATCAATCCAATGCTGGACGAAGGTCTTCCCAAGTTTCTTCCACAACGGTCTGCTTTATATATATATATATATATGTATATCATCATCGTCATTATCAACCATTATCAATCCAATGCTGGACGAAGGTCTTCCCAAGTTTCTTCCACAACGGTCTGCTTTGTGCCAGTCTCCTCCAGGTTACTCCCGCATACTTTCAAATTTCATCCACCCATCTTCCATGTGGTCTTCTTCTGGGTCTTTTCCTGTCCCTTGGAATCCAATCTAAAATTTCGGCTGTCCATCGATGGTCTGTCCTTCTGGCAGTATGTCCAGCCCATTGCCATTTCAGGGATTTAACTCTGATCATGATGTCTTCCACTTTTGTCATTTTTCGGATCCACGTGTTCCTCTTCTTATCTCTCCTGGTTACACCAAGCATGCGCCTCTCCATGCTGCTTTGAGTTGTCTGCAGCCTTTGTATGTCTCTTTTAGCTAAGGTCCACGTCTCTGCACCATACGTAAGCACTGGAAGGATGCATTGATCAAACACTTTTCTTTTAAGACATAATGGCATATTGTTCTTGAAAATTATGCTGTTTCTTCCAAAAGCTCTCCAGGCAAGTTTTGTACGCCGATTAATTTTTTCATCAATGTGACCCTCACTTGATATCTGCTGTCCAAGATAAACAAACGTACGTGTCTGTTATCTCCAGCTTTTCTCCATCAATCGATAAATCTTCATTTCTTGTAAAAGCATTGTACATCACTTTTGTCTTCTGAAAGTTCATTTTTAATCCCACTTCTTTACTCTTGTCAGCAAGTTCCTGGATCATACTCTGTAGCTCTGATGGGGTAGTTGCAAAAATGACTATGTCATCAGCAGAACGAAGGTGGGTTAGATAATCTCCATTAATCTTTATCCCTTTGTTTTCCCAGTTCAGTGGTTGAAAGACATTTTCCAATGTGGCATTTAAAGAGCTTCGGAGATATGATCTCACCTTGTCTCACTCCTTTTCCAATTTTTATGTGTGTTGTATTTTCAAACAGCCGAATCTTTGCACTTGCATTTTCATAGATGTTATTAATAATATTAATGTATGCATCTTCAATACCGCAGGATTTCAGAGCCATTGCAACTGCTGATGGTTTCACCGAATCAAAGGCTTTTTCATAATCGATAAAAGCCATGCACAATATAAGTTCATATTCCCTCGCTCTTTCAATTAGTTCTCTCAGTACGTGGATATGATCTATTGTGCTGTAGCCACTCCTGAATCCAGCTTGTTCTCTCGGTTGAGCCATGTCCAGTGTCACCTTCAAGCGGTGTGAAAGAACTTTAGTGAAGATTTTATAAACCACTGATAGGAGGCTGATAGGTCTGTAGTTCCTGAGATCCTCAATGTCACCTTTTTTATGTAGCAAGATCATTGTAGCGTTGTTCCAATCCTCAGGAATTTTCCCTTCATTAAGGCATCGAGTGAAAATTTGGGCGAGTACTGTTTCGATTTCTCCACTTGCTTCTTGTATGATGTCTACAGTAGTTCCATCTTCTCCTGGAGCTTTTCCCCGCTTCATGTTCTTGATTGCATGTGCAACTTCTGCTGGAAGGACTGGAAGAACTCTGGTACTGGTACCTTTCATGATGTCTGGAGTACATGTATCATCCCTTTCATATAATTTGGAGTAGAAATCTTTCACTCTTGTCAAAATTTCGCCTCTATTTCTTGTTACAGAACCATCTTCTTTTCTCAGTGCCATAATCTGTTTTTTTCCCTTACTGAGATGTCCCTTTGCTATCTTTAGGCTTTGGTTGTTTTCAATTGCTTTCCTTACTAGTTCACAGTTGAATTTCCTTACGTCTTCAGTGATACTTTTTCGTACTGTCTTGCATAGCTCTATATATTCCACTTTGGAAGTCACATCTTCTTTAGTTGTCCTCATCACTCTTCTTTTTGCATCAACATTTTGGTTTTTCCTGATAATTTGTTCACATGCAATTTGTTCTTAGACCCAGCTAATTTTGTTGCTGTTTCCATAAGAGCTTTGGTTACTTTTCTGTTAACTTCAGAGATGTCCACTTCTTCCGATGTTAGGCCTTCTAAAGCAGAGAACCTGTTCTTCAGTTCCAATTTGAAGGTATTGTGGTGTTTTTTAAGGTTGGTTATGTCAATACATTTTGTTTGTCTTATGAGCTTGCTACGTTCGAGTTTAGTGTTGAGGTGCATCATACATCTCACCAATCAATGGTCACTGCCTGTGTTGAACTTGTTTAGCACACTGCAGTCTTCTATGACGAATTTTTTGTTACACATAATAAAATCAATTTCACTTGTCGTCCCATTTGGATGTCTCCATGTCCATTTCCTGTGTGGCTTTTTCTTGAAAAATTAGTTCAAGATGAAGAACCCTTCTGCCTCTGCAAACTCTACGAGAGTATTTCCACGCTGGTTTCTGTTGCCGTGACCGAATTTACCTACTGAAGTTTCATTCTGTTGCCGTTGCCCTATTTTTTCATTGAAATCTCCCATAATTATCTTCAAGTGCTGCTTACCTTTATTATTTAGATCACGGATTTCCTCATAGAATTCTTCAATTTCTTCTTCAGCATGACTTGTGGTGGGTGCATAAGTTTGAATAATCTGAGCCTGGTATCTTCTCGAGAGTTGGATAACGAGTCGTGCAGCTCTGTCAGAGGAATTTTCATTTTCTACAACTTTATTCTTCAGTTTCTTGTTTATTATAAATCCAACACCACTAGTTCTGCCAGTATCTGTCCCACGATAGTAGAAGAGATGTCCACTTTTCAGTTCAATGAGATCTTCTCCTTTTCTCCTTAACTCACTTAGCCCGACGATGTCCCACTTGATCCTTTGTAGTTCCTCTTCCAATTCAAGAAACCTTGAATCAGAAGATAGGGAGCGTCCGTTATATGTAGCCAAGGTCAGCATCAGATGGCAGCCTAGTCCGGTCCTCCGGGGATTCTTAGCACCCTCTGTCTTCATGTCGCACTGGCCGCTGCCTTGGCCAGGTACATTCCAGCTGCCGGAGACTGAGGACCAAGATTTAAGTTGTGGAGTCATTTTGGAGGGGTTTGGCCATAACTCACCACGCTGGCCAAGCGGGTTGGTGAGTGTGGGATAGCATTTCCTCTAATCCCGATGGTATAGTTATACTGCTATTGGCGGTCGTCAGAGCCCCTTTAGTGGGAACAGGATCTACCACGAGAAGGCGGGGTTGACATTTGTCAAGGAGAGGCTGTGATGTTACGCATCACCTGACCTTACATCCCTATATATATATATGGTGTTATATATAATTGATAATTTCATTCATGGTGTTAGGTTTTACTTATTGCTCATGCAACAAACGTCTCCATATTTAGCGATCTTGGTACACGACGCGATCTTGACTGACTTCCATCACACAAGACTTTTTGTTCTTCGTACTCATCTTTTTTAGATATTATACTGGACCTGGTTCTCCCATGATTTCCTCCACCTTACTCCACCTGTTTTTCGTACCACTTAAGCTGAATAAATTGTCTTAGTTAACACTGTATCATTCATTTTTCCAACACTGCTAAGGATAGTTTAAGAGACAAGATACCAGCCAGTTGCATAGATATCCACCAGTACGAATTTTCCGTAATATTACGAATTTTTGGTTGGAAGCACGGAAGTACGGACATGTCGTTGGAAATACGGAAAATCGCCATTATCAGCATTTGATTTTTCGGCTTCAAACAGGCACGAGATTCTTCCGCGGAATCGCGGAATTTCGCTTTTTCGTCATCATTTGTATTTTCGACATCGATACTATACTAAATAGAATGGGCGGGGGATCGTTTTCCTTCGGGGGATTAAATTGCGATTTTCAAGACTTTCGAAAACGGAAGTTAGACGGAGTGAAGATTTCTCCCGTAATCGCAATTTTTTTTTTTTTTTTTGTTCCCGATGTTGCGTCTGTAAAGCATTGTTGTTAAATATAACTTTTTGCATAAATGTTTGCATTTCAGCTTGAAAATATAGGCAACAATCACGAAATAGTGAAGTTAGACGGAGCAAAAACGTCCACGTAATTTGTAAATTCTGTTTCTCCCTATGCTCGTTCTGCCCTCTATTGTTAAATATTTGTGTTTCAGCTTGAAAATGAAGGAACATTTTCCGAAAACGGAAGTCAGACGAAACGCAAATTTTTCCCGTAATGATATTTTTTTCTTTTTTCGCGATGTTCCTACTGCACTGAATTGTTGTTAAATATTAATCCCCTTCCCCCATAAATGTTTGCATTTCAGCTTGATAAGGATGGAAAAGTTTTCTGAAAATGGAAGTGTAAAGTTAGAAAATTTGTAAGAATTGATGCATGGTGTTCAAAAATATTCATATTCTCAAAGATACACCATTCATCTAAAATGGTAAAAGCCTTTTACTATGCAATCATGGTCCTCAGGTTGAAAGTTATTTCAGCATCATGAATGAAATTATAGTCATAAAGTCAGGAAGAATGAACATTATAAACTATTTTGGCTATAGAAACTGAATTACAAATTTAAAATACGTGCTAAGTCTGCAGTTTTGTTCTTCAGTGAAATGGTTTCTATAGGAAAAGCAGTGGATCCCAACCCTGCCAAAATCTGAGGACATTAAAAGAGACAGAGAGCAAAAAGAAAAAAAAAATTAAAATATTACTGAAGGTAATCTTCTAGATTTTTCCTGTTGACAGCAATTTAAATTTTACCACTAGCAAATTATTGTTTAATATATTTATTCTTTTTTTTTTTTTTTTTGTAATAATTGTTGTGAGACTGGAATTCGTTGCCATGCTAGGATACACAAATTTGCTGGATTACTGAAAATTGTTGGAAAAAATTGTTTATTACTGAAAATAATTTCCTGGTGTTGGCAGATGGGAAACAGAATATCTGGAGTTTGCTTTCCACAAAAATTGAATTGCCAATTAATGATTTAAATTCTGTTTGTTTGTAATTGTAAATCTGAAAATAATTGTTTTAGTTTTTGTGCGTCAGTGTCAGTGAGTGTTTTGTTTTGAATTCACAAAGGGGTAAGAAATACAAACAGTTTTAAGGAATGGTGAATAAGTTTTTAGAACAGGAAAAATTTCCAGCCCACCGTCTGCTGCTTTAGGGTATAGGAGGAGTAACGCATGCTAATGCAAGTGTAATGGCTGTAGGAAAGGACAGCCTCTTCAGCGAAGGAGACAGGTTTTATTTTGACTTCGAATTCACCCTTGGCTTGAGACACTTCCGAACAGTACGTCATTAAAACTCCGCAACCAAACATTAGGCAAACCCTACAAAAGTGTATAAGTTCATCATGGAAGTAGTTCGACCCAAATTTAGGGCTGTTAGTTAACTTTAGGAACGGAAGGAACAATCCTAAGGAATGAAACAACAAGCGTGTCGTCTCACGTGACACTTAAAACTTAAAGTATTCAAGTGAGACAGTCAGGAGCGTATTAACCACCAAAGTGTTTTTTTTTGTTTTGTTTTGTTTTGTTTTGTTAAATGCGATTTGAAATGAACTCACCTATGTACATATGTGTTGACCAGTTGACCCAAATAAATATAACATATTAACATTAAAACAATTATATAATTACAATTTGGGAAAAGCCATGTACAGGAGAACTAGGACAAGCCACAAACCGTAACCGATAACTCCTGTACAGTTGACAAATTTTGAGCAAAGCTATTGCAAAATCTAAGCTCCTTAAGGCGTCTATTATAACACATTCTAAAATACGAATGCGTAAAATTTATGACTTCCAGAACAAAAGTACGAAACATTCTAAAAAAGAAATGCCTAAAATTTATCATGAACTACTTTTTTTTTCACGCCTTCACGTTGGTTGTGATCAGGTTGCATGTAAACAAAGCGGAAAGACACATTCAGATCGGGAATCACGTTTTTAAATTTGTATCGCGAAAGACAGACACAAATAAACAAACTTCCTTTTATTATTATAGATTAAGCAAGTGTTGAGCTAGCAGACGGAGTCTTTCCATTTCTTCGTTTTTCAATCCAAATGATTTTTTTAAGTTAATGTTAGTGAGCCGACTTTCGTGAAACGATTCAAGTAAAAGGCCATCTAGTTTTAATTGAAATTTTTCAATGGCACGGAATTTCGGGAATCAGAAGGCGTCAAAACCTGACCATGGATGATGTCCAATCGCATGCCAAAAATCACGGTGATCGAATGTGTTATGTCGTAGCTATGCCCGAACAATTAATTGTCTCGTGTAGAGAGCGGATTTTTTCAATTATTATTAAATTTGGTCAGTTTTTTAATGGTCATTATTTTTATACGACACGACCAATCACCATGATACCAGTCCCATGTCACTCACCATGTCCTTCCCTTTCTCCGTGGCAAGTGTCACTGCGATCGGCTGAAGATCTTGGAGGAGAAATGCAACAAACGACCCCTTCTCAAAATCCGGAAAACCCCTTAAAAATGCAAGTTTTTGGACGGTTATTCCTCAATGACACGGAATTTCGGGAATCGGAAGGCGTCAAAACCTGACCATGGACGATGCCCAATCGCATTCCAAAAATCACGGTGATCGAATGTGTCATCTCGTGCCTATGCCCGAACAACTAATTGTCTCGAGTCTCGTAAAGAGAGCTCCGCTCGGTCTTCGGCCTCGCTTCGCTCAATAAAAAATGATATAGATCATACATTAATTGAAATTTCATTACCTACCCATGACTATAATACTAGAGATAGATCTCAATTGAAATCAGTTTTTCCCAGGACTCAGTATGTTAAACAGTCACTAAGTTATACTGGGCCTCAATTTTGGAATTCTCTAGCTCATGATCTTACAATAATAAATAATTTCAGTCTATTTTAAAAAAATTTAAACTTTACATTCTGGGACTACCAATAATATAAAAAAGGGAAATAAAGGAATAGGGAAAATTGAAATGGTAATTGAAAAAAAAAAAAGGGTGGGGGAGAAGTGACTAAAAGATCGAAGGCATTACGAAAATGGAAACAGGATGGCAAAGTAGTTGGGAGGAGGGTGAGTAAAAGGGGGATGGGAAACAATTTTACTAGTACTAACTTCTACTAATACCTTTGAATGTTATGCGCCATGCTTTCAGGGGTAACTCTGACTTGCCTACATTTGTATAGGGAGATCAGGGCCTTGTCAGGACTCTTGTGGCCTTTTCCCAGATCTCCCTTGCTGTTACAATTACTTACACTGTTGTTGTATTACATTGTATTTTGGTTTTTATGTAACAGTTAAATAAACTGAATTGAATTGAATTTACTCTAGAAGAAAAAAATGCTTTAATTTAATAAAAATGCATCAACTTACATTAGGAAAAAAATGCTTTAATTGTTTTTCTATTTTTCATTGACTTTTATTTTGTCTTGGTGGATTTCAAAAACTTCCATTTTTCGTGCTTCCCCCGCTCCCGAAAAAAATTCTATATACGCCCCCTGGAGACAACAGAAGTCTAATATTCATTAATTCTTTCTGAGCATGCCAAAGAAGTGCGGTGCGACAAGGAAGATTCACCTTTATGAAAGGCGTATTTTCTATTTTAAATCCGACCGATTTTCAGTTGCTTTGAACATGTCATTTCTTTCTTTGTGTTTCTTTTCTTCGTTCTTATTTTTTATTTCCTGCCTGCGTTTGTTTCTATGACTATCTAAGAGGAATGAATCACCTATTCCTTCCTAATTTAGAGCTGCTGGCTCTTTAGGAACTCAGAACAATACAATTTCTGGGCAGGTCTGATTTACACCTAGGCCCGGTCCTGGGGCCCCACATTTTAGGGGGGGGAGAATTGTAATGAAAAAAATCATACTATTTTTTTATTAATTATTATGAATGGAAAAAAACATTTGGGTGAAAAAAACATTTTTTTTTTCGAAATGAAGATTAGCACTGGTGTTTTTACTAGGCTCTTTCACTACCACTTCATTTCAATTGAATCTCAGTGACGTCATGTGTCGGAACAAGAGTAGCCCACAGGAGCAGCCATTTTGCAAACGCAACCCTGCTTGTTAATGTTATTTGCTTGTTGCTACATGTCTAAGCAAGTAAAATTAAATGTAAAAATAGCAATACTAAACTATTAAATAGTGTTTTACTTACCCGTCTGTATTTTTAAGTGCGAATTTTCTTGCTAATATTAAGATTTAATAAAAGTAGATATAATTTCCTGTTTTTTCCCTGCACAGTGTTCCATTTATTAAATCAACTTTTAAGTTAATTGACAATATTTAGTGGCGACAAATGTACTTACTCTTTCAAGAATGTGGACGGTTGGTGGGGGGCTCATCTTGTGCTGTGCTTAGGGCCCGATTCTGTGTAAATCGGGCCCTGTTTCTGGGCATTGAACATTCGGTGAGATATACATATATACAAGCCCCTATTATTCGGTCATACAAGTAAATCAGGCTTGAGATTGATCCGCGGATTTGCGGAATTCCGTCTTTTCCGTCACCATTTGTGTTGTTCTGAAGATCGGTACAAAATCGAAGAGAAATTTTTGGGGAATTGTTGGTGGTTGGGAGCAGAGTTGTATAAAAATAAAATGTATCTGCGCATCCAACCATTGAAACAGAAAACTGCGCATCCAACCATTGAAACAGAAAACAACAGAAAACTACGGTAACAATAGAATAATTTAAAAATAATAATAATAAAGCAATAAATTATTATTAGAACATTACAGATTCCAATGAGAACAAAATAAGTATATTACTCTTTAATGTGCAGCAATGTGTGTTGAATGGACCTTTATGGCAAAGTATTAAAATATTGGACTATGAACCTCATAAAAGCAAGAGACTAATTAAAGAAAGACTTTATATCCAGGAAAACAGTTCCATTAATGAACCTTCAAAAATTATAAACAGCATTTTCAACAAGTTAATTCAAAAATAATAGACTTACAAAATACATAAGGAAAAGATTTTAATTTACTAACTGGCAACTGCAAGAGGAGCCTGGCAATACAATTTAAATTCTTTCTATGTAAACGAAACTTTTGATACAGTTCCTATACATTGAGAGCACGCCTTGGTAAAATGTAGATGCCAGAAACATCTATAACAACAAAGGAACTCAGAAGATGTGAAAAGTAGTTGAAAGTTCTTCAAGTTAAAATAGAATTAAGTATATTAATCTCAGCAAGGCCTTGAGTAAGTGCTTTAATTGCTGTAAATAGCATTTTTTTTTTTTTTTTAAATCTACAAGCGAAAACTATCTGCAAAATCCACTAATAATTTGGAAACTATCCGCGCACAGTGTGCGTCTACATTCTGCTACTCTGGTAGAAAGTCCTGCTATTTGACTACCAAAACTTTCGAAAATGGAAGTTAGATGGAGTGAAGATCTCTCCCTTAATGCCCCCCCCTTTTTCTGTTCTTCCGATGTCCCTCTGGTCCAGTATTATATTTGTTAAATATTTTTTTTTGCATAAATGTGTGCATTTTAGCTTGAAACTGTAGAATAGAGTATCCGAAAACAAAAGTTAAATGGATCGAAAATTTTCGTGTAATCGTATTTTTTTTTTTTTATACTTGCGATGTTCCCACTACCCTGTGGTGTTATCAAATGTTTTGGTTTTTTTCCCTATAAAAACTTGCATTTCAGCTTGATAAGGGAGAGAAAAAATTTTGAAAACGGAATGACGAAGAATTGGAAAATTTGTAAGAATTAGTGTTCAAAAGTATTCATGCTCTCAACGTTACATCATTTATGTAAAATAGTAAAAGCTTTAATATTATGCATTCATGATGCTCAGGCTGCAAGTTTATTTAGCATGATGGACGAAATTATAGCCATCTGAGACAATAATAATAATAATAATAATAATAATAAAAAGAACGAAAAATGGGAAGGGAAAGATATCACCAGAAAGAAAAATTAAGCAATGGATGCTGTGCAACTATAGAGTCAACGAAAGACAAATACGGCTGTAGAACTTGCCGAGGAGAAAGCAAAGGCTGGCTCGCAAGAGGAAACTTGAGTTGATGTTCTTTCTAGCAAGCACAACGAAAAAAACAAAATGTGTTTGAAGTAATTCCTTTTAAAACCATTTTGTTTTGTTTTGAATTCAGTATTTTTATATTGCGAATACAGTGATGTACTCCAGTAGTTTAATATTTACGTAAATAAATTACAGTGAACAATTCCGTCTTGCACGTGCTGCGTTATATACAATTTTTTTTCATCGCGGATTCTAATTTTTCACCCGGTTAAAAATGTTCAGCTTCATTTTTTTTCGTCAGTCACATGTATGGTAAATGAAACGTGTGTGTGGTAGTATCTCATTTAACTTCGCCTTTGGTTCGTCCAGTGCTAAGTTCCCGAAACTGAATTCCTAAGCACCAAAAGGACGTATGTAAAATCAGACGACGGACTTCTGAGATCGCCTTAACACCTACAAACCTTAACACTTTACGATGTCGTGTAACCCTGAAAGGATATACATGATATCCAAAATGATTCGATATTCATAATCGCTCATTATCATTTATGAATCATGTTTGCTAACTATTTATCAATGGGCGTTATTGCTCATTAGGGGAATTCAGCTGAACGTGTAATGTTAAAACACACATTGACCTTTAATAAACTCCTGAACAGGCGGATGAATCAACTTCAAGTTTTGTTTGTGAGGTGTTCTCTAGGCCGTAGTAAGTCGGCAAAATTTCATATGAATCGTTATAGTGAGTTTTAGATACTCTCTATGTCACTTTCTATTAGAGAAGACGAGATGATGTAAACGGGGGAACTGGCGGCAACAAAGCGGCAACAAAGCGGCAAACGGAGAAGGTACAGGCGCATAGTGTTTAGGTATATTTTAAAGATATTTTACCTGGCAATTATTTATTGGAAAAAGCAGGTTAAGACCCCCATGAATTCAAGAGTATGGAGTTGTCCGTCCCTAATTTAGGGCAACGTCTCCCAAAGGAGAGGACAAAGCCAACGCCGTAGTACAAACGCGCCGGCGATGTCTCACTTGGGGCTTAAATCGGGACACAACTTAAAGGACTAACCGAAATCCCTCTCTTCTGACCGCTCGGCAAACCGAGGCGGCGTTGCAAAATTTGCAGTTGCTTCAATGAGATATAATGACTAATACGTGCCTGTTTGGACTCGTAGAGGAATTTGGATGTTTGATAATATAACGAAAGGTACAGCTAGTGAAATTCACCAAACATGGATTATCTTACAGAGAATAAGCATTTTGGCTATACAAACTTTAGTCTTCTTGAGCTTGACAAGGTTCATTAGGGAATAAGCGGACAATGATTAAACACCTACATGGTAAATTATTTTTTCAGTCAGAAATTCTAAGCTTGAGGCTTCACAGTGTGATTCTGAGGATTCAGACACATTACCCAACAGTAAATATCGTAGTTCAGACAGTTTTATTTGTAAGACAGTTAATTATAGCATGACAAAGAGATCATCAGAGTTTGAACATGTTAGACATGATGAGCATGAGTCTTTACGGAAGGGATAAGTGCGAGAATTTCCTGAACGTCGCTCTAGAAATGGATGTCATAAACTGAAATATCTGGTGATGACATCATAATCAAAGGAGAGACCTGCAGTTGGCTATGCAGTTGGGGGGAGGGGGGGTCGAATGTTTAACGATCACCGTGAGCAACTCGAGGGCTATAAGCAGTCGCCCGTTCCTAATTTAGTGCCACTGGTTTCAGGAAAGGGAGAGAGCCAGTGTCGTATGATAAACACAACATCAATGCCTCACCGGGATTCGAACCCGAACCTCATGACGGACGAATGGTCATAAGCCAACGCTTAAACCACTGCCCCACCGGGGCGGCCTCAAGTCGCTATGGGCTGTGGATGTATTGCTAGAAAAACTGATCACCGTTGGACAACTGAAATATTTGACTGGATACCAAGGGACAGGGAAAAACCACGTGAGAGATGGATGGGTGGAATTCAAAAGCATACCGGAGTGACATGTAAGAGAATTGCTCAAGACAGGAAGTTGTGGAAGATACTTGGAAAGATCTTCATCCCGCACTGAATAGAGATTGGATGATGATTCATGATATTCATATGTTACGTTTACCTTGGACAACAGATGTGAAGTGTTGTTGTTCTTGATGAAGCGAGGGCCACTTTAGAAAAGAAATTAATTGACATATAAAACTATCCTTGAGTGCATTGGTAAGAAACAGAACAATTTTCAAGAGCAATTTACCATTATGTGTTCAAAGAAAAGCGTTTAATCAGTGCATCCTTCCAGTTCTTTCTTATGGATTAGAGACATGGACTTTAACTTCAAATGGCATACAGAGGCAGTGCTGAACTCAAAGAAACATGCAAAGATGCAGGTTTGGTGTTAGTAACCAAGTAAGGTAAGAAAAAGAACTCGTAAATCAGAAAAATGACAAGAGGAGATGCCATCATGAAAACAGAATGACCCTCAAGTGGCAATGGACTGGAGATATTGCCAGAAGAATTGACCACCGCTGGAGAACCGAAATACTACTTGATAATAAGGGACAGAAAATTACACAGAAGAAGACTTCAGTGGGTGATGGGTGGATAAAATTCTATGGCATGCCGGATTGACATGAAGGAAAATTGCTTAAGACATTTGAGGAGACCTTCATCCAGCAGGAGATTGAGAATGGTTGTTAGCGATGATAATACAGTATAAAAAGTACCGTAATGTGTGCTGGAGATTGAGAAATGGTTGTTGTTCTTGATAATGGTGCGCAGTAAATAAGATACAGTGATGTAGAGATACTGTTTTACCACGTGATTTTCGTTGTCACTGCGACGTCATTTGGGAACTGACGCCACAACATTCACTGGAATAAAAGAGAGGTAAGTGTTTACTCTTTCCGCATTTCGCGAATGCCAGTAGCCATAACCTCACAGACAACCACATCCTCATCCATCCAAGATGTATGCTCATAAGTTCACACATTTGTAAACGTAATTTGTAGGTAAATTTCTCTCACCTGTAACATCTTAGCGCTGCTCTTTTTTTTTTTTTTTTTTTTTTTTTTTTTAACTTTGCTGTTTGCACACAGATTCACTGTCATCTCCACTTGATCGCTTTTGAAGCATGTTGAAAGGATTACAGAAATATAACACGGTAAGGAGATCTCGAAAAGCATTTGGAAGAGGTTCACAAGCGAAAGAACTGGTACGCACAGACGTCTTTGCTAAGCCATGTCATGTCGTAGGCACCACAAATATGAGCATGCCACAATTTCACTCCTCGCGAGCTTGTGACTACATGAATAGACATCGCTAACGTGTGAGGGCTTAGCTTATTTCTCATGAGCTAGAGGTTTCACAAAATAATGATCTGTGTTTAAACGCGTTTCCAGCTGTAAAGACCCCTTCATTTCCGAAGATTTTTTCTGCTTCGTTGCGTGGCACAGGTAAATTTCGCGTTTTGCATGTGTTGTATTACTATTTCCTTTGGGATGTTTTGTATGCAGTTTGTCGTAATCTGATAACAGCTTATTACAGCGGTGAACACCAGATTCACTTCAACATGTTTTGTTCTATTTTAAATGCCTCAAAATCGTAACCAAGTCAAAGCCGATGCGATACCGATTCTGCTAGCATTGCTTTCTCCTTCTGCCGCCATTGTGCCTTAGGTTCCACCCACTTAACCCTTTGTCAAGAACTCGTGTCGCGCGGCATTAGTTGCGCATGGTTGACCAAGTGGGCACTTCCTGTGGGGAGGAGCAGAGGAGGGGGAATAGGCTTGGGATCCGCTGGCTCATCCCGTTAGCGGAAGAGACTGCGCCGTTTGGGCATAATGCTCTTTCTTGTGCTGCTGCAACTCGGCTTGATGATGATGTTGATAAATGTCTCAGGAAAGTTAGATATTTTCTGTGAGAAACGTAATTCAAAACAGAAACCTGAAGGCTACTACTGAAGTATTTGATGTACTAAGTTTGTTTTTTGATAGCAGAAATTTAAGAAAAAAAAAAGAAAAAAGAAAGAAAAAAGACTCAATGTTTCTTAATATTTCAATAATCACGTGAAACCTAGACCAGTGGTTCCCAACCTTTCGCGGACCGTCAATGCCGAAACAAAACCTTTAGGCTATTTTCCAGCATTTAATTTCGTAATATTCTATATTATAATGATCACTGCGTACAATCCGTAATTTAAATACCAGATTTTTCCATGTCACCTCCTTACAGCTAATATCATTTAATCTATTAAGGTGAATCCACCTAAAATCTTTGCCTTGTTTTTCCAATGGGCAAAATTCTGTAGCCATTTTCTTCACAATTAATAGGTTTCCAAGGATAAAAATTTGAACATCGATAAAAATAACTGCATATTATAGCCTAGTATACTCAATATTTTCTAAAACATAACCATGATTAAGCAATCCAACATTTGTTTGTCTACTGACGTCATCAATGCACAGGTCGCGCCATCTATTTTCTGGTCTCAACACCACCAGAGGAAAAGTTATTGATTTTTATTGATTTTTAACATAATTATGGTTACGTTTTGGAAAATACTAAGATATACTAGGCTATAATATGAAGTTATTTTTATCGATGTTCAAATTTTCATCCATGGGAACGCATTAATTGTGAAGAAAATGGCTACAGAAGTTTGACCATTGGAAATACAAGGCACAGGTTTTAGGTGGATCCACCTTAATATTATTTAATGATTAATAAGTGCAATCCATAATAAATATATCACAATACTCTCCTAACCGTTGATATAATTTTTTGTTTGGTCAATGCGACGTCTGTTGCTGCTGCTTTACGATAATCTTCTCGAGCCGTGGTTCCAGCGTCGTTTCTGCAAGTAGCAGTGCAGCATTAATGTCCTTACGTTCCTGTGCTTTGTTTTGATTGCCGAAACGGCTGAAAAGGTTTTTTCGCAGTAAATACTTTGTTGAAAATGCTACCAATAATTTTAGAGCTTTGTCGCGGAGACTTCTCCGTCATACTCCAAAACTGAGTCAAAGATTTGGATCTGAATATCGATACCAGACTGGCATCAGAAGGAAGTTCAACAAAGCTTTCCTTTTCCTGATGAGTTAGCCTGCAGGAGTTCTGATCTTCTGTGAAGAGATTAGCGATCCAAACTTCCTTTAATCTTCCGCGACAGGTGTTCAAAAATATATAGATCTAGATTTCCTTTTACTTTGACTCTATTTCGATTTAAAAGAAAACATAAATGAATTATCTCGTTTCTCGCGGACCGGCAGAAAAAAAAACTCGCGGACCGGCAGAAAAAAAAACTCGCGGACCGGCAGAAGAAAAAACTCGCGGACTGGCAGAAAAAAAAAACAACTCGCGGACTGGCAGAAAAAAAACTCGCGGACTGGCAGGAAAAAACTCGCGGACCGGCGGTTGGGAAACATTGACTTAGACAATGATGAAGATACCTTGTTTATGCATAAGTAATACAGCATAATGTTTTTTTCTCAAATTGGCAATCTCTGCATCTTGTGTGAAGTATACCTCTAATTTAACCTTCCTTTTGAGTTTCTCTTTCGTATACAAATTTCCCTTAATTCTCGGTTAGATCTTTTCCTACTGAATGGCGCATTAATTCCTCGAACAACGTGTACGTTTTGGCAACCCTGACAGTGAGTCAAATGAAAATAAGAAGCTGAGACGATAGTGTTGAAGATGGAGAGATCAAGAGCGCGTAAAGTGCGTAGATATATTGTGGAGATTGCTGTGTTTGTTAAAATGGTAAAGCATGCTCTTACGAAGACCTGGTGATTTACGAATCGATTATTGTCAACTAAAAGCTACGCAAAGATAAAGTGTATTCGTGGCTGCTACTTCATGCTCGTTTGAAGAGTAAATCAGTTAAAGTTTTTTATGTATGTTGCAGATACTTTTGACACTGACCGTTAATTTCAGTTAGTCAGATTTAGTGTATAATAATTATTATGTTCAACAAGTTTAGCGAAGGATATGGACTAATTAATTAACTACAACTTCAAGAAAACTGAAAGCATTATACTTGCTAGTGGGAAAATAGATAAATTGGAAAATTTTACTCATGTTTACCTTTCAGTGGTCCAGGGATTTTCTCAATCCGTTTTCTAGAAATACACTACAGTGATAAGTATGTACCAATCATTTATGGTCCCTATTAATTTAAATCCCATAGAACCAAGTCAGAGTCGGTTACGATTTGGAGGCATTTGTGCATCAGGTAAATTCGAAATTTTAATTGAATGGAGTTTTCAGCTGATGCACTGTTACCATCTGTGATGTATACCTCCTGTTTTAAACTTCCTTTTGAGTTTCTGTTTTCTTACGTACATTTGTTTTCTTGTTGTTAAATGCTAGTAGCTTAATGGCATATTATTCCCCCGACGAGTTTTCAAAGTTGGCATTGGGATCGTGACAGTGAGTCAAAGGTCAATAAAAAGTAAGCGTTGTTTGTTGAGCTAGGTGATATGTTACGCTAAGAGCGGTAAGGGATGTAGGAGTGAGATAAGATTGTAAAAGCTGATTAACGAAGAGATACGCGTATATATGTGTTGATCACGCTCGTTACGATATAGCATGCAAAAGTTGGATTATGTCTTGTTATATAACAAATACTAACTAGAATCACTGGATTAATATCATGGCCTTGGTCAATATTTTCTTCAGTGACGTACCTGAATAAAGATTGGATGTTGAATTTGTAAGTATTGATTCTGTTGATCACTTAACCTGGACCGCTGACTTTAAAGTATCGAATTAGAGATATTGCAAATGTTTAGTTAACTTGCAGCTGATGCTATACAAGGTAAAACTGAAGGCTTAGACTAAGTCAGTAACCAGATTTAAGTTGAAGTGACGAGTTAAACCTCACAGACATTTGCCCTTAAGTTTTACAATTCCCAATATTCGTATTTCATACGATGCGTTATGCTTTTGACTGGGTGGCAATTATCGCTGATCATTCAATATGAAAATCTGTTTAAACAATTTTATTTCCATATTGATAGTTTTTTGTGACCATTTGAAAATTCTTAACGCCAAAATAATGATAATTATCAGTTAATGATCACTGATTTTGTTAAGTGAAAACGTGAGAAGCTCTAAATAAAAAGTTCATTCACAACAAGAATGACACTTAAATTTACTAACAGTTCTTGCATTAAAAGCACTTTTCAGCAGCTGGTTGTTTTTAGCATCAATTAACATATACAAAGACTTGTGAATTTTTCTTTTCCTTTTTGATTGAGAAGCTGGAAGCTGAATTATATCCGGCGCTGTCAGAGTATATATACCGAGTCAGACTATCAATGCAAGGTCCTCAGGTTCGAACCTGGACTGATCTTTCAGAGATGGTGTGATTTACTAACAATCGCTGAATATCCGCCGTGCATCGGACGAGCACGTTAAGTGACGGCCCCCAGGCTGAACCCACTGCTTAAATGGGTAAATTCTCTCCCCCCTGAAATTCTCTCACCCATCTGTGTGCAACATCGTACTTGTACGGTGGCGCCAACTACTGTACTCTAATCTCACTACAAACTGTTCTGTCAAAGTCGCTAGACTTCCTCTCATTCCTTCCGTTTTTGTGTCCTGCCCAAAAGGCGACCTCGCTGTAGGTGGCCGGGACCTAAACTCTACTCACTGTGGACGGAAGTCCTACAAGAAAATGACAAATACTGTGGTCTGTGTATTCTGAATTTTACTGCAGCGAATGATTCTGCTGTGACTACCACAATCTGAACGCCCTAACCACGAAAAATACTTGGTTTTTATGTGTTGTTTGAGTATAACTCTTGTTTGCAAATTTTATACCTGTAGAATACATAAATACCGAATAAAATATGTTATAAGTTAATGATATTTCTTTATAAACTCAGGCGCGACGTTAAGTGTGGGCTAAGGTGGGCTTTAGCCCATCCAACTTTTCGTTGAGTCTCCCCTTAAGCCCTCCTCCCCACGAGAAAATACATGTAAGCATCTGAGATTTTAGTTACATGGATTGCAACCATGTAATATTTTAATATTTTAGGGAATTTGGATAAACGTATTTGAAATTTTTAGATTTATGAAATACACTGGAAAAATTTCTGCCCACAGCGTTTCATTGAATCCGTCGAAGTGTGCTCTTGTAATTTATTGCTGAGAACAAATCAATAAACAAACGGTGAAGACATCTATAGAATCTAAGCTCTGAAACAACCGTAAAGATTGAAATTAGCAGTTAGCAAGCCAGAAGGAAATATGGAAATATTTCTGAGAAATTTTGTCGTATAAAAGGAATTTTCCGTTAAATTCAGTGCTGTGTATTATTCCGTGAAGTAGAGTGTGTCTTTTGAGGGAATGTCTTGGGAGAGTAGTTCAAAGACACCGTTTCCGGAATTATAATATAAAATATTGATATTCCTTATCAGGTTACAAATGAGCAGATGTATGACAGCAGACATTAAAAAATTGACGTAAGGAAGCTAAAATCTCGAAGAAATTTTAAGTTGTTAAGGTGGTTCCACCTAAAATCCCTGCCTTATGTTTCCAATGGTAAAACTTCTTTACATATTTTCTTCGCAATTAATATATTCCCAAGGATGAAAATTTGCGCATCGATAAAACTTACTTTAAGTTATAGCATGGGATACTTGCTACTTGCTAAAACATAACCATAATTAAGCAATCCGACATTTGTTTGTCTACTGACGTCATCAATGTACGGGTCGCGCCATCTATTAACAGATTTCAACATTACTCAGAGAAAAATGATTTATTTTTAATACAATTATAGTTATGTTTCAGCAAGTATTAAGTATCCCATGCTATAACTTAAAGTTAGTTTTATCGATGTGCAAATTTTCATCCTTGGGAATACATTAATTGCGAGGAAAATATGTACAGAAGTTTTACCATTGGAAACATAAGGCACGGATTTTAGGTGGAACTACATACTCATACAGTACTTGAATTTTTGTCTTCCCTGGGGATAACATCATCGGGATGAGGTTAAATCTATATGAAACGAAAATTTTCGGCAAAAATATTGTGCTCCTTCTTACAATACTTGAGCCCTCCCAGCTCTGAACTGCTGACCATGGCAAACTATATACGTTAATCTTCTTTCTATTAGGTGTAAAAATGCTCTTCTTTTATCTGCCTTTTCTCTACTTCTGTTTCGATAGCTCTAACTGCAGCCATGAATTTTCCCTTTCGGAAAGAATATAATGAAAATGAGTTCTTCAAGCGTACATTCTTTTTTATGAGCGTTCGTAAGACAGTTGAGTGAACTCAACACCAGTAGCGAAGCACAGCATGCAATATATAAGAGAGAGAGAGAGAGAGAGAGAGAGAGAGAGAGAGAGAGAGAGAGAGAGATTCGTCTTCCCCGAAGTTTGCGACCACCGCTTGAATAACAATTCCCAAATAATTGGAGTTGTTTAGCTTCTCGTGATGCATACGTAATAGGAACATTTTGATACGGATGCCAATCGCAGCGCACTCAGGTCAGCGGATTCAAGGTTACGCGCATATTCTCAGCTATCTCGTTCATATCTTCTTGGTTTCGGTAGAAATAGCATCATGGTGAGTACTGGTACTTCGGGCAAGTGCTCCTTTTTGAATTTCGACTGGGAACCGGCCACTGCCACTCGGATAACGATAAAAAACACCTTGCTTAATTTAAGAGTCTACCACGATTTCTCAATAAATTATGGCTACCACACAGACGCACGCGTTCTCTTTTATTATTAACCTAGATGAAAGCTCGTCAATAATAACGAAGAAAAATAAAATTTATGATAAATTATTGACATTTATTTATTCAGTTTTTGAGTTCCACGTCAATAGATGGCGACGTTGGCTCACAGCTTTCTGAAAATTTCCCGAGCAGTCGGTTATGGAATTTGATACGACGGGCTGTCTGTTTTTTATGCGTTTTGTAAAACCTTTAGTCCCTATTTCGTCAACACTTCCTTGTACACAACATTTTTCGTATACACTGACTGTGAACCCTGTATAAATTTCCCTTGTTCTTTTCCGTGAACTATTTTTATCTTGACGTTGCCACATATAAGTGGCTAAACACTGGTTCAGGTAGTGAACCGAAATTCTTGATGTAAAGTTTTTCGTAGCCGGCCCCGGTGGCGCCGTGGTGTAAGCGATGGCCTCTGATCATTCGTCGGAAAGGGGTCCATGTTCGAATCCGGTGAGGCATGGATGTTGTGTTTGTCTTACGGCACTGGCTTTCTCCCTTCCCTGGAACCAGTGACCCTAAATTAGGGACGGGTGACTGCTTATAGCCCATTGAGTTGCTCACTGTGGTCGTTAAACCTCCAACCAAAAAAAAAAAAAAAAAAAAAAAAGAAGAAGTTTTCGTATCTCTAGAGTTCACCGTGTGACGTAACGCATCTCTGACGTCATGTGAGAATGATTTAGATTAGATGACGTCACACCAGCAGTTGTGTTCTTTGTTTCTATGACAACAAAACAAAGTGGTGTGCGCGTGGACTGTGCGCGTGTAGGTGACGACGTCACCTACACGAAAAGCTAAGCGTGACGTCAGAAACATTTGTTTCTCGGTTGTTGCTATGACGACTTAAAAAGTGGCACTGAGGATTAGGAGGGCTCTAGCAGATTATATATTAGGATACTAAGTGAAAGCCAGTCAATAATGTAGAGTAATTAAATTAGATAGGTAGAGTAATTAAATTAGATAGGTAGAGTAATTAAATTAGATATGTAGAGTAATTTTTCAATAAGAAGGCATTCTTTTTGTGATGTTCAAATGTGAAAGTATTTTCATGAACATTACAGTAATAATAATAATAAAAAAGTACCATGCCACCCAGTTGTTAACATCACACGCTGACATAATTTGCCGTTTCCATTCACGCAACACCTGCTCAAACACACGAACAGCTAAGTGAGACGTCTCAAATATTTTTTTAATTGGTACTATGGTGATGACGCCACATAATTATATCTGGAAAGCAGTTTCCATTCACTAAACACCCGAACGAAAACACGATAACTGAGCATGTCGTCACAAATATTTCTTTCTGAGTTGTTGAAGGTGGTGACGTCTCATACTTTAATCCGGAAAGTAGTATCCATTCACTGAACACCTGCACGAAAAGCTACGCGTGACGTCACAAATATTTCTTACTCGGTTGTTGCTATGGTGATGACTCTTTCCTCTGCGCCACCAAAGTGTGACAAATGTTCGGGAGAAGGAAATTATATTATTTGTGATTTATTTCTTTTTGTGGAAATGTGTTGCTAAAGCAGATAATGTATTTTTCTGAATCGTAATGAATTTGTTTTATTGTACTGTTTTAGTGTGGCCGCCACCAGTGGAGGGGAATCATGCCGATCGAGTACTGCCAGTGACACAGCTAGTGAGCCAAGCTCTCCATCCCGGCCAATCACTCCACAACCTATGCCTCCTGTGCCTCCTCATTTCAGCGATCACTGCCCATACGAGTGCCTACGGTTAGACAGTGAAGACAGTGGCCTTGGCACTAGTCCCGCTAAGTCGTTAGTTGGCCCAGCATCTCCTGATGGCTACACTTCCCCCATTCAGTTTGTTCCTGACATGGAAAATGAAGTGTGTGACGCAGAAGAAGATGAAGATGGGGAAGAGGGTGATCATTCGGATTCACTTCTGGACTTGAGAAAGTGTCGGGACAATTTCCAAACGCACGACGAAGGCAGCAGAGCCCGGTTTTCCCAGTTTTGTGTTCCTGATCAGCGTGATCCCGACGATTTAAGTAAAAATGTCTCAAATGAAGCTGACGTTTTTAAAACTAATAGCGATTCAGTTGATAAGTTTCACTTCAACTTATCTCCGAATGTCCCAGAAAGTGAAAAAGAGGACGATATTTGTACCAAAACGCAGTTCGACATATCTGTGAATGAAACGCCAGAAGCATCAGAAAGAACTGCTGCAGTTAACCTCACACATTGTTCTAATAGCAATCTATCTGTATGGACGTCTAGCGGCGAAACTACAAATGTTTCTGATCATAATTTCCGTGTTTCGCCATCTGTGTGTTCTGATAGCTCAAAGAAACACGATGAGCTATCAGAAGAATCAGAGTTCCTTTCACCACTGCCACCGAAATTCTGCAAGGTGGAAAATCCTTTCACAGGTATCTGTTCTCGAGAATCTCAGCCTCAGGATTGTTGCGACAGTTCTAACGAAGTAGTTAACAGCAGCAAACCAATGGACTGCCATTTCGCCAGAATCGACGTTGTTAGTTCCGAAAACGAATCAAAACCAGCCAGTAAGTATTCTGCAACCAAAGTCAGGAGTGACGGCGTTGAAGACGAAGCATTCCATTTCAGGAATTCAATTCCCAACCCTAAAGTTGTTCTCGTGAGAACAGATTATCATCATTTACCTCATCACAGCAGAGAGCCTTTGGATTGTGAAGAAAGTAGGGAGTCTTTGTGTAGTGAACCTAACCAGGGGCGCTCCTCCGATATGTGTCATGACCTCACCAGTGATTGCACATCTTCCAGTTGTAGCCAAACAAATAGTGATACACATAATAATTCCCAGGATGATGGAATTTGTAAATGGGTAAACTGTCACCATTCAACGGAAGATGGTGCTGCCTTTTCGAACCTCATTGACCATATACGTCAGTGCCATGTACAGACTCAAGGCGTTGATGATGGAACCTTTACTTGTCGATGGACTGGCTGTAAAGTAAGTAGAAATATTTCATATTTCTTGCTAAGAACATTTAAAGCGCATGATGGTTGCGATGTATTCCTCTAAATCAGTATTGCCACAGACTTACCTGAAATCAGTAGAGCAGAGCTCAAAAATATATGTAAAAATCAGTACACTGAGAAAAACGTTTTTTTTTTTTCAGCAAAAGCATGTTTGAATCGACCAAAAAATTTGTCTATATGCAGGTAACAAAAATGTTTGTTGAATTTACAAATGCATTTTGCTGAAAATTATTGTTGATTCTACAAAACTTATTGTTATCATGACAAAACGTTTGTTCGTTTAACAAAATGCCTAGGTCGATTTTTGGGAATTTGTTTGATCCAACAATATGTATTGTTATTGTGATAAAACTCTTTGTTGCTGCAACCAAACATATTGTTATCGTGCCACGGTAATTTCTTGCTCCAACAAATATTAATTAATATTGTAGTTAATTGAGGACTTTGTAATTTCTTGCTCCAACAATTTTAGTTAGTTGGGTCACTTTGTCCCTAAGCTTTTTTCCGATGGCAATACTTTGCCGGTGCTGTAATTTTAGGCGGTGCCCTTTGACCCACCCGGGGTGTCCGCCATTTTTCTCCTCGCCATACTTTTCCTTCCCTGCCGTATATATTTTCTAGTGGTGTTTAAATGAATTTGGACGGTGCTACGTCACAAGGAAATTTTTTCAGAGCCAGCGAAAAATCTATTACCGAGGGGATTCGAACCACATACCTTCAGTTCAGGAACTGGGCGTGCTAACCACTCGGCTATATCTGTTCGTAGGAGTCAATTCTTATATGCGAATTCAGCATTTGAAGTTCGGTTTATTACCTTCTGGAATGTTTACGGAGAATTTATACTTGACATAATGATGTATTGACACTATTTTGGTGCGTGTGTAACATGTTTTTAAATCCGATTTGTTTTTAAATGTTTTCCTTAGTTTTTTGATGAAACAAATTGACATTTTTGGTTTAACGAAAAAAAAATCGTAATATTTTTCTTAACGTTCCATATGTTCCAGGATACTATCACCATGCGATCTTTGGTTGCCGCACGAATTTTTAAACACTCTGTATATATAGCCTATACATGTAATCAAGCTCTATACATAAATTACAACTCTTATCATTACCTCATGTGAAAATTTTCATGTGCGATCAGGAACCGCAAGCCGTCATAAGAAATGTATTATTGCTTTATCAGAAATCTGGGTTTTAATTTAATACGTTCTCCTGCGCATCTAATAAGACGTGGATTCTGTCGTGTTCATTGTGATTATGAGTGTACAAAGTGAGGTCAAATTATCACTGAAATTCACTGAATCCAACCAAAATAACACATAATAAACACTAGCATAAAAATACGTCAGAATTATTAAGATATATTAGAAATTTTTACCTCTGAATGTCTCTATCAGAGTTGACAGCTCCCAGTCTTCTAACAATACACTCACTTCGCAGTCAGCCATAATTCAAAGCAAAATCTTAATGGCAAAACGAGATTCTTCTGGTCAGTGGTAGTCTGGTAGTTCCCGTATGGAGTAGCTAGTAATCACGTGCGCTTTGGTGTAAGGTCGATGTCACCTCCATATAGTTGAATTAATAAAAAAAGACTAACGAAATAATTTTGTGTTGCCAACAAAACAATTCCGATGGAATTCGGCTAAAGCAACAAAATAAATCGACAAAACAGCTCAACAAAACTATTTTGTTGTTTCAAACAAACTTTTTTCTCAGTGTAGCTCAGATTTTTGCTTGAGCCACCTCACAAGTGTAATGTGTTATTAGATGTAATCTCAATATGAAGGAAAATAAATCTACTAGTATGTCAGATGTTACCAGTACTCCACGAACTACTATTAAACAGCGGAATGAAAATTCAAACCAATACAATCCTGAGTCGCTTTTTGTTAAAAGATATTACTGATCAGTTTTATAAAATAATGCCGATCATTAAAACTAATGTTTTGTGTAAATAATCATGGCATTTGTCTTTTAACGTAGACACAGCTGAATCTGTCCCACTTGCCTTCCAAAAACAAAGACTACTTACATTTTTTACTCAGCGATACCCAAATGTTCCCAAAGTACGTGAAATAAGTGCTATACTAAAAAAGCGTATCATTAATGCAGATATCGTGCTATAGACATACATACACATCACTAAGCTGTTCTGTGAAATTCAGAGTGTAAACTACAAACTACCAGATAATTTTTACTTACTGTTGCCGTATCAAACTTCTCCATTTACAACTATCTTGACATACAACTCGGGCTTCACTGACATCCATCACACGCCGTACACAAGATCTTCTATACTTCATACTCATTATCTTTTTCTCGTGCAGACACTCCTGAATCTGATCCTTCCACGACTTTCTTGGCCTTCCTTTGCCTTTCCTTCCTGCCACTTGGGCTAAAAAGGTTTTCTTAGTAAGCATCTCATCACTCATGCTTTCAACATGGCCAAACCACCGAAGCATATTAATCTTCACCTTGCTAACAACATTTTGCTTTACATTACACAACTGCAACACTTCTTCATTCCTCACACAGTCAGAAAGTGTCTTGCTATAAATCCCCAGCAAGAAACGCATTTCTACGACTTCTATGTTTCTTATGTAGTACCCAGGTTTCACTGCCATACATCAGAGTAGGAACAATTACACTTTCATACACAGCCATGCGGGACTCTTGAGAACCCATCATTCCTGTGAAAACCTCCCAAAGCATCCATGACTTTCAACAAAGAATTCACTCGCCTACTAATTTCACCATCCAATTTGTTCTCTCTGTCAAATATGCTTCCTAGATACACAAACTCATTCACCTGGTCAATCACTGTGCCATTTAAACTTATATTACATTCAATACTACCAGTTCCTCTCTCAAAAACCATAACTTTAGATTTTCCCTTATTTCATGCAAACCTCGTACATCCGGGACAACATACTCTACAACTCACTTTTGCTCTCTGCCAACAAGACAGTTTCATCAGCATACAGCAATCTGCACAATTGCGTGTCACCGAGATATATCTATTTTGACATCACGCATGTACACATCCATAAATATATTAAACAGCCATGGTGACATTACACAACCTTGTCTGACTCCTGCACCAATAGAAAACCATTTTGATAAAACACCATTCACTCGTACACACGCTCTACTGCCAGAATACATGGCTTTTACACTATAGACGTTTTTCTGATATTCTGCATTTTAACAAAACTAGGGAAAATCTTTGTATAACAGACTGATTAATTATCTAGAAAAATATTTCATGACAACCAGCATGAATTTAGAAAAAAATAATAGCAGGTGTTGAATAATGTTAGTCTTTGTCAGAGGACCGCCGATGGCCTAGTGGTCAACATTCGTGACTGCCACGGACAGACCTCTTTTTCGATCCCAACCTGGTAAGAACGCTCGAATCACTAAAATTCCGCCGTGCGTCTGATTGGCACGTTAAGCCGTCTGACCCTGGGTAATAAATAAAGGCGTCTTCCTCCTCCTTTCTACTTCGCTTCCGTGTCACTTTCCTATCGGGCACTCTAGCCCAAATCTCCTATCTTCCTATTTCTAAGGGTTTTTTAAGACCTGGGGTCAGACACTCCCTTCCTAAAATCCTCTACACATGATCTGATCTGATCTTTAGTCTTGGTTAGGGGGGGGCGCGGATGTCCTAGTGGTCAACGATCGTGACTGCCACGGAGAAACCTCTGGTTCGATCCCAGGCAGGTACGAACGCTCGAACCACTAAAATTCCGCCGTGCGTCTGATTGGCACGTTAAGTCGTCTGACCCCGGGTACTGGCTCCCCGGTAATAAATAAGGGCGTCTTCCTCCTCCTTTCTACTTCGCTTCCGTGTCACTTTCCTATCGGGCACTCTAGCCCAAATCTCCTAGCTTCCTATTTCTAAGGGTTGTTTAAGACCTGGGGTCACAGAAAATCATCACAAAAAATCTGACCAAGACCAGATAATATAAGATCATGTGTAGAGGTTCCTAAAATCCTCTACATATATTATCTTATCTTATCTGGTCTTGATCAGATTTTTCTCTTCAGACCAATGCTGAGGTGAATGTTGTCCATTGGATCAGTAGATGGTGAGTACTGAACGGATGTAGGCATTCTTAGACAGCATGTTGGTGGCCTTACGACAGAGAAAAATCAGTAGATTACGGAAATCTATCAGTAGATAGGAGTCAAAATCAGTAGATCTACTAATAAATCTGTAGAATGGCAACACTGCTGTAAATAAGCCTTCCTTAGGAGTTCCTGTGTTCTTATGTAAATTTAGTTTCTTCTCGTTAAATTTTTTCTAAGCGTTACCAGTTTTTCCCCGATGGATTTGAAGTTGGCAACATCTGACAGCAGGTCAAGTGTTGGTAGTTAGGCTCGAACGATAAGAGCTTTTATGTTAAATGTTTGACGTGCAGTGTGTGTGAAAGGTTGTGATAGAAGAATGATTTTATGTTATGAATAAAATAGCCCGGATGCTCAAGCATTAAAATCCTCCAAAATAAGCATGCATTTAAATTTATGCATTAAAACATCAAGAAATATGCGCTAAAATAGAAGAAATAGGCATTGAGCAATATCCATTCAATAGTGGATTCGTTTGGAACTATTTATTTTGTACACTTTTCCAAGAAATCCTTTAAAGCGGAATTTTCTAACTTCCATAGTGGAATTCCTGCGTCGATGAAGGCCTTGCACAAACCCAGAGGAAACTTCGACTCGGGTGTGGAGTGGATGTAGATGTATAATTTGAAATCAGGCATATTTTCTCCTTTGACTTCCGGCTAGCCAAAGACTTAAGTTTAGCCGTCTCTAGATATTGGGATAAGCTTTTTCTTTTTCTTCCCTCAAAACAGGCATTTTACTCAATTTACAAAAAATTCCATCCGTTGAAAATACATCTAGACTAAAATTCGTCACAAACTTATTCAGTCCTTTCCTGTAGCACGCTTATATTTTCTTAATTTAGGCTTGTTAAATAATATCGTGCAATTACCAGTTAACAATAGCAGAAGTGCCAGATGTATTTTCAAATGGAACTTGTGTTATTGTTTTATGCCGTTACTGTCTAAGGGTCGCGGCATAGAACACTTTCCTCTGAATTTGATGGATCAATGACATTCTAAAGCTCGATTATACATATACAGTAGTTCCAATTACTTGTTCATGAAACTGGGAAAAAAATAGCCACATGACCTTGGCGGAGTACTCCGATCGTCTGCTTACCCCCATGCACTCAGAGGGTGGTCACTTACAGCGTGTAAACAAAAGAGAGCCATATCTGCTCCCATCGTGACTTCATTTCATGAGCCAAATGGCAAGCTGGCTTCGTAGCGGGCCCAGCCTTATACCATACTAAGTGAAAGCCCGTCAATAATGACGGGGAAGGGGGCGGTAAAATTTATGATACAGAAGTTATTGACATTTATTTATTGTTTTTGAGTTCCACGTCAATAGATGGCGACGTTGGCTCACAGCTTTCTGAAAATTTCCCGAGCAGTCGATTATGAAATTTGATACAACGGGCTGTCTATTATGTTTTTTATATAAAACCTTGAGTCCCTATTTCGTCAACACTTCCTTATACACAGCATTTTTCGTATAGACTGACTGTGAACCCTGTATCAATTTCCCCTGTTCTTTTCCGTGCATTACTTTTATCTTGACGTCGTCAGATCGTCGTACTCTTAACGTTGCCTCATACAGATGGCTAAACACCGGTTCAGGTAGTGAACCAAATTTCTGATGTAAAGTTTTCGTATCTCAGAGTTGACCGTGTGACGTAACGCATCTCTGACATTATGTGAGAATGATTTGGATTACATGACGTCACACCAGCAGCTGTGTTCTTTGTTGCTATGACAACAGAACAAAGTGATTTCCCCTTGATCTGTGCGCGTGTAAGTGATGACGTCACCTACACGTAAAGCTAAGCGTGACGTCACAAACATTTGTTTCTCGGTTGTTGCCATGACGACTTAAAAAGTGGCACGGAGGAGAAGGACTCTAGCAAATTATACATTAGGATCTCTAGTAACCTAGCTGTTCACTGCTTGCCTTTTCTCTCTGCCTAAAAGTTCGACGCCACTTTCGATAAGCAATTTGGTGGATTTTGAGGCGCAGAAAAAGTTGCGTGTTATACTTTACATGTAGAAAGCTAGGAGGGTTTCAGTAAACGGGGCGGGCCTTCCTACATAAAGAAACATTCACATTCCTGGAGCAGCCGTTTAGTGGAGAGTAGATTAAACACATTTCTGTTTTGATTGGAAGTGAATTCGTTTATAAACTGCTACTCCGCTATGGGAACATTTTTTCTAACAAGTGGTTTCGCTATTGTATCACGATGCTGTTAAGAGTTAAGTCTAAAAAGCGATAATTTTGTTTCTCAAAAGTGCTTTTCTAGAAAATTTTCAGCATATATGCAAAAATATGCACCGAATGTGATAATATGCTTTCATTCCTCAAAATGGCTCTAAATATGCAAAATAAGCATTTTTCTTGGACATCCGGGCTTTACTTATGAGATATAATGTAATCTTGCACGCATGCTTTCCGAAGTTCTATACTTTGAGATATTAGAGAGCTAATATTTTGTATTCAGTGAGCTTTCACGCTTATTATGATTTGGAGTACATATACAATATTGAAACGTCTTGTTGACTAATGGACGATGAAGTAGTGACTTGTTGACTGAGACTAATAAAAGATTTGAACTTATTAGTAACCTTATTTTCTTTGAACTCTGGCCGTATTGTCGAATGTAATGTATACAATAAGTTCCCGACTTATCCGGTTAATTCGTTCCGAAGATTCTGCATCAGTCGAAAGGTGCTTAATTACGGTGAATCGCCGATATGTACGTTCGTTACAAGAGGGTGCTTAATTACGGTGAATCGCCGATATTAACGTTCGTTACAATCAAAGCTAAACTATTACTGTAGTATACGAAAGGATCAGCGAAAAAGCGCTATTAGCATTTCCACCCAAAAGAAGTGTCAGCCTGCCTGTCTTTTGATGCTTTAGACCCTGGCAAAGCTTTGTCTTCTTGCGATACGCAAGGACGATCTGGCATTTTCTTTCAAAATAACCCAGTCTCATCCACATTAAACACCTGTTGCAATAGATAATCTTCATCCTCTATCATTTTCGCCTAAGTCTAAGGAAACTCCTTTACAGGTACTGCATTTTCGCTCGCACTTTAGATCTATGAAACTATCCGTAGCTTGCAATGAATGTTTCATTGCAAGCTACGGATAGTCTTTTGCCACGTTTTTGCTTTGCATCTTCAGACTCTTTCTTGTATAAGCATAAGACTTGTTGGCACTCGTCGTTGTTGCATATATTCTGTCCAAATTAGCAATAATTTTTCCATTTTTTCCATCAGTTTTCCTCTTTGTTTTTGGAAATAATAGTAAACTGCATTGGCACAGAACTTTTCACCTGCTCCATTAACCTAGTTTTATCTACTCGTTCAGTTGGATAGCACCTGCAATGTGTACGAATTTGGAACCATTTTTATTCCATTTAATAATCTCTACTTTTGTTTCCATAGTTATAATTCCTCTCTTCTTACCACGTTTCTTTGACATGTTTGTTGACGACACACGGTTACTATCCAAAAGGATAATCGATACAGTACACAATTCCGGAGAAATAAAAAAACAAAATGGCGTAACTGTGTGCCGACGCGCTCAGCGTTGCATTCAGAGAGTTTTTTCTGGGGGGACAATTGCAGATTTTGAGGGGGCTGAAACTGTTGACTGGTTATATACATATAATCACAATTTTGTTATTTATGTATATATTAATACATATAAAAATTAAAGACAGTATAAACATTTTCTTATGCTCTTGTATCGCAAATGCAAATTCCAAGAAATCTGAGAAGTGATTCCAAGAAGGGATTAAAAATGTAAAAATATTGTACCTTTGCTTTAATTCATAATGCACCAAGGAATTCACCATGGGGTGGTGTAAAATATTGAGGTTACTAGTAAGATAACGGTGTGCTGGAAAAATGGCCCCAAAACATTAGGAGTGGTAAAAATGTCCTCGCCTTACTGCAAGTGTGTTTCCGACTATTAAGAATCATCACAGTGTTACCTGGAAACGTTTGGTGTAACCCATCCCCTTTCCATTTGGTTCTAGCCCCTTCCGATTATTTAGATTAGCACGTAGTAATAAAAAAATAAAAACTAACTAACCGTTTGTATGCCGGTTTGAGGTGTCTCTTTTTTTTTTTTTTTTTGGCCATAAATTGTAAACCACCCACCACCAGGAAAAAAACCCTTCTTTACGGAAACAATTTCTAATAATTTGCTATTTTTAAAAATTAGGTAGCAAATATTTTGTTGCATTGAAAGCACTAACATCACGTTAGATACACTGAGACTTAATTATATACATGGAAAGTCGGCATCCACAAGATTGAAATAAAGCTAAATGCCAGCTTCCAAAATATGATGTATTGCAGTGAAAACATCTCTACTCTATGGAATTAGGTTTTAATTACGGAAGTAGTCCGAGTTGTCAGTGCTTGAAAAATTGCCCCTTCAGCGAGGACTGTTTAATGTTTTATTGAAGGATTATAGAAATTTAAGATTGAAATCCATGTGGATGTTTTATTATTATTATTATTATTATTATTATTATATTTTCCCTCATTTTCTTAATTTTTTTTAATTAATTTCTCCAAATATTCACTATAAACAAAAACAATTAGACTAAATATAAGGAGAGATCGCCCAAAAACCTACGGGAGGGAGGGCGTTCATGGATTCTGGGGGGAGGGGCTATGCTCCCCCAAAAATGTCTGAATACATCACTGGACGCACGCCATCGATAAGCGATCCCAGTTGGTCACTGTTTTCACATCAGGCAGCCCATCCAGAGTTTTCCCACTTCCGAGCTCACCAGCGCCATCTCGTAGCTGTACTTGTAAGCGGAAGATGCCCTACAAGATGCAGCCACGTAAGTCGGGAACATACTGTATTAGTTAAGACTTTCAGCTGCTAGGACCGAGAAGAAATCCGAGGTTTCACATTAAAGCCAATTTATTACGTCAAGTAAAGCTTTTAGTATTTTACAGAAAAGTTGACTTAACGTAAAAGTACAAATCAACGAATTATTAATTAAAACATTACATGATAAGAAATTATAGTTTAATTGCGTATTCCTGTGAGGCACTTGGGATACTCATTCTCTTAGCAACGTTCATGCTAGATTTGAAATAAATATTTCTGGGTGCAGTTTATACTGTTTTTCTTGTCGTAAAGAAGAACATATTGCGAAGTTTTGTTCCAAAACAATTATCGGCAGTAAATATCACAATATAGGTGAAAAAGTGTAAACGATGAGTGCTTATGACACGCGAGACGCACTGTAATATTTGTTAGCGGTCCTCACAATTATTAGTATGTATCTAAATTTATCAGAGTGCACTGGGAACTGGGATCTTAAAGGGAAGCTTTCGTGCAGTGTCTGATAAGGATGATGTGTTAATGTATGAATGTCTCATGTTTGCCATGTGAAGATAAGAATTTCCAGATTTTATTGAATACATCTATACTCACACAGCAGGGAAGTACACCGTGAAAAACATGTAGTGTGAATTTGTGGAAAACGGAAATAGCTTTTGTGTAAAGGGGTCCAGATGAACATCATAGTATCACCCGTACGACACTTCAAGTATCCGTTTTCTTACGGAACACAATATACAACAGCAGATTTGTGTAAAGGGGTCCACATGAACATCACAGTATCACCCGTACACTTCAAGTACCCGGTTTCTTACGGTAACACAATATACAACAGTAGATTTGTGTAAAGGGTCCACATGAACATCATAGTATCACCCGTACGACACTTCAAGCACCCGGTTTCTTACGGTAACACAATATACAACAGCAGATTTGTGTAAAGGGTCCACATGAACATCATAGTATCACCCGTACGACACTTCAAGCACCCGGTTTCTTACGGTAACACAATATACAACAACAGATTTGTGTAAAGGGGTCCACATGAACATCATAGTATCACCCGTACGACACTTCAAGTACCCGTTTTCTTACGGTAACACAATATACAACAGCAGATTTGTGTAAAGGGGTCCTCATGAACATCATAGTATCACCCGTACGACACTTCAAGTACCCGTTTTCTTACGGTAACACAATATACAACAGCAGATTTGTGTAAAGGGGTCCACATGAACATCATAGTATCACCCGTACGACACGTCAAGTACCCGTTTTCTTACGCTAACACAATATACAACAGCAGATTTGTGTAAAGGGGTCCACGTGAACATCATAGTATCACCCGTACGGCACTTCAAGTATCCGTTTTCTTACGGTAACACAATATACAACAGCAGATGCCCCAACTGGGGGTAGGGGCAAGGCAAGGTTAGTAGACTTGGGGGCAACCCGCTTCTCTTCGCTGCGCTGGGATGTCACGGTGGCCATAAGCGAAGCTGTAACCTGCGCGGAGCCGTACCGAGAGAGTGTCGTATGCTCTGTGAATTTTCAATCGAAATAACAGAGCTATTTTTGAGTAAATAATTTTTAAGTAAAAATTGTACAAACATCCAACTATTTTTCGAAATAGAGTAAAAAAATATATATATACTGGGAAAAAAACGGGAATATGATATGAATACTGTTTGATGCTTTTTTGCTGAACATCTTTTTTTTTCCCCCCAAAAGCACACTGCAATGGCTTTTTGGAGCTGGGAAATCTACATTTCATTACGTCGAATCAGTCATTTACCAATTTTATAAAATTAGCAATTTGTTTTCTTTCAGGAAAAAATACTTCACAGCTTTGCTTACGTTGTTAGATTGCATCTGGGACGCTAAAACTAATTCTCGGTCTCATGGGGCCTCTTACATTTGTGTGGATCCATTTGATTTTATGAAACACCTTTAATTCTGAGTTATTTCCAGCAAAGGGTCAAATAACTGGCGAGTGATGGTTCCTCACTACAGCGTGTTCTGCGATCAAATATATGATTTCGGAGAAGTTTAATTAGATGAAACACATAGGCAAACATCCATATTTTTCGATTTTCATTTACTGGATTTGGAAAAGAAGACAATATTGGGGTTATTCCAAGCTGCCTCTAAATCTTGATATCCCCCCCCCCTCAGATCAGGTACCAATCACTCCATGCACTAAATAACCCGATTGCTCAACGGCTCGAATTGTGTCACCCAACAGCCTTTGATCCATCTGCTTATCAAAGGAATAATACAGTATATGGTTGTTTCCAAGCTTTCCAGAAGCCTCTCAGCATAACTACTAAAACGTTACTATGCGGTCCTAAAATTTAATTTGCAGCAGCATCATAACAGTATCGGCAATCAACGATCATTTCATTAAAAGATAAAACTGAAACTTTGTCGAATTCGGTTAGGTGTACAGCATTCATTTTCATCACCTTTAAAACGGGCTCAATTAAACCATGGGTAACACAAATTTACCACGCCACCGTTTCAGAGAGGAAATGCTTGGAAGCAGTATGTGCATTTTATTTTTGGTGAAAAGATATGCTTTTCGAGAAATAGCATACAAAACAAGTGCTTGACTTATATCTTCTTCATTCCATTTTGCTGGTCCCTTTTTTTGACACAAGAGTTTGAATTTGCATTTCAGTGAAACAATGACCAAGTAAATTTATGATAGCTGGCCACCTTTCACTGTTGCTCAGCAAATTTCTGTTCTTGTATTTGCGTTTCATAATATTAATTTCCGTTTACAGGCTTCTTTTCTCGTGGCAAAAGCATTGTTTTACCATTACCAACTGTTTTCTTACGTTTGATATTTCTTCCCGTAGTGAATTATTTTCACTCTTCAGTTGCATTATATTTTTGTTCAGACATTCGCACTTCTCACATAACGTTGACGGTGTGATAAATGTTGGTCAGGAATGATGTCACTTTCATTGTGACCTGTGATTTGACGTTTAATTGGAGATTAACGTTCAATTCGATTTAATGCATTTTTTTCTGACCTCTCCGATCTTAAACCGTTCACTTCGAACAGAAGTTTGCTCCTCCTTCTGCTAAAGGCATATTTTTTGTAGGCACAGCATCTTTTCTCAGATTTTTTCTGGGAGGCAAGTTCAGCAATTCATTTCTGAGATCTCGTTCGTATTTCGAGACATTAAAATGTTCTGAACACATTCGAGCTTTCTTTGCATCGAATACATCCTTTCGACAGCATTTCGCTACCCATTGCTTCAAGAAATCTCTATCCGATGGGAAAACACGAAAATACGGTATGTAACATCTAACTTCCTTTCCTTTGAACTGTTATTACGACAAAGTGTATAACTGTTATTACGACAGGTATTTTCGAGATAGTTGTACACAGAAAACAAATGAAGAAAAAAAAATGAATGGAACGATAAAGCAAGTCTAAAATTGACAAATGCAGCGAGTAATCGACACTACAGCACAAGCTCCGAATGACTCCGATTGCTCAAGAGATGGTTTATGGCCACTGTGACGTCACACTCCAGCTCGTAGGGTGACAGCTCGCCAGCGGCACGGAAACAAAGGCGATTGGACCTACCTCTCCTCTTTCTAAGTACCTTGGGTAGGGGGTATCCGTTGCCACAATAACCTAAACATCATGTGATATGCCATCCGCAATTTTCGACCTCGCTACAGAACTTTCAGAAATTCAGGTCGTCCGACAGTGATTGAAATTTAATAGTTAATCAAACCTCAAGTATTGTCGCGAACCGCTACCGAAACTTGTCCGTCATATGGATAGGAAAAACGTGAGAACAGAATTTTCCATTAATATACGAAAGGAATTGCGGAAAGGTTTTTGAAAATTCAGAATATACCGTTATTAACTGGAGGAAGATGAATATGAATATTTCTGTCCATTCACCTATGAAAAATCCAGCGAAATTCAGGTTCCCCCCGCCATTTCACGGAAGAGGTTCAATAAGAACTGTGCTGCGTAAATTAAAGAAAAAATCACGGAAAATTACTCATGAAGTTTAGAATTTTTTTTACAGTGTACCTACTAGTATAGGAAGGAAGATACACCTCAAAGTAAGGGAAAATGTAGTTGAGAATGAAATCAGGGGACAATGGGGGTGGGGGGCAGTGAATTGGAAAGATAACGAACAAGCCCGAAGTCCAGTAAGTATTAAATATGAAACTTAAAAGAACCAGCAAATAGTAATGTTTTAAAAATTTTGTGCCTACAAAATGTGGAAAAAACAACACATTTACAAAAAATAGTACTTTAGAAATTCCCATACTGCCCAATTCATTAAACATCGATATAGAAATAGTTAAAAAGCATATCTACAGAAAAATAGTTTCAAAGCTTATGTAAGATTTTCCTTTATTAACCGGCGAAAGATGAATACGAGTATTTCTGTCAATTCTTGTATGAAAAATCCGTGAAATTCAGGTTTCTTCCCGTCATTTCACGGAAAAGGGTGAATCAAAAATGTGCTTCATTAATTCATCAAAGGAATCAAGGGAAAATGACCCGTGAATTTTAAGAATTTTTTTTCATACTCTACCTACAAGTGTAGGAAGGGAGATACACCCCAAAGTAATGAGAAAATGTAGCTTGAGAATGAAATCAAGGGAGAATGAGGGGCAATGAATTGGCAAGATAACAAACAAGCCCGAGTCCACTAAGCATTAAATATAAAACTTATGATAACCAGAAAAAAAAAGTAATATTTAAAAAAAAAATTGTGCCCACAAAAAGTTAAAAAAAAAAACATATTTGCAAAAAGTAATGCTTTCGAAATTCCCGTACTGCCGAAGTCATTAAACAACGATATAAAAATAGTTAAAAAGCATTTCTACGATATGAAAATAGTTTCAAAGTTCTGTAAGTTTCAATCTTCGAAAAGATATGACTTTTAACTCTCTGCACGTTGTGCTGCTGGAGTTCACGTTGTGGTGAACAAACTTGAAGAAACAAAGTTTTTTTGTTTTTTTTTTTTATATTTCTATTGCTAAGTTATTTTTATGTTCTATGCTTTATTGTAGAATGTTTTAGTTGAATAGTTTATTGAAATTTTACTGTATACATTATCCAAAAAGGTTGTATTATTAACAAAAAACATTTTAACAAGATTTCTTCTTGGGGAAACCTTCAAACGTCTGATTAAAGACACGTATTAAAAAAGTCATTTTATGGTCCGTACTATGAGTAAAGTGACTATAGTATATATTTGTACAGTGTCTAAATGAGGAACTGCATACAATACATTTCCTTACTACAGTAACTGCCTGACTAACATTACAGCCAAATGTGAAATACACGGATTTTCCCTTGATCTATAGAATAATATGAAGTGTACCGCACAGATTTACAGTAAGCACATTGCTGAATCACCTTGATTGCGATTACTTGTCAACAAACTTCCTTCACCTTCAATAATGTGAGTACAAGCCTGAATATGATGATATTATTTATCATGTGAAAATGCCCTAAGTGATATTTCCATCGCATGTTGGCCAACCCCTCTTTGGAGCTAACACAGAATACGACTCGAGCGACAGTGCGAACTTAACATAACAAATAATTTTTAGTGTTTCTAAATGTTTTTACTCATAAAATGTAGCATAAAATGACTTTTTGAATACGTGTCTTTAATCAGACGTTTGAAAGGTTTCCACAGGAAGAAATCTTGCTAAAATGTTTTTTGTCAATAATACAGCCTTTTTGGACAATGTATATAGTAACATTTTAATAAACTATTCAACTAAAACACTTTCTCAATAAAGCATAGAACATAAAAATAACTTAGCAATAGAATTATATAAAAAAAAAACCCAAAAAAAACTTTGTTTCTTCAAGTTTGTCCACCACGGCGTGAACTCCGGCAGCACAACGTGCACAGAGTTAAAAGTCATATCTTTTCGTTCGAAGATTGAAACTTACAGTACAATGTGCAGCACGTTATATTACAAGACTACAATCAGTAGTCTGTCTATCAAAATGTAGTTTCAAAGTTTATCTAGATTTTTCCTTCATTAACAGGAGAAAGATGAGCCTGAGTATTTATGTCTTTTCACGTATGAAAAATCCGTGAAATTCAGTTTTTCCCCCGTCATTTCACTGAAAAGGTTGAATCAGAAATATGCTTAGTTAATTCATCAAAGGAATCACGGTGAATAGCTCGGGAATTTGAGGATATTTTCTACAGTGTACCTACAAATGTAGAAAGGAAGAAATACTCCAATGTAATGGGAAAATGTAATATGAGAGTGAAATCAGTAGGGAAGTACCGGGCAACCGCACAGGGCCTCGCGCTGGGCGTACCGGGCAACCGCCCAGGCCCCCGCGCCTATAGGGGCCCAGCACCGCCCCCAATCAATTAATAGTTTTGCCTGGCGTCACCTAAAATATTGTAGTTCACGATCATGTACAAATAAATTACCAATTTTAATATTTGTTTACTGCTTTTAATTAGTGACATTAAAATGTAGAAAAAATTTTATTTAGCGGGAAAGTTGTGGAGAAATGTCTACATTTAATTTTTTCAAGATATTTTTCGTATTAGTTTTGCCGCAATTTCGGGTACAAGTAGTGAGTTGCAATGGAAGCCTGCTACCGGGAAAAGTCGCAGAATTCTTCTTTAAATAATAGACTTATCTTATAATTATACAGCTATCCTTGCTTATTTAGTAACAGGTAATATTTTCAATTCCTACTATTATATTAATAAACAATGTATTGTATTACGTCGTGTTTATTTCATATAAATTAATACCACAATTCCCGATAATAAAAAAAAATTTCGTTGGCATCACATTCACCCCAAGTAAGGGTTTGTTTGAGAAAAAAAAGGGGGATCGACGGGTTTACGGTCAGAGTAAACAACATGTTATTTCTTTACATATACGGTATATATATACATTATGTACAGTATAAGAGGTTATTGCGATTCCGAAGGGCACCGTGAAGAGCCATCTCCTGCAGCCCCGCAAGGGCTAGGGCCGCCACTGGGGAAGGGGCAGTGAATTTGAAAGAAAACGAACAAGCCCAGTAATATTAAATATAAAACCTATAACCAGAAAAAAGTAATATTTTAAAAATTTTGAATCTACGAAAAGTAGAAAAAAAAATAGCACATTTGCAAAACGTAATGCATTAATCAGCGGTGTAAAAATACTTAAAGAGCATATCTGTGAAGTGACCTTTACTTATACTATATGTATATCATGACTCATCATGAATTAAATTAAGAATTATTAAATAACCCATTTACGTAAGTACAAACTAAAGCGTTATACGGTGAGTTAGAATAACAGAAATAGATACATTATGCATACTGATTCGCATTCCGCACGGAATGTGGTAGTTTACGTGACCCCGTCTCGAACTATTTATTTTTCTCGTTAGTCATGTTTTTGGCGCTTTGCCTTCCCTTTGCACCGTGAAACTTCCAACACCAACAAAAGAATTATTAATTTAATGGAACAAAGCCTAGGTGAACGTAAATCAAACTGCATATAAAACTACATATTTTAAAAACCAGTAGAAAACAATTTTAAAAATCAAAATATTATTAAAAATATATATATTTGACCAACGTGTTTCCTCTTACGCCGAAACACGTTGGCCAAATATTTTTAAGTAATATACACTGCTGGCCACCCAAAATGCAACACCAAGAAGGAAGCATCCGATTGGCCTGAAATTCGCAGCATGCGTCGCCCGCGAGAGGACATGCAAACGATTAGCATTGCAGAGCATATGCAAATCATGTCCGCCCGGCACGCCACCGAGAAGCATTATAAGAAGGGTGCACAGAAGGCGGGGGGGGGTGTAAGTAGTGGAAGTGTGTTGTGCTGCTGGACCTGTGCGTGGGAAGTTTCCTGATGCCTCGTCTCAGAATATGGCAGTCGTTCCAGCACGTTTCGGAGTTTGACAAAGGACGAATAGTGGCTTATCGCGACAGCGGTTTATCGTACCGAGACATCGGCGCCCGTGTGGGACGACATCCAGCCACAGTGAGGCGAGTATGGATTCGGTGGATGCAGGAGGGACGGACGGACCGACGTGAGCGATTGCCGCAGCGGCGGCACACGAGAGGACCGGCATGTTGTGCGGCGGGCATTGACGGCTCGCACCACCACATCACGAACGTAAGCGCAGGAATTAGGGTGTGTTGCGCAACAACCTGTGCAGCACGTACCGTTCGACATCGTTTGCAGGAGCGGGGACTTGTCGCACGGCGCCCATTGCTCCGATTACCATTGACGTTACACCACCTGCGAGTGCGGCGGCAGTGGGCCGTTGAACGCCGCACCTGGACTATGGAGGGGCACGCCATTGTCTTCTCCGACGAATCCCGCTTCTTCCTGCAACACTACGATGGTCGGATCCGCGTGTGGCGACACCGCGGCGAGAGACTGTATGACGCCTGCATTATGCATCGCCATACCGGTCCGTCGCCTGGCGTTATGGTTTGGGTCGCAATTGGATATGACACCCGCACCTCTCTGGTACGCATCGGCGGTACATTCAACAGCCACCGCACCATCTCCGACGTTTTGGAGCCTGTAGTCCTCCCCTACCCGCAGGACCTGCCAGCGGCCACGTTTCAACAGGACATGCGCGTCCGCAGGTGGCACGCATCGTGCAACAATTCTTCACGGCCCACCAGGTGTCACTACTGCCATGGCCCGCATGTTCTCTCGATATGTCGCCTATTGAACACTTCTGGTCGCTGATTGGCAACCGAGTGGCCTGGCAAGCACCACCCGCGGCTACGCCTGATGAACTGTGGCAACGTGTGGAAGCAGCCTGGACCGACATACCCCAAGTCCACATCCAAAGCCTCTTTCGTTCGATGCCGCGGCGTGTAGCGGCCGTTATTGCCAGCCATGGGGGCCACACGAACTATTAATGTCTGCGTGTTCCGCAAGTCGCACGGGCCTGTAAGCTCAATCGTTTCATCTTTGTATCTGTTGTTATGTGTCCAGTAAATCTGGCTTTGCTATCTCGTGTCCTTCTTGGTGTTGCATTTTGGGTGGCCAGCAGTGTATATTTCATGTCTGCACAATAGCTGAGCAGCAAAATATGTTTCACGTTGTACAGAGGAAGACCGTGTTTGAAACGTTACCCCCTGCGTAACGGTATTGTGTGGTTACATCTGCAAGCTATTTAAAAACAGTTTCACTTAACGCCAAAACGGCCTTCACTTTATATCGTTCGATGGCAAGGATGAAGGCCATCTAAATTCCAGCTCGCTTTCCAATACGTATTTCACGGCAGTGTGGGCGTACTGTGTGGCTTGAGAATATCGTTTGCTGTTTCTTTTAGATGTTCAGCTTACTTAGTGGCACGAATGAATATTTATTAGTCAGTTCATCAATTGTTTCGTTTTGTGGATCTTAGAGATGTCGTTCTGTGCGTTCCTTTGCTTCGAATTTTGTTATCGTGTAATTCTTATGCAGGTCTGGTCTTTCAACATTAGTTCCAAACGTATTTCAAAGAGCAGAAGCTATAACGGTGAATCTAAGCGCAGACTTTAGTTTTATTCAATAGCCTTATGGTTGTGTAGAACTATTATTTTAAAGTTTTAGTGTAGAACTATTATTTTAAAGTTTTAGTGTAGAACTATTATTTTAAAGTTTTACTTCTCAACTTCACTTTAACTTAGCTTGGTGACTTAAATGTCACTGTTAACGGCCAGGATTCAATAACAACAGAATCTGATGCGTAATTAGGGCGGGGCAGCTTCCCCGGGCGCAAATATGACTGCGTACAGTCATATTAAAATCGGAATTGAAACTTTTGCAGCAGTTTTTCGTACACCTTTTTACCTCCATACTTTGTCGTTTGCATATTTATGGATTTGTCAATAATATCTTTCGTGAGTTTTCGTAGCTTCGTGACCTAAAATGCGCATTTCCTCCTCACAGTGTCCAGGGGATGTAATTTGCTCACAATCAGAAATGAAGCGCGATTGTTCTTCGTAGCAAGATAAGTATGTCGTTCACATTGTTGAAGACTTTCTGGGGGCAGTTCGATTACTACTTATTCTTTCTCAAACTTTTTATCCCATGGAACCCTTTTTTCTACAATGTCTAGCAACGAAACCCCTCTATAAATACCATTAAAAATTAATATACCTATATGCCAATTATGTATCACTGATTTGAAATAAAATTGAAACAAAAAAATAAGCAATTAGTCAGTAAAAAAGGTAATACTCACAAAAAGATAATGTAGAGCCAATAAAATTTATTATGCCAATGTTGCTAGTAATCATTAATGAAAAATATTAATCTGTTGAATAGCTTTGCTTTTTATTGCCACATAGTTCTTTAAAATTTGGTTCTATCGAAGAAAGTTGTAATCTCATATCGGGCTTTGCATCCAGCTTACTGCGGTGCTTAGTTTTTGTTGAGGCATACACAGAAAAGCCCGTTTCACAAAGACAATTTGTCGCAAATGGTAAGAATACTGACACAGCTTTTTGCGATAATACTGGATATTCCCCTTTTAAATTGCACCCAAACTCTGCCACTGGCACTGTTTTATAAAGGGATGTCACTGAGAAATCGGACATCAGATCAATAAATTTTTCATATCCATCAGGTGAAAAGCATGGAGTTTTTTTCATTAATAACAAATGGATTTTTAATCCATAATGGACTTTTTAACTTTTCGAGCTGCTCATCAGGAAAATGGTGCCTCGTTGAGTCATGGAGAGCTTCCAAATGCTATGTGATTTCATCACATTTTTTGTTTTATACTTATGAGCCATTGTTTGTTTTATATTTATCCCCGGGATGCGAACCCGGACCCCTCTTACAGAAATGATCAGAAGCAATCGCTTTGACCACTGCGTCTCGGGGCTGTGCTATTTCCTTCACTTGGAGAGACACTGTATCGCTTGATAACGGAATTTTCGCTATTTCTTTGGCCGAGTTTTCACCAAGCATGCGCTTAACAATGTCAATAGCACATGCTTGATAAGATTATCGGTTATTGTTTAATGTTCACCTGCTTGTGCTATTTGATAGCTTACTAAAAGGGAAGCCTCAGTAACTTTTTCATTCAATGTATTATATGTGCTGCATGAAAAAAATCTTTTTCACTTTTAAAAGTTCATCATGCTTGCGTACAAAAAAATCAACATTTTTAACTTTCAGCTCTAGATGAGTACTTCCTAAATTGCGCTGCAGTTTAGCAAGGGCCATTGAGCTATTATGAAAAACTTTGCTGCATGTGACACACTGCGAATTATCATCAGCGTTCATAAATCCGAAACTAATATAGCTCTGATCGTACTTTCTTCTTTTCGCAAATTTGACAGTTTTATCTTGATCACACCTTCCAGAACGTGTATTATTTTCTTGAACTGTTTTTTATTGCTTGTGGGAAATTCGTTAGTTAAGGCTGTAATCGGAGAAAAATATGGAATTCACAGATTTTCTTGAAAATTTCGGAGCTGTTTTACGAATTGCTTGCGGAACCTCTGGAGAACGGTCGCGGAACCCCGGGGTTCCACGGAACACACTTTGAGAAACACTGCTCTACAGCAAGCTGCATTCGGTCCATTTAATGCGATACCAAAGGCGTGAACTCCGAAGCAGTTGTGAGAAAAGCTGTACAAACAGTAACAGTTTGATTTTGCCTTCTCCATAGAGATAACATTAAGGCATCACGTTGATTTTGTTTTGTCAGGCAGTGTATATATACACTACTAAATTAGTAATGGGAGCGCAATATTTTGCAGTTTGCCTCGGGCGCAGAAATACCTAGTTACACCTCTGAACAAAATACTTTACTTACCGTGTCCAATTCTTTCTTTATTCAGTATTCAAACACGCCAATATTCAAACACCACTTCGCTTGTATAACAGCACATTTTGAATAGAATTCACTCAATGACTTCGTACAATGTACGTTGACACTTATCTCTCTGCATGTAACGTATAGCTTTGCTCGTGTAATTCGCTCTTACAATCTGCATATTGAATATCGCTCTTTACAACTGTCTTTCCAAACATTGCTCATTCCAATATTGCTCACAACATTTAAGTTTCATTGCCTTCTAACCCACTGTCAGGTTACTAACTTTTACCAGCTCGTAAAAGGAAACTTTGTGGCGTTAAGATAGAAAAAATAACGAGAAGAAATCAAATTTACAGGAGAACACAGAAACTCAAAAGGAAGGATAAATTAAAGGTATACGCCAGTTACGTGAAAAATAAATATTGCGCCTCTTCCGACTACCATAGGAAAGTCGATCAAAAATATGGAAGAAGTGTTTTCCAGCATTATTCTGTGAAGATTAACGCAACACTCTCTCTCTCCTTTTTCCTGTCTTAAGAGAAATATCCGTTGGTTTCATGTGTAGGTGAAAACGGTGACTCTTAAATACGTGATCCTTGGATATCCGTGATGGCACGACTCCAGTCAATCTGTCTCTCTCATCAGCGAGCTTGCTGTTAGCTTTTACGAACATGTCGGTTGGGGAAAACATGAAAGCGAAAAAACAACAAATAATAATGCTAAGAGGTAAAGATGCTAATGATATGTAAAGGTCAAGTAACAAAAGCACGTTAAAAGTTAAGTCCTAGATTGATGTGCTGCGACAAGCTAAATCCGTAGCAAAACGCGTTTCCTCCTAATTACAGTTATAAATTCTTTGCACAGAAAACAAAAAAAAAATAATCACCCCAAGAAAGTAGTTCGATCCTGATGAAACTCTGCATGCAAGTACTTCAGGTCCGAATACACAAATGATTAAAAAAAAAAACCCGACAAATGACGAAATATTGGCCCGCCACAGCGCATGGCAGCCGCGCGTCGGGGAGTGTGTACTAATAACAAAACTCGCACGCAGAGACAATTGTGACAGCGGATTGCGGTTGCATTAACCTCCATGGACTGTGAAGATTCCTCGACGTCAGATTCGTGCACAATACGAACAGCTGGGGTGAGTTTTAGTGAGGACGTATGATTGGGCTGAGAGAGGCCAGTTGGTCAAGTCGCCGTATCGCCAGGTATTTGGGTCAGAGCGACGAGGCAATCGGACGATGTTGGCGCCAGTGGGTCGAGGAGGGCACAACCCAGCGGCAAGCGTGCAGTGGACGGCCGTGAGCAACAACAGAACACGAGGATCGAGCGATTGCGAGAGCCGCACGAACAGAACCGAATTCGCGACGGATCGTTATCCATGGCCATGCTGCGTCGCCTACAGGTACGAAACTAGCCATCTGGACCGTTGCCAAACGGCTTGCGGCACGGGGACTACATTCAAGGAGGCCACTCCCGCCGCTTACCACTGACTAGAGAACATCGCCAGCACCGGTTGCAGTGGTGTCGGGCCCGATCAACGTGGGATAGTGTCGAGTGGCGTCGTGTTCTCTTCAGTGATGAATCACGGTTTACACTTGGTGCAGATGACCAACCCATACGTGTATGGAGACGAGTCAGCCAGTCCACGGATCCTACCTTTATTGTGGAACAGCACACGGCTCGTACACCGGGAATGACTGTCAGGAGAGCCATTTTCTACGAGAACCTTTCATCTTTGGTAGTCCTCCGTATCACCCTCACGACTTAACGGTATGTCGATGACATTCTATAACCTGTTGTGTTGCCATTCTTGTGGCAGCAGCACCGACCAATTTTTCAACAGGATAATGCCCGGCCACACATGGCACGACCTTTGCAAGGCTTGCCTTCGTAATGTCGACACCCTTCCATAACCCAGCACGATCTTCCGACCTCTTACCGATCGAACATGTTTGGGACATGACGGGGCACCACCTAAGCCCATCCCAAAATGTCGGCGAATCGGCCCACAATTTGGACACCATCTGGCATGTTATACCTCAGGAGAGTATCCGTGAACTGTATGCGTCAATGCCACTACGGGTAACTGCTTGTATCCCAGCCAGAAGTGGTGCTGCAACGTACTGACTTGTTCCACTTGTGTAGCCATATGATCGGAATATATGGCCTAACTAACTGCTCTGGAATTACAATCATTTCCTTTCCTACACATGTACAATGTACATACCAATTTTCATCTCGAGTGGATGATTCCTTCTGGGTGCTTCGTTTTTTTTTTTTTGTTTTTTTTTTTTGCAAAGGGTATATGTTACGGTGAAATATCCGTTTGCATCGCTTCGATTTACATTATGCTTTTTTTGGTAACCACGACGTTAAATGAGGTCACTTTTTTCTGTGAAACGCCAAGTGGTATCCAATGAGCCAAGAGGTCCCACCTTACGGTTAAATTACAGTTGCTTTTCCTTTTTTCTTTATTTCTTGCGCAAGTTTTACCCTTCCTTGGGAGGTAGGGGTGGGGGGTTCAAAAGTCAAAATCTTTCCGTCTGTCGCCGAAACGCAGTAACGTTTACAGCTGGAGCTCAAATAGTTTCAAAATTGTGTATATGTAAATACAGTGCAACGTCGATTGGATCATGCGTCGATCAGCTATTGCATTACTGTTGTACACTGAAGAGCAATTGAATGAGAGATACCTGTCTATTAACGTGTAGCACCACCTTTCGCCCTGATCACGGCGGCGATTCGTCTCGGCATGGACTCGACAAGACACTGGAAGCGTTGGGAAGCCATACGGATCCACGACCCCTAAACAAGCTCCCATAGTTCACGAAGATTTGATGGAGAGGGTCAGAGCCTCGAACATCTCTCTCGATGGCATCCCAGATGTGCTCGATGGGATTGAGGTCAGGTGACCTAGCTGGCCAAGGAAGCGAGGCCACGTCGGTGGAGTGTTCATCCAACCATTCGGATACAATTCGGGAGCGATGGCACGGTGCATTGTCTTGTTGCGGGATGAGGTCCCCAGTAGGATGTTGAAGACGCGCAAACGGGAGCAAATGGTCATCCAGGATATCCCGGTAACGTTGACCTGTAAAGGACGATGTCACACGTACCAGGGGTCCCATTTCAGTCCACGTAAACAGTCCCCAGAGGAGAATGTCACCCCCACCAGCATGAAGAGTACCCTGCTGGCAAGAAGTATCCATCGCTTCATGTGGTTTGCGCCGTACTCGTATCCTGCGATCCGCATGTACCAACGTAAATCTCGACTCATTCAGTCCAGGCAACATTTTCCCACATGTCTAGGGTCTAGTGGCGATGTTCCTGCGACCAGGCTGATCTTTGCAACCTGTGATGTGCGGTCAGCAGCGGTACCCTCGTGGGACGATGGCTTCTGTACCCCCTAGCGAGGAGATGGTTCTGGATGGTGTGGCTGCTTACACGTTTTTGTGCACCAGCGTTAAATTGCCGAGTGATTTCTTGCACTGTGGCCCGTCTATCCGCTGTTACAATGCGATCTAGCCGACGAATACCCCGCTCATCCACATGTTGTTGTTGTTGTCCACGTCGTTTGGCCCTTGCAGGGATGGTTTTATCGGATTCGATGTACTCACGGTGCATCCGTGACCCAGTGGCTCGTGAAAATCCCAGTGCCTGCACGACTTCCGAGATGGAGTGACCCATTCGTCGGGCCCAGACAATTTGCCCAGTATCAAATGCGCTTAAATCCTTCGTCTTACCCATAATGCGTCCGACTCTTACTGATTCGGATCAGCGTCATTTTCTTGTAGGACTTCCGTCCACAGGGAGTAGAGTTTAGGTCCCAGCCACCTACAGCGAGATCGCCTTTTGGGCAGGACACAGAAACGGAAGGAATGAGAGCAAGTCTAGCGACTTTGACAGAACAGTTTGTAGTGAGATTAGAGTACAGTAGATGGCGCCACCGTACAAGTACGATATTGCACATAGAGGGGTGAGAGAATTTCAGGTGGGGTACAGGAAAGGATACCCATTTAACCAGTGGGTCCAGCCTGGGGGCCGTCACTTAACGTGCTCGTCCGATGCACGGCGGATATTCAGCGATTGTTAGTAAATCACACCATCTCTAAAAGATCAGCCCAGGCTTGAACCTGGGGACCCAGCATCGATAGTCTGAAACACTAACCACTAAGCCATCCGCGGCTTCTCTTACTGATTCCCGTCGCATCACTCCTTATATGGTCGGATCGCTGCATACGTCATGTCGCTTCCATTTACAGGGCCGCCCACAGCGCCACATTTGCATAACGCCAGCTGTCTCTAATTCAATTGCTCTTCAGTGTATATCGGTTATACGGTTTAACAACAGAGGCGGGGCATTTTATGTTCTCTTAATTTCACTTACACGTTTCTGAATTTTGTCCCTAAACTAAGCGTCCCCCTCTGTTTATATACGTGTTAGTTTCCGTTATTCTGAAACTTCTGAAGAATAGTATGCCACCGATGTGTATGTGTGTGTGTGTGTGTGTGTGTGAGAGAGAGAGAGAGAGAGAGAGAGAGAGAGAGAGAGAAATACGAAGACGGAGGAATTGATAAATTTCAATTCCACGCTTTGTAATGAAAGTATTTGTTTTGTAATGAAATTCGTTCTCATTTTTCTCAATGTGGACTGTACTCTAATGGAAATTAGTGAAAGAGTTCCAGTACACTTACGCTCCGGCGAACCCTACTGAGGCGCGTGCCTCGCTGATGAAGTAGCATAAGTAATTCAAAATGATGTATGAAATTAAAATTTCCGGAAAATATAATTTGCAACAGTTGCATAAAACTCTGCGAGATTTATTGAAAAATTACACTGACGTTCCGACAGACAAATCGTGTATTTAAAGTTAGTGATAACGGGAGGTGTCTTTGAAATGTTGTTTATTCCGCCTCCATTAGTATGCTGTCTTATCGACTGACTGTAAGACCTCATTCGTGGTAGTCTCCTGGGAATGTGCTTGAAATTTTATTTTGTAAATGAAACTAGGAGTTGCTCGCTCCCGCTTATTGGAGGGGTTGGCCAATTCTTTGGCGTCGAGGGAGATGCGTGCCTGGAATGCGATGTTGTACCAGACTTTCCTCGTAACAGGAAAACTCGATGAAACCGCGCAGCATCACGGTAATAGTCTGTCGCGTTATTTTTCAACCGAAGCTGCGGCTTGTGTAACTTAATATCGTCGGCAAAGCGCGAACAACACTTTGCACATTTATGTAGCGTCATGGAAACAGTTTATATTAATATATCGAAGGACAGAGAGAGAGAGAGAGAGAGAGGGGGGGGGATAAGCACACTATAAAATCAATGTGTAAATGAAAATAAAGGACGTGTGTGCTTCAACAAAAATAATACTAGAACCCAGTGATATGTAGGAATTATGTGGATTAGATATCATGGAAATCGCGACAAAATTCTCCTCCGTGAGAAAATACTCTAAAACACAGTTACGTATATCGCGCGATACGTACATGTATATGTTCAGATAAAGACAGTTTGGAAAAATAACTTTGTTTCCTTAAACATGTTGCAGTTCAACGAGGATACAACCCTTTTATTATAGACAAGGCTCTACCAAAATTCCGGACGTTAACTTAACTCCTGTGATGCGCCCATTCCGAGATAATTTTGCCATTATTCCATTTTCCCGTGACATTGCTTTCAAAATTTCAAAAATGACCAATACCTTTAATTTTAAAATAATTTTTAAACCCATAAAACAAAATGAACTTTTTAGGATCTAAGGACTATCTATGTTGAAGACAAAAACTTGTGGGGAATTCATTAAATTCAATGTGAATGTGGCGCTTCCTATATAGGACAGACCGTAGAGCCTTACGTTTTCGATTGAAGGAGCACAATACCTACATTCGGAACTGTGACCTAAAGAAGTCATCGATGGCTAAACACTGTTACGAAAAGGACCATAAATTTCTCTTTGAAGATGCAAAACTAATTGACAAGCCAGATTCAACCACCAAACTTGATAATTTGGAAGCTTTCCATATACACTGAAGTGCCAGAAAAACTGGTACGCCAGTCTAATACTCGGTAGGTCCCCCAGGGGAGCGCAGGACTGCAGAAATACGACGGGGCTTCTGGAAATATGCTGTAGGCAATGCACACCATACTTCTTGCAGAGCGTTCCACAATTCGGGTGTATTCCGAGGTCTCGGATTCCTGTGTTCGTTAGCGCGTTGCATGCGGCATCCCAAAGCTGTTCTATCACGTTCAGATCTAGGGAATTGGGTGGGAATGGCAACACCCCAAACTCAGATGAATGCTGCTGTAACCATAATGTGGCGTCCCGACACTTGTGTGGAAGTGCATTGTCCTGTTGGAAAAGGCCCAATCCATCAGCATGAATGCAGGACATGAACGGGCGTACCTCGTCAGAAAAGATGCGCACATAGCGTTGGCCGGTCACAGACGTTTGTAGACATACCAGGCGTCCCAGTGAAGTCCAGCTAAACACACCCCATATCATTACGGACCCCCCCCCCCCCCCACCAGCCGGTACAGTTCCCTGTTAACAGGCGGGATCCATGGCTTCATGGAGTTTGCGCAACACACGAATCCTTCCATCTGCCCGATACAGTTGGAAACGCGCCACTCGTCAGACCACGCTACTTGTTTCCAGTCATCAAGTGTCCAGTGGCGGTTTTGCCGTGCTCAAGCGAGGCGCATAGCACTGTGTCGTGCACCCATCAAGGGGACTCGAGTTCGGCATCGGCTCTCAAAGCCCATATCGTGCAGGGTACGTTGCACAGTCCGGACGCTGATGCTTGTTGAGGCTCCAGCATTGAATTCCGATGATACCTGCGAGAGTGTTGCACTCCTATCGTGTGAAACGATTCTTGACAGCAGACGATGGTCACGTTCACCCAATGTCTTTTTACGGCCACACTGGTATCGTAGGTTGGAGGTTTTACCGGAATTCTTGTAGTCACGGTACACCTTTGCAGTGGTCGTCCGTGAAAATCAGAACTTCGTTTCTACCTCTGAAATACTATGGCCCATCTCACGAGCGCCAACTATGACACCTCGTTGAAAATCGCTTAAATCGTTATTAATTATCATTCTCATGCCGAAAACAGCTCTGACAGCTGGCAAGGATGTCTATCGCTTTATATACGCACTGGCGGACGCAACCGAGTACGCGCATAGGTGACGTTGCTATATATTTTGCATAAGCTCGTCTGTACCAGTTTTTCTGGCACTTCAGTGTATATCAGAAGTCTTCGCTACTTGTTAATGACATGGCATCCACCCCATTTCTACCAAGCACGTGGAAGCAACTAATCAAAACCCGTGACTGTAAACACCGTTTATGACATCATATACAATTTGAATATTTACGTGCCATTCGTCCAGATGAAGCTAGGTCAATACCCAGCGAAACCATGATCGACTTTAAGAAATAAATATTTGTGACAAACCACGTTGCATTCTCTTAATACGTATAATCGTCACAAGACTCTAAAACAATTTAAACTTTATTTTTTCTATAGATTTTATGATTTATGAGACTTTGGCATGAAAATGTTACGTCTGATGTAATTCTACTTTTGTATGTGACTTGTCTGTCGCGAAAATTGAGATTATCCGAAGGAGCGTATTTAATTTATTCCATTTGCATGAAACATTTCAAACATTTCATTGAAAGAACAAAAGTACAATCCAATGTGTTAATTGCTGGAATCTCATATTTTCATTTCAGTTAGTTGTTTGTAAATTATTCGACAAAATGAAAAACGCAGCGTCTCAACTGCGATCTGTAAAGGACATTGAGTAAATCCTTTTTGACTGTCGTCTGATTCTCCGTGAAGTGTCAAGCAAGGACCTGGACACATAGTAGTCCCCAGCCGCATAAGTTGAATATCCGTCAATCGCGAGTAAAACCATAATAACGTTTGTTGAAGTAAATGAGTTGCACATTTTAACGCAAATTTATGGTAAATAGAGCCATGACAGATCTGAAGTGGCTCATTTGAAATCGTAGATGTTCCACTTCCGAAAAGAATAGAGCAAACTATACGCGCGCGCGCGTGTGTGTGTGTGTGTGTGATACAATTCCTTCAAGAAGTGCATATCTCCTGTCTTCTAAGAAGCAGGGGTGCACGCATCGAAACGGCTGCTGTCTTGTTGGGCGCGATTTCACCGGCTAAACTTGTGTTATCCATTGTGTAGTGACACTTACGTACATATCAAGGCGTACATATCAAATTTGGTGGCACTTGTCTACATGTTAAGGTCCTATGTTCGGGGATAATTATGTGTTTTTGCAGTTATCCCCGAACAACACTGTCACTGACCCATATTTTGAATGACTTTAACTTTCCTTCATACTTTATAGGCTTAGGACTGGGAACATCTATACTGCCATGTTTAAAAGTTGTAGGCGTATTTTTTATTTATTTTTTATTTTAGTTTCTTTATAGATATTTCAGTTCACCTTTTCAAACATTACTCTATTAGCTCGACGACAACATCACAAAACAAGAAAGATGACAGCGAATTTTCGGGTGAAATAAGCACGTCTTTTGAATCCGTTCTGACGCAAATTAAATTTATCAAAGCTATTCAAAGTCAATGGAACCGGTATGGTAAACAATAGTATCTGACGGAAGACAGAAGTTTTTCAGTCGGGTTTTTAATCCCTCAGATATTGCTGTAAACGGAATCGTGAGCTTACGCCCTCTGTTTGCAGACTTGTGCTTTAAGAAAAATATGAATTTATATGAGAAACATTACGCACCGGGAACGCTCTCCAACACAGAAAGACGTTTCATATCGGACTCTTAGAAACAAAGATATCGACAAAAGTGGGATGTGACTTTACTCCCCCTTGTGGGAAAACCATGCATTATTTTAGGAATTAAGTATTCTCAAAAGGCTTTTCGATGTGAGCGGTATCGGTCCAAGTAAAAAAACTTTAGTCGAGTTTTCAGGAGCCCAGATTCTGCTGCAAATACATCAGAAGCAGAAATTAACTGTTATGCCCCCTGGTGGCCAAACCATTCTTTACCAAACAGAAATTATATGAAAAATATTTTCTACCAGGTGTTGTATACGATACAGGAAGATTTTTTTCAAATCGGAGTTTTAGAAGCAGAAATAACGCAGAAAACGCAATTTACCTATGGAAAAGCGGAAAGTCTATGATTTAATTGAAAATTTTGAATTTATAGGAAAAACATTTCGCATCGGAAACACTATCCAACAAAGAAGGAATTTTTCAAATCGGACTCCTAGAAGTAGAGATATTGCCAAAAATAAGATATGCTCCTACGCCCCCTGGGGTAGAAACCACGCATTATTTCAAGAAGAAATGTTCCTTAAATGTTTGTCGACATGAGTAGTATCGGTCCACAAACGACTTTTTTTTCAATCGAAATTTTAGAAGCTCATGTTTTGCTGCAATTTTTTTTACAAAAAAAATTTTTTTACACCATTTTTTACAAAAAAATTTAAATTATGTGCAAAGAATTTCCCGTCAGGAGCTGTATCCGGTGCAGAAAGTTTTCAAATCGGAGATTTAGAAGCAGAGACATAGGGGGAAACGCAATTTACCTTTACGTCCCCTAGCGGAAAGTTTATGAATTACTAGAAAATTTTAAATTTGTATGAAAAACATGTCACACCGAAAACTCTGTCTAATAAAGAAATAATGTTTCATGTCAGACTATTAGAAGCAGATATATTGACAAAAATAAGATATACATCTACTCCCCTGACGAAGAAACCATGCAATATTTTAAGAAAAAAATATTCCGAAAAGGTTTTTGGACGTGAGTGGCATCGGTCCACGAAAGAATTTTTTCAATCGAGATTTTAGAAGCAAATGCATCAGAAGCAAAAATTAATACTTACGCCCCCTGGTGGCCAAAGTATTCTTTACCAAAAATTAGAAATTATATGCAAAAGATTTTCCGTCAGGAGCTGTATCCGCTAAAGAAAACATTTCAAATCGGAGTTTTAGAGGAAGAGATATCGGGGGAAACGTAATTTACTTTTTCGCCCCCTACCGGAAAATCTATGCGTAATTTGAAAAAAAGTAACTATATCTAAAATACTCTTCGACATAAATGGAATCGGAAGATAAAAATTTTTTTTTTAAGGGTTGTTTAGGAGCAAATATGTGGAATAAAATATATTTTTGAATTCGACATCATCTGCATTTACGCCCTCTAGGGGCGAAATTATACATCGTAAAAAAAAAACGAAATAAAGGATCATCATTCGCATATTTGAAGCTTTCCAATGCAAAAGTAATTTTTAACATCGGACTAATAGTTGCAGAGATATCGTGTCTACAGACGGACGGACGGACAAACTGATAACATAAGCACGATCTTTTTTTACAAAAGACGTGCTAAAAAAGGTGCGCTCTCCCATTTGTACTAGCTGTGAGGGGTGAAAGCGTAAGCTGATGGGAGGGATTTGTATGACCAAGGCGTCTGTCCTATTCTACGGGTCCAAACTGGATCAACGAAACTCTAGAACTCTGCGACATTACGAAAGTACCCAAGATGTAAAGAAGTGTTTGAAGTATTTAGCTTATATTGCTAAATTAGAGTACATTTTGAAGAAGTGAATTTCAGTGCGGATTATGTTAAGGGGAAGTCTAATGTTGCATGAAAGTGGCACCTCTTTTTCTATGCTGCACCTGTTAGATTTGGGAACGCCTTGACATGTACGCAAGTGCCACCAATTCGTTAAGGATCCAGTTTTTTTTTTTTTTTGTCGTAGTGGCGTCTCCTTAACGTCACTTTAGATTGTGTCTTCCTCAATTGCTATTTACCTTTCCCTGTGAGGTACAAAATAATCAGCACCTGATGTTTCTGTGAAGACAACAAGTCAGAGGAAATGAGTCACCTCACGGATTAGAAGTAGGATTCATGCAGCAATTTTTGCAACACTACTGGTACTGTAATTAACCAATAACTTATGGGTAACAATACAACGTGAAGCAACCAGCACACCCTTACACGTTGTGTAGGTTAGTTGATCTGAACGAAATAATACACATGAAGTACAGGGGTTGTCCAAAATAATGGAAACACCTGGAAACAATAGGTGCTACTAACCTAATATGGTGTGGGAGCACCCTTGGCATTTAAAACTGCTTGAATCCTCCTTGGAATGGACGCTTACAAGCCCTGGATGGTGGTAAGTGGTATGTTGTACAATTCTTCCGTAGAAACTGCTCCAATTCCTTGAGAGACGCCGGAGGAGAATAACGGGATCGCACTCTGTTTTTCAACACAGACCACAGGGGCTCAATGATGTTTCAGTCCGGTGATTGTGCAGGCCAGGGAAGGTGTGCAACTTCGTCTTCATGTTCCTCAAACCATGATTGAAAAGTTCGACTTCTGTGAATCGGGGCATTATCATCTTGAAAGGTGCAATCCCCTGACGGAAACAATGTCTGCGCCATTGAATGCATACGGTCGGCCAAAAGAGTGACATAGTCACCGCTATTGTTCCGTCCGTGTAAGGTGATAATGGGGCTTGCGGCAAACCACGTGATCATGGCCCGTACCTGGATGCTAAGTGGTTTTGTCCTGTCAGTTGCACTTTCAAATTAGATGTTTTAAAAACAAATATTGGAGATAATTCCATTAAAATGACACATTGTTTTCTGCATACACAGTAAATGTCTTAATCTTTTTTTTTTTTTTTTTTTTTTTACGAGCCAGTGGGCATTTTGGTGGACCAGTGGTTTGCAAATTCTAGTGGTCCGCTGGGCCAGTAGAAGATTTATTTGTAATTCTAACACAGCTTCTAAATTTCGATATGATAGCAGGTCTCCCACTGGCGCATCTCAACACAATCCCTACCACGGTTAAATTCTGCAACCCAGTTTTTGACGATGTCGTATGAAGAACAAAATTCGCCGCCCCGGTGGCGCAGTGGTCTAAGCGATGGCCTCTGATCATTCGTCCGAACGGGGTCCGGGTTCGAATCCCGGTGAGGCATGGATGTTGTGTTTGTCTTACGGCTCTGGCTCTCTCCCTTCCCTGGAATCAGTGACCCTCAATTAGGGACGGGCGACTGCTTATAGCCCATTGAGTTGCTCACAGTAGTCGTTAAACCTCCAATCGCCGCCCCGGTGGCGCAGTGGTCTAAGGCGCTGGCCTCTGATCATTCGTCCGTCTGGGGTCCGGGTTCGAATCCCGGTGAGGCATGGGTGTTGTGTTTGTCTTACGGCACTGGCTCTCTCCCTTCCCTGGAACCAGTGACCCTAAATTAGGGACGGGCGACTGCTTATAGCCCATTGCGTTGCTCACGGTGGTCGTTAAACCTCCAATCAAAAAAAAAAAAAAAACCTCCAATCCTAAAGAAGAACAAAATTCCTCTAATCTTTGCTGGATGTTCTGATGAAATACTTTTGGCGATATTCCTTTTAAACTGAGGTACTTCGTGACTGCAGGGGGTGGGGGCTCGATTCTCTCGACAGACATCATTTCGCTTCCACACTTCAACTCCCTGTCTAAAGGGAAGTAAAATAGTTACAATCCGGAAACTTTTAGCAAAAGCACAGGAACAATCACAGCACAGATTGGCAGTATTTTCTTGCGCGATCTATTTTGGGCTAAAAAAACTTTTCAACTCTCCTTCTTATATTTTGACGTTGTTCGCCTGTCTGTGAACGCGCGATCTCAGTTTCCCAAAGTAAACTTGCAAAAATACGTTTTTACATCGGATAATTGTGAGTATAGATTTGATTACATGTTTTTCTGAAGAACGTTTCTAGGGTACGTTTGTACTTAGTGCTGCAATATTTGTTCATAGTCTAATTTCCGAGAATATTTCTATATCTGATAGACGTAAGTTTTAACTTCTTTTTTTGGCCAAAGTCAGTGAATGAAGAGCCACTATTTTATCTGTAATTTTCCCAGGTTCGTTTATGACGTCAGCATTACTTTCGTTCAAATCGATATATGATTTGGGAGGGGGAGGGGTAACCACCACAGCGAGCAATTCTGTGGACTATAAGCAGTCACCCGTCCCAAATTTAGGGCCACATGTTCCAGGGAAGGAAGAGAGCCAGTGCTGTGAGACAAACACGACCTCCATGACTCACCCAGATTGGAACCCGGACTTATCTCGGACGAATGGTCAGAAGCCAGCGCTTGGACCACCGCATGGCTCTAGATACAAGGGCTGGGCTGGCTCATACGGCAGATTTTAGTTGTCCCCGGAAGTTGCGGCTGGTGACGTAGCTGGGATGCATCGCTGAGTGGTAGGGATCGCGTTTGCTTTCCTCTGTGCGGGGAACTCTGATGATAAATACAACTACTGAGCTGCCGAATATGAAACAAAATGGTGAAATGATTTAAAGAAACAAAAGGAGTGAAGCAGAATATATCATGGATTGTTTCCTTTTATATAGATATATGTATTACTTCCATTAAACGCGAAAATAATGCTTTTTTATTAATAGCAAAACCTCAAATACTGTAATTTTTGTGAAACGTTTCGGATATTCAAGTGTCCATTTAATTCGACTTTTACCCTCTACAAGAGAGGTTACCTTTGTGTTTGTAAGTATGTTTCGAAAGCATTTGCCGTTTTTTTTTTTTTCAATTTTTGATTTTTCGTATTTTGGTTTTAAACCTTAATTTTCAGTTCTCTGATTTGTTTCAATAAAAGCCGGCGCGAACGATTCTATCTTCTGGCTTTGCTAGAAAAGCTCTTTAAAATATCCTTTTTTTTTTTCTTTTTTACCTGTTTTCAGAAAGTTTCTCTTTTTCCGTTATTGACAATTTGTCATTTCATCTCATGCAGGTTGAATTGGGGCCACATTTTCTGCAGACCTTTTTTGGGACTAAGATTTAAAAGTCTATCAAAAGCATCCTGCAGTATTTTTCTCTTTCTTTGTATTTCACCTCTTGCAGTGACATTTTCAACGTTTGATCTCGGTAAGTTGACTGTTGGTATAGCCGACGATTTCAATATTTTTTTCATTGGTAACCCAAGCAGGCGATTCATCATATCTTCTTCGTACTTACTATAGTATTTAAAAAGTACTCACTGCAAATCCTGGTATTTTTCTAACTAAAAGAATCTGTTCTGCAACACCTGTTAACCCAGTCTTTTGTAACTATTGGATCGTTTCGAGGGAAACAGTGAAAAAATATGTTTCGTACTCCTGCAGTTATTTTGGCACGTAGCAACAGCGCAGGAAGCCGTTGTACGAAAACGATGTACTAAAGAAATTGAATAAAAAATTCAATGTCAGAAATACAACAAATAAACAGCAGATAGCTAATCCGAATGCAACAAACGTGGGTTAACAGCATCTACCGAGCGCTTTACAAGCGCACTGACAAGTGAAATGCATCCCCGTGACGTCACTGAGCGGCACAGGCGAGGACCACTTCAACGAACAGAAACACAAAGCGATGAGCCAGCCCTTGTTACTAAGCCCTGGGACCACCGTGCCACCGGAGCAGTAAGGCGATAAAACTAAGTGTGGCTGTGAAAAGTTTTGGTAAAGTTCGGGTCGGGTGTGAGTATTTCAAAGGCGTTTCGTAAAGTCAGGCATTAGCCTGACTTTACGAAACGCCTTTGAAATAGTGAAACGCCTTTGAAATGGTGGCGCAGTAGTCTAAGCGAAGGCCTCTGATCATTAGTCCGAACGGGGTCCGGGTTCGAATCCCGGTGAGCCGTGGATGTTGTGTTTGTCTTACGGCACTGGCTCTCTCCCTTACCTGGAACCAGTGACCCAAAATTAGGGACGGGCGACTGCTTATAGCCCATTGAGTTGCTCACGATGGTCGTTAAACCTCCAATAAAAAAAAAAAAAAAATCGGGCATCGAAACTTGCCAAGTCTCATGACCTTCATCTTATGTCACGCTATTCGTGTAGCTTTCTTTCTGGCCATAGATAGCGAGCAATTGTTTAATCACCTATATTAATCCAGGAGTGCGTAAGGAATCGGTTATGTCTCTTACTCTGTTCCTGATGTCTATAAATTGCCTCCTTATTACAGTGAATCCAGTTCCTAGCTTTGCCAACTGCAGCTCTCTCCATGTGTTAACGTGATGAATTGCTTTTTATTGTTGCATTCTCCTTGAATAGCGACATTAACGCTATTTTTTTTTTTTTTTTTTGGTGTGACGACAGTCTGTCGAAGGCAGCAGAAAGTAATAATGAAACAAAAACGGTGAAATTTCTTTCTTAGATCTGTGGTAAGGAACACTAGAAAAAATAATCGCCTCCATTATTTCTTCTGAATCTGAATATTTCCCTCAACTTTCGTTGTCATAGCCTCTTTTTTTCATAACTACCTCAGAAAAGCTAGGATTTATTTTTCCGAGAAGGACATTACGTTTCCTGTAAGCAGTTTTTGACCATATATAAATCATAAAGATTTTCCACCTTTAGAAAATTGAGCTTGCATTTTGCGCAATGCATTCATCAGGCCAAAAATTTCTTCACGCTTTGTGAAAAAGAATGGGTTTCCTGATTAACGTGCGGACCCTCACAGATTACCAGCAATGCCTTTGCCCTATAGGTGGGCAGTGGCAGCGAGCTTTGTGTTACAATGCTCACTAGATCCGTTGAAGTCCTTGTTCCATCTTTTTCATGCACTTTTCTGCCGAGTAAGAGGAAGAACCGTCACCCTACATCAAATTGTTTGCAGCTGATTAAGTGCCACACTGATCGATTTTGCGGGTTGTCTGTCTCCCACTTCGTACGCGTCATTTCCGTACAAAGGAAATTTTGTCCCATTTCCGCACACAGCCAAATCAGCTAGTACCATTTCCGTATGGTGGTGACGCCTGGTATTAGATGTGGGGAATGCCAAAGGAGAAAGTAAATGTTAATCCCCTTTCCGAATTCATCAAAAAAGATCATCGTTCCTGGTTTTCGTTAACCAATAGGTGAATGCATAGCGCCCATGGAGAATTACCAAGGCAGAAAGCAAACCAGCTAATATGTAAAAAATTATTAAAACAAGAAAAAAATAATCAAGGAATGAGTGTGTCGAAATGGTAAAAGAGACTGCAAAGGATGCTCCTAATGGGTAGATTTCACGTTAATTAGTAGCTCCTGCTGATGATGAAGTGCAGTTAGAAAAACGAAAAATGATTACACGTAAATAATATTACTAAAGGACACATAATGGGCTCTGTCAACGAGAATATACACGCGTTAGTACCAGCGCCACATGACCAAGGAAGATAGGATTTTTTTTTGATTTTATTTATTTTATATTCGGGGTTTAAAATATTTTTAATTATTTATTTGACCGGGTGGTACATATACAGTGACAGGATAAGCAGACATAGCTGTAAAGTATTGACAGGCAGACATAGACAGTATATTCAGTTTACATCAGCAGTGTACATAGCGAACATGGTATATTGTATGCCAAATGATCAAGTTACACAGAGAGAGCCAGTGCTGATCAAGTAACACATTGAGAACCCAATGCCAAAAGACAAAAACCACAAACATCCATGACATACCTGGGATCCGAACCCAGACTCCTCCCTCGGCGAATGACCACTGCGCCACCGAGCCGGCTAAAGAAACCGCTGTTGTTGGATACCACTTTAGTTATTAGAGGATGCCGTCCCTTCCTGAAGTCACTGCGGCTTGGTCAATTTTTTTATTTTCTTGAGTGAAAGTTTAACGACCACCGTGATCAAATTGATGGTATATAAGCAGTCACCTGTCCTTAATTTAGAACCACTGGTTTCGGGAGAGAGAGCCAGTGCCGTAAGCGAAACGCAACATCCATACCTCACCGGGATTCGAACCCGGACCAATAGACCCACTGGTTCCGGGAGAGAGAGCCAGTGTCGTAAGCAAAACACAACATACATACCTCATCGGGATTCGAACCCGGACCCTTCTCGGACGAATGATCAGAAACCATCGCTTAGACCACTGCGCCACCAGGGCGGCTAAGATCTTGGTCTTAATCATTCATACCTTTGACTTACTTGATCCTCCGCCTTCCTGAACTCATGTCTCACAACTTAGGTATATCATGACATCTGTGTACGGATATGGCACTAATGATCCCACTTCCGTACGAAGTGAAATTGAAATGACATGAGATTTGCCATACAGTGAATGGACAAATTATTATATACACTCCAATAACAATATGCAAAGAAGTATCGCGTCCAGTCACGTGTGACGCTGAAACTGGGAATGCCTATAAATAGAGCAGGCCAGTCTCTACGCATTGGAAGCCAGTCACGGAAAAGTAATTATGAGTAAAAGTGGCTTTTTGACCGTGACAGGATAGTATAGCTCTGAGGAAGGCCGGCTGCTCAATCACCGCAACTGCGAAACTGTTGTGATTTCCACGTCACACTGTCGCACAAGTATGCCAAGAGTACGTGAAATACGGTAAAACTTCCAAACAACGGGAGAAATGTGGCTGTAAACGTTCCATTGACTCTCGAGGTGGGCTCAGACTGTCTCGTGTCGCAACAAAGAATCGCACATCTGCCGCGGGGCAGATACACCGACTAGCCATTACATTATGACCACCTACCTAACAAGCTGTAGGAACCCCTTTAGCCCGCAAAACAGTGGCCACTTGGCGAGGCATCGATTCGATTAGGTGGCGATAGGTATGATGGGGTATCTGGTACCGTAATGTCAATAGCAGTTCCTCCAGTTTCCGTACATTTCGTGTGGTGATGGTGATTTAGCCGGAACCCGCTTTTCCAAATCGAACCACAAATGTTCGATTGGGTTCATGTCAGGTAAATTTGGAGGCCAGGGCATTAACAGAAAGTCACCAGCATGTTCCTCAAACCACTCCTTGACGACTCTGGCAGTGTAGAGGTCTGCACGGGCCTTAATTTGGAAAGCCCGGCCCGTAAAATTTCAACAATTACCGAAACACGAATTTGACACCTGGTGCACTCGATCATTCGATCCCTGAAGAGTTTTCGTTTTCTTAATTGCTGCACGTATTTTGTTACAATAAACGTTAATTCAGAATATTTCTGAGACTCTGTATAAGTCACGTGACGTCCGAGGAGAGGGGGGGGGGCTTGTATACTAAAAAATATTGCATGAAAGGGACAATTTTCATGCTTTTCAAATTTTCTGGGTTTTCAAATTATCATTCCCTACCGCCGAATCCGGAAATATCCTTGGGGATAAGGAGGGGGTGAGGGGTTAATTCGAAAAGTACGAAATATCCAGAATTATGAGTCCGATCGTTCCACTGGGAGAAGATTTTTATGGCTTTATAAACTGCACCTATCTCTACTGGCATATCATATCGCTGGAACCCGATATGTCTCTCGTGTGTGTGGGGGGCGGGGGGGGGGAGCAGAGCACATTTGTGCCGCTTAAGATGCGATGTTCCAGACTTTGTGCTATCGTAACTCAAAGTTTTTGCATTTAGTGCATTGCAAAACGTTTACCGGCCGACTAGTTTCAGAACGGGACAGTAATTTCAAATATTTCCAAATATCGCTTTTCCCCTTTACATTGTCTAAAAGCACATATTCCCCGGAAGCGATTTTTTCGCGAAAGTCTTTCGCTTTCTTAAACTCCATAATAAGTATAGAAGGGTATTTATCAGCAACAGTGAACTGAGCATATGCTAAGGGAAAACAAAGACAGACTGCCCAGCTAATCAGTGTCACAGAAGTTTTGAAAACGGCTGCCTGAAAGTACAAATGAAGAAAATACGGCCCAGATTTATACACAGAAGTAAGTTTCCCCAGCCCATTTCTCCCGTGCCATTTATAAGACAACTTAAAAGCTTTTCACACATCTATAGAACTAAGTGCCGCCGACCAGAACAATAAAAAAGATCGTCTGCGAGCGGGTGGCTCGGTTTAGAAATGGTGCAGTTAATAGCCTGTCCTGAAACATGAGAGGATTGTGAAAGTTAGGGAGCGAAAAAGAAGGGACCCCATTCACATTGAAAAACTAAGGGAGCTGAGCCACTCCAATTGTTTTGTAGGAGGGAGGATGTCGTAAAACTTCTATTTTTCCATCAGCGGAAAGTATTCAATCTTATCCGGCTGCTGTATGTTGCGAGTTTTCCAAACGAGAAGGGCACCGTACAACGATTGTTTAGCTCATAAAAAAAAAAAAAGCCTGCTCGGGCCGTGTCTGTTTGACATTAAATATTGAAGGCCCGTACTGTTGGAAAGCGTCATTTTCTTGTAGGACTTCCGTCCACAGGTAGTAGAGTTTAGGTCCCAGCCACCTACAGCGAGATCGCCTTTTGGGCAGGACACAGAAACAGAAGGAATGAGAGCAAGTCTAGCGACTTTTGACAGAACAGTTTGTAGTGAGATTAGAGTACAGTAGATGGCGCCACCGTACAAGTACGATATTGCACATAGATGGGTGAGAGAATTTCAGGGGGGACATAGGAAAGGATACCCATTTAACCAGTGGGTCCAGCCTGGGGGCCGTCTCTTTACGTGCTCGTCCGATGCACGGCGGATATTCAGCGATTGTTAGTAAATCACACCATCTCTGAAAGATCAGACCAGGCTTGAACCTGGGGACCCAGCATCGATAGCCTGAAACACTAACCACTAAGCCATCCGCGGCTCTATTGAAGGCCCGGCCCGTTTTCCCAACTTAGATATGAGCAAAGGCCCGACCCGGCGCGGGCCCGCGCAGACCTCTATGGCAGTGTGGCATGGCGCATTATCCTGTTGGTAATGGCCATCACCAGCAGGGAACACAGTTGCCACGAATGGGTGAACTTGGTCCGCAACGATGTTCATCAGATACCTGACAGCTGTTAGGGATTAGGGTAATAGGGCCTAAAGTGTCCCAAGGAAACATCGTCTGCAGCATAACACCGCCGCCGGCCTGCTTCCGCCCAACAGTGCAGCCATGTGCCATAGCCTCTGTTATTAATCGGTGTATCCGCTCTTGGCCGTCTACGTGATGCACCAGGAATCTTGATTCGTCAGACCATGCCACTTTCTTCCCATCATCCACGGTCCAATCTCGATGATTTTGTGAAATAATATTTTGAAACAGTACATTGCACCGTCTCTTAAAGATAATTGAAAGTTATTGTTAGTTGTAAAAAAATATCTCAAACTACAAATCATTCTATTGCTTCGGAAAACCACGATGAAATAAATACGATACGTAATTTGTAATAAGACCACCTACAGAAAAAAAAATAAAAAATATTGCAAACGTTTTAAAAAAACAATAAGCTCCAATGGAAAATTAAATGTCTAAATCACTCGCATTAATGGAATAAATAAAAAAATCCTCATCAATTTCCGTCAAGCTTTACCTTGAACGTGAGTCTGATTCTTGTGACTTTCTGGCTCAGTGGTTAAGACGCGCGGCTTCAACCCAAATGGTCTGGGCTCGGTCACCGGCGCAAAAGGATTCTCTCGCGTAAGGGCTGAAATATTCAGCATCTTGGATTTTGCGAAATTTCTGTCTAAATGCTGAAAAACTTGAAACGGAGTTTTCCGAAATAAACGGAATGTTTATTTCGGAAAAACTCCGTTTCAAGTTTTTCAGCATTTTTCAGTATCGGGCAGTTTTAAAAACGAAAATTCTTTTAAAAGACGGATACTTACCGGTAACTTTGCTGCAGAATTCACACCACTTAATTTTTTACAGTGCAGGATTGTGTGTGTGCGTGTGTGTAGCGTAAACCGCAAGTAACTTTAAAAAAACTGTACTTCACTACTGATGCAGGGTTGCATCCGACCCTAAGTTGTGCATTCGGATGCAGGGTTGCATAGTTTACTATGTTAACTTGTCTGTATTGCATATTCCGTTACAATGTCATGGTGCTGTATTTGCGATTCAAGGGAATCTGTTTACTTCATGAAAGTGTCTAAAAGAAATTCACCATTTAAATCAGCAAGATTTAATTAATGATTAAGTTCTCTATTTGGTATCCATGTTGTAAATCTAGATATTAGTTTTGCAAAAAAAGAAAACTAAGAGTTTTGAGATGCGTCTTTTTGGGTTATGTTAAAATGTTAAACCCCATTACAATATTAAGAAGAAAAAAAGAGGGATGACAATTATTGTTTTGCAATTGACACCTTACTTTTTAGTACTTGCATATCTGTGGAAGAAATTCTTTCTTAATATAAAACGGTTATTGACAAATGGAATAAGTCATTTAACAAGAAATTTGTGAGTTCTAGTTTGTCGAGAACGGTGAGCTGACAAAGTCACCAGGGTCTCATTCCGTACGGCGCCTGCGCAGGGATTGAAGTCTGTTTATTGTATTTCTTTTGCTGATATACAGGTAATGGACAGAATAATGGATGCACTTGTATTAATATATATATATATATCAAATCTCCATCTTTATCCCCTTGTTTTCCCAGCTCAGCGACAGGTGCAGAGTATGATCCAGGAACTTGCTGACAAGAGTAAAGAAGTGGGATTAAAAATGAACTTTCAGAAGACAAAAGTGATGTTCAATGCTTTTACAAGAAATGAAGATTTATCGATTGATGGAGAAAAGCTGGAGATAACAGACACGTACGTTTATCTTGGACAGCAGATATCAAGTGAGGGTCACATTGATGAAGAAATTAATCGGCGTACAAAACTTGCCTGGAGAGCTTTTGGAAGAAACAGCATAATTTTCAAGAGCAATATGCCATTATGTCTTAAAAGAAAAGTGTTTGATCAATGCATCCTTCCAGTGCTTACATATGGTGCAGAGACGTGGACCTTAACTAAAAGAGACATACAAAGGCTGCAGACAACTCAAAGAAGCATGGAGAGGTGCATACTTGGTGTAACCAGGAGAGATAAGAAGAGGAACTCGTGGATCCGAAAAATGACAAGAGTGGAAGACATCATGATCAGAGTTAAATCGCTGAAATGGCAATGGGCTGGACATACTGCCAGAAGGACAGATCATCGATGGACAGCCGAAATTTTAGATTGGATTCCAAGGGACAGAAAAAGACCCAGAAGAAGACCACATGGGAGATGGGTGGATGAAATTCGAAAGTATGCAGGGGTGACATGGAGGAGACTGGCACAAGACAGACCGTTGTGGAGGAAACTTGGGGAGACCTTCGTCCAGCAGTGGATTGATAATGGTTGACAATGATGATGATGATGATGATATATCAAATGTCTATTCTGTTGAGAATGGAAACAAAATCTAATGAAAGTTGTGCTTTTTTCTTTTTTTTTTTTTTTTTCAAATACTTAAATCTGTACTACACAATTTCTGAAATATGGTCATTTGTAGAGGATTTTAGGAAGGGAGTGTCTGACCCCAGGTCTTAAACAACCCTTAGAAATAGGAGATTTGGGCTAGAGCGCCCGATAGGAAAGTGACACGGAAGCGGAGTAGAAAGGGGGATGAAGACGCCCTTATTTATTACTGGGTGTGTGTGGGGGGGGGGGGGGTCAGTACCCGGGGTCCGACGGCTTAACGTGCCCATCCGACTCTCGGAGGATATTTAGTGGTTCGAGCGTTCGTACCTCCTGGGATCGAACCTGAGGTCCTTTCCGTGGCAGTCACGAACGTTGCCCACTAGGCCATCCGCGGCCCTCACAATTTCTGAAAGCAGTATTTGTGTAAACCTTCATGCAAATATTTACAAATATATACTGTATATATTTTAGCACAAATAACCGAAAGGTTAAATAAATACATTTGAAAACTATGTCCACTTTGTTAATTAAGGTTAGTAGAAATCGTTCTTTCCCAGCATATGGCAGGGTGAAAATGGAAAACCGGGGGGGGGGGGGGGGGATAAGTGTTCAGCGCTGTCACTGACGCGCTGTAACGCGTAAATTACCAAACAAGAAAAAGACCCATAATTACAAATTTTTCACGTGCTTTGGGACCCACATTTTATTTCGGATTTGTTTTTTTAACATACCGTTTGCAAAAAAGTCAAAATCGTGAGGATTAGGGAAAGAACGAAAAGGAAACAGCCAGCAATGTACCGTTCCGCAAGATTATGTAAATGTACAAATGTCCTGATTAATTTGTTAAGTTTTTCAACTGTTTTAATCAATATTGGAACAGTTGAAATTTAAAGTTTGAAAAACAAACAAACTTACATTTAATGAGAGCACTGTGAACAATTATACTCTACTAAAAGTTGTACGTCTACTTCAATGATTGTTCATTAAAAGTAAGAAAAAAAAAACTGTTCAAGAGCAGTCGTCCATCACACAGTTCCCGTGTTTTGAAAAAAAAAATAAATAAAAAAAATAAAACAACCGCTTTAGTGTTCTGAGCTGACTTAAGATGCATTATATTTGTGTAGCTCCATTATGATAAAATTTATTTGAAAATGATAATTTAATTGTCAGTGCTTGATTTTTTTAAGGATTGCTTTCAAAGAGCATAAATTAAAATGTCGAACAATGTAGTTTTTCATTAGCTTATGTAAGTATAAATATTCATTATCTCTTCATTCTTTTGATTTTTTAAAAGGACTCAGAATATATCACAAAGTACCCACTTTTTAAAAATCTGTAGGTCTCTTGGACTCTGCTTGATAACAGTGCAACGGCAACTCTGAGTGTTAAAAAGATGGTGTGAAAATTTGACTTTGTGCTTCAAAACTAAATGAAAATGGTGAAAATTTGACTTCGAGCGACAAAACTAAATGAAAATAGTCAGTCAGTCGAATCGACATGAAGATACTGGGGAAAAAAAGGATTAAAAGCAAATAAAAATTACGAAAAACTGAGTAATTAATGAAAATGAAATGAAATTGTATCAGTGAGTTCCTAGAGTCCGTTGCGGCTGTGAGATATGTTTAGAAGTTTAATTTCTGCGCTCCAAAATGGAAAGAAAACGCTCAATCTCGTGGAAATAAAACTCTGGATGCCGGATAAAAACAAAACAAAAAAAAAAAAAAAGAAAGAAAAGAAAAGAGGGAAAAGAATTAATAAGTTGCGTCTGTGAACTTCACGAGTATCGCGTGTCGTGCCTTTGAAATCGTGGAAGCGTTAAAATTGCCTGAAGTTTTCACTTTCAAGCTTTAAAGTGGAAGAAAGCAACGAATCTAATTAAAATGGTTTTTCTTGGAGGAGGATAGGGGGTGGTATTGGTGGGGGGGATGTGCGTAGATAAGCTCACCGAGTTCCACTTTTGCCGAATGTTTCTGTGAATGCACCGTTCCTAAACTAAACAACATTGTAAAAATGCCATTTTTAATTTAAATTTTATTTAAATAAAAAAAGTTACGGAGGCGGCGATAAACAGTGCCAAATTCTTATATCCCTAATTCTGTACAAATGGAGCTGCTTATTTTGAATTCTGAATCAGAATCCAACTCTGGTGCTGGTCAGAACTTGTAACTAACCTGTAAGTTGAGGCGGCTTAATGTAAAGAAAGGGAGAGTTGAGGGCTCCCTGTTGAGATCCAGAGAGCTGAGGTTAACGGTATGTTGACCTCTAGACCGTGATGGAAATGAGGTTCAGCTGCATTCCAGTTTGACGTTACTTTCGAATAATGTATTTCATTACATATTCATCAGTTTTCATTGTACGACTTCGCAGCAGGATCTTCATTCATGCAAAAAAAAATATATATATATATATATATATATGTATCAGCACTTAGTCCATTGTGTGCTGAACTTGAGAAAGTTTAGGAGGGTTTTCAGTGTTCTTCAGTCCAATTCTTTGTCCTTGTCGTTCGTTAGTGCACTCAAAGAATATCTATGATAGCGTGCTCGTTAATTTCGTTTGCACGTAATTAACCAGCATGCTATCATAGAATAGGGTCATCACCAGGCTCTAGTATAATGACACCAAAATCCAAAATCCGCTAATGCAAATTAAGCGAATGCATCCGTAGTGAAGTACATGTTTGCCAGTACTTTTTTTTCGTAATACCCCTCCATCTGATCATCACTGTACTTCCGAACACTGTAACTTCCTCCAACAGTTTCATTAAGTTGTAGATAGTTAGAGATTCATGTTGCGGATTTTGGAAAGGGAGTGTCTGACTCCCTAGGTCTTAAACAACCCTTAGAAGTCCTAGGAGATTTGGGCTAGGGTGCCGCGAGGGAGAAAGGGAAAGGAAGACTTATTTAAAAAGGGGGGGCTTATTTATTTGAATTACACACGGAAATGAGGGAGAGGAAGACTTATTTATAGGGGGCTTATTTATTTGAATGGCACACGGAAACGAGGGAGAGGAAGACTTATTTATAAGGGGAGGGGGGGGGTATTTATTTGAATGTCACACGGAAGCGAGGCGGAGTGGGGGAGAAAGACTTATTTATAAAGGGGGGGTATTTATCTGAATGTCACACGGAAGCGAGGGAGAAAGGGGGAGGACTGAGGGAGAAAGACTTCTTTATAAATGGAGAGGGCTTATTTATTTGAATGTCACGCGGAACAGAGGGAGAATGTCACACGGAAGGGAGGAATTTATTATCACCGGGGGCCGGTACCCGGTGTCTGGCGATTTAACGTGCCCATCCGAATCACAGCGAATATTTAGTGGTTCTGAGACTTTTCCGTGGCAGTCACGAACGTTGACCTCTAGGCCATACGCGGTTCTCATTAAGTTGTAGCTATTTGTGTGTGTACTTGTACACTGAAGTGTCAGAAAAACTGGTACAGACGAGCTTATGCAAAATACATATAGCAACGTCACCTATACGTGTGCTCGGTTGCGTCCTCCAGTGCGTATATAAAGCGATAGACATACTTGCCAGCTGTCAGAGCTGTTTTCAGCATGAGAATGACAAGTAATAGCAATTTAAGCGATTTTCAACGCGGTGTCATAGTTGGCGCTCGTTAGATGGGCCATAGTAGTTCGGAGGTAGAAACGAAGTTCGGGTTTGCAACACTTTCGCAGGTATCATCGGAATTCAATACTGGAGCCTCAACAAGCATCAGCGTCCGGACTGTGCAACGTACCATGCACGATATAGGCTTAGGGAGCCGACGCCCAACTCGAGCTCCCTTGATGGGTGCACGACACAGAGCTATGCGCCTCGCTCGGGCACGGCAACACCGCCACTGGACACTTGATGACTGGAAACAAGTAGCCTGGTCTGATGATTCGCGTTTCCAACTGTATCGGGCATATGAAAGGATTCGTGTGTGGCGCAAACCCCATGAAGCCATGGATCCCGCCTGTCAACAGGGAACCGTACCGGCTGGTGGAGGGTCCGTAATGGTATGGGGTGTGTTTAGCTGGACTTCACTGTGACCCCTACTACGTCTACGAACGTCTGTGAACGGCCAACGCCTATGTGTGCATCCTTTCTGACGAGGTACACCCGTTCATGTCCTGCATTCATGCTGATGGGTTGGGCCTGTTCCAACAGGACAATGCACCTCCATACAAGTGTCGAGACGCCACATTATGGTTAGAGGAGCATTCATCTGAATTTGGGGTGTTGCCATTCCCACCCAAGTCCCCAGATCTCAACGTGATGGAACACATTTGGGATGCCATGCAACGCGCTATCGAACGCAGGAATCCGAGACCTCGGAATACACCTGAATTGTGGAACGCTCTGCAGGAAGTATAGTGTGCACTGCCTGTAGCATATTTCCAGAAGCTAGTGGGAGTCCATGCCCCGTCGTATTTCTGCTGTCCTGCGCTCCCGTGGGGGACGTACCAATTATTAGACTGGTGTACCAGTTTTTCTGGCACTTCAGTGCATGTGGCTTCTTTCTGCATCACCCACGCAATTGTTGTTGGATGATTGGTGACTCATTTTATTTTCCAGATTTTTAAATTGCGTGATTTGTCCACTACATGCGTAGGCGTATGTATGTATTTATTTTGTGAGGGATATTTCAGTTAAAAAAAATATGGAGTGGAAAATTTCATTTTATATCGGATAGTGCTTCGGATGATCAAGATTTCCTCGGGGTGTTCCTAGCATAAAACAATTCTTTGTAGGTGGCAGCTGTGCTATTATAGAAAATGATATGGATTGCCAAGAATCAATATGCTTGTGAATTATTTTGAGATATTCTAAATTGATTTTTTTAATAGTGCGTGCTTATTATACGTATTTGAGTAATAGGGTACATTCACCATTGTTTGTCGCAGAGCCTGTTCCTGTAATGTGAACATGTCCAACTCCATGAAGTGCACTGTAAAAAACTGCCGTGAATAAATAATCAGTGTTTCACCCGGATTAAGACGGTTTGCATATCGTAAGCACGCCACCTGGCAGTCAGCCAAAAAATTGTCGGTAGATAAACTACATGTTCATGGTGTTTAAACTGCGTGATGTACTGCAGAGATGAAAACATGTGTGAAGACGACAAATCTACGGCGAGACATTCTGTCCGTGTAGCTCGGTTGGGAAAGCGACTTACTCCGGAGTGAGGGGACATGGTTCGACGCCCGTCGCGGACAAATAATGTGTTTTCACAACTGTTTGAAATGTCACTGTATTTTAACCTTGACAATCTGGCAACGTTCTTCTTAAAGTGGTCATAAACCTGATTTTATCACGTGCAATCGGTCGACTGGCAACACCTCTGTGGGCAACACGTTTTTATTTCCCGGTCATTAGATATGTTAATGAACATTACGTCGTTAGACGTTTCTATTTCCCATTTGACATGTTAATGCACATAACATGTATTATTATTTATTTTTCATCAGACATGTTAATGAACATTATGGTCATTAGACTTTCATATTTCCCGATCATTAGACATGTTAATGAACATTACGGCATTAGACGTTTCTATTTCCTATTTGACATGTCAATGAGCATAACATGTATTAGTATTTATTTTGCATCAGACATGTTAATGAACATTATAGTCATTAGACTTTTATATTTCCCGGTCATTAGACATGTTAATGAACATTACGGCATTAGACGTTTCTATTTCCCATTTGACATGTCAATGAACATAACATGTATTATTATTTATTTTTCATCAGACATGTTAATGAGCATTATGGTCATTAGACTTTTATATTTCCCGGTCATTAGACATGTTAATGAACATTATGCTCATTAGACGTTTCTATTTCCTATTTGACATGTCAATGAGCATAACATGTATTAGTATTTATTTTGCATCAGACATGTTAATGAACATTATAGTCATTAGAGTTTTATATTTCCCGGTCATTAGACATGTTAATGAACATTACGGCATTAGACGTTTCTATTTCCCATTTGACATGTCAATGAACATAACATGTATTATTATTTATTTTTCATCAGACATGTTAATGAACATTATGGTCATTAGACTTATATATTTCCCGGTCATTAGACATGCTAATGAACATTATTGTCATTAGACTTTTATATTTCCCATTGGACATGTTAATGCACATAACATGTATTATTATTTATTTTTCATCAGGCATGTTAATGAACATTATGGTCATTAGACGTTTTTATTTCCCGGTCATTAGATATGTTAATGAACATTACGGTATGGTACTGTAAAATTACGGTTTATTGACTGGCCACTCAGCTCCAGGTGTATCTACCGTAATTTGACCCTACGATTTTTTAGAGTGTGGGAAGCAATTGAGAATCGAAGCGAAGTTTGATCAGTTTACATCAGGCACTTTGTCCTGAGCAAAACGGTGACCTGGGGATCTATTTTTATAGAGACAGTTTTATGACTGAACCATATGGGAATATCAAGAAAAGTGAGCTTAAATCATGTCCAGCGTTGAGCTTTGATTTGAATCAGCACAAGGAACAACTGTTTCTTTCGCACTGGGGATAAATTGTTTATATTTTATCTCAGCAGTATCAGCGCTTATACGATTAATCACTCTCGGATTTATTGCGGTTTTCGACAAAAAGGAAACTTCATTCCGGTGATAAAGTACAACGCTGTAGTTTTCCACTTAGGAAAAACATTTACTTAGCTGACCACCGACTTGTATATGAAACAGTAATTTTTTGTATCTTTTAAAATAGACCACCTTAGGAGCAAGACCAACTATCTTTCCTTCAGTTTAAAAAAAAGGCAGTTACCTGAAAATTAGTCACTCGTAATTATGAACAAGAGGTAGTCTTAATTAACTTAATAATTGCTTTGATGATACCGAAAGTTTTAAAATAACCAAATGATGAATCTATGGAATTAAACGCTTTTTTTACTGAATTTTATATAAATAATAACCTAAAGAAATGGCGGTAAACGTTTTCTGATACATGAAAACGTGCGGTGTTCCTTATATTAAAATATGGAAGCTTAAATATACAGGTAATAAATTTGTTCAGTATCTTGCAAATTGTACTGCGTAATGTGTCGGTAAAAACTTTAAAAAATTCATGGGTTATGTTAAACTTGAATTTGTAAGTGAAACTCATAATATGATGAAGTGCATATTTAATTTGGCTTTTACATGTGTTCAGTATGTGCTCCCTTAATAAAACGATAATCCAGTTCTGTCAGACCCTGTCCAGCATTGCTTCTTGCACTTGCAGCTTAGTTTTCAACTCGGTGAGCCATATAGTGCTTGATCACAATAAACAGAGGTAGTAATTGACGGACGTTCAAAAAGGAATGATCATCGGCTACCGCGCCAAGTGTGAAAGCATCTCAGAAACAGCAGACGTTGTAGTAAGGGGGTATCATAAATGGACCGCTGGCACGCCGAGTACCTCGTGACGTCATAACTGTGCAGCCCCAAAGGCCATCTACCCCATAGGATAGCGTCGCCTCCGTCGATTGGTAAAGGGCAATCGACGCGTAACAGTGCAGCAATTGACCACGCAAATGAACGCTGGGGCACCCAGGTACGTGTCCCCGATAGCGAACCCTGTTACGCGTGGGGTCTCCGGAGTCGACGCTACGTCAAGACGCCCATGTTAACCCAGGTCCATCGGCAACGACGCCTGCAGTTCGCATGGGACTACCGTCATTGGACAGTGGAAGAGTGGGAAAAGGTTGCCTTCTCCGACGAATCGAGGTTTCTGTTCCACAGAAGTGACGGGCGGTGGCGAATACGGCGTCAGACACACGGGAACCACCACCCGTACACGCTTGTCGGTCAAGTACAGGCCTGTGGTGGCAGTGTGTGTGTCTGGCAGTTGTTTTCCTGGTATGACCTGGAACTGTTAGTACCACTGAATGGGTCCCTGAACGCCAATGGCTATCTTTCCATCCTCGCTGACCACATGTATCCCTTCATGTTGGACGTTTACCCTGGTGGTGATGGTGTCTACCAACAGAACAATGCGTCCTGCCACGTTGCTAAGTGGGTGCGTGATTGGTTCCAGGAAGACGACAGCGATGTCTCCCTTGGCCAGCGAAATCGCCCGACCTCAGTCCCATAGAACACTTGTGGGACTATTTGGATCGACGTGCCGACGCACAACCACGTCATCTCCAAGACCTCCGTGCTCTGCTGCAGTCCGTGTGCCTCGGGGAAATTTTCAGGGCCTCATTACGTCCATGCCACGCTGTCATCCAGGCCAATGGTGGTTATTCCCATTATTAGGTAGGTGGTCATATTATTCTGATACGACTGTGTATATACAAACGAAACATCAAAACATTAGGTGATAAGGCGGACGGTAGCACGCCGGTTAGCAGCTCGGAGTATGAGAGTAGGGTAGGAACAAACGAGCAGTGACGAAAGCTTGGGCTGTACTAAGTGCGATTAGTTCAAGAGTAAATCTTAATATCCATGACTTGGAACCAGCGCTGGTTGGGATACCAGGTGGAGAAGAAAGTCTCAAGGCGGGAGATCCGCTGGGCTTCACCCTGTGAGTAGGGCACTTAAACGAGCGCAAAAGCGACTGCGTGGGGCAACTCCAGCGTGATGCATAGAGACAGGCGGGACAGTCGTGGCCTGATCGAGGTGGAAAACATGGATAATGTGCTTTGCCAGGATGTACAGAAAAGTGCACGCAGAAGACAAGTCAAGTGCAGTGGTGTCAAGCAGGAATTGATATGACTTGAACGACACTTCGCGGAGCAAATACGTTTGGCTATTGTGAACATTACGTGAAACAACGACATGAGGACTAGACAATGAAGATATACGTGAGAGACGTCAGCGAAAGTAGAGTAGAAAGAACAGAAGGGGGGAGGAAACGATTGACAAGCGATGGAGGACGAATAGAACGGAGAGGCGACGACGAAGAAAAAGTTAGTTGGTGTTAAGTACGTGCCACTGAAATGAAAGCAAGAGTTACGTGAAACAGGTACAAGATGCGAGTAGACCTGCGCGTCTTTTTAACGCAATCCTAATTTGCATATTCCTGCTTATCTGCGGCAAGAATAAATGCGTGATCGAAGTCTGCATGTTCTTCAGTTTTCATTGCATTATTTTGTATACATCGGCAGCTATATATGCTCTTGTATAGATTATCCATTAATTTTGAGCTCCAGTGCATATAGATACTCAAATAATTGGATCTGTATTTGCGTTTTCTCTCGTGACGTTTGTGAAGTGTTTTCGCAACATAGCTCAGTCAACTGCTACTTTTAATTAGATCCTTGAACAATCCGGTTCTCTAGTTTCTTCACCTTCTTGATTCTATGCCTCAGTATTGCTAGCAAATTCTAGTCTCCAGTTACCGTAAATTTGGTATTTCGCAAATTTGAAAGTTACGTTTTCACTTATTGTATTCACAGCAGGGCTCGCCAAAGTGGACTCAACCCGAAAAAACCCACCGGGTTTGTTTGTTTGTTTTCTTGATGCGGGGTTTAACGACAACCGTGAGCAACTCAATGGGCTATAAAGCAGTCGCCCGTCCCTAATTAAGGGCCACTGGTTGCAGGGAAGAAAGATAGCCAGGGCCGTAAGACAAACACAACATCTATGCCTCAACGGGATTCGAATCCGGACCCATCTCGGACGAATGAACAGAAGCCATCACTTAGACCACTGTCCCACCGGGGCGGCCCGGGTATTTTCAGGTAAGCCTGCTTGAAATAACCCACTTGGTGCGATGCGCTAAGCGGGTTTTTTCAAATTTTCAAACATGATGGAACTTGCATCTTGACTATGTCAAATCATTTGTAACTACGAGTAATTGTCATAAGTAGAAGGAAATGGCCCTTGAACATAACCAAGACTTATCAAGTGTCTCCAAAATCTTGAACAATGTGAGTCTTTGTCATCCTGAGAAACAGTTATATGTCGTTGCAGGTGCACTGGACAAGCTTCAGAAAGAAAGAACATGTATTTCAGAGGCTGTTGACATATGGCTAGATGGTGGTATGTAAATTGCGAACCAAAATCAGACTGTCGTTAAGACTATATGTAAATTGCGAACCAAGGCCCATGACCGCTATATGTAAATTCCGAACCGACTTCCCTGAACATCTGATGGAATTACCTAAGCTAGCTCGTCTGTTTTTATTGCTTTGCTTTAGAATTTAGATATATCTTTTGTTGTTCGACAAGTTTTACGATAGAAGTGACGCTCTCGATTTCTGAAAAAGGAAGATTTGTTAATCGTAGACGCCTACACTTACTGCAAAATAAAGATATTTTCATACAATAAATTAAGTACAAATGTACATATACTAAATATGCAACATCAAAGAAAAAAAAATGAACATGGCCCCTGCGCAAGGATGACAAACTAGTTTTGTTGTTTTCGTGAAAACAATGAATTAAGTACAAATGCGCATATACTAAATATGGAACATCACAGAAAAAAAATTAACATACATATACTAAATATGGAACATCACAGAGAAAAGTAACATGGCCCCTGCGCAAGGATGACAAACTAGTTTTGTTGTTTTCATGAATACAATGAATTAAGTACAAATGTACATATACTAAATATGGAACATCACAGAGAAAATTAACATGGCCCCTGCGCAAGGATGATAAACTAGTTTTGTTCTTTTCGTGAATAAAATGAATAACGTACAAATGTACATATACTAAATATGGAACATCACAGAAAAAAAAATTAACATACATATACTAAATATGGAACATCACAGAGAAAAGTAACATGGCCCCTGCGCAAGGATGACAAACTAGTTTTGTTGTTTTCGTGAACACATTGCTTTAAATTGTTTTACATTGTTTTAATAATTATTTTTTCATACTGGTTTATTTTTTGATATCAGCAGAATGGGCGCAGAAAAATTGGTTCGCAATTTACATATCGGGGTTGAGAGCGGTCCGATTTTAGTTCGCAATTTATACACTCCGGGCTGGATCTATTATATTCTGATAATCTGGAGCTTCATCACTTCAAAAAAAAAAAATAAATAAATAAAAAAAAATCGTCACTTAAAGAAAAAATTCCAATGGCTAATCTAGCCACCACATTCATCACTTCAAGAAAAAATTCCAATGGACAATCCAGTCACCACACATCCTAGCTAACCTTATGGGTTTCGATGGAAAAGTTTTTGAGTCTTACATGGTGCCTAGAGGGGAAGAGGAGAGATTTCGTTTATTAGAGATGGATAATGTGTTGAGATTACCTTTTAAAGAGGGGTTCGTATATAGTAGTGACTAGAGGGGACGTAATTCACTCTTGAACAGAACCAGTGTTAGGAGTAAAGACTGATGGAATTCCAGGTCGTTTATATCAATTGGTTTTTATGGTCATTCGGCCAGGAGTTTATGTGGGTCAGTCTTCAGAGATTTGTGGATCCCAAATTCAGAGGGCAGTATTTAAGTGGGGAACAAGAACGCTCAGCCGAAATATATAGTTAACTGAACACCATCCTCAATACCTTCCAGATGTTATGGCCTTCAAGATAAGTGATCCTGACTGTTATTCCGCTTCCATGATGCATCAAAATGTCATACAGTTTTCCTCACAAAAACTTGTGGCAGTGTGGCAAAAAACAGCGAAAATTCCTTTCGGGTTTTTATTACTTTTTTCTCTGCTTGCATTTAGCACAAGCTTCCTCTGCTGCAATCGAGAGCTATTTCTCTACATGTGAACTAATTAGAAGCAAGTTGCGCAGTCATTTAGGAGTTGATGCAGTAACAAGGCTTGTAAAAGTGTAGCGTCATTTTCGACCAAAACTTTCCTCTTCAGAAGTTCAGATTGACTGAATTCTTCATGTGTGAGATCCCATTTGTGTAGCTGTGGTTATAATGTATGTGAGCTTAAATACTGTGTTGTGTGTTCGTGGAATACTGTTCCAACTAAAGGACCGAGATAAGAAAGTAAGGTTCAGTTCTCACTCAGTGATATCTGTAACAATCCGATCTTATGCACTGCAAGTTCTTGATTAACTTTAGTATACTTAATGAAGCACATGTAATCATGATTTAAAAGTTTTAACTTGCCTCAGTTTTCTGACCTTGATGTATAGCAGTGATGAGGAGAAATCTTTAGAGTAATATTTTTTAAAAATAAACTCTTGTCCCCACTTTACCTTGCTCTTAATGATTTCTAACTGTGAGCTTCAATTAAAATGAAGAATGTGCACTAAGCATTAAATATTCAGTGTGTATGCCAGTTTTTTTTTTCAACAATTATTTGAAGGATGACGAAAAGCACGTGGCACAATGTGACAATGTACTAGCTTTACTAACATCTTTTTAGTATTAGTTTACAGTTTACAACGAGCTTCTTTTGAAAACGTACCCGAAGTTTCTCTCATACGTTAATTTAATCCACTTAGATAATCAGAATACGTATGTATCAATCGAAGCTATAGTTTACAAAAATAACAATAATAAGACCCATTTCTTTCGAAAATACAAACAAGAAAGATGACACCGAATTTCCGGGTGAAATAAGCACGTCTTTTGAATCCGTTCTGGCGCAAGTTAAATTTATCAAAACTATTCAAAGTCAATGGAACAGGTATGGAAAACAATATTATCTGACGGAAGAAAGAAGTTTTTCAATCAGGTTTTTATCCCTCAGATATTGTTGTAAACGGAATCGTGAGCTTACGCCCTCTGGTTGCAGACTTGTGCGTTAAGAAAAACATGAATTTAAATGCGAAACATTTCGCGCCGGAAACGCTCACCAACACAGAAAGAATTTTTCAAATCGTACTCGTAGAAACAGAGATATCGACAAAAATAAGATGACTTTACGTCCCCTGGTGGGAAAACCATGCATTATTTTAGGAAGAATGTATTCTCAAAAGGTTTTCCCATATGAGCGGTATCGGTCCAAGAAAAAAAAAAAAAAATTCAGTCGAGTTTTCTGGAGCCCAGATTTCGCTACAAATACATCAGAACTAGAAATTAACACTTATGCCCCCTGGTGGCCAAGCCATTCTTTACTAAACATTAGAAATTATGTGAAAAATATTTTCCATCATGTCTTGTATGCGATACAGGAGAATGTTTCAAATGGGAGTTTTAGAAGCAGAAATAACGCAGAAAACGCAATTTACCTTTGCGCCCCCTAGCGGAAAGTCTATGATTTATTTGAAAATTTTGAATTTATAGGAAACACATTTCGCATTGGAAACACTATCCAACAAAGATGGATTATTTTTTAAATCGGAGTCCTAGAAGTAGATATAGTACAAAAATAATTCTATAAAGAAGATACCTAAGCAAAAAAATACATATATAATTTTGACTCACACCTAATACAACATAGAAAAGGTTATGTATCTACCTGTGTGAGTAAAAGGAGAAAAGATAAAAAAATAAAATAAAACAACTGAATGTAGAAGGTGTCGAGAATACTGAGCCTTGGCTTTATCAAGGACCAGCAAAAACTCTGCATTTTCTCACTTCCACAAAGACCTAGTTGGAAATGGGTTTCTGCAAGGCCATAGATGCAAGTAACATTCCCACCAAAAATAGTTAAAAAATATATATATATAAGTCATGTCCTCCGTAGAGTAGCATGACCTAGCACTAGTTAACAATTTCGCTTGCATCCATTAACCTTCATGGCCCGACCCATGCTCTTCATCTGTTACTATTAAACAGAGAGAAGAAGATTAAAGAGAACTCAAGCTGTGAGAGTGACATAATAAATGGAAATGATTTTCAGCTATAACGAAATTCAAGTTCGTTTGAGAGAGAGAATTTAAACCTGAAAAATAATGCAAAGGAATCCAAATTTTACATTGCAATTATAAAAAAAGGAAATGTTAATTTATACCGAACAGATTTTTGAAAGAAAACTTGAGTCTAAAACCCCTACTCTACACCTTATGACAGCACGAAAACGAGAATAAGTTAAAGATAAATATTAACTGAAGAAAACTTTGTGAAAGTTATATACCTTAAACAGTTAGTTGCAATATGTACAAAGTATTTCAGCAGTGCTTTAAGTGCATAATTAATTAGTTATTAAGAACTTAACTACTTTGAAAAAACAGCGCATAGACAGCGCATAGAAAAGGAACAGGCTTAGCCTTCTTCTGTTCCTAGGTACCTCAAAAGACGCTCAAAGTTACAAAGAAAAGTAAGAGTTAAAACCCGCAAAAATGTTAACAGACAAACCAATGCTTAAAAGCTGAAAAGCTAAAAAACGACAGAGAAAAGGTACATAAAGTACAAACATTGAACTTATAAAACCTAGAACCCAAAAACAAGGAAGAGAGCTTACCTCTTGTGTAACAAAAACTTTTCTCCACACAAGAGGAGAACATGGCTGACCCCTTCTGCCACTCCTAGACGCTGGGGGGCAGTGAGGGTGGGGCTGATGGCCTCCTCATACAGCAAGAAAACAACGCGCGGAGATTTTAACCAGAGAAAAAAATATATAAACTTAAGACTGTGGATCTGTATGATCAGAATGAGCAGAATTAACTCTCCAGAATACATGAGAAATATTATGAAATACACGAGCAGTTTATTTAATAATCTTTGCATGTATTAAATCACCTTAGTGAGCTTCTATAGATTAATCAGAATCTTATTAATTTTAATGTTGGTTTTACTATTTTTAGTATAGCTATCCTAGTGATGAATAACTAATTTTCTTTTTTATTTGTTTTTATTTTCTTTTATAAACAGATTTTTAAGCTTTTTTTGTGATTTTGTTTATATTATTTAATTTTTTGTTTTAATAGGACCGTCATATCCATAGCACTAAGGTTCCTTTAGGTAGTTAATAGGCATCCTCTAGCCAACTTCCTTACGGCTTTGATTGGTCAGAATCATATTATTAACTGTGTAGAAAATTAAAGCAGATCTGCCAACCTTACTCTATTATTCAGAATAATTTTTCTTAAAGTTCTTTTGATGAAAGAAGAAGGAATTTCGTTCTCTAGAAAACTTTCTAATAGTATATTAATGTGGTAATTGAAATCCAAATTGTTGCTGCAAATTCTTGAAATTCTTAGGACCTGAGAAATTAGTACATTCTCAATTACTTTGGTTGAAATGTTATTATTCCAGTGTAGATATTTAATTACTTTGAAAGGAAAATTAACTCTTTTATCAAAGAGGCTAATAGATGGGTTACCTCTGTTGAGCTTAATGCTTAAGTCTAGGAACTCAAGTTCCTGATTACTGTGGTTTGTTTTACATAAGTTAAGAGAGCTAGGATAGATATTATCAAAATCACTCTCTATAACTTCTGAATTATTGATACACAGCAGATCATCAATATATCTAAAAGTGTAAAGGTAGTTATCTGAGCAGGTGGGGTGATTTTTAATGAATTTATATTCCTTAAAGAACAGGAATAGATTAGCGATATTTGTGGACATTGATGTTCCCATTGGAATACCGTTCACTTGCTTATAGAGAGTATTATTATATAAGATATGGTTATTTTTTATGCAGCAATTGAGATAAGAGTTCCAAGTTCCTACATCAACAAATTGGTTAAGTTTAAATTCTGCATACAGCTCCTTAAATGTAGTGATTATATCTGATAGAGGCAGATTAGTATATAGGTTTTCAAAATCATAACTATTAATATCTAGGGGACAAACTTTGAGTATAGTAGAAATTACTTCTGCATTATTATTAATTATCCAAAAATCTCTGTACATCAAGTTAGAACAGTTTCTAATGTGTTTCAAAAAACCTTCTTTAAGACATCTTCAAAAGCAAGATCTATTTTCTTTTTATGACTCCTTACTCCACTAGCTATGAACCTGAACTTCACAGGATCCTTATGAAACTTAACCGTTGCAAAAAGAAATGGAAATTCAGGCCCATATCTTCTAGTTTGTGGAATTTTAAGTTTCTTGAAGAATGCCTTAAACCGATTTTCTAACTGCTTGGTAGAATAACTTACGGGCTCGTATGTTACTCTATTATTGAGTTCCATAGTTAACAATTCAAAATAGAACTTCTTACAGATAATTGCAAAATTATTGCTAGCTTTATCCGTAGTGGTGAAAATAAATTGGTCTTGTAGTTTGGAGAGTGACCTTTTAGCTTCTCCAGAGAAAAAGAGATTTCTGTCGAAACAAAAGTCCAGACCTGCCAACTCACCGGTGAAGCTATTGATTATATTATATTTCCATTCTGCGAAGGCCTCAATAGGCTGATTGTACGTCAAACTGGTTTTTACGATGTACTTATTTACATCTTGAGTGAAGCTCTCAAGAATCCTTTCTTTGGAAATTGTGAAGGAAGGTCTGAATTTAGAGCCATACTTTAATAAATTCCTAAGCTTTTCATTTTCAACATAACTCAAGTTTCCGGTGATAATATGGTTGTAATTCTTATCATAGTGAACTGTTTCTTTATGTTCATCACAAGAACAAAGAAGTAATTACAGGAATGTAGCTCGAAGAGTTAAGTTTGTAGTTTTTAACTATTGACCCTAAGGTCTTAACATATTTAAAACTTACAATAGACTGGTGCCTGTGGATGGGAAAAAAAATTGCATTATTGTAGAACAGCTTCCTTACATTGAGATTATCGTAGGCTTTATTGAGGAACCTGATGGTAACAAAATTACTGGAAAATTCTTTAAGAGAAATTTTATCTTTAAGAATATGTTTAAGAATGTCCAGAACCAAAACAAAAACATGCTTATCAACATGGTCAGCAGTTTCATTCCAGAATTTGAAAAAACATTTAAGGACAGAGTGCTTGAAGGACTTGAGAATTTTGTAAGTATTTTTAACAAAATTAGTGCCAGTTTTAAAGCTTTCCAGAGTTTTTAGCAAGTTAGCAAAATCAACTTTGCTTGATGTGCGAAATAACCTCTGTCCTCTATTACCTCTAGAGCAGCTCTTATTATCAACAAGAAAGAAGAGTTCACGAATTGAAAATTTATGCTGATTATGCTTATTGTCAGATAGAGTGGAATTAAGGCCATAGGGATAAAGAGACTGATGCTGCAAAATTTCAAGGGATTCAGTTTCTAGCCGAGCATAGAGGTCAGGAATAATATGTAGTACCTCTATTTTCACTTTGTCAAAACCATGAGTATGGAAATGCTCTAATTCATAGGTGGAGTACTGGTTGGCGTTTGTGGAGGGGTTCACTCCTGGAATTAGAGAACTTGTTTACTAGAGACCTGTGACCATTAATCCTAAGATGAAGAGGATTTTTACTTTGGCCAATATAGCTAAGGTTGCAGACAGTACAGGTGAGCTTATAGATGGTATTGTAGGCTTTGCAAAACTTGTTGGAGCAATTATCCTCAACAGAAGAATACAGGTTAGGATCTGCAGATTTACATGTCAAACAACGTTTGTCATTTCATAACTTTAGATTACCTTTGCCAGCGAGTTCATACACTATGGGAAAGGGTGCTAGCCTAACCGAGCGGAGGACTTAAAATATCTGAGCTGACCTCCAATCCTTTCATCGTCCTTAGAACACCACTTGGGCCAAAACATACAATTTCTGAGCAAACCAACTAGGAAAAACTTTTAGAAATAAGCAGTCCAAGAAAAGACCAAACTCGAGTATAAACTACAATCCAATAAGCTGCATCCAAAACATACTAAAAAGAAAAATTAGAAAATGAAAAAAACCTCAAGTGAAAAAAATAGTAATAAAAAAAAAAAAAAAAAAAATAAAATAAAATAAATAAAAATAATAATAAAACAGATATACGTCTACGCCTCCTGGCGTAGAAACCATGCATTATTTCAAGAAGAAAATGTTCCTAAAAGGTTTGTCGACATGAGTAGTATCGGTCAACAAACGACTTTTTTTTTCAATCGAGATTTTAAAAGCTCATATTTTGCTGTCAATATCTCTATTTCTAGGAGTCCACTTGAGAATATCTCTACTTCTATTAGTCCATTTAAGACATCAGAAGCGGAAATTAAGACTTACGCCACCTGGTGGCCAAACCATTTTTTACAAAAATTTGAAATTATGTGCAAAGGATTTCCCATCAAGAGCTGTATCTGGTGCAGAAAAAATTTTTCAAATCGGAGATTTAGAAGCAGAGATATAGGAGAAACGCGATTTACCTCTACGCCCCCTAGCGGAAAGTCTATGAATTACTTGAACATTTTGAATTTATATGAAAAACATGTCACACTGAAAACACTATCCAACAAAGAAGGAATTTTTCAAATCGGACTCCTAGAAGTAGAGATATTGACAAAAATAAAGAGATATTGAAAAAAATAAAATATACATCTATGCCCCCTGGCAGAGAAACTGTAGAATATTTTAAGAAGAAAATATTCCGAAAAGGTTTATCGATGTGAGTGGCATCAGTCCACGAAAGAATTTTTTCAATCGATATTTTAAAAGCTCAGATTTTATGGCAAATACATCAGAAGCAAGAATTAATTCTTACGCCCCCTGGTGACCAAAGTATTCTTTACCGGAAATTTGAAATTATATGCAAAAGATTTTCCATCAAAAGATGTATCCGCTGAAGAAAAAAAATTTCAAATCAGAGTTTTAGAAGAGTTATCGGAAAAATGTAATTTACTTTTACGCCCCCTAGCGGGAAATCTATACGTAATTTGAAAAAGTAACTATATCTAAAATACTCTTCGACATAAATGGAATCGAAAGATAAAAGAATTTTTTCAATTGGATGTTTAGAAGCAAATATGGGGAATAAAACGTATTTTTGAATTCGACATCATCTGCATTTACGCCCTCTAGCGGCGAAATTGTACATCGTAGAAAAAAACGAAATGAGTGATCATCATTCGCATATTTCAAGCTTCGCAATGCAAAAATAATTTTTCAAATCGGACTAATAGTTGCAGAGATATCGTGGGTACAGACGGACGGACATACCGGTAACATAAGCACGATCTTTTTTTACAAAAGACGTTCTAAAAAGAAACGTAATTTACAGTCCTCCTACAAGAAAAATTATTTGAATCGTATTCAGATAAATAATAATTTGTAACAGAAAATAAAATGACTAATTCATCCACATTAATAATAAAAAAAAAATCGTCATCGAGCAATCAGAGTTATACCTTACACGCGAGAAGTAGAGTATTAATTGGAATTTCTGGCCCGATGGTAAGATAAACCCTTCCCTTTAAGATGATCGCTGGTTCTAATCCTACCGGGGACGATAGAGGAAAGGCTCGTTAACTTAGTACGCCGGGAACGAACTGAGTGAAGATTTTGCGAAAATACGGTAAAACCGAAAACAAATTTTATTTCTGAAACAAACGGAATTACTGACTACGAAAATTCTGTCAAAATACTGAAGTTAGAAAAAACGAAAGAAAACTTTTGAAATGGAAATTTCGTTAAAAGACGGAATTGCTTAGCTGCACGTTATTTTCAGAAATTTTCCGTGAATTCACACAGCTTATTTTTTACAGTGTACTGTACAGCAAAACTCCATCCGTTTCTCTAAAAACTTCAGAATAAGTGACTAGTTAAAAGAACGGAGGGACATAAGTGAATCATGAACGAAAGAGATAACTGGTATGCCAAATCAGAGTTTACCATTAAAAGGAAAATCCCTTGCGTTGCTGTGTGTGTTCAGAAAATACGTATCTCTGCTGTTACTATACCCTCAGCTCTAACCAATTGTAGGATTTTTGATTTAAATCACGCTTTTCTGGTATCACTAACTTTAAATGGAACGCACCTCGGGTAGATAAAAAACTTATTTTATCTATCCAGCTTCGGATAAATAAAACTAATCTTAATCTTCTGCATTTTCGCCATTTGAAGATATCTGCCGTGTGTCGTGATCGATCAATTTGGCTGATCGATCAATTTTCGCTATCGTCTTGAGTGGAAATCACATTGGGCGTTCGATTTTCACTTTCGACATAAGTATGTTTTATTTATTTAGCAAATTCGCTCAGTCTGTCGCTATATTTGTGGAGGTAGATGGGTCTATACGTGCACACTTCGTTGTATGTGTTTATACGGACCTCTTTAACATCGCCTTTTTTACGCTTTCCAACCGTAGGTTGAAGAAGCGTATATGCTCCAGCTTTGTCCGTCCGTCCGTCCGTCCGTCCGTCTGTTGGCACTATAACTCGCGTAAAAATGGTTCTATTTCGATGAAATTTTAATATCTGGTAGGGGACCGCTGGGGTCGAACCCTATTGACAATGGACGAAATGGGGTCAAAGGTCACGGCACAGGAGCGGGATCAATTCCATTGCCCTTATGCGTCAAAATTTGCGTAAATATGGTTCGATGTCGATGAAATTTTAATATATATCAAATACGTGGAGATAATGTAAATGGACGATGTCATCACTCTTTCCACGTTATTTTTTAAACAACGCATAGCGACTGAAAAATTGTATTCCGGCGCTGCTGGGATCGAACCCCAGAACTCTCGATAACTAGTCGAGTGCGTTCGAATTTACGCTACAGCGCCAACAATTCTCAGCGCAATGCGTGGTTTTTCAGTCAGCATTTTGAAATTTTAGTATATTGTAGGGGACCACCTGGGAATGAACCCTATTGAAAATGGGTGAAGTGGGATTAAAGGTCATGACATAGGAGCGGGATGCATTCCATTGCCCTTATGCGCCATAACGTGCGTAAAAATGGTTCGATTTCGATGAAATTTTACTATGTGGTGACAAACCCTATTGAAAATGGACGAAATGGGGTCAAAGGTCCGGACATAGGATCGGGATCCATTCCATCGCCCTTATCCCATACTATTAAGGTGGACGTCAAGTAATTTTGCTTCGTATACTTCCAATGGAAAAACTTGTACACATTTCCTTCACAATTATTGTGTTCCCAAGGATGAAAATTTGAACATCGATTAAAATAACTTCATATTATAACTTTGAATACTTAATATTTCCTAAAACATAACCATAATTATATAAAAAATCAATAACTTTTTTTTTTTTTTGATTGGAGGTTTAACGACCACTGTGAACAACTCAATGGGCTATAAGTAGTCGCCCGTCCCTAATTTAGAGCCACTGGTTCCAGGGAAGGGAGAGAACCATGACTGTAGGACAAACACAGTATCCATGCCTCACCGGGATTCGAACCCGGACCCCTTAGGACGAATGATCAGAAGCCATCGGTTAGACCACTGGAGGTGTTGAACCAGAAAAAAGATGGCACGACTTGTACTTTGATGACGTCAGTAGACACACAAATGTTGGATTTCATAATTATGGTTATGTTTAAGAAAATATTAAGTATTCCAAGTTATATAAAATGAAGCTATTTTAATCGATGTTCAAATTTTCATCCTTGGGAACGCATTAATTGTGAAGAAAATGTGTACAGGCGTTTTTTCATAGGAAGTATAGGAAGCAAAATTACTTGACGTCCACCTTAAAGGAGCAATTCTTGTATGTATGAAAATTTCATTTTGAAAACGGCTCTAAGGATTTTGATGAAAGTCGTTAACCTACCGTTTTCTGGCACTAGAAATTGATTTAACTTGATTTCGACTTTAGGAAAATTCGTTTAGTGCGTTAGATAACCAACCCGAATTAAAACGTTTTCGGTGTCATGGTGTCGTCCCATTGATGTTATCCATGCTTAGAAATCTTATGACGTCACAATCTCGCGATTGATATGTTGGCGCGTGGTCACGCCATCTGGCTAATTACGTCATGCTGTGTGTGGATCCTATTAAAGTTTAATGACGTCACACTCATGCGAGCAGATGGTCTTGATTCCCATCTGCCTCATTACGTCACGCGTTGTGTGCATATGTCCGTTCGTACGATAACTCGCGTAAAAATCGTTCGATTTCGATGAAATTTTAGTATGTGGAAGGGGAATACCTGGAAAGGAACCCTATTAAAAGTGAACGAAATGGGGTCAAAGGTCAGGACATAGGAGCGGTATCCATTCCACTGCTCTTATGCGTCATAACTAGCGTAAAAAAGGTTCGATTTCGATTAAATTTTAGTATCTGGTAGGGGACCACCTGGGGACAAACCCTATTGAAAATGGGCGAAATGGGGTCAAAGGTCAGGACATAGGAGCGGAATCACTTCCATCGCCATTATGCGTCTAACTTACGTAAAAATTCTTCGATTTGGATGAAATGTTAGTATGTTGTAGGGGCCGGGGACGAATCTTATTGAAAATGGACGAAATGGGGTCAAAGGTTAGGACACAGGAGCGGGATCTATTCCATAGCCCTTAAACATCATAACTTACGCAAAAATGCTTCGATTGCGACAAAACTTTATCATGTTATTTCGGAGGTATACTGAACTGGTTCTGTTGAATATCATCGAAATGGGATCAAAGGTCAAGGCACAGGACCGAGATTTATTCCACAGCCATTATCCTCATAACTTGAGTGATAACTTGAGTAATGATTTCTGGTGTGTTGGAAAGCGTATTATAATCAATGCATTGCATGATTTTACTAACTTGATTAAGTCTGTTATAGGCAGAATCGTTCATTAAATGTGTTTGGAAAAGAGGGTTATTGTAACGCATCCAAGTTTTCATCACATCGTTTGCTTGCATATATCCCCCCCCCCCCCAAGAAAAAGGACGCTTATGTTATTGTTCTGGGCGAGCTTTCCCGTTCATGAACAATCCATCTCTGTTTGTAGAAGTCGGATTAATTCATACAAAATCAGATTGAGATCATTGATTTCTTCCCATTTTGTCTGTCTTTGGACACCATTTCCGTTCTACGTTACCAGCATTTCACGTTATGTTAGAGTGCTGTGGACCATTTTGAGTTAATGTATTTACACTCAATGGACAAAACGTTAGAGATACCTACCTAATAGCGTGTCGGTCATCCTCTAGCGTGAATACTTGGATATTCCAGTACTTATGAAAAACTAATTCGTAGCAGCACTAATTATTTACTCTGATTAACGCGAGTTACTAAACACAACAGCATATTGGGTATCTGAACATCGCTGCGGACCAAGTTCACCCATTCATAGCAACTGTGTTCCCTGCTGGTGATGGAATAGCCTGTACACGCCTAGCATCGACTCCACCATACGCTAGAGGGTAGAGGTCTGCACGGGCCGAGCTGGTCCCCCGAGACCGGCAAGGCACGCGGGCCGGGTCGGGCATTTTTTTAGTTTAGAGAACAAAGCAACGGGCTGGGCCTTTCCCCAGACATTTACGACCGCGCCGGGCCAAGTCGACCCATTTTTTTTTATCGCAGTGGTAAAGAAAGAAAAAACGCGTGTTTCCCGATTTCCTGGTGTGTTTAACGGTTTCGCTGGCTTTACTTACTTCCATGACATAGCCCAGGGCGTAATCACAAAATCAAGGAGAGTCATTCACAGTGTTTTTACCAATTTGTTGGTATTAAGATTGTAAAACCACTTTGAGGCTTGTTGACAACAAAAAGATTCGACCCCGAGCGAGTGTGTGTGTGTGTGTTGTGTAGAGTGGGGAACGGGAGTGTCTGCAGTGGAGTGTAGTGTGTATGTGTGTGTGTTTGTATGAGGGAGTGGGACCACATCGATTTTTTCTCCTGTCGCAAATCTGTATAGGGATTGACTTTTGTAGTGTTACCGCTTACTAGTTCAGAGAAATAGAGATTTTGAACGCGCTTAATCTTCCCTTTTCTTTCATTTTAAAAGTTGTATTTTTCGGTAATTGTCAAAGTTTAGTTAATATTTTTAGGCTTACATTCAACTAAATATTTTCAATAATATCTCATTTCATTATTTAATTTTCCCATTTTACTAAAATACTATAGAATGACAAAATTATACCAAATGGCACATCCCGGGCAGGGCCTAAATAAGAGCTGTAATTGACGGGCCACAAAATAATACCAAATGACACATCCCGGGCCGGGCCTAGATAAGAGCTGCAATTGACGGGCCACAAAATAATACCAAATGGCACATCCCGGGCTGGGTCTAAATAAGAGCTGTAATTGACGGGCCACAAAATAATATCAAATGGCACATCCTGGGCCGGGCCTAAATAAGAGCTGCAATTGACGGGCCACAAAATAATATCAAATGGCACATCCTGGGCCGGGCCTAAATAAGAGCTGCAATTGACGGGCCACAAAATAATACCAAATGGCACATCCCGGGCTGGACCTAAATATAAATAAGAGCTGCAATTGACGGGCCACAAAATGATACCAAATGGCACAGCACGGGCCGGGCCTAAATAAGAACTGCAATTGACGGGCCACAAAATGATAACCAAATGGCACATCACGGGCCGGGCCTAAATAAGAGCTGCAATTGACGGGGCACAAAATGATAACCAAATGGCACATCACGGGCCGGGCCTAAATAAGAGCTGCAATTGACGGGACACAAACTGATACCAAATGTCACATCCCGGGCCGGGCCTAAATAAGAGCTGCAATTGACGGGCCACAAAATGATACCAAATGGCACATCCCGGGCTGGGCCTAAATAAGAGTTGCAGTTGACGGGCCACAAAATGATACCAAATGGCACAGCACGGGCCGGGCCTAAATAAGAACTGCAATTGACGGGCCACAAAATGATACCAAATGGCACATCCCGGGCTGGGCCTAAATAAGAGTTGCAGTTGACGGGCCACAAAGTAATACCAAATGGCACATCCCGGGTCGGGCCTAGATAAGAGCTGCAATTGACGGGCCACAAAATAATACCAAATGGCACATCCTGGGCTGGGCCTAGATAAGAGCTGCAATTGACGGGCCACAAAATAATACCAAATGGCACATCCCGGGCTGGGCCTAAATAAGAGCTGCAATTGACGGGCCACAAAATAACCAAATGGCACATCACGGGCCGGGCCTAAATAAGAGCTGCAATTGACGGGCCCCAAAATGATAACCAAATGGCACATCACGGGCCGGGCCTAAATAAGAGCTGCAATTGACGGGCCACAAACTGATACCAAATGTCACATCCCGGGCCGGGCCTAAATAAGAGCTGCAATTGACGGGCCACAAAATATAACCAAATGGCACAGCACGGGCCGGGCCTAAATAAGAACTGCAATTGACGGGCCACAAAATGATAACCAAATGGCACATCACGGGCCGTGCCTAAATAAGAGCTGCAATTGACGGGGCACAAAATGATAACCAAATGGCACATCACGGGCCGGGCCTAAATAAGAGCTGCAATTGACGGGCCACAAAATGATACCAAATGGCACATCCTGGACCGGGCCTAAATAAGAGCTGCAATTGACGGGCCACAAAATGATAACCAAATGGCACATCCCGGGCTGGGCCTAAATAAGAGTTGCAGTTGACGGGCCACAAAATAATACCAAATGGCACATCCCGGGTCGGGCCTAGATAAGAGCTGCAATTGACGGGCCACAAAATAATACCAAATGGCACATCCTGGGCTGGGCCTAGATAAGAGCTGCAATTGACGGGCCACAAAATAATACCAAATGGCACATCCCGGGCTGGGCCTAAATAAGGGCTGCAATTGACGGGCCACAAAATAATACCAAATGGCACATCACGGGCCGGGCCTAAATAAGAGCTGCAATTGACGGGCCCCAAAATGATAACCAAATGGCACATCACGGGCCGGGCCTAAATAAGAGCTGCAATTGACGGGGCACAAAATGATAACCAAATGGCACATCCCGGGCCGGGCCTAAATAAGAGCTGCAATTGACGGGCCACAAACTGATAACCAAATGTCACATCACGGGCCGGGCCTAAATAAGAGCTGCAATTGACGGGCCACAAAATGATAACCAAATGGCACATCACGGGCCGGGCCTAAATAAGAACTGCAATTGACGGGCCACAAAATGATAACCAAATGGCACATCACGGGCCGTGCCTAAATAAGAGCTGCAATTGACGGGCCACAAAATGATAACCAAATGGCACATCCCGGGCCGGGCCTAAATAAGAGCTGCAATTGACGGGCCACAAAATGATAACCAAATGGCACAGCACGGGCCGGGCCTAAATAAGAACTGCAATTGACGGGCCACAAAATGATAACCAAATGGCACATCACGGGCCGGGCCTAAATAAGAGCTGCAATTGACGGGGCACAAAATGATAACCAAATGGCACATCTCGGGCCGGGCCTAAATAAGAGCTGCAATTGACGGGCCACAAAATAATACCAAATGGCACATCCTGGACCGGGCCTAAATAAGAGCTGCAATTGACGGGCCACAAAATGATACCAAATGGCACATCCCGGGTCGGGCCTAAATAAGAGCTGCAGTTGACGGGCCACAAAATAATACCAAATGGCACATCCTGGGCTGGGCCTAGATAAGAGCTGCAATTGACGGGCCACAAAATAATACCAAATGGCACATCCCGGGCTGGGCCCAAATAAGAGCTGCAATTGACGGGCCACAAAATAATACCAAATGGCACATCACGGGCCGGGCCTAAATAAGAGCTGCAATTGACGGGCCTCAAAATGATAACCAAATGGCACATCACGGGCCGGGCCTAAATAAGAGCTGCAATTGACGGGGCACAAAATGATAACCAAATGGCACATCCCGGGCCGGGCCTAAATAAGAGCTGCAATTGACGGGCCACAAACTGATACCAAATGTCACATCCCGGGCCGGGCCTAAATAAGAGCTGCAATTGACGGGCCACAAAATATAACCAAATGGCACAGCACGGGCCGGGCCTAAATAAGAACTGCAATTGACGGGCCACAAAATGATAACCAAATGGCACATCACGGGCCGGGCCTAAATAAGAGCTGCAATTGACGGGGCACAAAATGATAACCAAATGGCACATCCCGGGCCGGGCCTAAATAAGAGCTGCAATTGACGGGCCACAAAATGATACCAAATGGCACATCCTGGGCCGGGCCTAAATAAGAGCTGCAATTGACGGGCCACAAAATGATACCAAATGGCACATCCTGGGCCGGGCCTAAATAAGAGCTGCAATTAACGGGCCTGGGGCGGGATGGGCCAAGTGTCTAATATTATTTGAAACGTGCCTGTCTCACCAAATTAGACCCGTGCATACCTTTACTAGAGGGTTTTCGGAGATAATGCCAGTCACTACTAATGCCTATTGCAGCATTGTTCACAACTCCGCCTTAGACGTCGGTACAGAATCCATGGATCTGATGTTCCGCTCCACGGCATCCCAGAGAGCTTCAATAGGGTTTCAATCCGGGGACCTTGGGGGCCACTGGATGGTTCCAAACTCTGATGAGTGTTCGTCCAGCCGTGCCTGGGCAGTTATGGCGCATTGTTGTGCTGAAACAGGCCTTCGGCCGCAGGATGCACGAAGACATGCACGAAAGCCTCTTCAGACACACTAAGGGACCTAATGTGCCCCATGAGAAGACTCCCCAAACCATCATAGAGCCACCACCGCCTTGAACAGAGCCATCCTGGCACAACGAGGCCCTGGCCTAATGCTGCAGAGGCCCAGTTTTGATGTTTCCTGCACCAAGCGAGGCGTAATTTCCGTTGATGAGCACTCAACACTGGTACACGAGTAGGGCGTCGACTCCCGTAGCCCAAGGTGTGCAACGTGCGTCGTAGCGTTCGCTCGGTGACGCTGCTTGGGGCCTTCGACATTTAACTTGGATGTGATTTGCGCCGCTGTTGCCAAGCGGTGGTCATCGCTTGCTTGCTCTCTGGGCGCTTTACGTCTATACCCAAGTACACCCTTGATATGATTTCCTTCGGGAACCCTGGGGTTCTTACCACTTGGACGATAGAATGACCCGTCTATCTTGCGCCGACAATGCGTCCAGGATCAAAGTCGCTCAGATCACCACGTTTACCCATGTTCGTCAATTACGACACACTGTTGGGAAGCCATTCATCGCCTGCATTCGGTTTGGGACTGTTCGACTCTGCGCGGTAATGCCCAGGTCAACTGGCATCACCCTTATCTCTAATGTTTTGTCTACTGAGTGTATTTATTAATTAATTTATTTATTTATTTATTTATTTATTTATTCCAAAAACATAGTTATTACGCTCGCGCGTCTTCGGTGGCAGTTCAGCCTGTGATTTGCACCATAGTAACAGAGACATTGCCAGAGTTGTATAAAAATAAAATGTATCTGCGTACACAACCATTAAAACAGAAAACTTGCTGTGAACTCGCGAATCACGATAACAATAGAATAAGATAATTTAAAGAAAAATTAATATAACAATAAATAATTATTAGAACATTACAGATTCCAGAGAGGAGAAAAGTACATTATGACTGAATGCATAGAAGAAATGTGTGTAAAATGGACCATAAGGCCAAAAGTTTAAAATGTTGAACTGTGAACCTCATAAAAACAAGATTAAAGAAATTTTTTATATCTAGAAAAGCAGTTCCGTTAATGAACCTTTAAAAATTATATATAGCATTTTCAACAACTTAATTCAAAAATAGTAGACTTATAAAATACAAAAGGAAAATATTTTAATTTTATAACTGGCAACTGCAACAGAAACCTGTCAATAAAATTTAAATTCTCCTCTGTGTAAACGGAACTTTTGTTACAGTTCCTATATATTGAGAACAGGTCTTGATAAAGTCAAGAGGCCAGAAACGTCTGTAAAAACAAAACAACTCACTATCGGAAAATGTGAAGAATAATTGAACATTCTCACGTTAAGATAGAATTAATTAAATTAATCTGAGTAAAGCCTTGGGTAAGTGTTTTAATTTCTGTAAATAACATTTTTATTTTTTAATCTACAAGCCAAAACTATCTGCAAAATCTGCTAATAATTTGGAAACTATCCGCGTATGCCGTACGCGTGTACGCCTATATTCTGCGACTCTGGACATTGCTTGCATCTACCGAATAATGGATGGGCCATTTGGAATAATTTTTTGCTAGTTCAGCTCACCGTGTTATTACGTCGCTATGCCAGACACTATTCAGAGAAAGAGAGAGAGAGAGAGAGAGAGAGAGAGAGAGAGAGAGAGAGAGATCATAAGATGTATCTGAATCGAGATTTTTATCTATTACGATTCAGAATTTCTATGTCACACACACACGCAAGAAAAGGGGAAAAAAGATCTCCGGCGATGGAGTGAGTTATGTATGTAACTCTCTAGAGTGAAAGGGAGCAGCGAATCCTAAAATAATGCTTTAAAAAGAATTCCAAAAAGAAATCGAAAGCAAAATAAAATCCTGGAAGGTCTCCTTCCAAGCATCTAAAATTTCGCGTGTTTTATTTTGAGAAGGACATTAAGCCATCTAAAGATTTGCGTAATTCATCGGGATCAGGAATTCAGTATGTCGTAAATAAAATTAGAATGGCATTTGTAATCAATGTACCAGATGAACGCACAGAAAAGGTATAATTTTTTTCAGTCGGGACAAACATTGTGTGAGCTCTTGTTCTTCACTCACGCCCAATCGAAGAATGGTGCTAGTAATATTCTTAATATTAATAGATAAACTTGTACATCTGTGTTTGCAAAGGAGTTGAATAATTTGTATCAGCAGAGGGGTAATCTCTCGCAAGGGTAGTACTGTTCGGCTTATAAGAAACAATATCCAGTATTAAATTTCCGTTATTTTGATTTAAAAGTATAAAATTTGGAGGATACGGCACAGGGCTTGAAAAATACCAACCCCGAGATGTTTGGACGTGTAAATTATTGGCCTGGGCAGGTAAAAAGGCAATCTAGTCGCCCGGTCCGGGAAACTAAATTTAAAAATGAAAAGGTTTGGAACAGAATTTCCTACTACAAGAAAAAAGACAGTCGTCGCATGTCTTGTTTCATTTCACTGATAATCACCGGAAGTTGTAGTATTGTTACGGAGTGCCAAGGACAAAATAATATCACTTATTTAATTATATTACGCTCTAGGTCCAGATATTGTAACCGTATGCAATTTTTTGCTCTAAATGCTGTTTATCATCACCGACGGGGATGCATGCCTCTGACGGAACTAGCCTCCGGTGTTTAGGGACAAAGGGCAAAAATTTCAACGAAAAGAACATGGCAGAATCATTAAATTTCTCAAATACCAATTTCATCATCATACATAACATTTCAGCATCATCTTAAAACTTGAGATACGCACTTTTGTGCATTGAACATTTTGAATGCAGACTCTTAATGCAAATCATGTAAAAAGGATTGATAATATTTTTTAACTTAAAAAGATAATGAATGTTCTGATTTGTTATCTTAAAAGATAAATTTTCCTGGGCATCTAGCTTTTTACTACCTGGGCAGGTAGAAAATTTTTGCACATGCCCAGCTTTACATGTAACTTCAGATATTTTTCAAGCCCTGCGGCACTTTTCATTTTAACTCTCCAAATCGCTTTTCCTGTGAGTGAAATATGTGTAAATGTTTATTTGTGAGCTAAACATACGTGGTCGTAGTTGAATATATCATCATCATTGTTAACCATTATCAATCCACTTCTGGATGAAGGTCTCCCCAAGTTTCTTCCACAACTGTCTTGAGCCAGTCTCCTCTATGTAATTCCGGCATGCTTTCGAATTCCATCCACCCATCTTCCATGTGGTCTTCTCCTGGGTCTTTTCCTGTCTCTTGGAATCCAGTCTAAAATTTCGGTTGTCCATCGGTGGTCCGTTCTTCTGGCCATTTCCATTTCAGGGATTTTACTCTGATGTCTTCCAATCTTGTCATTTTCCCTTATCCGCGAGTTCTTCATCTTATTTTTTTCTTGTTACACCAAGCATGCGTCTCTCCATGCTTCTTCGAGTTGTCTGCAGTCTTTGTATTTCTTTTTTGGTTAAAGTCCATGTCTCTGCTCCATGTGTATACTGGAAGGATGCACTGATTAAACACTTTTCTTTTAAGACATAATGGCATATTGCTCTTGAAAATTGTGCTGTTTCTTCCAAAAGCTCTCCAGCCAAGTTTTATACGCCGATTAATTTCCTCATCAATGTGACCCTTGCTTGATATCTGTTGTCCAAGGTACGGTTACCTCGAGCTTTTCCCCATCAATCGCAAAATCTTCATTTCTCGAAAAAGCATTGTACATCAGATTTGTCTTCTGAAAGTTCATTTTTGATCCCACTCGGTTACTCTTGTCAACAAGTTCCTGGATCATACTTTGCAGCTCTTGAGGGGTAGTTGCAAAAAATGATTACGTCGTCAAAAAAACGAAGGTGAGTTAAATAATCGCCATAAATATTTATCCCCAGGCTTGCTTTCCCAGTTCAATGAACCAACCTGCCCGACTAAGGAGTCGTGGATTACAGCGGGAGCTCGATTTAGCATGTGTTTGATTTCATTTGAGATGGAGATTTGAAATTTCCACGATGACTTTCGGGGACAGCGAGCAATTCTTACACCAGGCACCACATTATGACTGCGTTGTCCGTCTGCTAGCTTGTCCGGACGTCTGCCTGTTTTTGATACATATCGCGGCTCTCAGGAACCGTTTGAGACAGATTTGGACTGACGTAGTTGTTTCCACCGTGTTTGGACTTCGTGTGTCTGCCTGTTCGTCCGTACGTCCGTTTGTCCTATATTTTCTATTAATATCTCGGGAGCACTTTGGGATGATGACTTGAAAACATTCTGGATAGCTTTTAGGGACATTTTGCACCTCTCACCCCATGTAAGCACTTTGTCCGTTCGTTCGTACGTCTGTCTGTCCGTGCGCTTCGATTAATATGTGAGAAACCGTTTCAGGTGGAGGTTGCCATGTTCAGGAAAAAGTGTAATAAAACATAATCAAATGAGCATTTTTTTTACAGCATAGAATCAAGTCTCCTTGGTGTTTTCTTCATTTCATCCAATACTTCATGAAACACACCTTGTCGTCCCGGTGGCGCGGCGGTGTGAGCACTAGCTGTTGATCATTCGCCCGAGGTGGGTCTGGGTTCGATACCCGAAATGAGGCATAGGTGGTGTGATTGTCTTACAGCACTGGCTGGCTCCCTTTCCTGAAACCAGTGGCCCGAAATTAAATGCAGGCGACTATGGCACATAAAGTTGCTCACGGTGATGGCTAAATCCGAAATTTAAAAAAAAAAATTTTTTTTTTACTAACCTTCAGTGATCATGCAGATCAAAAAAAAAAAGGGGGGAGGGGCTAATCAGACAAAAGCAGTAGGTATTGATTGACAATTTCGTATTTTCTGTACATGTGGTCTGCTCGTGTTACTTGAATCAGAAATGAAACAAGTTAGTAAAATCATGCAATACATTGATTATGATACGCTTTCCAACATACCAGAAATCATTACTCAAGTTATGAGAGAATGGCTGTAGAATAAATCTCGCTCCTGGGTCCTGACCTTTTGATCCAATTTCGATTATATTAAACAGAATTGGTTCGGTATACCTCCGGAACAACATACTAAAATTTTGTCGCAGTAGAGGCACTTTTAGTCAAGTTATGAGGATAATGGCTGTTTGAATAAATCTCGCTCCTGTGTCCTGACCTTTGACCCCATTGCGATGATATTCAACTGAACCGGTTCCGTATATCTCCGGAATAACATACTAAAGTTTTGTCACAATAGAAGCATTTTTAGTCAAGTTATGAGGATAATAGCTGTGGAATAAATCTCGCTCCTGTGTCCTGACCTTTGACCCCATTTCGATGATAATCAACAGAACCGGGTCAGTATATTTTTCCGGAACAACATGATAAAGTTTTGTCGCAATCGAAGCATTTTTACGTAAGTTAGGATGCATAAGAGCAATGGAATGGATCTCGCTCCTATGTCCTGACCTTTGATCCCATTTCACCCATTTTCAATCGGTTTCGTCCCCAGATGGTCCCCTACCACATACTAAAATTTCATCGAAATCGAACCATTTTTACGCAAGTTATGACGCATAAGGGCAATTGAATGGATCCCGCTCCTCCTATGTCCTGACCTTTGACCCCATTTCGTCCATTTTCAATAGAGTTGATCCCCAGGTGGTCCCCTACCACCTACGCGAGTTATCGTGCGGACGGACTGACAGACAGACGGACGAAGCTGGAGCATATTCGCTTCTTCAACCTACAGTAGGAAAGCGTAAAAAACGACATTGCTTGTTCTCTTTAGTAAAATGAATGTAAAATATTGAGAAATGTGCCATATATTTTCATGGATAATGAACCACTCAAAGATCCAAATGTAACTGGGGTGAGTGAATAAATGGTTTTTAGTTTTTCATGACCAGCTGTGTCAAGAGAATTGTTTCTCATACATGGGAAGGAATACAAGATAGGATATTCTGGGCAGTGGGAATGTCAAGCTTTTCTCCGACAGATAAACTTAAGAATTAAATGACCCCCGTATGAGTAACAGTACTCTCGTCCTAAAAACGCTACAGTATGGGGCAATTATTCCCACTCTCATGGATCAAGGATGGACTGTGCCGTTGAAGCAGAACCCGTGAAGTGGTAAAAGCAATTTTCCTCGAGATATCAGTCGTGCATTTTCTTTGTAGATATTTGTCTATTCCCGGGATTTATATTATCATGGTATTGTAAGCGAGAAATCAAGTCAGAAATGTAGTGTTAAAATGTTTCAATATTCGTATGCCGTGTTGTCAAATAAAAAGGTGAACCATTATTTAGCTATTTAGAGAATGTTTCCATTTCATTTTAGCTAAACGTTGCGGTTTTTATTATTATTATTATTACATTTTGTATAATGAAGCGTCTGAGTAGCGTGGCGTTCTTCGTACATCTGCTGTCATGTCACGACCGTGTTCAGGTGTAAAGAAACATCTGCCAGTGATAACCCCCCCTCTATCTTTGTCATATTCTTTTTCGTTTTATGTTGTAGTTCTGCTCTCCAGGCAGTTACTGTAAATTAGACCTAGCACTAGATTTGTTTTTTCTCAACTTTGATCATTTTAACGAGCAAAACACACGCACACGCTTGTTTGCTAGGTCTTTATATTTGTCACTTTTGGAGTATGAGAAATTATATTTAGTGACAAATGTCTTTCCTCATGGTAAACGCTTGCTTGTGAAGTAAACGGGGTTACCGTAGGACATTCAGATTAATACGAGTTATAATAATATTACTACCAAATTTTTTCTGTACAAGTGAAAAAAAAACGTAAATCACGCAGTGTGTTTTCCTTTTAAATGCAACGGCAAAATTTTATTTCATGTGATTATTAATAATTAGGTAATATGTAAAGTTCCCACACATGTGGGCAGTGTTAGAATTAGAAAAAATCTCCTACTGGCCCAGCGGACCACTAGAATTTGTAAACAACTGGGTCCGTAAAAAAAAAAAAAAAAAAAATAATAATCATAAAAACTACTTAAAAGACATTTACAATATATGTAGAAAATAACGTATCATCTGAATGGAATTATCCTCAATATTTGTTTTTAAACCTATCATTAATTTGCAGCCTACATAGAAAACCATATGTACAGCAATGTAAAAGAAAGAAAAAGAAAAATTCATTTTTTAATTTGTGACAAATTGGGGACGGGGGGGGTTAACTAGTCGCCCGGGCTTGTAAAATCAATAGTTCAGTGGTCCGACGAGCAATGGCCAGCGGACCACTGGGTAATTCGAACACAGCATGTAGGTGTGGTATATTATAAAAAAAAAAAAAGAACTTTATACTCTCTTTAAATATTATTCATAAGCAGTTCCTTCGGAGTTGCCTGCTTTTTAAAAGCATTTGATATACACCTCGCCGCACCAGTGGCGCAGTGGTCTGAGCGCTGGCTTATGATCATTCGTCTGGGGTGGGTCCGGGTTCGAATCCCAGTGAGGCATGGATGTTGTGTTTGTCTTACAGCACTGACTTTCTCCCTTCCCTGGAAACAGCTGCCCTAAATTAGGGACGGGAGACTGCTTATTAGCCCGTTGAGTTGCTCACTATTGTCGTTAAACCCCCAATAAAAAAAAGAAAAGAAAGAAAGATGTACACCTCATCACTTCTTGTCATAGTGCGTAAAAAAATGTACGATTTTCGATTTTCGAGATGCGACTCTAATATGTGAATAAGGTTTGGTGATAATACGAGTGGAGCGGGAGAAGCATCTATGCGAGTCTGATACGATTGAAGGAGGACAAGCATCAAAATCACAGTCCCTTTTATTGTCGGAATCTGATTTCTCCTTCTTAAGCTGCCATTGTTTCGTCTTCGGTTCGTTCTGTCCGTAGGCCCCGTAGCAGAAAATTAGGCCCCGTAGCAGAAAATTGCTAATCAGTCTGCGACGGATACCATGCTTCCACAATAAATTTGCGGTTAATCACTGTGAAAGATAACTACTAGATGTTGAAAACAATAAAAATTTACATGGGTAGAGATTTAAAAAAAAATTCCATTGGCCTTACTGCTTTTTACTCTTCCCCAGTAGCAAATTTTTCTACTAAATTTGTTATAAAAAATCAACCAGATAAACTTTTTTATTCAGATAATGCTACATTCATGGCCATCACTTTAATGACCTCATTTTTCATCATTCTCGGTGCTCTTCTTTTGTGAATCTCCCCTCTACTATTTTCATACTTCCCATTTCCCTTAAACCATCAATCACCCACGTTATATTTTCCCTACGTATAAGTAAAGTTTAGCTTAGGTACTACATCAATTGCAATAACTAGGATCAAGAACAATCTGCCCTCCGTACCTAGAATCCCCCCACCCCCATTTTCAAGTTGAAACACAAACAAAGATTTATGGAGTAAAACTGTATTTAGCAACAATACAAGAAAGACTGAGGGTACATCCTTAAGAAGAAAATACGATTAACTTTCCGTTTTCGGAAAAATTTTCGCCATTTTCAATCTTAAATACAAAAATTTCTGAAATAAAATGATATTTATCAACCTAACGGGGCAAAGGAGACATCGCGAGAAAAATAAATAAGTTTACTTGTCTTCGTCCAACTTTCGTTTCCGGAAATTGTCTCGGTTTTCAAACTGAAACACAAATATACATGCAATAAAGGGATATTTAACAACAATGCGGGACATATCGCAAGAAAAAAAAAAAAAATACGATTACGGATGAAATCTTCACTCTGTCTAACTTCCGTTTTCGAAAAGTTTTGAAAGACGGTAAACTTGTATCCACAATCGAGGGTCTGCGAGAGATAGCTTAAAATAGGGTTCTTGGAATATCGTTTTTGTCTGCAGGACCAAAATAAAATCTGCGACGTGCGCGCTCTTCGCCGCGATTCTGCTACGTGGTCCGTAGGTAAATCCTCATCACATTCTGTGAAATCTGAAAACTCCCGTGCAGTATTAAGATAAATCAGCGATGTCGAAATCATACGTCACTTGTGGAGAAATTGCCGTTTCCTTTCCGGAAATGGGATTCGAGCCCAAGTCTTCCTACTTTGGAGCGGGATATTCTCCCCACTGAACTGCGGCGACAAGGCTTATCGCAGCGACTTGCCACTTTGACTCATGCGTCACCTCAGTGGTACGTCACACATTGTTTCGTTATCCGAAGCATCTTTGTCTTAATCGGGAACACTTCCTTGGGGGCCAAAATCTGATTGGCACTTTGGAAACGTTTTCTAATCATCTGATAGCCCCTTTGGTCAGAATTTCATCTTTTACCCCCCTCCTCACCAGAGCAATCAAATCTTGTTTACTGCTAAAGAGCAGGGAGTTCGCTTTTGTTTGTTCTACAGTAAATCAATAATTAAAATAAATGCGTTAAACAAGTGGGGAAAAGATGCCTTCTGCTTAACGTACAAATAATTTATTCGGTTGTACATGAAAGTCTATTCCATAAACCGTCAGCATTTATAACATGCACTATATGGAGACAATTTTTGTTCAGACTTTTATGCCTAAGAGTGGATATGCCGATTAAGGTGGTTCCACCTAAAATCTCTGCCTTATGTTTCCAATGGTAAAACGTCTTTACATATTTTCTTCGCAAATTAATGCATTCCCAAGGATGAAAATTGGCACATCGATAAAACTAACTTTAAGTTATAGCATGGGATACTTAATATTAGCTAAAACATAACCATAATTAAGAAATCCAACATTTGTTTGTTTACTAACGTCATCAATGTACAGGTCGCGCCATCTATTAGCAGGTCTGAACATTACTGAAAGAAAAATGATTGATTTTTAAAATAATAATGGTTATGCTTTAGCAAGTATTAAGTATCCCATGCTATAACTTAAAGTTAGTTTTATCGATGTGTAACTTTTCTTCCTCGGGAATACATTAATTGCGAAGAAACTATGTAAGGAAGTTTTACCATTGGAAACATAAAGGCTGAGATTTTAGGTGGAACCACCTTAAGCGGAGCTGATCACACTTCCTTGACTTACTTACATTCAGTTGTACAACTGGTAGTTGTGCCGTCTGCTGTTTCTCTCTTAGTTTCCGCCAGGAATGTTTTCATCTGAATAAAAAATTTGAATAACTAGTGAACTAACACAGAAAGAAATTGACTATCAAATTCTAATTTCAACAAAAAAGATGGCATTGAATTCTTGGTTGTAATTAGCACGTCTTTTGAATCCTTTCTGACACGAAATGAATTTGCTAAGTAAAATTTATTTCTGAAGATGTCTGAAGGAAAATAATCAGGGTCCAAATCTGGGCTATATCGTGGGTGGTTTAACTTTTGTAATCCACAGTTCGAAATGGCAGGCAGCCTTGTGCTTTTCGGAACCTGAGCATACATACATACATACACCTGAACCGCTATCTATCCCCGTGTGGGAAAATGCAAAAATATATACTACGCACAACAGACATAGAAAGATATTGTATTCTGAGTCCGTTGTGATAGAAAAAAGCAGAGGATTTAATTGCAATGAACAAGCACCAATTGAATTGCCGTTTGCCTGGCGATACATAATAACAAAAGAAAAAGAAACTGAAGAAAAGTATATAAAAACTAAATTTGTTGAAAATATCTCATCCAACAACGATTAACAATGAAATTACAGGAAAGAACACCAGATGGTGCAACAATAGCAAAAAGTTGTAAATCACATGATTAACCAACGCACGGATACAGGACCAATGAGCGATGAGTCGACTGGTGAAAAGGAGGCAATCAGCACAATAAAAGCATACGGATGTCTCATACAACCGACCGCTGAAGATGGGCACAGTATTGCCAGAAACATGTTCGGACGATCGAGGAAGGACTTGTTGACTTCTTTTAACATTTTTAAAGTTTTAAATCTTTTAATTTGGATACTTCATAGCAGCTTGGCATAGAACAGCGAAATGTTTCAACTGCTGAAATTCTGGCCGCGTCAACGTAATCTTGTCTTGACAGTGATCTCAAAATTATTTTAACTCATCACCCCCTTCTTGTAGAATTGTGCTGATGTTCGTATTTGTGTTGAAGTTTGAACGCGGAATATCTTCAATGACGTGGTACAGCACCAGACAAGAAGCATGATCGATTGCAAGCCAGAAGGATTGAAACCGGAGTAAGGTGAGCGCAATACGTGTTGCTCCATTTGCTTCATTGCCGTTTTTATGTCTCACTAAATATAACCTATGTTAGGATTCAACATTTAAATACTGTACATAAATAAATATTCTTAATTTCAACTATAAATATTACATTATCATTGAAGTCAACTTGTCTATTCGAAACTCATTATACTACGTGTGTAACATTATTAAGAGGACCTTGTCCTAATATACATTGCCTATCTCCCACGTAATTTGGTGTTCAGGTGTATGTATGTATAGATTGAACTTCTACTAGAACACTCCGTTGCTTAGCTTTCCTCCGCGTCTTCCTTCAGTGGCATCTGGCAAACATTTCAAGCAAGCAGCATAGGCATCCTCAGTAGTTTCTGTTTTGTGAGGCGTGTAATCCACCAGGATAATTTCTTTGAAGTCCCAAAAAAACCGTCGTCATGATCTTTCTCGCTGATAGCCGCGTCCGATAAATTCTTGGGAGGAGGGATACAGTAATGTTTCCACTGCACCTACTCCTGTTTAGTGTTAGGTTCCTAGTGGTGGATTCAGGTTTCGTTCCCGGTGAGGAGTTTCTTCAGAAATTTCTGCGGATCCTCTCCGTACAGCTCTAAATTAATTCTCTTGCGAAACTTTCATCCAACATTGCTTTTGTGGATGAGTGATCATCGTGAGGACCCAGCGAGAACAAACCTTGGACATGCCCAAGCGATCATGAAGAATATTCAAAACCGATGGTTCCGATATGTTGCGTTCTAGTGCAATCTCGGTGTACTTCATCCGCTGGTTGTGCATGTCTAATCCTCAATTTTTCGGTATAATTCAGGATTCACTGTTTCCACTGGCCTTCCCGAAAGTGGGTCATCTTCAGTTGATTCTCTTCCGCCACCTAAACTGATTCAACGAAAATTTCATTTGGTGTACGGAAAGCGCATTGCAGCAGTTGCTCCGTTCTTTTTTTTGTTTTTGTTTTTTTAAGTTTTCGCCAACCCATTCGCCAAATGTAATCTGCAGTCGCCAATTTTTTTTTCGCTATCCATTGGAAATATAAAAACCATAAAAACATAAAGTGTTGTAATTAACAATTGGTTATAGATTCTTACATTATTAAGCTGCAAAATATTATCCTAATAGAAAAAGAATTATTTTCAATTTTGGCTACCTATAACTTTTTTGAACAAAGAACAATTGACAGCATAAATTTCAAATTAATTAAAAAAGTGGGTATTACATTCAGTATTATAAATTGTTAACGGGAATTATCGAGGATAAATTTTTTTAAGGTACATTACCTCTTAAATTTTCGATCTATACACTAGATCATCGTTTGTGTTGTTTTTTAATCCCGAATGGCTCCGGCTACGGTCTTCCGTTCTACATTTCTGTTGAAGTTAATAGTTAGTAATTTTGAAACATTAGGCTTGATTTTTAATGATTGATGTGTAAATTCCGCTTTCTTGCACTCCTTTAAGTAACTAACTTGTTCCTGGAAACGATCTAACTTAATCCTAACCCCTTCTAATTTCTTGACGCTCTGCCATGTTTCCGACCCGTAATCTTCTTTAATTTCAATAATTAATGACTTCATGGCTTCCTCTTATTACTTTCAGTATTATAAATAGTTAACGGGAATTATCGAGGATAATTTTTTTAAGGTACATTACCTCTCAAATTTTTGATCTATACACTAGATCATCGTTGTTGTTTTTTACGATGATCTAGTGTATAGATCGAAAATTTGAGAGGTAATGTACCTTAAAAAAAATTATCCTCGATAATTCCCGTTAACTATTTATAATACTGAAAGTAATAAGAGGAAGCCATGAAGTCATTAATTATGGGTATTACATTTATTCTGTTCTGTGGCTCGGTTCCAAAAGAGCGAGTGTATAAAAAAATATACAGATGTTGTTGAAAAATTGCACTTTATTACTTGACGTAACTTTCGTCAAATAACTATTTTCATTATAAGCCGTGCAATATTGGTTGATGGTTCACATCAAAAATAAGAAATCTACGAATATGATCGCATTTAAAAGATTGTATATTAATTCTTGAAATGGCATTGCCGAAGCAAAATTTGACATGACGTCCGAGCAAAAACAATCGTTTTTAAAGATTGTTTTTGCGCGGACGTCATTAAGAAAGGTAATTGCCAATATTTTCTATCCATCGTGTGAAAACACAAGTTTGTCCGCTACGAGCATCAAACCCGTGGTCCTCTCACTGCGGAGTAAGTCGCTCTCCCAACTAAGCTACGCGGACAGAATGTCTCGCTGCAGATTTGTCGTCTTGATATATGTTTTCACCTCTATAAGTACGTTACAATCTCCAAAACGATTTTTTTCTCATAAATTGCAAAGAATGCGATCAGAAGCGCGACACCTGCGTTGTCACCGATTTTATTTGGCATACGGAAAGTGTATCATCACCGTACAGAGATATCATTTGCTCGCAAATCACTCTTCTTTTGTCAGGAATTTGATGACTGATCATTGTTTTAACTTCTGTAAATCCATGTTTACTTGCACGAAGTCAGACACAAACTATAGTAAAACCTCCTTTACAGGCACTCCCGAATAGTGGACAACTTTGTGATCCCAGTCCCAAGGTATACACTGAGTGGCAACTTTATTATGACCACCTTACAGTTTTAAGCAAATGAGCTATGGCTGCACGCTGTTGCCGCCAGAAGGCGAGGCTAGTATATAAAGGGAAAGCTTAGTGCTTGCGACAGTAGTAGAAGCGATTTTTGGGTGACGAGATGGGTAAAAAATGTGATTTGACGGACTTTCAACGTGGGATGATTGTAGGAGCTCGGAGCCATGGAGCGAGTATCACCGAAACCGCCGCATTCGTGAAATGTTCCAGAGCATCTGTTGTCAGCCAAAAAACTGGGTCTCTACGTGCAACGTGTGGTCGTCATCGACTAGTGACTGCTCCGGCGAACGGAGACTGTCCAAACTGGTAACAGACAACAGAAGGGCAACAGTACAGCAAATTACAGACCATCTTAATCAAGGATCCCCTCAAATAATCTGTTCACGCACTGTTCGCCGTACACTGTATCGGATGGGATATGGCAGCATAAGGCCTGTTCGAACACCTTTGCTGTCTGCAGTTAACAAGAGAAAACGTCACCAGTTCGCACAGGAACACAAGGATTGGACAGTCGATAATTGGAAACAAATTATGTGGTCCGATGAATCACGTTTTCAGTTGCACCATGCCGATGGCCGAGTGAGAATTTGACGGAAACAGCACGAAAGCATGGACCCCAATTGCATTGCTACAACCCTTCAAGCTGGTGGACGTAAGCAATGTCATGGTTTGGGGAATGTTTTCCTGGCATGCTTTGGGCCCTTTAATTCGTGTTGATCAACGTCTGACTGGCACATCATTTCTAAACATCGTTGCGGACCAAGTGCATCCTGTCATGTGGATGGTTTATCCCAATGGCAATGGCCACTTTCAACAAGATAATGCGTCCTGCCATAGTACTCGTATTGTACATGATTGGTTTCAGGAACATGCCGGTGAGTTTACTTTGCTTAGGTGGCCCCCAAAAGTTCCAGATCTCAACCCTATTGAAAATTTGTGGGATGAAGTTGAATGAGCCATCAGACAGCTGGATCCACAACCGTGCAATCTCACACTTCTGGAAAGTGCTATTCATCAAGCATGGTCTCAGATTCCACAAACCACCTATCAACATCTCGTGGAGTCCATGGCACGAAGAATCGACGCAGTATTAAAGGCAAAAAGTGGCCCAACGAAGTACTGAGGGGCTGGTTATAATAAAGTGGCCACTCAGTGTATACAGTTTTGTATATTTACCTCCAAAATAACGGACAGCATCTTGGTCATAAAACAGTTAAAAATGCAAACGTTCAAGAGAAAAATCTGTAAATTTTTGCCGCGGAATTTCTTTAGTTTCTTTGGGCGAAAGCAGTGTGTTTTTGTTTTGTTTCTCCCCCCCCCCCTCCGTCAAGATCCCCCATTACAAATTGACTGGTCCGTGGTTTTACCAGGACCGACCTTTTCTTAGAATTGTAAGAAACAGCTCTGGTTGATTCTCACATTGACCCAAACGCTCACGAAGCGAATCCTGAACCCCTTTTGCTACCTTCTAATTTCACGGTCCCAAACCCCATTCTTCTTCAACGCCAGTAAGCTTCTCCCCAGTTGGATCCACAGTTCATTTTGTTACCAGATTTTTTCATCTTCTTTGGAGAACCATAGCATGAAAGGCCAAATACAGCCGACCACCCCTTTCCGAAAGTGAATCATTTATCATCCCGTTCATTGTCAACTGTCACTATTCTTTCGGTGAATGATTTCGTGCATGCGTAGCTTGTACCGAATGTACGCAGTTTTTATTTGGATAACCTTCTAGTTTTGAAAATCGTGACGAAGAGAAAAAAAAAATTAATATTGAAAGAAAAATCGAAATTTTAAAAGCAGCTGAAAAATTAAAGGCGGCATTACACATACATTTGAATGACACGTTTGAGTGTCACGCCAGCAAACGGGAGAGTTTTATGTCTGAGGCGGCACCGTAGCGTGGAGTGAAGACAATTTCAGGCAGGCATTGAAGGCTTCACTGCTGCTTCATTCCACGCTACATGACGCCTCAGGCACAAAACTCCCCCGTTTGCTGGCGTGACACTCAAGCGTGTGTGTCTGTGGTCGCCTTAAGTGTGCGGATTCTTGCCGAACGCGCGCTTCAAAGTAGGCTAAAAGCAAATAAGCAAACTTTTGAAAGAGGAGGAAATCAGCAAACTGATTCATCAAGTCCAACAAAACAGCTGGAATGTTAACACTTGAAGCGGCCTATGTAACTGAACCAAATGCTTTCCGAAACTTTTCGCACTCCCCAAATAGTATTGTTCACATAGCGGCCGCGTTTTACGAAAGCTACCGCAAAACAAGTCCATCAAAGGCGAGCGATCATTCCCCCACTCACATTAGCAGAATTAAATGACTTATTCTAAGAAAGGCGTTTGAAACACTTATTTCTGCCCAGTGGCAAGATGTCCATGTCAGATGGACTCTCATGTCAGCACCATAAACCTGTCACGAATGATAAACGCTTGCTTCTAGTTCTTTATGCTCTGTTCCAGGACCCAAAGCATTGATGGAGAAGGGCTGACATGGACATCTTGCCACTGGACAGAAATAAGTTATTAAAACAACTTTCTCCTTTCCTATACTTCGAGTGAACCACTATGAAGGGTACGTAACAGCTACCTCCGCTACAAAGAATAGTCCTTAGCATTTAGAGCAAAAAGCATCAGAATTATTGCTTAGAATCCATTTTTGTTTGCTCAACAGTTCATCAGACAAAATTCCTATCGAAAAAAAAAAAAAAAAAAAAAAAATTCCAGAAGTTAGAGCGCTTTTAGAAATAAATTTGTTCTGAGAAGTTGCTGAATCAAGAGCTTCGCACTTTCGGCTATTTCTGCCCACTTGGGATACAACTCGGACAGGAGGAAGGGGTGGAAGACCTCTCCCAACATTAACAATACAGAGGCAATAAATCGATATCGGGGAAACTCGAAGGCAGTAGGGGAAGCATTCCGACCTCCAACAAACCCCACTGACAATCCCCACTGTTTGTGAGATGCGTGGGTGGGTTGGGGGGATCAGAAAGGAAACAGTAGAAGAGCACATTGACGCGGATGGATACCGTTCTTGCGTTCCACGACAAGATGTGATAAGGCTCTCCCGCCTTTCCCAGTAGTACACTTTTAGGGTGAATTGGAGTATAGGCCCATCGACATTGTTACAGCCCTTTTAGCAAGTAATCAGTCAGAAAGGATTAGTGTTTTACATCCCCCAAAATGACCACTTTGAACAATAAAGCTAAGGGGAAAGCAATGCTTTCTGATGCGCAGGTTCACTCGTTCCAGCCGCCTTCGGTCCACAGCGAATATATTCGTTCGAGCTGATTTCAGGCCCGAGTTAATTCGTTTCATCTCGTTAAGGCGTTAAAGTTCGCAAAACTCATAGTGGTGCAATTGATTGAGTGGTTTTTAATTCTGTTTCAACCTGATCAAAGAAGATTCCTGTTGACGGCCTTGTGATACAAGGCAAGGAATTAAAATTGAAGGTGTAACATAGCTAATTGATATGTATGTGTTTTGTAGTATGCATCGAAATCCGCACATTGTATGTTCTGTATTTCAAAACACAAATAATACTGTATATGTACTGTATCTATGTACACGTATTGTATTGTTTCTCACTGTTAAAGAATAGCAAGAAAAGTGAAACGTATAATCGAAAAACATCGTTTTAATTATTATAGAGAGTAATTCAGAATGATTCATCCGATTTCAAATGACTGCTTTTTATGTGTTTACTAAATATACAGTGATTAAATGTACATAAGATAAAGAAAAAACTATCCAGATTTTGTTTTCATGCCTTATAAATGTTGTATGGTGCTTCCTTTGGTCACGCGAACTACGTCAAGGCGATAATGAAATTCCTGTCATACGTGCTCAAGCATGCCTGTTGTGTGAACAGCTACAGAGCACTGTAAATGCGAACTTGCAGTTCATCTAACTTTGCGGCCAATAGTGGCACATACACATTATTATCCTTAACATACTCCTGTAAGAAAAACCCACAAGGGGTCAGAACCGGAGACCTTGCGGGCCACCTGTACAGCGCCTTGTCGTCGTGTCCAGAGCGAGCAATCCAGCGGTTAGGAAACTGTTCGTTAAGGCAACGGCGAACATGCCAATGTGGCGGCGCTTCATCGAGCTGAAAGATGTAGTTGCGTGAATCTTTATTTAATTGTGGAAATGGCCATATCTCCAACATGCCTAAATGCGAATGTCCTGTTAATGTTTGTTTCCTGGAAAAAGCTTCCTAACCGCTGGATTGGTCGCTGTACAGTTGGCCCGCCAGGTCTCCGGACCTGATCCCTTGCGAATTTTTCTCATGTAGGTATTTTTTTTATTGGAGGTTTGACGACCACCGTGAGCAACACAATGGGCTGGAAGCAGTCGCCCGTCCCTAATTTAGGATCACTGGTTCCAGAGAAAGGAGAGAGCCAGTGCCGTAAGACAAACGTAACATCCATGTCTCACCGGGATTCGAACCCGGACGAATGATAAGTGGCCATCGCTTAGACCACTGCGCCACCTGGGCGGCCATGTAGGTTAAGGATAATGTGTATGTGCCACGATTGCCCACAACGCTACATGAACTCAAAGTTCGCGTTCATAGTGCTCTGCAGTCGTTGACAACAGACATGCTTTTTTTAATTGGAGGTTTAACGACAATCGTAAGCAACCCAATGCTGTCGCCGTCCTAATTTAGGGCCACTGGTTCCAGGGAAGGGAGAGAGCCAGCTCCGTAAGACAAACACAACATCCATGTCTCACCGGGACCCATCTCCGACGAATGATCATAAGCCAGCGCTTAATGATGATTCGTCCAAGATGGTGCCACCGGGGCGGGGCACCATCTTGGACGAATGCAGACATGCTTGATCACGTTTGGCAGGAATTTGATTATTGCCTCGACGTAGTTCACGTGAACAACGGAAGTCACATAGAACATTTATAAGGTATGGAAACAAAATTTGGACAGTTTTTTCTTTATCCTATGTACATTTAATCGCTGTATATTTAGAAACACATAAAATACAGTTATTTGAAATCGGATGAAGGTTGAAGACTCGTGCAAGAATGAATCACTGATACGAAAAAATTACCGTCTTTGGCACGATTTAATGATAAAAGATGAGAAATATATACAATTAAAAAATTGTATATATTTCTCATCCCTTCATTTGGCATCCCTTGACGTGGTCTCGTTGTACCCTAACGTACCGGTCGAGGCCACGCATCAGATTATTGAGGCAAAACTTGCTGATTCCCATATTCAAATTTCTGAAATTGATGCAATTATGAACACACTTCGCCTTGTTAAGAAAGGTTCATATTTCAAATTTCAAGACAGCATTTATCAGCGGTTGGAGGGCTCCCCAATGGGTTCCCCTCCTGTCAGCTGTCTTAACTGAATTTCTTCTACAGCATATTGAAAATCAGGTCATTGGTTCCTTTCCCCACCGTCTATTGCTTTACTTAAGGTACGTTGACGACATCCTGGTTGCATGGCCTCACAGCCGGGATGATTTACACTCGTTCGCCAACGAACTATCATCCCAGTTCCCAACTATCAGGCTCACGATAGAGTTTGAAACTGATAAATAATTGTTTACCATTTCTGGATATTCTTATTAATAAGAATTATAATAGTAACTGTATCACTACTAGTGTATATAGAAAACCTTGTCATTCCCCAGTTACTATTCAATTTTTCTCATTACATCTAAAACAACACAAGTTGTCAGCTTTGTTCTTTTTGTTCAGAAGAGCGCACTCACATTCGTCAACCCCCGAACTCCTACAACAAGAAGTTAAATACATTTTTAATTTAGCTGAGCAACACGGATATCCTAGATACTTGACTAGTCGGGTATTTAGTAAATTCAAATATGCCCTGAATACTACTTTGTCAAGAGACTCTAATCGTAACACTAAATATGCGGGCTCCATGCAGTATAATCCACTTTTAACAAGAACTTTATCACACCTTTGTAAACAACATGATGTAAAGTTTGGCTTACAATCACGAAACCTTTTTTCAGTTGTTCGTAAAGATCGTAAACAATGCTGTAGTAGGGATCAATGGGGCATCTACAACGTCCCGCTACTTCAGGCAACCACAGGACAAATTGCCTTAAATTATTTGGGTTCCACAAAACGTAATCTTGGATTAAGGATTAAAGAACATAAATACAACATTAAAGCAGGCATGTATTGCACCTCCCTAGCCAAATATTCACTCCAAGACAATCTTAATCCAGATATGGAGTAATGCAAGAATTATCCAGGGACCTATTAATAAGCGAAAGTGTGTATACAGACGTTTCCAGTGTACAGTGTTGTAATGAACATAGCCCCTAAGAATTGCACAATGCATGGAAATCACTAATTAAATCTGTCAACTTTAAATTGTAACTTTTGTTTAGAATGCTATTCTCACCCCACCCCACCGCACCTCATTCTTCAGTCATTGCAATATGTTTTTCCTCATTTACCATTAAGCATGCTGTGTACGCAACTATTTGACGCATGCGAAATATTATTGGTTCTTACGCCTCTCAATGCTTCCCACAATGCCATAATCTATATATGCTATACATAGATTGAATGTGTTTTTGTTCAATACATCTGAGGATGAGGTAGCCGCTGCCTCGAAAGTGCCCATGTACATATGGTTTTTAATTGTATATATTTCTCATCTTTTATCATTAAATCGTGCCAAAGACGGTAATTTTTTCGTATCAGTTATTTGAAATCGGATGAATCATTTTGAATTGCCCTGTTTTATTGTACGTACGTGTGTAGCATGTAGTATTTTTATAGTGTGAGCATATGTGGGCTCAGAAGTCAAACTCCCGAACGTAAATGTTGAGGTCCCAGGATGTCCGCTGTAGATAGGTTTTAATGTATTGACACGTGTCAACTAATGAACGGAGGGCGCTGGTATTGCTTGTGACACGTGACTAAACTGACATTGTCATAAGTTGCGTGGTTTCCTTCCGATTCGGCGTGTGGTAGATAACTTTTCTAGTGCCGTACGTATGTGTGGTTGACACAAATATGGACGGCGGTTAAAATGGTCTAGCATCAGCGTTCTGTAAAGCGATAAAAATTTCGCCCGTTACAATGTGTGCTAGTATATTTTGTTATTGTAGTTTACGGAATAATTCACATGTGTTCTTGTGTCTCCTTCTGTAGGTATACGATCGACCTTCTAGTTCCCGAAGCTGGCTTGAACGACACATCTTGCTTCATGGTGGAAGCAAGCCTTTCCGCTGCATTGTGGACGGCTGCAACCAGCGGTTTAGCACAGAGGGTATTCTCCAGAGGCACGTCAATTCTCATTTTCCACAGTCAAGGAGCGGCAGCGCAAGGGCGAGCGATCATTCCATTGGGCGACTGTGCAGGAGAAAAAGACTCAAATGCAGAAGACGGTATCAGTCAGGTAAAAATGCTTTTCTTCCTTTCTTTACATTAGCAAGACTAGCAGAAGGCATTTTGTTCCACAACTTTAAGAAATTTCCCAGAATATTTTATTTTATTCCTTAGTTGTTGTTTCTTTTATTATTATTTTCGTCTCGTAAATCTTGGGGTAAAAAAAAAAAAAAAAAAAGAAAAAAAGAGCGTAGTATGGCATCTCCAAATTTGCCGTTATACTTGTAAGTATAGTAGAACTCCAACTATCCACAGCCCATCCGGATATTCGGAAAATCCGGATAATTGGGTTATCTTTTTTCTGTTGGCCAAATACGTATTTATTAATTGAAGTGAGGGAATTTAATTTTTTCATTTATTGTATTTCATAATAACAAATGTTATACAGTTTAAAAAATAAATATCTACTGTACTACTGCATTATCATTTTGTATTATTTAAATGAACGAAAAAAACCAAAAACACGTAAATAAACAGAAATCTTAATTTTACTTGGCCTTCAAAGAAGAACAATCGATCAGGATAATTGGAGCTCCGGATATTGTTACAGGGCTTGGTGCTGACTTATATTGCAGCGCCCTGTGTGTAGGGTTCATTTGATGCTTCCTTTGCCGTAAGTTCTGCATCGGGAGTTTAATCCGTAATTCTCCCGACTGGAGCAGATAAATACAATACAAAGTATATAAAAGTGAATCGACTGAAGCTGAATTTTGCAGTGAGGAAGACTTTTATTTAGATGTTACGGGGAATGTCTTTAAGCCTTGTCCTGATCTCCGTTCTTTCTATATATTAACACCTCGTAATCGCCTTCTCTCTCCCATATTATCAGCCCGCTTGCTTACCCGTTATCCACCTCACGTCCTCACGCGAGCTCTTCCTACCTCCGCTGAAATCTCCTCCTTCATCGACTTACTGCCGTCGAGTGTTTTGTCCTCTTGCCCGGAGAACCCCCTAAAACTCTCCCCTGCCGAAAAAGTCCGACGGATTCCTAGAAAGCGCGGCCACACCTTAGAAATATCTTCTGTCTGAAAACGTAAGATTCTTTAATTGGCTCACTGCCCCACTCTTTGCGCTTTGTCGCTTTGCTTGGGACATCGGAAAAGTAATTATGTCCAGTTTCATTCTTCTCACATCGACGAAACTATAAATCTAACACCCCCTCTACTGCGACGCGTGGAAAAAGAAGTATATTGACGTTTGCTTCCCAGCTCATCAAAATGGCGGGATTCCAATTCTTTATCCCTCAAAATGGCTGCTGACTGATAAATATGGAAGCCCCGGTTACAATATCTGGAGTCCGGATAATTGAAGTTCTACTGTATCGTGCAAAGAGAAACTAAATAGTGAAAAATTGCTGAAATTTTCAGTCGACTCATGTGATTCGACCGTAACTTGTGAGCAGGCGGGTAAAAGCAAAATTGCTGCCTTGCGTAGTAGCAGCTGATTTGTTTGACTTCTCTCTCTCTCTCTGTGTTATGAGAACCGCTATTTTTCCGACTTTTTTGGTTACTATATTAAGGTATCAGTGATTTACTTTTGAAGAATTATGGTCACACAGAACTTTTCGTAACTATTATAGCGAAGAAGATCAGGAAAAGTCATGTTCTTCAGGCATTCAGTGAATCCATCCTCTCATCTGTCTGTTGGCTTATTTGAATACCCCTCCCCTTTGTTTTTCCCTCCCCTAGTTTTGTAGACAAATAACTCGATCCTTCACATGACAAGTCAGTAACATCCCAGATGTAATTGAACCTGTAACCCTTTGTTTTAGCTATGCGGAACTTTTACTCACCTTGGAGCTAGTTTTAAACCTTAGAGTATCCCCTCGTTATATTTGGTTTAGAACTACCCCGAACAGTAGATTCTCCAGTATCCAGGTCGTTTTTATTCTGTTTTCGATGACCTATTATCTGTTCAGTCACCGTAACTTCCATTTTTAGGCAATCTATCGTTTGTTTAGTTACCATAACTTTCACTGTTCGACGTTTTATTGTTTCCATAGCTACCATAATTTTCATTGTTCGGAGACCTATCCCGTTTGTTCATAACTTACATTTTTTGACGACTTATCATTTATTTAGTTACTATGACGATTTGTGTGGTTGTTCAGTTACCATGAATTTCACGACGACTCGTCTCTTGTTTAGCTGCCATAACTTTCGTGCTACACAAAATTTTCGATAGTTCAAGTCTCGAGTGTTCGAGGAACCTTCCGTTTAATAAGGGGCAGTGCGCCGTAACACAGCGGTCAGGCTCATTTTCTTGTATGTGCTCTGTTTTGTTTGTGGCTATTTACTTAAACAGAATTAGCCTTGGTCTGTGTACGGACCCGGTGCGTGAGTGGTCAGAAGCTCGAACTTTTAGGTAATCACTCGAGTTGGGTCGAATTAAATTTCTCCATCAGGCCAGGTATAAGCGTTGTTTTTATTCATTCCCAAGAACCTGTCACCTTTACGTATAATTACAGACCGGGAACTTCCCGAGAGACGGATGGCCTTAAATATGCATAAGTGTCGGGGGGGGGGGAAAAAGTGTCCATGTCTTCCAAGCGTACATTTTTATTTAGTAGAGCAGTTTTCTAGAAACCGAGATTTAATCCAGAACACCCCCCCCCCCGAGAGCTGGTTAATGAAAATTCATGCAGGCGGGAATTCAAATTTTGATCATGACTGACTGTTATTAATTCATAAATACGTCAAGGCTGTCTCAGCTGTTTATCGTATTTATGCCTGAAACATGCGTTTCTGCATGTAACAAGTTTTATTGTTTTTCTATCACGTAATTAAATTTTGTGACATACTGTAACAATAAATGCCAAATGCAAGAGAAAATGTCTACGCTTGAAGCCATAAAAAGGTTGGTATAGGAAAAAACTCAAAAAAAAAAAAAAAAAAAAGCCGCCATTCGAGTTAGCTGTTGAAGAGCAGTCTTCGTTGAAACGGCTAAAACTGAAGAACGGTCTTTAGAAAAATGTTCTGGAATGCGAGGAATTTACGTAAATGGACGACGAAAGCGGAATGTTGGAAACCTATGTAACTTTGCAAGGTCATGTTCTTCCCAGTATAAATTAAAAGGCACTCTATGATGTGATCACCTCTTTTTTTTTTTTTTTTTTTTAAGTAGTTGATTTCCATCCCGGTCCTGCCGGCCATCTAGTCAGCGGTTTTTCTGGCGTTTTCCGCTGACTCCCTGGGCTTGGGGACGTGAATGCTTAGATGGTTCGCTGTGAAGTCAGACCCCGGACGCACTTTGTCCCTTACCCACATTGCAGCAGAGGAATGGCTAGCTGGCTGCATTAACTTGCCAGTAACCCTCAAAGGCGCATAATCGTATTTGCAGGACTCAACCCGTCGTGGGCGGACGAGATAAAGAGAAAATAGAGAGAGAGAGAGAGAGTTGATTTTCAGAGGAACAAAGTCAAAGTATTTCAGTTCTAAACGTTTAATCCCAATTACTGCTGACGTAGGCTGGCTTGAAAAATAGGAGGAGAGATATGGAATGTTGCAACTGAATATTTGTGGGGAAAACGTTCATGATATTTAGAGGCAGTGGAAATATTCAAAATAAAGTACAAAACCTTACACAAAATGGGAGCTTTGCGGTTGACTTGCTGTACAATTCAACTATGTAAACGCCTTATCTGATAATGGGACTTCACACCAAGAAACAGTAACTTGAAGTTCCGCCCACCTACCCCTTAAAAAAAAAAAAAAAAAAAGAATCACTAACTGTAGTGCTGCTTGGTGCTTGATATCACAAAAATCCATTCACATATCCCGAAAACGGAGGCATTAGAAGATAAAATCTTTCCTTCGTAAAGTCTGTCTATACTAGATTGCATCTTTCCCATGCAAATGAAGAGGAATCAATTAGCGACAGTAGTTGTTCTTTGTTGTTATTTACGCTTTCCAACCGTAGGTTGAAGAAGCGTATATGCTCCAACTTTGTCCGTCCGTCTGTCTGCCCGTCCGCACGATAACTCGCGTAAAAATGGTTCGATTTCGATGAAATTTTAGTATGTGGTAGGGGACCACCTGGGGACGAATCCTATTGAAAATGGACGAAATGGGGTCAGAGTTTAGGACATAGGAGCGGAATCCATTCCATTGTCCTTATGCGTCATAACTTGCGTAAAAATGGTTCGATTCCGATGAACTTTTAGTATGTGGTAGGGGACCACTTGGGAACGAACCCTATGGGAAATGGAAAAAATGGGGTCAAAGGTCATGTCATAATAGCGGGATCAATCGCATTGCCTTTATGCGTCATCGCTCGCGTAAAAATGGTTTGATTTCGATGAAATTTTAGTATGTGGTAAGGAACCACCTGGGGACGAACCCTATTGAAAATGGGCGAAATGGGGTGACAGTTCAGGACATAGGAGAGGGATTCATTCCATCTCCCGTATGCGTCATAACTTACGTAAAAATGCTTCGATTGCAACAAAACTTTATCATGTTGTTCCGGGGGCATACTGAACCAACTCTGTTTAATATTATCGAAATGGGGTGAAAGGTCAGGACACAAAATCGAGATTTGTTCCACAGCCATTATCGTCATAACTTGAGTAATAAGTTGAGTAATGATTTCTGGTATGTTGGGAAGCGTATCATAATCAATACATTGCATGATTTAACTAACTTGTTAACTGGTATCACCAGTTTGGTACAGCCTATGAGTCACGACATTTTGGAGCCTTCACTAAGAAAAATCGACGAAAATATTGCAGTCTCTACTCATTGAAGCAACGGCAAACGAAGATGTACCATCATTGGCTGCCTGTAGAAAGAAAATGTGCAAAGGCGTATGAGTAGCGTCGGGGGAGCACAGGCGAGCATGTGCCTCTTAAACTGAAAAAGTTGAAAAAAACAACAACAACTAGTTGTTCGCCTTTTAGATGTTTATAAAGTGTGACATACAGCCAAGAGAACAACGCTACGCAATAGCGAGCATTGCTACGACTGCTTTCCAGCAGTCATGGCAATCAGTTATTTGATGATGGTTTTCATCATCAGATAACTGCATGATGTGTTTTGAAATGCATATTAGGCATGTAAAAACCTAAGTTATGGCACTAGTGGTAATTTAACGAGAGCATTTTCGGAGAAACTATTTCAACCCCCCCCCTCCCGCTCAAAGAAAAAAAAATATTTTGCACTAATTTGTGCCCCCCCCCCTTCCGAAAAAATTTGGTCACCTTACTCCTATATGATTGAACAGTTAAGTCATAGTCCCAGTTGTCGTCTGAAACTGTTAGGAATAGTCGCGGAGAAGACTTCGGAAAGCACTGAAGCTCAGAACTGAGTATAGCAGAAGGCAATCAGCGCGAGAACTCGTCCAGTCTGATCCGCCATCTGTGAGGATGTGAACATTTCGAGAGCCGCGGATTGGTTAGTGATTCAGACTATCGATGCAAGGTCCCCAGGTTCAAGCCTGAGCTGATCTTTCGGAGATGGTGTGATTTACTAACAATCGCTGAATATCCGCCGTGCATCGGACGAGCACGTTAAGTGACGGCTCCCTGGCTGGACCCACTGGTTAAATGGGTAACCTTTCCTATGTCCCCCTGAAATTCTCTCACTCCTCTATGTGCAATATCGTACTTGTACGGTGGCGCCATCTACTGTACTCTAATCTCACTACAAACTGTTCTGTCAAAGTCGCTAGACTTGCTCTCATTCCTTCCGTTTCTGTGTCCTGCCCAAAAGGCGATCTCGCTGTAGGTGGCTGGGACCTAAACTCTACTCACTGTGGACGGAAGTCCTACAAAAAAAAAAAAAAAAAATACTTGACTTGTGAACATTTCGATGAGGACGCTATATAAGACGATTGAGGGGAGACGCTGTTCCCTATTTCTCCCATACTAACGAGATGGAACAGGATTTGTCGGGTTTTTATTTTTCCGCGGTGAAAGTAGTGCCTGTTAAAAGTAATCTTCTATGGAGGAAAGGATGTTAGAAATGCTTGACAGCGGATTGGAATCAATTCCCCAACAGCTTATGAAATTTAATTTGGCAAATGTAAAATGAAATTTGCACGGTAAGTTTAAAATATAAATAGGAAATAAATTTACGCTAAATATGAGCACGCTGAAATACATTTTGAAGCACGGAAAAAAAATGTACTGTAGAAACCTGTAGTTCAAGAAGAAATATCAGTTTCTAAAAATCACAAGTTTTCAATGCTTTTTTTTTTTTTTCATGGGAATCGGTCACGCCTTATATATAGTAGAAAACACAGATGCTGTACATTTTAAATTGATACTGAAGGTGTTTTAGTCATATTGACAACATTTGAGTGTGAATTTGTTCCTGTATTTTATGTTGTAAAGTATTTATCTTCGTAACATGGGAAAATTGTATTGTTAAAAACTGGAAAATTGTCTCACTTATATTGGTTTCATTGGTGTATTATATATTCTTGTTATTACTAACCTTAGATTATGTGACATATTGTTCATTCTTTTGGGTGTTGTATTGGGATATTGTACAGCAAAAGAGTTCTAATAAATAAATAAATAAAGAGTCAGCGCTCAGAAGGTAGTAAAAATCGCGGATGAATATCGCTTTTGATGATCCTCTGCAAAGTCTTACCTCCACGCGTAAGACACCATAACTTATAGATGGTGAACGTATAGGATATATCTACTCTGTATAGAAAACACAGTGGCAAAGCCCAGGTGTCGTTCTGCTTCAGGAAAAAATGTCGTGATTTTGCAACAGTGCATTGAACACTGTTTCAAAAACCTTATATCCTTTTGTTTTAACAACTTAAATTGGCAAAAAACCTTTTTATTTTTATAATGTATGTAAACATGTGCAATACAGTGACATTCTAATAAATCTTTTACTCATCGTCTTTTTCTTTTGGCGCTCGTGTTACCAGTGCCGGCTTTAACGCGGTGCGCCGGGCACCAAATTCAGGGCGAGATTTCCCATTTCCGCAAGAATATCGATTTTTACCCCCCCCTCTGAGGGCTCAATTCCGCATGAGTTTAACGAAGCAATTACCCATGGGCTTTATTGCCAGAAGTTTCTGTGGAAGTTTCTGTTAATTTCAATGAGCGAAGATTTGCAAAAAAGCAAAGGGCCGCCCTGCCCTGGTGGCGCAGTGGTCAAAGCGATGGCTTCTGATCATTCGTTCGAGAAGGGTCGGGGTTCGAATCCCGGTGAGGCATGGATGCTGTATTTGTTTTACGGCGCTGGCTCTCTCCCTTCCCTGGAACCAGTGGCCCAAAATTTGGGGACCGGCAACTGCTTATAGCCCACTGAGTTGCTCATGGTGTTCGCTAAACCTACAATTAAAAACAACAACAACAACAAAAAAAAACCCCGAAGAATTTAATCGTTCGCAAATCTTAAGAATATAATTTTACAAAAATTATCGGACCGTTGTTGTCGAAGTTGGAATCCCTGAATTTTTACGTGCATTCGTTTCTGTGGAAGCGCGTACTGTGCATACTGTATATGTTGTCAACGATAAAGTATTTGTTGTCTACAGTATATGTTTTATGTATTGTATATGTTGTATTAATGAGATGTTTCTGTGGAAGTGCGTACTGTGTATGTTCAGTCAATGAGAAGGTTCATAACGGATGAATAATAATCTCTCTACTAGACAGAGTAAATTTTATTTCCTTGCTAGAGGTGGTGTGGAATTGGGCTATCAGATTGGGGGGAGGGGGTTAAATCGGTATTCTTGCGGAAATGGGCAACCTCCTTTCAAGGGCCAAGTCGAACTTTTCTTTTTTGGTGGGTGTGTGGGGGTAAGCGTATATGAAAAATACCGTGCGAATATTGGAATTCAAGACGATGAAAGGTCTCGCTGTAACTGGAACAATCCATATCACCACAATAGAGATCTAGGCATCGAAATGATGGCGTACCCTCCTTGTTCACAGGATCTGGCACCGTGTAACTTCCACCTGTTCCCTGAAGTGAAAAAAGAACAACTTCGTGGGCGTCTGTTTGCATCAAATACACCACATGTCATGGAAGGGCTTCGAATACACCTTCCGGAAGTTGATAGAAAAGTGGGACCGGTGCATTCAGGTAAGGGAAAAATACTTCGAAGGTATGTAAGTGAAACAGAGCCGTAGCCAGGGAGGGGTTTTGAGGGTTGAAACCCTCCCCGAAATGTTTAAAATGTCTCAAAAATAAAATAATTATTTTATAAATTTTTACTAGCAAATCGACAGAGCTCTTTATTTATTACACGCACACGTCCAATCACCAAATCCACCAGCGTCGCCAAATAATGATTCTGTCACACACGTCAGAGATGAATTTGTGGAAAAGGAAATGGAACACCATACCGAGAAATGAACGTCCTATAGTGTAGCCACCGAAGCATTGTCTCATAGTAACAAAAATCTTTTCCCGAATGTTCATTTCCTGTTAAAGGTGTTCAGTACTCTTCCTGCTTCAACTAGTTCTCCCGAACGAACTTTTTTAGCCCTCAAGCGTTTGAAAACATGCTTACGAAACTCTACAGGACAAGAGAGGTTAACTGTCTTAGCTCTTATGAGATGTCATCAATAGATTTGTTGAAGAAAAAGGACGACGGCTAGCCTTCGTGCAATAGGCAAACAGATAGGTGCTGCTTTGAACTTTGTGCTACTGCATTTCATTACAAGTAGCTGCATATGTGCTAATACACTCATCGTCAAAAAAAAATAGTTGCACCCAAAAGGGCGTGTCGGATTGCAATGCTATTCGGGAGGAAGGTAATGGTTCTCAGGAACAATAAATGATTAAACAATGAGACTGATAATAAGACTGAAACCGATGCAGAATATCTGAAGTAATATACACTGAGTGGCCGCTTTATTATGACCACCTGACAGTTTTAAGCAAAGAGCTAAGGGGGCGACCCGGTGACACAGTGGTCTAAACGATGGCTTGCGTTCGAAAACCGTGAGGCATGGATGTTGTGTTTGTCTTACGGCACTGGCTCTCACCCTTCCCTGGAACCAGTGGCCCTAAATTAGGGACGGGCGACTGCTTATAACCCATTAAGTTCCTCGCAGTGGTCGTTAAACCTCCAATCAAAAAAAAAAAAAAAAAGTATAAAAAGGGAAAGCAGTGCTTGCGACAGTAGTAGAAGTGATTTTTGGGTGAACGAGATGGGTAAAAAATGCGATTTGACGGACTTTCAACGTGGGATGATTGTAGGAGCTAGGAGCCATGGTGCGAGTATCACCGAAACCGCCGCATTCGTGAAATGTTCCAGAGTAGCTGTTGTTAAAGTGTTTAAAGACTGGATTGTCAGCCCAAAAACTGGGTCTCTACGTGCAACGTGTGGTCTTCATCGACTAGTGAGGGCAACAGTGAAGCAAATTACAGATCATCTTAATCAAGGATCCCCTCAAATGATCTCTGCACGCACTGTTCGCCGTACACTGCATTGGATGGGATATGCCAGCCGAAGGCCTGTTCGAACACCTTTGCTGTCTGCAATTAACAAGAGAAAAAGTCTACAGCTCGCACAGGGGCACAAGGATTGGACAGTCGATAATTGGAAACAAATTATGTGGTCCAATGAATCACGTTTCCAGTTGCACCATGCCGATGGCCGAGTGAGAATTTGGCGGAAACAGCACGAAAGCATGGACCCCAATTGCATTGCTACAACCCTTCGAGCTGGTGGAGGCAACGTTATGGTTTGGGGAATGTTTTGCTGACATGCTTTGGGCCCTTTAATTCGTGTTGATCAACGTCTGACTGGCACATCATATCTAAACATCGTTGCGGATCAAGTGTATCCTGCCATGTGGATGGTTTATTCCAATGGCGATGGCTACTTTCAACAAGATAATGCGTCCTGACATAGCGCTCGTATTGTACAGGATTGGTTTCAGGAACATGCCGGTGAGTTTACTTTGCTTAGGTGGCCCCCACAATCTCCAGATCTCAACCCCATTGAGAATTTGTGGGATGAAGTTGAACGAGCCATCAAACAGCTGGATCCACAAGCCCGCAATCTCACACTCCTGGAAAGTGCTATTCATCAAGCATGGTCTCAGATTCCACAAACCACCTATCAACATCTCGTGGAGTCCATGCCACGAAAAATCGACGCAGTATTAAAGGCAAAAGGTGGCCCAACGAAGTACTGAGTGAGTGGTCATAATAAAGTGGCCACTCAGTGTATAATCCCAAGCCCCCTTCGTCCCTAAGGAAATCGTAGCGGCTCCTCTGCTGAGGGCATATTCGTACAAAATAAGGCCATGCACCGACCATAGTATAGATCTAAGTTGCAGCAATTCTGTTATTTGGCTGTGCTAGGTCGCTCGATGTAGATAGTTAAACCGCATTGAACAATGTCGTTCGCCTCTTTTGTTAAAATCGTTCCCAGTTTTTTAAAGATTTCGGATTATTGTGTCGCAGCGTTACCTGAACTACTTGTGCGGTACTTTCTCCAATCCTGTCAGTGCTAGACAGGCACTTATGTGCATTAGCGTTTAAGAGCTGCACTTAAGCAGTCCTAGCAATATCGTTCGTCTTGACAAGTGGGAAATGCTTTTCATGATGTGGTTCGCGTGATGGGATTCTCTGAAACATGCTCCGTAGCAGCAGCAGCAGCAGCTTCTGTCGTCGTGACCCCTACAAGGTAAGGTCGTGACAATGACCCATACTTTTTTGATGCTGCACCGAGACCGGTTTCGGTTTTGCTCGGCGGCCATTTCCCTTTCTCTTCTGGGTGTTGTTAGCTGGTCTGGCTCTCGTCTGTACAACCTCCGCTGTAGCAGCACGAGCGACCCACCAATCCACTGCCCTTCTGATGACGACACAACAGGACGCGGAGGCATTTATAGTATCACTTTTGCTGCTGCACTGCATGTATGTATGTATGTATGTGTGTGTGTCAAGCTCTGCCCCCCCTCCCCTACTCCCCTCGAGCTCACTCTCCCGTGCTGCAGGCTTCACTGGTTTTGAAAAAGAATGTGCTCTTTGTTTGCCATTAATTCCCGTTATTAAATGCTAATTTGGGTCAGCGTTCTGTTTCCTACGACTTTAGCTCGCCGTTTAAATATAGTTTTAATTTTTCTATCGAAGGCTTGCAGCTGGGAATTGTTGCTGGAAGTGGTTTATTTTTAATGCGTGATGTTGATTCCGGAATTGTGTCACCCTTTTTGTGATATTCCGGTGCAAATAATGTCGTCTTCTCTCCGCAAGAAAAGAGCACCGCCTATTATAAATTATTTCTTCTCTAGTACTACAGTACAGTTATTTTGAAGCTGGAACATTCGGAGAAAGTCACGAGAAGTTGTGATTTGCCGTTTTTCATTCCTATCCTCTCAGTCATTCGTGACTATATGGTAGAGTTTTGTTGTTGTTGTTGTTGTTTTTGTTTTTATAAACATCGCCTCTTGTAGGATTTTCCCACACTCCCTTCAAGGAATATTTACACTACATAAATCATAAAATTTCCCATCGTGGGTTAATTAATACGCGAACACGCAAGTGAGCTCCGTACGTGCCTGCACTCCAACAAAAGAGTTTATTCTGAGAATTCTGTTATCAGCAGTATCCTTATCTTTGAGTTTCACACGGCCCGTGACCCTTGTATTGGAGTTTCAAGTATGCTACTATTACCTTTTCACTAACAAACGAACATTGTTTTCTTGGAATTTTAGAAACCCTATCGCGCTAGTTTTTGTGATTCCAAAATTCATAGTGTCACTGAAAATGTATGCATTATATCTTCTCTCCGGGAAATTTTCATCTGATAATCGTATTAAACTTGTACTGAATTTGCGGCGAATTATTGTTTTCCTGTTAGAAGTATTAATAAAAGTTTAAAAAAAGGATTACGAGACTCTTTATGAAAGCAAAATAGAGGGGGGGGGGGGGACTTCTTGTCGGAAGTTGAAACTGACGAAAATAATACCATTGGTAATGAAGAATTTTTGTGATCAAGAACCACGCAAGAAATCGTGTGACTTCCAAAGCGGAAGAAGCAGTTTTCCTTCCTGTCCGCGAATGGAAGATATGTATACCAAAACAACTGTTTTTCTTTGTAAAAGATTCACACCTACTGAACGTAAATTCCACTTAGGTAAAGATGTCTTTGAAAGCAGTTGTCGCAAAAGTTAAGCTTTGTATATATTAATTTTTGTAAGAAGTAAATATTCCTTTGGAGCTGCTGAATTAGAATAACACTGAATTATAACTTCAAAAATATGCTTTCGAAAAAGAAATGTCTTTACTCTCGATGTACAGTTCAATAGCTTGTAATACAGACTGACCCCACGCGCGGTCACGAGTTCGTGTGATTCGACGCGCGTGCTCTAGGACTAAAAATTAAGTTCGACAGATCATTATTGTCAACCATTATGAATCCACTGCTGGACGAAGATCTCCCCAAGTTTCCTCTACAACGGTCTGTCTTGTGCCAATCTCCTCCATGTTACTCCCGCAATACTTTCGAATTTCATCCACCCATTTCCCATGTGGTCTTCTTCTGGGTCTTTTCCTGTCCCTTGGAAAAAAAATTTCGGCTGTTCATCGATGGTCTGTCATTCTGGAAATATGCCCAGACCATTGCCATTTCAGGGATTTTACTCTGATCATGATGTCTTCCACTCTTGTCATTTTTCTGATCCACGAGTTCCTCTTCTTATATCTGATTCATCGAACCATATAATTTGTTTCCAATTATCGACTGCCCAATCCTTGTGCTCCTGTGCGAACTGGAGACATTTTCTCTCGTTAACTGCAGATAGCAAAGGTGTTCGAACAGGACTTCGGCTGCCATATCCCATCCGATGCAGTGTACGGCGAACAGTGCGTGCAGAGATCATTTGAGGGAATCCTTGATTAAGATGGTCTGTAATTTGCTGCACTGTTGCCCTTCTGTTGTCTGTTACCAGTCTGGACACTCTCCGTTCAGCCCGAGCAGTCAATAGTCGGTGACAACCACACGTTGCACGTAGAGACCCAGTTTTTTGGCTGAGAGTTCAGTCTTTAAACACTTTAACAACAGCTGCTCTGGAACATTTCACGAATGCGGCGGCTTCGGTGATACTCGCTCCATGGCTCCTAGCTCCTACAATCATCCCACGTTGAAAGTCCGTCAAATTGCATTTTTTGCCCATCTCGTCACCCAAAAATCACTTCTACTAATGTCAGAAGCACTAAGCTTTCCCTTGTTATACTAGCCTCGCCCTCTGGTGGCAACAGCGTGCAGCCATAGATCATTTGCTTAAAACTGTCAGGTGGTCATAATAAAATGGCCACTCAGGGTATATATAAATACAAATTATCTCGCTCTCCTTCTCTCTAAGAGTCCGGGCCCGAATCTCTGCTCATACACGAGACTGACGATAGAAATAAAAAGCTGAACTTTTTAACCACACGTGTGAGAAGTAAGAAGGTGCTTGCAAAAACAGCCATATATCTACACTGAAGTGTCACAAAAACTGGTACAAACGAGCTTACGCAAAATACATAGCAACGTCCCCTATGCGCGTACTCGGTTGCGTCCGCCAGTGCGTATATAAAGCGATAGACATCCTTGCCAGCTGTCAGAGCTGTTTTCTGCATGAGAATGACAAGTAATAACGATTTAAGCGATTTTCAACGCGGTGTCATAGTTGGCGCTCGTGAGATGGGCTATAGTATTTCGGAGGTAGAAACGAAGTTCAAATTTTCACAGACGAACATTGCAAGGGTGTACCGTGACTACAAGAATTCCGACAAAACCTCCAAGTTACGATACCAATGTGGCCGTAAAAGGACATTGGGTGAACGCGACCATCGTCGGCTGTCAAGAATCGTTTCAAGCGATAAACGTGCAACATTCTCGCAGATATCATCGGAATTCAATGCTGGAGTCTCAACAAGCATCAGCGTCCGGACTGTGCAACATACCCTGCACAATATGGGCTTTGGAAGCTATGCACCTCGCTTGGGCACGGCAACACCGCCACTGGACACTTGATGACTGGAAACAAGTAGCCTGGTCTGACGAGTCGCGTTTCCAACTGTATCGGACAGATGGAAGGATTCGTGTGTGGCGCAAACCCCATGAAGCCAGGGATCCCGCCTGTCAACAGGGAACTGTACCGGCTGGTGGTGGTGGGGCTGCGTAATGGTATGGGGTGTGTTTAGCTGGACTTCACTGGGACCCTTGGTACGTCTACAAACGTCTGTGACCGGCCAACGCTATGTGCGTATCCTTTCTAACGAGGTACACCCGTTCATGCCCTGCATTCATGCTGATGAGTTAGGCCTGTTCCAACAGGACAATGCACCTCCACATAAGTGTCGGGACGCCACATTATGGTTAGAGGAGCATTCATCTGAGTTTGGGATGTTGTCATTGCCATCCAAGTCCCCAGATCTGAACGTGATAAAACACATTTGGGATTCCATGCAACGCGCTATCGAACACAGGAATCCGGGACCTCGGAATACACCCGAATTGTGGAACACTCTGCAGGAAGTATGGTGTGCATTGCCTACAGCATATTTCCAGAAGCTAGTGGAGTCCATGCCCCGTCGTATTTCTGCAGTCCTGCGCTCCCGTGTGAGACCTACCAAGTATTAGACTGGTGTACCAGTTTTTCTGGCACTTCAGTGTATATATTACATTTTACAGAAAAACAGAATAAAAGTAACATCGCGGAGAAAAAGAAATTATGATTATTAGCGAAATCTGTACGCTCTCTCCGATTTCCGTTTAAGGAAAGTTTTCCTCCATTTTGAAGCTGCAAAACAAGTATTTATGGAATAAAATTATATTTAACAACACTACTGGGTAGGAAAAGCATCGTGAGAAAAAAGGATTACAATTGCGGGAGAAACCTTTACTCTGTCTAACTTCCATTTCCAAAAGTTTTGAAAGTCGGAATTCCTCCCATGGATGAAAAACGACCCCACCACCATCACTACCACTACCAATCCCTTCTAAATTTCTGTTCAGTTCTGCATCGATCTCGAGAACCATCGAAATGACGATGGAAAAGGCGGAATTATTCGAATCCACTGAAGAATCTCGTGCCTGAAGACCGCAGAGAAATTTTCGCGTCAAATTCCGTTTTCGGAACTTTTCTTCCATTTTCAAGCTGAAATGCAAATATTTATGGACTCCAATTATATTTAATAATAATACTGCGCAGAAGAAGCATCGCGAGAAAAAGAGATCACGATCACGGGAAAAATTCTCACTCCGTTTAACTTCCGTTTTCGGAATTTTTGAAAAACGAAGTATTATCCCCAGACTAAAAAACCACCCCCAGCCCAACTAATCCTCCAAAATTTCTCTTTAGTTTTGCATCGATCTCGAGGATAACCCAAATTATGGGGGAGGGGAGGAAACTGAATTCCGCGAATCCGCGAAATAATCTCGTGTATGTCTGCTTCGGGCTCGGGCTCAGTCCGTCTCAGCTCTAACACACACACACACACACACACACACACACACACACACACACACACACACACACCTGGATCTAGCAAGTTATTCCAGTGGTAAACCAACAAGATGACATGCCAATCACTAATGGTTTAATAGTGCACGATATAAGTGTTAGCAGAATGCCACCTTCAGCATTTTTCTTGCTGCGAATGCATTTTCTGAATCGCTTTTCAAAATTTTGGGTTTTTGTTATGAAAATGGTACAGCACTTGAACAATTTTTTTTTTAAAAGAAAAATGTTCTATTTATTTACCTAAATCGAATTTTAACGTCGTGACATGCAGTCTACCCTCCTTAACTCCCTTCCTTCGAGTCAGCGACTTTGCACTCCTCACCTCCAAAGGAGTCGTCAGCGACGCCCCACTCCCTCAGACTCCACTTTTCGGGTTGAAATCCCCTGCTTAGTAGAGCAAACAGCAACACAATTAGTAATAACCCCTTTCAGTGAATTTCTATCCACCCTCCTGATTCACCCTAGCCAGCATACAAACATGAAGAATGTCTTAAATATAATTCATGATTCGTCTTATATATAATTCATTGTATTTATATATAATTCATCGTCAGGACAAATCATGGTTCAAACATGATTCGTCCTGATGATGCCGAGCCAAACTATAGCCGAGAAACTATAGTCGATGTTAATAAAACATTTAATTGTGAATAAACGTTGATAATTTATTCTAAATGAAGAATTTCTACTTCCATGAAAAGAAAGCTTAAATTGAGAACAATTATATTTTACTGGCTCTGGTGATGCTATTTTGATAATCTTTCTTGGAGAAGTAAACAACGCACTTCCCGGGGGAGGGGGGGGACGTACGGTTCTCCGACGAAAAACATGAGACTCAATACAGGGTAATTCAAAATAATTGCCCCTATTACAAATGACAATACCTGGTTTATAAACATAGGTCACATTCTTGCACAATAAAGAAGGAAGTTTAGAATTTTCTTTCCATACCTTACAAATGTTCTATGTGAATCCCCTGAGTCACGTGGACAACATCTAAACGGTAATCCATTTCACACCATACATTATGAAGCATGTCCGTAGTCACTGATGACAGTGCAAGCTGAATGCACATCTTTAGTTCGTGCAGTGCTCCCGGCAAAGGTGGGATATGCACACGGTCTTTGACATACCCCCACAAAACGAAGTCGCAAGGAGTAAGATCCGGAGACCTGGGGGACCACTTGCAGAAAACCCCGTCGTCCTGTCCAACGGACAGCTCACTTTCCTACGTCATCACAACAGTAGGTTCCAATAAAATTCTAAACTTCCTTCTTTCTAGTGTAGGGATATCAGCTGTCTATTTATCTTCATTAACACGTTATTGCCATTTGTAATCGGGCGATCATTTTGAATTACCCTGTATTACTTGGCTATATTTAAAGTTGTCAAAAAAATAAATAAATAAATAAAAATAAAATAAAAATGGCGCATCTTGAACTGGTTGGGCAAGAAGAACCCCCTTAGCGACGTCTCTGGACGTCAATACCACTGAATGAAACAAGCCGTAAACGAAAAACGGCATTTTTCAGAAGCTAGCATCCCATTCAGTCTAAGAAATATCATCATTAGTTCTCAAGCCATACTACGCGATGAAGGTCACCCCAAGTCTCCTACTCATACCCCACGTGCTGAATCTTTTCGTGTCTCTCGGTATCCTGGCTAATACTTCAGTTGTGCGCAGCTTCTGCATGACTTTTTGATGCTGCGCATCTTTCCCGACAGCAGTAAAAAGTAAATCCCAAGCATAAAATTTCGATGTAACGAAAATGGGTAACAGAAGTAGTCAAGAAACCCTTGTTGAAATCTGTTTTTTGAATGATGTTCCATTAAGTGACGCAACAATAGTTAATTTCATTGTTCCTCAAGCATAAATTTTACGAAACTGTCGCCGATCATTATTTCACCACGATTTACATAAACGTAATAATATTTCACTGTAATCTGCGGGAATCACATGAACGCCATGATAAAAAAATGTGATAAAAGCAGTGATGTAGTTAAAAGAATGCGCCTTAGCGGTGAATGTGTTAGGTGAAACAAACCCAAAAAGAAGGATCTTAAAATTTTCAAAAGAAATTTAGAATTTTTATTTTTTTTATCAGTTAATGTTTTTATTAGCAATTATTGGTAAATATTATCAACTTTTATTAAAATCGCTTAATTGGAGCAATTTTAAATAAAAGCTAAAAGTTACGTGGGAGTCAGATGCTGAGAATGTTAAGCGTTTCCCCTTTAAATACTGTTCTGTATAGTTCCAAATATTCAATGTGAATAATATAAATTAGTCACACTAAATACATGTAACTTATATTGCGCTCTTATTAGCATTATGGGGTGGGAATGGCGGATATCTTCTGCGTTTCTTTTTTTGTTTCTTTTCGGATGTAATGACAAAAAATAGCTTCGTACATATACAGAGTGTCCGAGAATTATTGGACACATTACAAAATTATATAAAACAAAACGTTAAACAGATAGAAAGAAACTGACTGTAATAACTTACAATGTAACTACACAAGTTAATAAATTTCGATGTGAGATCCCTTGGTTGCTCGTAGTACGTCCAAGCGATATTCGATGATTTTTTTTTTTTTTTGTTTGGAGGTTTAACGAACACCATGAGCAACTCAATGGGCTATAAGCAGTCGCGATACTCGATGTCATGCATTGGCAAGCATCTGAGGAGTTATGGAATTAAGAGCAGCTGTGATACGCTGCTTCAGTTCCTGCAAATCAGTACAATTAGACACGATCCTTCACATAACCCCACATGAAATAATCCAATGGAGTTAGATCTGGAGAGCGAGGAGGCCACGGAAATGGGACCACCACGTCCAATCCATCTGTTGGGGAAATGCTCATTTAGGCACTTACGTGCACACGTTGACCAATGCGGAGGCGCACGCGCCGTCTCGTTGGAAAAAGACGTTGTCATATCTTTTGATCTGGGGTATAGCGAAATTTTCTATCATATCCAAGTAAATGTCACCATTTATGGTTTTTTCGCAGAAGAAGAAAGGGCCAATCACTTCTCTTTTTGATAGGGCGCACCACACATTAACTTTTGGAGAATCACTTTTCAGTTCAATAGCAGCATGAGGCTGTTCACTGCCCCGTATCCTACAGTTGTGACGATTCACAATACCTGATACATGAAATGTGGATTCATCAGTAAAAATTACAGTACTGAAAAAGTTTTCGTCGTTTTCCACTCGATTCAGTATATCCACAGCGAAATCGTATCGCAGAGTGTGATCAAATAAATACACACTTGCCGTGGATCAGGAACATCAAGTAGAAGTCATCGCTCTTTCCACGTTTCATTTACGCGCATCTTTTGCACTATTTGAATTTTATAAGCATGAAACTTTAATTTCTTGTGCAAGATATCGTGAACTGTCGATTTCGGAATGCACAGTTCTCTGCTTGCTTTACGAACGGATTTCCTGGGGCTTCGTCGGAAACTTCCCATTAACTTGGTCAACCGTCTCACCGCTGACGCTAGACCTACCAGCTCCCCCACGATGTTCCACATTGCCAATTTCTTTAAACTGTTTCATCCACCGCTTAATTGAATTCGTTGATTGAGGATTATAACCATACTCTAAACGGTACCGTCTTTTAACTTTAATGACAGATTTTAACTCCGCAAGCCACTACTGATTGCGCATTTCTCATACATTCCTCATCAGGCCACACCTAGCGCCATCTACCGGATTCTGGGAATAACAATTCTGCAAAACAAAAACACAGAAACCGTGTTAGTAATACGTGACATAGAAAAACAGACAATACTCATAGTATTTTTTGTACATAATTTTGTAATGTGTCCAATAATTTTCGGACACCCTCTATATAGAAGCTATTTTTGTCATTATATCAGGAAAGGTAAAAAAAAAAGAAACATGGTTGTCTATATAATGACGTCGTGTCCAGACACTTCCATGGTCCTGCCCGCTCCCCGAACATGTCCCCTATCGAGCAAGCGTGAGACCAGTTGAAACGCCAGCTGCCGCAGTGCCGCACTATCCGGGATTTGGAGCACAACGTCCGACACGTGTGGGCCAGTCTGCCGCAGGACATCAGGCGTCTGTTCGCCTCCATGCCGGACCGTATTGCAGCATGTATCGCTGCACGAGGCGGTGCGACGCGCTATTGAAGATGACCGGAATGCGTGCCACAGATCCCTCTGTGATTGTCCTGCAGTTCTGTTTTTACTATCATGTGTATCATTCATCTGTATCATTACGTCCATAAAATTTCAGTTCAATCCGATGCTTCCTTCTCGGTGCGCAAATTTCATTGTCCGTGAGTGTATAATAACTGACCTTTTCCATTATCTGGTGGGCAATATATTTCGCAGCTGTAGGTTCACAGTCTGAAGAACAGCAATGACCGCTCCTCTTATTGTGTAACAAGTTTTATTAAAGCAAAGTTGGGGCATGCGCATATGATTCCTGTGGAAAATGGTAGCTCATACACACGATGAGGCATCAAAATGGCAAGTTGCAGTGATAACAGGCGATAAGCCTCGCCTCGCAGGCCTAGTCCAATCGGGAGGGCATCCCTCGACGGAGGGGAAAGACGTGATTTTGCATCTAGAAACACCTTAACCACCGCGTACGAAGAAATTGAAAACCATTTAAAACTGTGATCATGATAAGCCTTAGCGCCGCTAAGCCTACAGAAAAAGTGCCTTAGCCGCTATAGGTGCAAATTAGCACTCGCCACATGGCGATTAACTGACAACTTTGGCGATTAAATTTATTTCAGTGGTCGCCAGTTTGGCCATTTGTCATTTTTAGTGCCAATTTACAAATTATAATAATTCAGAAGTAAAAGGACTTGAAACTAGTCCTAACTAAGGATGGACAAAAATCCTCTATGTTTTTGGACATCGAAGTTTTGCCAATAATCGGTGTTTTAAACCTCGATGTTTCAGAAGCCGATACATCGAGGTTTCATGACCGATGTTTAAAACTGGTAAATAATATTTTCTTTTCATGTCGTGAATTGGATGTTTGGTCGCCGATGTTTCGTCGGCAAAATCGAGTTATTTTCCTCGTTACTGCAGGAACCAACACATCGAAAAAACATCGAGGTTTCCACCGATCCATTGAGCGTCCCCAAATGCATTGCTACAACCCTTCAAGCTGGTGGAGGCAACGCTATGGTTTGGGAATGTTTTCCTGGCATGCTTTGGGCCCTTTAATTCGTATTGATCAACGTCTGACTGGCACATCATATCTAAACATCGTTGCGGACCAAGTGCATCCTGTAATGCCATGTGGATGGTTTATCCCAATGGCGATGACTACTTTCAACAAGATAATGCGTCCTGCCATAGTGCTCGTATTGTACAGGATTGGTTTCAGGAACATGTCGGTGAGTTTACTTTGCTTAGGTGGGCCCCCACAATCTCCAGATCTCAACCCCATTGAGAATTTGTGGGATGAAGTTGAACGAGCCGTCAAACAGCTGGATCCACAAGCCCGCAATCTCACACTCCTGGAAAGTGCTATTCATCAAGCATGGTCTCAGATTCCACAAACCACCTATCAACATCTCGTGGAATCCATGCCACGAAGAATCGACGCAGTATTAAAGGCAAAAGGTGGCTCAACGAAGTACTGAGGAGGGTGGTCATAATAAAGTGGCCACTCAGTGTATGAATGTGATTTTATATAATTTAGCATTCACATGAGGCACTCTATAATCGGTAAATGGAATTTTTCGGCGACTGGTTCTGGTTGGGGAGGGGACATCCGAGATGGGTTTTTATTCCGGGCTTGGGTAAAAAATGCCATGGGGCGCGCATTACTGTGTTTCTGCAGAGAAGAAAAAGCTTTTTCAAGAACTATAGATATTGAATAGTTGATAGCTGGCCGATATAATTTACCCCCTATCTCCACGCAGTAGCTCCCTGCTAAATCTATACAGCAACGTACATATTGTAGCGCATTATGGTGCGATAATCTTAGCATTATTTGAGTAGCATACAATTGCAACACCTCTCGATCATTTTGGAATCCCGGCCGCCCGAAGCACTTCAGGTGGAAACGAACGGTCAAAGAAAATCGTACAGTTACACTGTAAAAATAGAGGTCCCTTCCAACCATTCGCTATTTGAGAAATATATTGATTAATTGCAGGAGGAGAAGAGAGTGGAAGTGTGGAAGAGATGTTTTTTTTTTATTAATGGTTAAACAGGTTAGCCAGTTTTCGGGCTCGGGATCTATCTTGCAGTATAAAATTCGAGCTCGGACGGGCTCGGGCTCCGAAAATTGAGACCGAACTCAGCTCCAGTGTGTGTGTGTGTGTGTGGGAGAGACGCTAATTTTCTTTGTAGTCAGAAGTAAAAAGCATTAAAAATGATTTCTTTCAGTTTTTCGTAAATTAAGTCGCGATCAAACCTGCCCCAGCAAAAATAAAACTCCCCCACCCTGGTTTCAAAGTCTAGTGACATCCCCGGCAGCGTCTAAAGCGCATGTCATGGGGATTTTCACATGATGTTGTTTCTGATTAAGTGGCTATGCACGATTTTTTCTGTTTCTTTTTTTTTAATATCTGTGTTCTGTCCCCTTAAGCCTGTGCTTTCTCTAGTGGATAAAACTGAGTATTTGAAGCTGGCCAAGTAAGATAGATACTTTTTAAAGTAAGGTGACGTTGGTTGTGCTCTTTTGACTGTAGGTGTCTCTGTCTGTAAAACTTCTTTCTTGTGATGCTTTGACAGTTTTGAAATACTAATTCTTGCGAAGGGAAGTTCCATTCGTATTATGTACTCCGTTTTTATATATTTTCCTCTTAAACTTTTATATTCAACTCAGCTGTGGAAAAACCAGTTTTATTTCGTTTTAGAACTGCCTAGTGGGGAAATGTGGATGGTTCTTTTCTTCCCCCGCCCCTCCCAACCTTCCCTCTCTTTCTCCCATCCATTACAGAATTTCTGGGAGAGACCTAATTTGATCCACAAGCACAACAATGGCGTTGGTTGGGGGTTGGGAGCAGAAGCAGCTGGTGTGTTCGTCGGATTCGGGAAGCAACGTCATACCGGAAGTTTAGAATTTACAGGGGGATGCCGTGGGAAAGTGCTGTCGTTGTATATAGGACAGTGATGAGGACTGAGGAGAAGAAGGGTCACTGGTTTGAAAATGCAGGGAACTGAATAAAGAGTCGGAGAGCTCTTTTTTTTTTTTTTTCTTTCACGTCGCATGTCAAAAGGTTGCCCTATGAAACAAGGATAGGAATTTCTTTTTTTTTAATTCTCAGATGGAATGTTAGGCTGAAGTGTTAAAATGCGTTGCACGTATACTTTATACCCCACCAACAATAAAAAAAACAACTGAAAAACGTGGTGGTTGGATCATGCATATATGAATTTTTAATTCAATTGTTGTGCACATCATCTAACAGGTAACTTCGCAACTTTTCATAAGGTTGGCCGAGAGGGAGTTAGTTATATAGATTACTCGTGGATTAAGGAACTTTTAATTTAACAACCCCCATCCCCGCGAAAAAGATTCTTAAAAGAAAAGCTGAAATTAACAGAAGAAATGAGGTATTTTTTTTCGACTGGATTGATATTTTCCAGTTTATTCATCCGTATATTCTTCTTGTAATGCTGTATGAATTTCTTCAGTCATTTTTTTTTTTTTCTAAATTTTAGGTACATGCTATTGCTAACATGATACCAAATAATTATGAGGATTAGGATTCGAACACTTATTTGTACATGAACTCCATTCTTCTTTCCTTTTGTGTGAACTTGAGTGTTACGTTTTCACAAAAATGTTTCTTTCGAGAGTACTTTTTCATATTTAAAAATAATGTTTTTCTCTATTAACAAAACAGCCAAGTTGCTCGAATGTACACGTCCTTGTGTGGCTCTAAGATATATCTTGATTCTTTTTAATACAGAAAAACTTTCGGCAGTTGCTGTTGTTGATGGGAAGTTTAATATTAGATCTGCTAATTTGTACTCCTGAATAAACACTATGTTCAATTATTCAATTTAATGTAACAAGTAATGTTTCTTACTGATTTGTTTTGTATTCATCAAGGGAATTAAACACCTTCAGTTCATTTTTTAATCGAGCTGTATCAAAATTTGAAGCATAGAGTTCTTTAAGCTCTGATAGTAGATGTTCTGGGAAGCTTTCACAAAATTTATCAAAACAGTTCGAATCCAACAAAGCCACGAATTTAAGATATAATATCACTGATTTTAATTCACTGACACTTCACACAAACTAAACACCTCTTGCGAAACACGCGCTGTTAAAAGCGGAAACATAGAGAGACTGAGGTAGTCCGAAGTCTTCGTTTTTTCGGAGCGAACCCTTGGCCAAAGTAATGCCCACTCACGAGCTCCGTAGCTCATTCATGTTGTCATGGAAACGCTGGTAGTAGATAGTATTGAAGCTCTTCGCATCAGAACAGCGAAGTCTCTCGAAGACCTACACTGGTGTGCAAAAATTAAGGACGAAGAGGAGAAATTAGCATAACAGCGGAACGAGCAGGCAGAACGGACCGAAAGACCACTCAGGAGATAGACTAGGGTCCGATACGGTAGGGCATGCGCATATATGCAGCATGACGGTGGGGGGGGGTTGGAAGAGTATAAAGCACACGGGCGGTGTACGCTCAGCAATTCGGTGAAAGCTATTGCACGATGTACATCGGTTTGAACGACGTCGAGTTGCTGCCATCTTGTGAGATGGCCAACAGGCAATCCAGTAGACGACATCTGGATGACTTTACCCGACTTCGCGTCATTGGGAAGTTGGAAGAAGGTTGAAGTGTGACTAGTGTGGCCGAGGAGTTCGGGATCGCTCACAGCATCGTTTCACGAGCTTGGAGAGCATTTCAAACGACAGGAACAGCTGTCCGAGAGTTTAGCAGTGGTCGTCCACGAGCAACCACGGCGGCGGACGACCTAAAGGATGGAACATCATTCCTGTTACAAGAAACATTTTATTGTCCTACAGACGAGAAGAGACATACGGCAGACAGCGGGAGAAATCGCAAGGCACATGCAACAGACAACTGGACGTCCGTTATCGCGTTTTACCGTAGCCAGGAGGCTGCACAAAGGTGGTCTATATCGATTCTAGGGGTTGCTAGCATGCATTTTTGATTGGTCGCATGATGTGAATCATGTCAGTTTGGCGGCCAATTTGAAATATTTGCCATTACAGAAAAATGCATTTTCGTTAACATCTTCAATATCAAATTACTTAGAGCATCCATTTTTTCACTAGACATTGATTTCCATGGTCTACAAACACGATAGGAACCGTCAAAAGACCATAGCAAATTTAAAAATGGCCGACATCCGCCATTAAGCAAAAATCGATTTTAATTTATATCTACACTACTAATGGACTTAGAGCGTTCATTTTTTTTTTCCAGACGTATGTTTTAAGGGTCCTTCAATGCAATAAAAATAGTCTGATGCTTATTAAGGCTTTAAAAATGGCTACCAGCACTGTATCATTTGAGCCGCAAAGAGGTAAAACATCATTCCTGTTACAAGAAACATTTTATTTCATTTATGAACATAACATCAATACAACAGTTATAATAAAGCTACATAAGTAGATAAATTAATTATTAATTGTCGTGACAAAGTTACACAGTTAACACTTATTACGAGGTAAATGTTTGTTTTCTTTCTCCGTACGGATTCGGGCATTGTACAGCGCCTTCACACTTGCAAAACCTAGAACACTGAATTGCCAACTTTCTGCAGAAACATACAGTTTCTTTTGCGCATTTCCCACACGTACGTGGAGTAGGAAAATCTTCTGGTAAAATCTCTGCATCCAAATTTGGAGCCAAGAGATCTTCACAAATATGGTGTCCATAATCTAAAGGATCAACTGCAGGCACATTGTTGAGCAGATTGTACCACTTGTATGACTGAAGAAGACATCGTTTTAAATGCACGTGCATGCTTCTTGACGTTGGTGCTAGTTTTTCAAAGTCAACATTTTTTGCATGGTGATACTGGTGTAGTCTAAGAGTATCAGAGGTTGTGAACTTTTCATTCATTACTACAGTAGCAAATTCCTCTGCATTAATTAAGATCTCCGTTTTTAATTCACATTTTCCAAAACTGGACAGTAGTCCACCAGCATGGGAAGCATGTTTCACAGCTGAATGTTTTGTGCCAACTTTGGTCGTTGTGTCACTTCCAGTAATGGCGTGTATGGCTGGAAGATTGTCTGCAATGGTAAGGGATAACTCTTTGACAAAAGCACATGAACTGGTCCAAATCGCTGTGTTCGGCCACTCCCACACATCATCCACAATTCCTTAAGACCTTTCGGTTGAAGGTGATTCTTAAAGTAAAATACCGCACATGCAAACACATCTGTATCAGAAGATGCCACGACTACATGTTCACACATGAAGTCAGTCACAGCATGATTAATATGAACAAATATCCTTTCGTCAGCTTTTTCTTGGGTACATTGTAGATCAGTGATTTGATGTGCATTTCCATCAATAACTTGAAAACTCTGCTCTCCATCAGTTCCAAGTCCACCTACATATACTGAATTTCCACTGAATGAGTTATTCCTGCATATAAATTCAAAGAAAAACTTTTGCAAGTTACGTTTATTGTTAGATCACTTCCAAAACAGCTCCATTTTCTTTGGTAGTGGTGTTGACTCGTCATGAATGGTTATTTGAACTTGACTTTCAGCTTCATAACGTCTGCTGCGTTCCGAAGATTTCACACTAAAATCGACGTACACATCAAAGACAATATCCAATCGCTGTGTGCCTCGAGAAAACGCTAAGAACCTCCGGACTAATTTGTGTGCTAAATCCCCAAATGTTTTGAGAGTCTCTGCTTTTCCACTTGAAGCCATACGTGCATGCAACATGAAATCAATTATAACAGTAGAGCGTAGCATGGTTTCGGGAAGTTGACATGGAGCTGCTTCTGGTAAAACCTTTTCTAATTCTCGACTCAGTTCAGACTTGTTACACTTTCTTAGGAAACCACCCTTCGGTAGGTAAAGAGACAAATGTGTCAACTCGTATGTCAGCAATTTATCAAAATTATACCCTCTTTCTCTTGCTATATCTACAAAATGGAGAGCCTTTCTGGTCTCTTTGACCCTATCTACTACAACGGGTGCTGATTTGCTCGCCTTGGTATTGTGTTTGAGTTTTGTAATAGTTGCATGAAGTGAACAACTCTTCTTGCAAAAACGCTCATTTACAAAGGCAGAATACGCCTCGTATCCTTTCTCAAAGCACTGTAGAAGATATGATGCCTTGTCTGATTCATAATGTCTTCCTGTTACAATGTTCTGAATAGGTTTGTTTTCTTTAAATGGATTACACCTGTGAGTGATGAATTCCATTAATGTAAGAATCGTAGTTTCATCGGTCTTTGTAACTGAGTCAGAAAATTCATGATGTATGGTATACTCATCACCATCGTCTATACCACTCATTGTACGGCAAAACTTTGAAATCAGTTCTTTTTCATGTTTGATGAGGTCCCATTTGGCAACAGCCTCTTTACGCCGAGTAATTCCAATAATTCCATCCGTGGCCCTTGGCTGGTTTATTATACATTTGCTCTAAGGCCTGATCCATGGCCACACTGCTAACCGTGCGAGATCCCTGTTGTACTGTGAAATGTCCCCTCATGAATTCGTTATAAACGAGTGGCAGTTTTTCTTGTAGTAACAGACAATCTGCAAAGTATACTGATCCCCAACGTGCGTAATGAATTTTATTAAATGCAAAGAATAGACTAAGGGAGCGTCGAAAAGATGACAAATGGAAGTTCCAATCTCTTTGTCTGTCTGCACGTATCATGTCCCTTATTACTGGGTATAAGACTGTGAGGAACACCTTCCAGTAGCAGAACATCGGTGATTCTTCAGAGCGACGCTGAGTAAAATTCTCAAACTTGTCAATGAATTCCGGAAGTTTTGATATCTCTCATTCAGGTTTCCTATAATTTCATGGTTGCCAACACATGCTTCCTGTAGCAGTTTAAAGGTTTCAGTGACATCAGTGTTAAAGCTAAACGCACTCTCGTCCATGAACTACTTAAACTGCAAACATTGCATAGCCTCAGCCAGAAGGGAAAGGCCACACATCGAACGCACATAGTGACCACCACGTAAAACAGACTCTGCAACTTTAGAGCCAAATGTCTCTGTTTCTGTAAATAATTCCAGTACACCACTATTGTTCAAATAATCCCCGATGCACGAAATCACCACTTTAGATAAGTGAAATACACCCAAGCCAAGGAATATGTTTTTAAACAAATCTGGAAATTGAAGCTGAAGCTCTTTTGCAACCCTGTATACACCTTCATCACACCATAATGATCCACTTTCCTGTCTCACTTGTGATAATGCAACCTGGAAGTTGAACATAACTGTGCATACGGTTTCCTTATTGGTTATAGGAAAAGATTACATTGGTGTGTACGATGTGACAGTGTGTGTTGATAACTTATTCATAAGCAAAGAATTATATGACCTCCAAGACGGAACTACAGGTACTTCTGGAAATAGGTGGCCTGGAGCATTACACTCTGTTAGAAAGCGGGCAAGCAACCAAACGTAGTCCAATTTCTTTGTTTCACTTGTTGCACTGCTGAAATCGGGGCAGATGTTTGTGATAAATGTTTTGTCAGTGTTGCCTCGTAAATTTGGAATTCTACAGAGAAGAAGGGTTTGACATGCTATAGTGCTTTCAAATGTTCGCAGCCGCGTGTTGATTGGGTAATCAATAAGAAGCTCTGGTTTCCTATCATTTTCTGCTTTATTAGCATGCTCCTGAAAAAGAACTAACACTGCATCATGCGTACTGCCAGTACCAGATAATGATTCTTCAAGATGGTCAAAATTGTCCATTGCTCCATGGAGAGGTACATCCTTACGGACTGAACGTTGTAGCGGCACCCGATAGCCCCTTGCTAAGGCAACAATTCTGGATGATAGAGCATTGTCTTGCCTCTACGCTATCGTAGCTGCTGCAAAGGCCTAAATGGTTAAAAGTAGCAATTAATAACTTTGACCGGCTAGTATTGTGTACTAGCTAGGTTACGCTGACGTGAAGAGGTGTTTAGCTCTGTCCGTTTTGCACTAAATTGTACATTACCTGGAACACTGAATCACACTTTCTAGTTATTGCAGGTGATGATTTGTGCTGAGGTAAAATTACGTCGAAAAAATGTAGCCAGTTTGGTGGCTTATTAGTTTGAAATGCATTCAGTGAAGCTTGGAGGTCCCCCTCATCACAAAATGTGCCATCCAATCCAAAATTGTACTCTTTGCATTCCTTCTGAAGCATTTCTGCACATTTACGCTCTGTGTCAAATGATCTAACCTTATCAGCGAGTTCTGTTTGATTCACCGATGTTGAAAAAACTAGTAATGATTTACTTTTCTCTCGTGGGTACGAAAACGCAATTTGATCTCCACACTTATTAATGAGCAGGTTTTTCACCTCCTTATTACTTACAGTTGTGTTAGATTCAACTAAGTGCATTTTTATTTGGTGACGAATTTCCGATAACAGATATCCAACGTTTGAGAAATCAATTTGATTAAGAAGCTTGTGGAATATTTTTCTTTAACAAAATTTGACTTGGACTCATCTCGGCTGGCAGAAGATTCAGCTGTGAATCTTTGGTAATTCAAAAGGTACCAGCTCATGCAGTCCTTGTATAGTATATCAGCTGCGTATACATCATCTGGAGTTTCACAGGTGCACATTCTTGTAAATACATCATCTTGAAAATGTTTTGTCGCCTTAAGAAACTCAGTGGCTCGATTAGCTTCCAGATACGTGACAACTTTGCATCACGTTTATGTGTTCTTTGGTTACACACAACACACCGAGATACAGCTAGTATTGGCCTTTCTGATCTTGACAATCGTCGCTTCTTAGGACTTGCTTCTGCATTGTTGCTTTCTAATATTTTGACATCAGTTCTGTTTGCTTTAAGAACATATCTGCGGTAACATTCCATATGGTAAACACACTTTTAAATGATTCTTCGGGAATTGATTCTACTAGCTTGTCTTGAAGCTTACTTGATGATAGATGCAGCAGATGTCTACCATCGTCCGTTACATATGTAACGTCATTCAATTTCTTCAATTTGCATAGAATGCAAATCCTAGTATCTTTTTCAGTTGTTTTCTTTGGCGACCTCTTTAGATTTACACCTTTCATTTTTGCGTTACTCAACAACCTGAAAACAAAAATTATTATTAGTGTAAACAATTAAGCAAAGACCCAGTAGTCAAATATTACTATGCCAATTTACAGCTAAATTAGTTCTTATTCTGCCATCTTTTAAACCATAATGAATGAAAATTGTACAAATGAATGCAAATAACACAACAATGTATTGTACACAGAGTAAACTTCATTCTTTATATAAAATACCTTAATTAATCCAAGATCTAAAAACGTGAATTGGAAACCAAATTCTTAACATTGCACGTAACCATTCGTGGCACTGCGCCAAAGGCGTTGTTGCATGTAATAAAATGGTAGCCATTTTTAAAGCCTTAATAAGCATGAGACTATTTTTATTGCATTGAAGGACCCTTAAAACATACGTCTGGAAAAAAATGAACGCTTTAAGTCCATTAGTAGTGTAGATATAAATTAAAATCGATTTTTGCTTAATGGAGGATGTCGGCCATTTTGAAATTTGCTATGGTCTTTTGACGGTTCCTATCGTGTTTGTAAACTATGGAAATCAATGTCTAGCGAAAAAATGGATGCTCTAAGTAATTTGATATTGAAGATGTTAACGAAAATGCATTTTTTTGTAATGGCCGATATTTCAAAATGGCCGCCAAACTGACATGATTCACATCATGTGACCAATCAAAAATGCATGCGGGCAACTCCTAGAATCGATATGAGAAATCACATTTCGTAGACGTGAAAATTCCTGCACCGACTCGGCAGCTCAGTGGTCTAAACGCTGTTTTCTGATCATTCATCCGAGATGGGTTTCGAGTTCGAATCCCAGCGCAGGCACGAACGACGAACTTGTCTTACGTCACTGGCTTTCTCGCTTCGCTAGAACCAATGGCCCCAAATTAGGAAGGAGCAAGTGCTTTATAGTCTATTGAGCTGCACACTGTTATAGGTAAATCCCCAAACAAAAAGAAAACCTGCCGCCGACAGGAAAGTAACAAATGATCTTTTCATGAGATTATGTTCCGCCCCGGTGGCTCAGTGGTCTAAGCGATGGCCTCTGATCATTCATCCGAAAATGGTACGGGTTCGAATCCCGGTGAGGCGTGGATGTTGTGTTTGTCTTATGGCACTAGCTCTCTGCCTTCCCTGGAACCAGTGACCCTAAATTAGGGACGGTAGACTGCTTATAGAGCATTGAGTTGCTCGCTGTGGTCGTTAAACTTCCAATAAAAAAAAAATAGATTATGCATCTTAAGTTGCACTTCTGGCGAAGGACATCCTTTTTAAGAAGATAGCGGGAAATCATGGTGACTGTTGTAGAGACGATGGCTACAGAAAATGGCCTCCATTTCTTGCTCATTGTTTAAATTCCGTTGCTTAAAATGAATTCAGACAATATAGCCTAAACCTGCATTGAATTTATTTAATGAAATAGCTCCATAAATGTTAGTTCATCAGGAGTTGTTTTCTTAACTATTTTTCAGGGATGTGACGTGTGTTTTTTTTTTAATGCTATGCGTCTTTCCCGACACCAATAAAGTAAAACCTAAGTAAAAAATTTCGATGTAACCAAAATGGGTAACGGAAGTAATCAAAATCATTCTTGAAATCTGATTTTTAAATGCTGTCCTATGAAACGACGCCACAATTGTTAATTTCGTTTTTACTCAACAATAAACTATCACCGAACATTATTTCATCACGTTTACTTAAACCTAAAAATATCTCATTTGCAATCTGTGTAAATTACAAGAACCCGATGCTAAATGTGATAAAAACCATCACAAATGCATTTTGACGTTATGAAAACGGTGCGTCGTACCGAAATTCGCCATCTTCTCTCTTAACTGCTTTGACGAAAGCTTTAAAATGATGTACACTGCTTGACATAGAAATTGTCCTACCCAGAAGGAGGTGTGCTACAAACGTGCAAAGCGCAGGGCGGGTGTACCCACTTGAGATATGCAAATGATGTTAAACCGGAGCCCATGACGTCACACGTTCGTGAGATAAAGATGGTAGCAGCAACAGGGATGGTAATGTGTGGTCGCTGGTGGAAGTGTCACGGACAGTTCAGATTTGTTGTTTGTGCTGGGAAACTGTTCAGCAAAAGCAGAAAATACCGGCAGGTTTATCGCCATTTCGATGCGTTTCAGAGAGGAAAAATCGTTCGCCTGTGTGACGTGGGCTGGTCTACACGTCGTATAGCTGCTCATGTGCAAAGGAATGCACGAACTGTTGGACGCTGTTGGCACCAGTGGCTACAGGAAGGTTCGTACGTGCGTCGCAGCTGCAATGGTGCAGTCCGACAGACGTCAGCACGCCTGGACCGGTGGATTGTTCGACACGCTCGTTCGTCACCAGAAAGTACTGAAGCCGATATTCGACGTGCTGTGTCATCGACCATGAACTTCGCCATAACGACCCGGAATGTAAACCGAACGTTACATGTGGCAAACCTGCGCAGTAGGCAACCGTTACGTCGACGACCATTGATTGCCAGCCATCGCAGCGCTCGTCTGGCTGAATGCCGAAGTAATGCAAATTGGGGTTCACGAATGGACCACTGTGGCCTTCAGTGAGGAATCCCGTTTCTGTCTGGGTGCTGACCTATTAACCTTGGTGCTGACGATCGACGGATCCATTGTCTGGCGACACCCTGGTGAGCGGACGGATCCCGGTTTCGTTTGCGACCGCCACACCGCCCGCCAGGCAGGCATCATGGTATGGTCGGTGCTATTGCGCATGACAGCAGATCACCTCTTGTCCGAATCACGGGCATACTGACAACAGCACGATAAAAGAGCGAGGTTCTGCCAAAGAATATCTAACGAGAAGTTAAGGCTCAGCGAGTAGCGCAGCCATATCTTCGGGGAAAACATGTAGTGCACAGAAGCCAACATGCAGGCTGATCGGCAGATGCCGGAGCAGACTGCGCATGCGTATTTCTGTTGACTTCAATTCTTTGGGTAAAGAACAATCAGCCGTCAGCCGAGCTACTCAGACTCACAGTACGTGATTGTAACCTTCTGGGTAGCATAATCACTTTGCAAATCGGATATGTTAGTTTTGTTACACCAACCGGGTTAGTTAAGGCTTTTGTTTGTTCTTCAGTTTTTCAGAAATATTTTCAGTAATGCCAAATACTAGGGAATGTCTGCATTCTGTACGGATCCTTAGGCCTAGCTGTAATATTTGCTGAAATTTAATTTAAATACTAATGTTATTGCATATTTTTCTCACCAAAATAAGGGATGGGTGGGATATCAGAAAACAGCAACAACAACAAAAACTGCTCTAAGCAAATAGTCATCAGATCCAAGGAAACCATCGTGGATCAAAGAAAAGCTTCACTGCCGTAGTCCTCCCTAACGTGTTTTGCTCCTGAATGTTAACTTTCCCGCAGAGCATATTATCTCTTGAGATGTGGTGGAGCCGTTCTCGCTTGTTTTACGTTATCTCTATGAGAGTTGACCTTCTTTAAGCGTTAGATATTCTTTGGTTCTGCAGCCCATTTTGATACCGCCCCTGAATGGCCTACAGCACCCCATTTTCCAGCAAGATAACGCCCGTGTAAACACCTCCCGGGTTACTCCAGGCAATGTTTGCAACATGTTCAACCACTGCCATGGCCAGCAAGATTGCCTGATTTAACCCCAATCGAAAACCTGTGGTACCAATTGGACGTCGTCTATAATCGGATCTGCCTGCGCACGATCTCGATGAATTAAGGGAACTGTTCAACCGTGCTTGGTGTTCCATTCCTCAGGACTATATCCGTCGACTGTATGACTCATTGCCACGCCGTATTGCTGCCTGTATTGCCGTTCGCGGCGCTGCAAGCGCTTACTGAGGCATATCCATTGTCCTGCATTGTCTCATCTGATAAACACTGTACGCGGCTGAAAATTATATCAAGGTAAACCCTTATACATTCCTATCTGCATGCTCAGTTTCACCCCTCTATCCTCACTCCTTCTGGGTGCAATTTCTATGACGAGCAGTGTATAACACGATGGGGCATATAGAACGTGTAGATACTGTAGACCAAAAGTTACGAATTCCTCTCGCTAAAACACTTGCGATTCAGCCATTGTTTCTATCTTGAGGTCAGATTTTAGCTTGCGCGTGCGCAGTAGACAAATCACATGTCGTCGCCCTTAGGGTTGTTTCTTACTTTCGTCTAAATCTGAATAATATTATTAATAATAAATATTGTTTTTGAAAATTTAAACGGTCGACATGCTTACTATCGCCGCCGCCATAGTTTCGTAAATATTTCTTTTTATGACTCACATATCTTCTTTCATTTGTTTTACCAACATTCTTTAATCCTAGAAAATCTTAAGTGCATAAATGCACATAGTGAATAATACGTAGCTAAGAAAATGAATCTGTAACTACTAATTACAGTAACAAAAATACTGTTCTTCACCTGTTTATACCAGCAGTTTAAGCAGAAGTCAACAGGTTCCCGGTAATATTAACAAAAAGCAAACTACAAGCAGCAAAACTAAAAAGACTTTACCCCAACTTCGAAAAGTAGGCCTACATCCATTGTCGTCCACCTTCTTCTGCACGAGAACAAGTATAAGCGGTTGACAAGATACTGTATATACCACAGCGAAAGGTAAAATTGACCAATTGAGTGAAAAGTGGATTGAGCGGTATGAAACAAGTATAAAAGGATGAAATTCGAATGAAATGAGAACATTAAAATCTATTGAGAAGTAAAGCCAACAAAGTTAAAAAGTTAAAAATGATAAAAACATGGAACCTATCCACATTCTACTCATGCTACTAGCGTCCATACATGTTTCAACAAATATTATGCTTTCATCAGTGGAAGAGTTCACAAGTGCTAAGTCCCCCGCAATGAACCCAGATGTAATATGACATGCTTGAATGAAAGACATTCATTCAAGCATCTTTCATTCAAGCATCTTTCATTCAAGCGTCTTTCATTCCAGCATGTCATATTACATATGGTTTAATTCCGGGGTTAAATGAATTATATAAATCATATAACATCTGGGTTAAATGAATTAGACATTCATTCAAGCATCTTTCGTTCAAGCATGTCATATTACATTTGTGTTAATTGCTGGGGACTTAGCACTTGTGAACTCTTTCACTGATGAAGGCACAATATTTGCTGAATCATGTATGGATGCTATATAGTAGCATGAGTAGAATGTGGATAGGTTCCGTGTTTTTATCATTTTTAACTTTTTGACTTTGTTGGTTTTACTTCTCAGTAGATTTTAATGTTCACATTTCATTCGAATTTCATTCTTTTATACTTGTTTCATACCGTTCAATTCACTTTTTACTCAATTGGTCATTTTTACCTTTCGCTGTGGTATACACTGAAGTGCCAGAAAAACTGGTACAGACGAGCTTATGCAAAATACATAGCAACGTCACCTATGCGCGTACTCGGTTGAGTCCGCTAGTGCGTATATAAAGCGATAGACATCCTTGCCAGCTGTCAGAGCTGTTTTCGGCATGAGAATGACAAGTAATAACGATTTAAGCGATTTTCAACGCGGTGTCATAGTTGGCGCTCGTGAGATGGGCCATAGTAGTTCGGAGGTAGAAACGAAGTTCTTATTTTCACGGACGACCATTGCAAGGGTGTACCGTGAATACAAGAATTCCGGCAAAACCTCCAACCTACAATACCAGTGTGGCCGTAAAAGGACATTGGGTGAACGTGACCATCGTCGGCTGTCAAGAATCGTTTCACGTGATAGGCGTGCAACACTCTCGCAGATATCATCGGAATTCAATGCTGGAGCCTCAACAAGCATCAGCGTTCGGACTGTGCAACGTACCTTTCACGATATGGGCTTTGGAAGCCGACGCCCAACTCGAGTCCCCTTGATGGGTGCACGACATAGAGCTATACGTCTCGCTTGGGCACGGCAACACCGCCACTGGACACTTGATGACTGGAAACAAGTAGCCTGGTCTGACGAGTCGCGTTTCCAACTGTATCGGGCAGATGGAAGGATTCGTGTGTGGCGCAAACCCCATGAAGCCATGGATCCCGCCTGTCAACACGGAACTGTGCCGGCTGGGGGCGGGGGGGTCTGTAATTATATGTGGTGTGTTTAGCTAGACTGCATTGGACCCCTGGTACGTCGACAAACGTCTGTTACCGGCCAACGCTATGTGCGCATCCTTTCTAACGAGGTACACCCGTTCATGTCCTGCATTCATGCTGATGGGTTGGGCCTGTTCCAACAGGACAATGCACCTCCACACATGTGTCGGGACGCCACATTATGGTAAGAGGAGCATTCATCTCAGTTTGGGGAGTTGCCATTCCCACCCAAGTCCCCAGATCTGAGCGTGATAAAACACATTTGGGATGCCATGCAACGCGCTATCGAACTCAGGAATCCGAGATTTTAGAATAAACCCGAATTATGGAACATCTTGTCAACCGCTTATACTTGTTCTCGTGCAGAAGAAGCTGAACGACAATGGATGTAGGCCTACTTATCGAAGTTGGGGTAAGTCCTTTTAGTTTTGCTGCTTGTAGTTTGCTTTTTGTTAATATTACCGGGAACCTGTTGACTTCTGCTTAAATTGCTTTTATAAACACATGAAGAACAGTATTTTTGGTACTGCAATTTAGTAGTTACAGGTTCATTCATTAATCCACCTACCTAAGTATCGCTCAATGTCAGGAATTGGTAAAGTTCATTGTCTATTGTTTTACCTTAATTCCACTTAGTATGTACCACATTGTGGCTTGTTGTGGTCGTGAGTGACGCTAATAAATGCAATCTGTTTAGAGTAAATAAATGTATACTCTCCAGTCGCACGTTTTTGTTTCACACCCAGAAATATCTTGGCATGCGAAAGATACATAGCATAAATTATCTACAAAGTGTACTAAGATACTCTCTCGATTTTTTTTGTTGTTGTTGTTGTTGTTGTTGTTGCGTGTAAGAAAGTACTTTAGTGAGACAGAAAACAATGATCCAGTAATGTGGATATATGTAAAATTAACCGGGTGAAGGGGAGCAAAGCAATTTATAAATAAATAATTTTGGCACTTTCTGTGAGTAGTTCGTATTGTGTTCGAAGCTAAGCATAATGTACATGCCATCTCCTTTGTTCCCCCCCCCCCAATTTTCCAGTTCTTCAGATGTAACGGTATCTCGCCCTAAAAGTAAAGGTTGGTGCTTCTATTGTTACGGAAATGTCGAGGTGAATTGCCATCTGCTATTTGAACCGGGTGTAGTTAATTAAATATCTGCGGATCAGGGCTGTAGTGGAGGGTATACGGCGGTATACGCCGTATACCCTCTGTTTTTTTTTAGCAGAATAGCGTATACCTTCAATATCCATATTATCAACAGAACTTCAATCTCGAACAACATCGCTGCCAAGAGGTGAACATCTAATAAAAAGAACCGTAAGAATTATACAGAGCTTCGGAGAAAATCCTGGGGCAAAAAACTCATTTAGTATTAGCAGCGAACGAGGAATTATTATTTTAAAATATCCCATTGATTCCTAACAACAAAATTGTACCTATTAACCAAACCAGTATATTCAAAGCACAGTTGACAGGATGAAATCAAGACTGTGTTCAGATTCAAACAGTTAAAATGTACAACTTGTTAAAGATATTTCTTCATTAGAGCGAATAAATATTCAAACAGACGACGTGCGCTGTGGAGAAATAGGAACAAGGCGAATCTGTAGACGTTTTAATGATGAAGAAATGCAAGCTATTCAGAGACTGAGAGAATATACTGAAAACGTCCAAGTTGTACCAGAAAACTTAAAACCCCTCTTAAGAACGATTTCAACTCTGCCTTATTCGACAGCTGAATGCGAACGAGGATTCAGTTTAACGAACAACATTATAACTGATCTCAGAGCATCTTTGTTAATCTCCAATGTATCAAACCTGATGTTCATAAATTCAAATGGACCGCCCATTGAAAGATTTAATCCAAAAGAATATGTAAGATTTTGGTTGATGAATCATCGTTCAGCAACTGATTGTAGATAAAGAGTTTCTTCTGGAGAAGAACTGTGCTGTAAGGACTTATCTCGTCCGGCTTTTTTTTTTTTTTTGATTGGAGGTTTAACGACCACCGTTAGCAACTCAATGGGCTATTAGCAGTCGGCCGTCCCTAATTTAGGGCCACTGGTTCCAGGAAAGTGAGAGCCAGTGCCGTAAAACACAACATCCATGCCTCACGGGATTCAAACCCGGACCCCTTTCGGACGAATGATCACAGGTCATCGCTTAGACCAGGGTTTATGGGATGTGTTTCAATAAAAATTAAAATAATCTTGTGCATACTCCTCAACATGTCATAATTGACAGGAGAGAGGAGAAAATACTTTATTCATATCGGTAAGTGAGCTCATAGTACCCCCACGAGGGTACCGTGCCTTTTTTTTTTTTATCCATGTAGTATATATAACCTCTGATTTTTTAGGATTTGCACATAGTATAATATCCTGTACTGATTTTACGATTACAGCACTGCTGCGGATGCTTCTGTTTCGGAAAATGGCAGAAAACTTTAGGTATTTCTGCTTCAAGTCGGCGTATTAATTTTTATCTCAACCATGTTGTTCTTTTGTGTTTCTTTCTTGAAAGCATTCGACGTTAGTCTTTGGAAGTTAAAAACTCTATAGGTTAGAAGAATAAATTCCCGTGAAGCCTGTTTTCCAAAGGATTTTAAGAATCTTCCATGTTGTTTACAGTTTTGTCCGGTATTACTGCTTCATAATGTATGCAGAGAGAAAAGTGATCGAATGTAACTCAGCAGCTGCGTTTCGTTTGAAGTGATGCATCTGCCCCACTTGGCTGTGTGCCAAAACTGGTAGCTATTGTGAACAGCTGTTGCAGCTGTTGTCGATGTATAGCGCGCAGATGCTCCCTCCTTATTCTTACTGCACCTGAGAGAAATAGAAAATTATAAACATGTGCTGTGAATGATTGTTTCGTTTTTGTTAACTACTTGTTCCCAGCTCTAGACACTCGTGACTAAATCTGGTACAGCTAATTTACGCACCGTTTCACACCTTCGTTCAGACTCAGTTTCAATTTCTAAATATTTAGATGCCACACCCCCCCCCCCGTGAGAGAGAGAGAGAGAGAGGAGAGAGAAATAGCCTTTCTCTTTATTCTGTTGAGTCCTGCAACGACAGTGTTCTTTCGGCTTTTTTTTTTTTTTTTTTCAAACGAAATAATGCAGGCTCTTCTAAGGGTGTGAATGGATGGGCGATCTGTCCATTAAAAATTAGCATGTGATTATCTTAATCCCAAGGGAGTAGGGGTTGTCAAAAGGTAGGGAAATTATTGACACTCTGACGTCATCTTGTGAAGGACTCGCCAGACAAAGCAGATGGCGATGTGATCACACGTTCATATTTAACTTCTTCACCGGTGATCATAAAATAGTAGTAATAATGATAGTAAACAATTGGCAGAAATAAAAATTATTAAGTCCAGTTTTATGTATTTCTTTATTGCGACGTCACTTATCACTCTGTTTTTCTTCGCTATAAGTTCGGAACTTGTGTTATTGATTAAAAAAATACCAATTCACGATGAAAGAAAGCGTAAGAAACATCTTGTTTTTAAGAAAAATCGTTGCTTCAGTTTGATGTATGTATAATTGACCTTTTGGTATACATGGTTAAATAATTAAGTACGTAAGCTGGAATTTCATCATCATCTGTAATTACCTGTAAACCCCTAAGCGTTCAGATTAGTTAGTATGACTCGAAACATGAACCCTAACTATGATGTCAGAAATCTGAAAATAAAAATTCATGCTGATTGTTTACCACCAAGTCCATTTCAAGATTTCCTTCATCTGAGTGATTGCTACTTCTATCAGTAGCAACTTATTTAACACCATCATTGCATTCTGTTTTCCTTCCTATGTGAGCAATAACTTTAGAATGTATTACCTGACGCAATAGTGTTTTATCTTCAATACATCACACGCAGTGATGTATTCAGGCATCCTCTCGGGGGTGCTTAGCCCCCCCCGAAAATCCATGAACGCCCCCTTCCCCCGAAGGTTTTTGGACGATCTCCCTTACAGTTGGTTTAATTGTGTTCTTTTATAGCTGAATATTTGGAGAAATTAATTTTGAAAAATTTAAGAAAACTTAGGAAAAATATTAAAATAATAAAAAGTAACATCCACATGGACTTTATATTCTGAAATTTCTATCATCTTTCAATAAAACATTAAACAGTCTTCGCTGAAGAGGCAATGTTTGAAGCACTGACAACTTGGACTACTTCCTCAATACATTCCACAGAGTAGAGATGTTTGCACTGCAATGCATCATCATATTTTGGAAGCTGGCATTCAGCTTTATTTCAGTCTTCTGGATGCCAAGTTTCCATGTATACAGTTTTAAGCATCTGTGTAGTTAACGTGACGTTAGTGCTTCCAATCAAACAAAATATTTGCTACCTAATTTTTCAATGGCAAATGATTAGAAATTGTTCCCATAATAAGTTTTTTTTTTTCTGGCTGTGTGTACACTCTGTAAAAAATAAAAAAATCGAGGCACCTCAAACTGGCATCTAAAAACGGTTAGTTAGTTTATATTTTTTTACTACTATATGCTAATAATCTAAAGGGGCTGAAACCAAACGGCAGGGAATGGTTTACACCATATGTTTTTTAGGTAACACTGTAATGATTCCTTAATAATCGGAAACACACTTATAAGTAAGGCGAGAACATTTTTACCACTCCTAATGTTTTGGAGGAGATTTTCTCCAGCACAGCGTTATCTTACAAGCATCCTCAAAATTTTATACCACCCCATGGAGAAATCCGTGGTGCATTACTGAATTAAAGCAAAGGTATAAAATTTTTACATTTTTGATCACTTGTACGTGTCTTGGAATTTTTCTTTTTGTTTGGAGGTTTAACGACCACCGTGAGCAACTCAATGTGAGCTATAAGCAGTCGCCCGTCTCAGGGTCACTGGTTCCAGGGAAAGGAGAGAGCCAGTGCCGTAAGACAAACACAACAGCCATGCCTCACCGTGATTCGAACCCGGACCCCTTTCGGACGAAAGATCAGAGGCTGTCGCTTAGACCACTGCGCCACCGGGGCTCTTGGAATTTGTATTTGCGATATTCGGGCATAAGAAAATTTTTATACTCCATTTAAATTTTATATATATATTAATATAGACTGCCATCTGATGCTGACCTTGGCAACGTACAATGGACGCTCCCTATCTTCTGATTCAAGGCTTCTTGAATTGGAAGAGGAACTACAAAGGATCAAGTGGGACATCGTGGGGCTAAGTGAGGTAAGGAGAAAAGGAGAAGATCTCATCGAACTGAAAAGTGGACATCTCTTCTACTATCGTGGGACAGATACTGGCAGAACTAGTGGTGTTGGATTTATAATAAACAAGAAACTGAAGGATAAAGTTGTAGAAGTTGAAAGTTCCTCTGACAGAGCTGCACGGCTTGTTATCCAACTCTCGAAAAGATACCAGGCTCAGATTATTCAAACTTATGCACCCACCACAAGTCATCCTGAAGAAGAAATTGAAGAAGTTTATGAGGAAATTTGTCATCTAAATAATAAAGGTAAGCAGCACTTGAAAATAATTATGGGGGATTTCAATGCAAAAATAGGGCAACGGCAACAGAATGAAACTTCAGTAGGTAAATTCGGTCACGGCAACAGAAACCAGCGTGGAAATACTCTCGTTGAGTTTGCAGAGGCAGAAGGGTTTTTCATCTTGAACTCCTTCTTCAAGAAAAAGCCACACAGGAAATGGACATGGAGACATCCAAATGGGACGACAAGTGAAATTGATTTTATTATGTGTAACAAAAAATTCGTCATAGAAGACTGCAGTGTGCTAAACAAGTTCAACACAGGTAGTGACCATAGATTGGTGAGATGTAAGATGCACCTCAACACTAAACTTGAACGTGGCAAGCTCATAAGACAAACAAAATCTATTGACATAACCAACCTTAAAAAACACCATAATACCTTCAAGTAGGAACTGAAGAACAGGTTCTCTGCTTTAGAAGGCCTAACATCGGAAGAAGTGGACATCTCTGAAGTTAACAGAAAAGTAACCAAAGCTCTTATGGAAACAGCAACAAAATTAGCTGGGTCTAAGAACAAGTTGCATGTAAATAAATTATCAGGAAAAACGAAAATGTTGATGCAAAAAAGAAGAGAGATGAGGACAACTAAAGAAGATGTGACTTCCAAAGTGGAATATATAGAGCTATGCAAGACAGTACAAAAAAGTATCACTGAAGACGTAAGAAAATTCAACTGTGAACTAGTGAGGAAAGCCATTGAAAACAACCAAAGCCTAAAGATAGCAAAGGGACATCTCAGTAAGGGAAGAAAACAGATTATGGCACTGAGAAAAGAAGATGGTTCTGTAACAAGAAATAGAGGCGAAATTTTGACAAGAGTGAAAGATTTCTACTCCAAATTATATGAAAGGGATGATACATGCACTCCAGACATCATGAAAGATACCAGTACCAGAGTTCCTCCAGTCCTTCCAGCAGAAGTTGCACATGCAATCAAGAACATGAAGCGGGGAAAAGCTCCAGGAGAAGATGGAATTACTGTAGACATCATACAAGAAGCAAGTGGAGAAATCGAAACAGTACTCGCCCAAATTTTCACTCGATGCCTTAATGAAGGGAAGATTCCTGAGGATTGGAACACCGCTACAATGATCCTGCTACATAAGAAAGGTGACATTGAGGATCTCGGAAACTACAGACCTATCAGCCTCCTATCAGTAGTTTATAAAATCTTCACTAAAGTTCTTTCACACCGCTTGAAGGTAACACTGGACATGGCTCAACCGAGAGAACAAGCTGGATTCAGGAGTGGCTACAGCACAATAGATCATATCCATGTGCTGAGAGAACTAATTGAAAGAGCGAGGGAATATGAACTTCCATTGTTCATGGCTTTTATCGATTATGAAAAAGCCTTTGATTCGGTGAAACCATCAGCAGTTACAATGGCTCTGAAAACCTGCGGTATTGAAGATGCATACATTAATATTATTAATAAGATCTATGAAAATGCAAGTGCAAAGATTAGGCTGTTTGAAAATACAACACACATAAAAATTGGAAAGGGAGTGAGACAAGGTGACACCATATCTCCGAAGCTCTTTAATGCCACATTGGAGGGTGTTTTTCAGTCACCGAGCTGGGAAAACAAGGGGATAAAGATTAATGGAGATTATCTAACCCACCTTCGTTTTGCTGATGACATAGTCATTTTTGCAACTAGCCCATCAGAGCTGCAGAGTATGATCCAGGAACTTGCTGACAAGAGTAAAGAAGTGGGATTAAAAATGAACTTTCAGAAGACAAAATTGATGTTCAATGCTTTTACAAGAAATGAAGATTTATCGATTGATGGAGAAAAGCTGGAGATAACAGACACGTACGTTTATCTTGGACAGCAGATATCAAGTGAGGGTCACATTGATGAAGAAATTAATCGGCGTACAAAACTTGCCTGGAGAGCTTTTGGAAGAAACAGCATAATTTTCAAGAGCAATGTGCCATTATGTCTTAAAAGAAAAGTGTTTGATCAATGCATCCTTCCAGTGCTTACGTATGGTGCAGAGACGTGGACCTTAACTAAAAGAGACATACAAAGGCTGCAGACAACTCAAAGAAGCATGGAGAGGTGCATACTTGGTGTAACCAGGAGAGATAAGAAGAGGAACTCGTGGATCCGAAAAATGACAAGAGTGGAAGACATCATGATCAGAGTTAAATCCCTGAAATGGCAATGGGCTGGACATACTGCCAGAAGGACAGATCATCGATGGACAGCCGAAATTTTAGATTGGATCCCAAGGGACAGGAAAAGACCCAGAAGAAGACCACATGGGAGATGGGTGGATGAAATTCGAAAGTATGCAGGGGTGACATGGAGGAGACTGGCACAAGACAGACCGTTGTGGAGGAAACTTGGGGAGACCTTCGTCCAGCAGTGGATTGATAATGGTTGACAATGATGATATAGGAATAATAAAATTCTGATTATATGTATATAATTAGTCAACAAGTTTTCAGCCCCCTCAAAATTCGTAACCCCCCCCCCCCCTCCCCAACGGGAAAAACCAAACTCTGAATGCAACGCTGATCACACGTGTCCTAAACTCCGAAGTATGGTTTTGTTAACTTTTCTCTTCGACAGAAGTACCAAACACAAATGTAATATATCGGAATTGCTATTCCTGATACCTGCTTTGCTAATTCTGTTGTCCGATTCCATATCAGTAATCACGTGACGTACTACATGGGTGAAGCACATGTCAAGACTGCAAAGTTGCAACGATAAATTCCGTCGATGTACCTTAATTGGAAAAGCATGGCTGCGGAGTAGAAGGATACTGGTTTGATCCTCGCCACCGACACATTTGTGTTTTCACGATGGCGTCCGATTGTGGAAATGGATCGATTAACCGTTGAGTTCTTTGAAAAATGTGTGATGCTCTTTCCACACATCGTCTGGAATTAATCGGAATTCCTTCTTCTTCCGCGAGCTAACAAGCATGGTTCGGCGGCTGACCCGGAAACTGATGATACCGTCCCAGCCCATTCTCAAGGGAGGGGGGGATATATGTGACGAACTACAGGAGTAAAGCACATGCCAAGACGGCAAAGTTGAAATTCCGTGGGTGTATCTTAATTGGGAAAGCATGCGGCTCCGGATCAGAAGGATACGGATTTGATTTCCACCACTGACAAATTGGTGTTTTCACAATTACAACGTAAACTATTAAATCTGTTATATCGAAGGGGAAATGGGCAAGCGAGAGAGAAGCCCCAAAAAACTGTAGCATACAAATGGATGCCTCTAGGAGCAGTGTTTAGAAAAAGAAATTCGGGGTAAGTGCTAAATTGTCATAAGAGCTGCAGGGCGAGAAAACCAAATTTTTTTACCATAAGGGCCACGTCACGCTTAGCCCGAAAATTATGGTAATTTGGTGATGCAGTGAAGAGAAACCTCGAACTTCTGACTTAATAAAACAACTAGTAATATTTTGACCTTCTCGTTTGTGTCCTACCGTTTTCTTAACAGCAATTTTGTATTATTGTATTACAGTTTGTATGCAGAAAAGCTGTCAAGAAGAAGTACTGCTGTTGAGGCTGGTGGCACTGTGCTCTCTTGGTTTGAGATGTAACAGACTGTACCATATTAGAAAATTCACCTGTACATTCAAAAGTTCCACTGCAAAGAGAATTAAAAAAGTGCAGGAAACCCCTGTTTAAACATTTTTCACTTATACGGTTTTCTCAAGTATGTGCAAAATGTCACCAATCCCAAAATTCCAAATTGCCCTTTATGCTAAATTTTCTCTCTCTCTGTTTTGTTTATATGTTTTTTCAGTTATACGTTGATTTTACGTGGTCCCTTGGAAAACGTATAACCAAGGTTCAGTGTAACTAAAGAGCAGTCTTTTAAATTCTTATTTTTTTTTGTTTATTCTAACATTAGTACATTCCTGTAGTAGGTTTTTTTTTTTTTTTGCATATTTCTTTTAAAAATAGTTGAGTGTTACAGTATTTGCTTTCTTGTGTGACTTTGTAAGCATTCTTAACCATTGATATATGTTTTTGTGCATGTGTTGTCTTTGTAATGTGTTGTTAATTGAACTTCTAAATACAGTATGTGATATTTGCTACTTAATTAATATGCATCTGCATTGGTATACCAGGTGGTCAAGGTCGCACCAAGAAAACATCTTTGTTACCTCCTAATAAAGAAAATTAGTAGTCTTTCCCGATGAAGATAATTCCTATGGAAATATTTTTATTTGAGCTTCAGCTTTTGCACTGTTGATCAGAAGTATGATACTATACAGACATTTTGGGCAGTGCAGCTCAGTAAATTTACCAAGCCACCCTGATGGCCACACAAATGGTCTGAGGAGGTTCTGGCTTCTGACAATTCATCCCTAAGATGGACTCAGGTTCTAGTCACCAATGAAGCATGAGTGATGTGTTTGTCTAATGGCACTAGCTTTATCCCTTCCCTGCAACCATGGATCATTGGCCCTAAATTGAGGATGTGCAACTGCTTATAGCCCTAATGGTTGCTCATGGTGATAATTAAAACCCCTAAATAAATAAACAAACAAATAAATTACCAGTTGATCTGAGATTGTTTAATCAGATATATTTCGTACATCTGATTAAACAGCTGGACTAATAAACGGAAAAATTAAACAGCTGGTAGAGAAACGGAAAATAATTTTTTACAAAACTGAACTCAAGTCAGAACACCTTCTACTTCTGCATGGATTGTGTTTAGACAATATGTATATCAATAATGCTGTGATTTTTTTGTGCACTGAATTTCTTAAAGATGTGCCTGCTCATAATTCTCTCCACCGTTGCTCTCTTTTACTGATATTTTTTTCTTTTGCAACTATTTTTATTAATTATAGTTAAGAGAAATGATTTCTTCGACGATGGCATAATGGAGCATGTTCGACATAGCTTGTTTCAAATGAGCTCTATTACGGGAATGGATACAGATGGACCACCGAGAACTATTACATTCCACAGTACAGTATGTTGATTTCTAATCTATTTTCAATTATTTATTTTTTAATGACATCTTGTTCGATCATGTTTGTCTCACAATAGTCCTTTAGTGTAGCAATATTCGGAATGACTTCTTAAATGTAGTCATCCCTCAAGACTATAAGTAAAAAGAATTAAAGAGAAGAAAATCTCCAAATTAGATGTAATACATGGAAACAAATTATTTAATTCCATAGAAATACCATAATTTATACATGCTGTTCAGAATTTCCTCCGGTGAAAGGTAGAAGGCTAATTCTTACCCTCTCTGTGATTTCAAGATTACGTCTTTATTGATTTTATATGATGTTTATATCTGAGAACTATAGATTTCTGACCTTTATCTCTTCTTCAGGAAGAATACATCTGCTATGAAGGGACAAGTATCTTGACTAGTATAGTTTGGAAGTATATGCAGATTCATTTATAATGGGCTTCAGTTGCCTGGAAATGCATTTCCAAGGATGGTGTAACTGTAATATACACTGAGTGCTGACTGAATCACGAATTCAGAGTGAGTCGTAGTCTTTATGTTAAAAAGGTGTATACTCGTATAAGAAGGTAGTCGTGTTCAGTTGAGAACAAAGTTATGGACATGATGGGTAAAACCAAGCATTTATCAGAGTGTACAAAAGACCAAATTTTGGTCCCACAAAGGGTTGGTGTGTCCATTTTGGAAATAGCCACACTTGTGAGTAGTTTGAGGGCCTCTAAAAATGTACCCGGAGTAGTGTCAAAGGGGTGAAGCAACCAACTGGCAACTACTACTGTAAAGGCTGGTGAAAGGCAGGGGAAAATCCAGAAAGCTTACCTTTGGGTTTGCTCTGGTCTTAAAAAAAAAAAAAAAAAAAAAAAAAAAGATGGGTAGAGAAAGTTGTGGATATATATATATATATATAGGTATATATATCTCACATGCACGCTTGAACCAGCAGAGCTTTTTATAACTTTTCCATAAAAAAAAAATCTGTAAAATTTTTAGATCACAAAGAGTGGAAAAAACAACGGAAAAATCAGCATTGTGTTCTTGGCATTCAATTTCCTGCTTTTTGGAAAACCGAGCATGGTGCTTTTTAAATAACAAGTCTATATAGAGTCTTCCAAAATAAATTTGAGCCTTATTTGAGAGGCTTTGTCTAATCTAATAATTTCCAGCTTGAAGCATTGAATCATTCCTGAGAAATATGAAATATGAGTGGTATTTTCACTTTAAAGTATTGGGTTGTCGGAAAAGTCATGACGTATTTTAGCCATGTTTTGCAAAGGTCATTTATTGATAGAAAGAAAGATCAATCAATAATATAATGCCCGTTTTGTTCGATGACCTTTTGCCATCTGTCAGTGAGCTGCAGAATGTCTCGTTCATAGAAGGATCTGTCTTTCGTGGCAAAAAACTGTACAAGGTGCTGATTTACAGCCTCATCTGAATTGAGCGTTATACCACGCAAGGACTGTTGAAGAGAGCGAAACAAGTGGAAGTCTGACGGCGCAAGGTCAGGCGAGTATGCTGGGTGTGGCAACACATCCCACCCAAGCTCCAATAATATTTGGCGGATGATCAAACTTGTTTGTGGTCTCGCGTTGTTGTGAAGGAACACAACACCTTTACTATGAACGAGCTCTGGACGTTTCTGGATGATGGATTCGTTCACACTGTCCAATTGCCAACAGTGCACTTTCGAATTGATTGTTTGGTTCTGTGGTAGGAGCTTGAAAAACACGACACCTTTAAAATCCCACCACACCGAGACCAGAACCTTCCGCTGATGAATGTCTGCTTTGGATGTCGTTTGAGGTGAAGCAGCACGTCAGGACCAAGACCGTTTGTGCAGCACATTATGGTACACAATCCACTTTTCATCACCAGTTATCAGTCGCTTCAAAAAAGGATCGTTTTCCTCACATTTAATGAGCATATCGCAGATGTTTGTACGCGCCATCAGTTGAGCTTCTTTGAGTTCATGAGGAACCCACACATCGAGCTTACTTACGTATCCAAGCTTCTTCAGGTGGTAGTGAACGCTTGAACGATGGATGTGCAATGTGTCTGCAATCTCTTGTGCCGTGTAACGTGGGTTTGACTCGATCAATGCCTTGATTTGGTAGTCATCAACCTCGGTTGGCCTCGCGGACCGAGGAGCATCGTTGAGGTCAAAATCATCAGCACGGAATTTTGCGAACCACCACTGGCATTGACGTTCTTGTAGAGCATTATCACCGTACACTTTGCGCAACTTTTCACAAGCTTGATGCGCTTTCTTTCCTTTACGGAAGTAAAACAGTAAAATATGGCGAAAATGCAGTTTGGTCTTCCATCTTCAACTTGATGTCAAATCTCCGCAAATCAACCAAATCGCTCACTATTCCTTTTAGACTGCAGCTAGAACTAGCACCTGTCAAATGCTATAGCGATAACAGAGCTGCGCATGTCTCTAGTACTTCCAAAACCGCCCAACTGCTATCGGGTGCCAAAATATGTCATGACTTTTCCGACAACCCAATATTAGTTTATTCTTTTGCAATGCATTCCTAGCTCTTTTGAAAGCAACTTCCAGTTACTTCACTTCATCAAGTCATTCCCGTGTGATTCATTGTCGTACTGGTGATTTTCTCTTGGCAGTTTGTAGAAATATTACATGAAAGCACAAGCATTGCTTTTCGTCATGGTCACTTAAAATCTCTTTTCCTTTCTACTCTTTCTGGAACTCTAGTTTCTTTTTTTTTTCTTCTTCTTCTTCTTCTTCTTTCTGTTCTCTCTCTGTCTGCCTGAAGCTAGAACAGAACATTGAATCTCCAAATTCACAGCAAATTTTAATTGCTATGAAAAGTTTTACAAAAATTTGCAATTATTACTATTGTATAATTTTACAAAACTAAATACATTAATTATTAACAATCTTGGCCATTTAAAAAAGGAAAAATCTGTTTTAGGGAGCGATTGCACCCCCACCCCCGCGCACTCAAATCTGCTTGTGATGAAAGGTGAATGTTAATGGCTGGTGTGTTGCCTTGTACAGGGCAATCAGTGCAGTACAGTTTTGTAGTGGATGTCCCAATACAACATGGGTCAACCAGAAACAATATCATATGCAACAATGCTTTGCTCCCTGCATGGATGAGTTACAAAAGCAGACACCCTATATACCACCCTCTCCCTGACAGTCCATTGAAGTAAATGACTCACCTGGTGCCAATAGCATGCAGATTGGATCACAGAAGATTGGAAGTAAGTGTGCTGGCCTAGTGAATCATTATCATAGGCATATGGAGGGAACTACATATGCTCCCTAACTTTGAAAAATTAAAATAATGGAGCATCTACCAAGTATGAGATTTAATGTAGTTACTCCGAAGTCTCTCTCTCTCTCTCATACCATAACCATCTGGATAGCCCCAGCACCAAGCGTGTGCATCTTTTGAAAAAAAAAAAAAAGTTACACAAGGTGCCCCCTTCCCCCAAACATTAAAATATTATAATGCAGGGTCAGTTAAAATGATGGGGCATCTAACGAGTAAGAGATTTAGCATAGTCGCCCCGAAGTTCAAAGAGGAATAATCAAGAGCTTTACACACACGTACACACAGAAACTTTCTCTCTCTCCTCTCTCCCCCTCACGACACAATCTCAATCTAGGTAGCCACTGGCTTGAGCTTATGCATCTTTTTTTTAAAAAAAGGTGACATAGTTGTACAAGTTAGGAATCATTGGGGAAGTGTGTGAGAGAGAGAGAGAGAAAGAGAGAGAGAGAGAGAGCATTTTATCTTTATTGCGCATTCATTTTATGTTTTTAGGAAAATCAAAGTGAAATATGTAAGTAAAAGGAAATGTAGCTGTACCAAGGTGTTAGCTTCTTAGAAGTTTCTGGAGACTAAAAATAAATGTAAAGGACTTTTACTGGGGGGGGGGGGCTTGACCAAATGCGAACTCATGAAATCTGCCACATTTCTTTGCAACCCTTAGTTTGGTCTATGACTGAATTTTGTTTCTTCTCTAGCTAGACTAATGAGAAGCATATCAAAATTAGAACTCTATGTGGTCATTCTTATATATTGAATAACTCTTTTACTGTTGCACTGCAACACTGGAAAAGGTATGTTACATTATTCATAATAGTCTATAACATAGCAGCAGTAAGCAGTGTATACTGCCGTGGCGGCCCAGTGATCTGAGGAGCTTGCCTCTGACCATTTGCTTGAGAGGGCCCAGGTTCGAGTCCAGAATGAGGCATGGGTGGTGTATTTGTGCAATTGGTCAGGCTGTCCTTTCACTGTAACTAGTGGCCCTGGAATTAGGGAGCAGATGACTGCTTATAACCCTAAAAGTTGCTCATGGTGGTTGTTAAATCTTGAAATAAACAAACAAAAAACACGCAATAAGTAATATAGTACAGTACATTATTCACAAGTAAGTAAATCTGTGACAGTTTGGGGCTACTGATGTTATCCATCATCAGACGAATAGATGAGGTGGTTTAAAAATAGCTAATTTTTTTTTTTATTCCCCGTTAATGTGAATCAGCGCTAGCCTGGCACAGCTTGTAGTTTTTCTAAAATACAAAATTTATTACATTTTCTGAGAAATTGTTTCAAGAATGGCAACCAACTGCCCCTCAAAAAAAAAAAAAAAAAAAAAAAAGCCTCTTCAATTTACACTTATTCATGTTTCACTAAAAACTTTGATCATGCTGCAACCACTTTACATACTCCATTCACCCAATGGTTGGGTCTGTATTTCGCATCACCAACTCATGAGGGGATGGATCCCTTGTGCATGGTATCAACCATCAAGGCTGATGGGTGAGGTTGTATGGCATGGGTCATGTTTAGTTGGCATGAACTGAGAGCCTTGGTGCATATGAACCAGTGTTTGGATGGTCGCAATTACCATGGGCTGCTTATGAACAGTGTACACCTCACAGTGTTGCACCTCCACCCATAAGACGATGAGTTCTTCCACATGATAATGTTACATGCCATTAGACCCACCTCATGGTGGAATGGTTCAATGAACACAGTGCTAACATTAGACATCTCAATTGGTCTCCAACATGCCTGACCTCAACTCAATTGAATGTCTGTGGGATGTTGTTGGAATTTCAGATGAGGCAGCTGGGCACCCCACATACTGTAACTGCTGACCACGACACAAACAGCTTTGTTACAGATGCCTGTACAACTGTACAGACACCTCATGGAGTCAAGGCCATGCAGGGTGGGAGCTGTTATTCTAAGGAAAGGATGGCCTGCAAAGTATTAGGTAGGTTGACATAATTTTAAAGTTTTATGAGGAGTTGGTGTCTTGGATAAAAGTTAATATAATGGCATCTGTGCACCATGAAATATCATTATCATCTGAAAACTGTGTAGCATTGTGGCATGTTTTTGGCACATGCCACAGAAGTAAAAAAAAGAGAAAAAAATCTTCTTGATTCCACAGAAGGGTGATAGGTATTCAAACTTAGAGATCGACATGCTCAGCTATGGAGAAACTGTCAAACTGACCAGGTCTGTCACCCTGTGTCCTACCTCACTTGCTCAAGCAGAGTGGAAGCTCTCTGTTGAGTGTAGAAAAACTAAAAGGGGGAGCTGCCAAATCAAATGGCCAAGTAGTATGCATATATTTAGGCCAAGCAACAAATATTGCACTGACCCAAGCCCAAACTAAGGTGGTCAGCACCATGCTGAGAGCTGAATGCCACTGTGGCCAGTGTCAGGAACATTCTCTTTGGGGAATGATGCATTCAATGCTCATGAGAAGCATTTCAAAAATTGTAAGTTTTCTTGCAGAAAATGCTTGCTTCCATAGAATAATGAAATCAAAAAGGTTTTTAGACACTAAACTGGTTAGCTTAAGGCATTTTTCAATATTTTTCCCTTGTGGTGTCCTATCAAATTAAAAATAATTTAAATACCATTACTAGCACACAACTGGCACATTTTCTACGGTTTCCCATGTAGCACCTCTTTAAAAAAAACTTGAAAATTATCGAACCCACATCTCCCATTTACGTTTGAGCATGCTACCGTTACACCACCCAGGAGTGCAAAGTTCCAAGCAACTGAAGCAAAGCAGATGTAGCTTAGGAATCTGAACAACATTCCAGATGTGTGCAAGTCGAAGCAATCCAATGCTTCATTGTAGTGATGACCATTTTCTCATCCATGTATAAATATGTTATCGATTTAAATATATTGTTTTGTTATCAACAAATACTTATTGCAAGCTGAAGTTGATAAAAATGATTGATAAAATTAGTGTTAACAATTACTCAGTGTATGTATATTTTATATTAGAAATGTTTAATGTATTAATATATATTCTTATCTGTTTCTTTGTTCTTTCTGTGAGGAAATATTCGCACTTGAGGACAATTGAATTTTTAATTTTTCTGAAAAGATGGCCACATGAATGAAAGTCAATAATAGCATTTCTATGTAATAAAATAATGAAATAAAAAAAGTTTTATGGAATGCTAAACTGTTTAGCTTTACTATGATATTTCTCAAAATTCTATTAGTTTTCCATTATGGTGTTCAGCAATTAGAAGTTAATTTATATGAAGAGATTGTTCTGTAGAGGTAAAAAGCAGTAGTTGCATGCTGAAGTCAATAGAACAACTACCCAGTATGTATACATTTTGTATTAAAAAAAATTCATTATATTTCCTCACCCTCTTTTTGCTTTGTAGGATTGAATTACAATGTTGTAAATGTTTTTTAAGATGTTCACACATCTGTTGAAGAGTTTACAAGCTTTTGTTGCCCTTTTGTCCTGTAAGGTATACATACAAAGTAAAAGAAATCATAATCAGCATTGAACTAACGTGTAAAGTCTGTCCAGTTTAAAAAAATTCTTTAGTAATTTTGTAAAGATTTGTATAATCATTTTAAATCTCCCTTCATTTCTGTAGTGAGTAAATGTTAACAAATGAATGGCTGATGTTAAAATCACATGGAAACTGTTTCATTCTTGGTAGAGTAGAAAAGAAATGATAATGAAGACAATTATAGAGATTGATATACTTGCTGATATGATTTTTTTTTAAATGCTATGAATTTGAAGTACAAGTTGATTGTGAAGTAGATACAACCATGCAAATATGTTTTGCAGGAATTCAATGCTGATTCCAGCCTTCAAATGAACTTCTTGTAGATTTAAAAAAAAAAAAAGTGAAATTGTGTATGGATCTGTTTTTCTTCTACTGACCAGCAGTTACCCTGTTGAATTATAAACATGATTGGAAACAGGCAATGCTCTGTAAAAGTGATTTTTTTTCTATACTGGAGAAACTTTTTGAAGTTATATGTTTTTTTATTGAAAAGTATTTGAAGGCTGGTAAAAAATGTTTTGGAAAAATTGTTTATGAAAATGGGAAGAGACATTTTTAATGATGGTAGGTGTAAGTTTTATTTTAGTGAACATGAAATTTGGCATTTCCTATCTTGAGAGTCTGTTTTAAAGTTTATCTCAACATAAGGTTATTTATTTCAACTACTTATACATGATTTGACCTGTGCGCGATTTCATTTTTTTACTTTTCATAAATGAACATTTTACTCATTGTGATTCATATCCAATCAATATTATGATTAATAATAAGTGGTCATTATAAAACCATGATTATTATTAATAGTGGTGTTTCATGTGGTAAATGTGTTCTTTAAACAAAACATTCAAAATGCCAGGTTCTATGGAATAGGAATGTAGTTCAAAAATGAAATTTTTGTAGATTCTTTTTCATATGGAACAGTGCATAAAATTCTGTTTTTAAAATTATTTGATGCTGCTTTTTATAAGAATTAAACTGCGAAAGAGGTTTAATTGTAATGTAAGCATAAAATTTCAATTATTTTTATGGGATATCATAGAGGAACATTACAGTTTTGCTAAAATGAAACATGAGTAGGTGACTTAAGGTACAGAATGGTCAATATTAGGAGTATTATACTACAAATGTCAATCTGCTAAAGTGTTTCTAGAGTACCACACTGTAAGTACTAACTTGCTAAAGTGCTAAATAAAAACCAGTAGAAATTATATTGGGATTGTGGGATAAGAACAGGCACAACCATCTGGACCAGTTATGTAGATGTACTAGATTATTCTATGACAAAACATAAAAAGAAGCAATCATTCTCGATATGTTGATACCATTGATTTGTAATATTCTGATGAACTATTTTACAAAAATTAACAGATATGTGTGGAATTGGCTGCAGAAGTTAAACAGATCTGGAGAATGAAGACAGGCCACATATGACTGTTAGTAATTCTCAAAAAACTGGTTTAATCCAGTGGACTCGTAATTCAGCATGAATCATTGGGCCTACAACACCTAAGGCCCAAAATCTGGTAAGCAATGATCCTCAACATGTATCACATTGTGAGATTTTTAAACTATGAATGACCATAATGGGACTTGAATTTATAGGTTGTACCAACAGGAAGACCACTGTACGGTGACACCTTGCCTTCACCCTGCAGGAAGTTATTTGATCCTTTTCATTTTCCATGAACTTCCCAGGCTTACTTTTATTATATCATCTACTAACTGAACCAGTGGTACACAAGAACTTGGAATGTCCATTTCAAAAAAAGAAAAACTCAAGTTCAAATTACATGGCTTTAATCACTTAGTTTTGAAAGTTTTGGGGAGACTGTTTCCGTCCCTGTAGGGGTGTTGTGCGTATGGTTTACAGACTTATTGTCACTATACCTCTATCCCATTCTGTCATTCTTTCACTCTCCCATGACCAAGGGAAAAGCTGCCTAATGCTGCTCCTATTTGCACTGTTACCCTCGCTCCCAGGTGCTGTGCCTTACACCAGAGGCGTTTTCAAAATCTCTTGCTTCTGCATGTGCATCTGTTCAGCTTTCATTTCTTGTTCCAAGACTCTTTGCCACCCCGTATCACTGGTTGTTACCTCCCCTAAGCCTTTGGTGGCTTAATAAACTATATGCCTCTGTGTAACAATTGAATTCTTTGTCAGCAGTATGACAAAACAGCCTTCTACCAGAACTCAAAAACAGTCCACCAATACATTTAGTGTCATCCACTAAGACATGAAGTGCTTATATATAGTTATCTAATGAGTCAACATCATTGGTGGTTGCCATCTCCACAATTACCCACACACACCTGTTAGCACCAATGACATCTGACTGCCTTTCACCTTCTCGCAGAAGTTCACACAAAGCACTTGGACGAGCAAAATGGGAAAATATGAAAACATGCTCAAAATAAAATATTAACACTGGAATATGTACATATCTACTTAGCGTATGGTAAATGAAGTATTTCTGAGTCTTATAATCATGTTATACACTGTATGTGGGAGTATAGATGGGATGCCAAACATCAATAGTACGATAAACCCTTATTATACCACAAGGATTGAGATAGCCTCAGTATATTTGTTGTAAGTGCCAACAACATTTATCGATTTAAAAATAAATAAATGTAGGAATAAAGTATGCTGTTCAAAATACACCCACACATTTTGTAGAACTACTGGCATATATTGCTGTGCGTGTTAACATTTTTGTGTTGTATGAAATAGTACCTAATTAAAACCAATTATTAAGAGTAATTAGTTCTCGATGTTTTACATTATCTGTGTTATATGCTTCGTTGCATCTTATAATGCATAGTTGTATCACAGTAAGTGAAAATAAAGTTGTGTATCTTGATTCAGTACAAAGTAATATTGTCTGTATGGATGAAAAAATGTACTGGAAATATTCTCTGTACTGTCAAATGTTGGTTTATAATTTTATCCAAAGAGATCTGAAAAGGAGCTGCTCGGTTTTTTGACACAGAAGTTCTGTCATCAACTGCTGTTCATGTGACAAACTCCTCAGAATTAATTTCCTTGATGTATGTGTTATCACCCACGCAGTTTTTTTAAATAAAAATATATAATTGCTGACACATCATCATACCAATGAACATGTAGTTCCACTGTGTAACAAGTGTCTAAGAAATAGTTGTAATAATTATTACCTGTTAAAATAAATATTTTTCATGTTATAATAATTAACTGATTTATGTATTACAAGAGAAGCAATGTATGCACCATCATCAACAACAACTGCAACCATCAATCCACTGCTGGGGGTGAAGGTCTCCCCAAGTCTCTTCCACAAGTTTCTGCCATGAGCAATTCTTTTCCATGTCACTCTATCATGCTTTCGACTTTCATCCACCCATCTCCCTAGCAAGCTTTTTCAGGGTTTTCCCTTGTCCCTTGGTATTCAGTCTACTACTTGAGTTGTCAAATGGTAGTCAATTCTTCTAGCAATATGTTAAACCCATTGCCATTTGAGGGTTTTTATTTTCATGATGTCTTTAACTCTTGTTCTTTTCTTTATTCACAAATTCCTTTTCCTGTCTTTCTTGGTTGCACCAAGCATGCATCTTTCCATGATTTTTTTAGTTTTCCACACAGTCTGAATGTCTTTTAGTTAAGGTCCATGTCTTTGATCCATGAGTAAGAACTGGAAGGATAAATTGATAAAAAACTTTAAGGATAAATTGATAAAAAACTTTAAGGATAAATTGATAAAAAACTTTTCTTTTAAGACACAATAATTAGTTGCTTTTGCAAATTTTACCTTTTCTCCCAAATGCACTCCAGCCAAATTATATACACATTTGATTGTTTTTTTTTAATGCAGCCCCTCGCTTGATATCTGTTGTCTAAGGTAGAAATATACACTGAAGAGCAATTGGATTAGAGATATCTGTCTAGTAACGTGTAGCACCACCTTTCGCCTTGATGACGGCGGCAATTCGTCTCTGCATGGACTCCACAAGGCACCGGAAGCATTGGGAAGCCATACGGATCCACGACCCCTGAACAAGCTCCCACAGTTCACGAAGATTTCATGGAGGGGGTCAGAGCCTCGAACATCTCTTTCGATGGCAACCCGGATGTGCTCGATGGGATTGAAGTCAGGTGACCTAACTGGCCAAGGAAGCAAGGTAATGTTGGTGAAGTGTTCATCCAACCATTCGATACAATTCGGGAGTGATGGCATGGTACATTGTCTTGTTGCAGGATGAGGTCTCCAGTGGGATGTTGAAGACGCACAAACGGGAGCAAATGATCGTCCAGGATATCCCGGTAATGATGACTTGTGAGAGACGATATCACATGTACCAGGGGTCCCATTTCAGTCCACGTAAACAGTCCCCAGACGAGAATACCACCCCGACCAGCTTGAAGAGTACCCTGCTGGTAAGAAGTATCCATCGCTTCATGTGGTTTGCGCCATACTCATATCCTGCCATCCGCATGTACCAACGTGAATCTCGACTCATCAGTCAAGGCAACATTTTCCCACATGTCTAGGGTCCAGTGGCGATGTTCCCGCGCCCATGCTAATCTTTGCACCTTATGATGTGCAGTCAGCAGCGGTACCCTCGTGGGATGATGGCTTCTGTACCCCATAGCAAGGAAATGGTTCTGGATGTTGTGGCTGCTTACACGTTCTTGTGCACCAGTGCTAAATTGCCGAGTGATTTCTTGCACTGTGGCCAGTCTATCCGCTGTCACAATGCGAGCTAGCCGACGACGACTTCGCTCATCCACATGCTGTTGTCCATGGCAGTTGGCCCTTGCAGGGATGGTTTTACCGGATTCGATGTACTCACGGTGAACCCGTGACACAGTGGCTTGTGAAAATCCCAGTGCCTGCACAACTTCCTAGATGGAGTGACCAATTCGTCAGGCCCCGACAATTTTCCGACGATCAAATGCGCTTAGATCCTTTGTCTTACCCATACTGATTCCCGTCGCATCACTCCTTATATTGTCGGATCGCTGCATACATCATGTCGTTTCTGTTTGCAGGGCCGCCCACAGTGCCACATTTGCATAACGCCAGCTGTCTCTAATTCAGTTGCTCTTCAGTGTAGGCATTAATTACTTTTAAATTTGCCTCATCAACTGCTGATTTTTCAGTTCTTTTAAAATCATTGTATATCAATTTCGCTTTCTGTAAGTTCATTTTTAATCTCAGAAAGTTCCTGGATCATATTCTTCAGCTCTGAATTAGGTACTTGAAAAAGTGTCTTTGTCATCAGCAAAACCTGCAAGTGGAATAAATAACCTCTGTTAATCTTGATTCCCTTGTCTTCCCAGTTCAGTGATTGAAAGACCTTCTGCAATAATGCATATATACAGATTGTTAAAAATATACCTTATGCCAGTCACTTACTTTGCGGTGTTGGCTCCATCTCTATTAGTGCACCAGACTTTGACATTCATTTGCAATCTGCTGTTATATTTTTTCGTGTTGTTCAGCCTTTTGTTGTAGAATATTTTATGTGCAGTTCGATTTAGCTCTGCTTAGCAGGGGCATATTTAGAGGGGGGGGCAAAGGGCCTTGGCCCCCAAAATTGATTAATTTTTTTATGTTTTTGGTTAAAATATGACTTATATTAAAAATGCTTTAATTTAATAAAAATGTTCATCAAATTATATCAGAAAAATGGTTTAATTTTTTCTTCTATTTTTCGTTAACTTTTATTTTGTTGTGGTGGATTTTGAAAATTTCCATTTTTTGCCCCCCCTCCAAATAAAAACACCTCTATTTATGCTCCTGCTGTTTAAAGTCATATGCTAAGGGATGTGCTCATTTTTCTGCCATACTTGGGATTTTCAAGCTGTTTTTTTTGTTTGTTTTTTTCATACATTGATTCCAAAACAAGAAGAAGAATGTATTGATATTGTCACAGCTCATGCAACTTAGCTTATGCCATAATTGTCATATGCCTGCTCATTTTCATGTGTGATCAGAGGCGACAGTCGAGTTTCAGCCTTAATATTGTTTTTCACTGCTGCGATGAATCAGGCAAACAGTTTGATTTCTTGTAATGATGGCAACTATATGTTTTCTTTATGAACTTCTTTTTTACTTATCACTTTCTCACTTAGCAATGCAATTTGGAACAGCAAAAATATAACTCAACAGTTACCAAAGGACCTTTTCCAAGGAGAAATTTACTGGAAAAACTGCAGATAATCAAGGGTAGGAGACTCCTGCTACCCCATTTCCGTAAGCCTAAAAGTGTCCATATGCAGAACAATTTACTTACATAAGGACATTTCAAGTGTCACTGTACAACTTATACCAGTGGTAGTTTAAACAGGTGGTAAAAATCTGAATGATCTATTTAGTGGACTCTAATGATTGTCTTCAAAAACTGATAGAACTGGGATTTTCAAAGGGTTTGACAACTGTAAACTACATAATTTGCAAAGGGGTAGGGAAAGAGAAAAACAATTGAAACGCATTTCCAATATACGCTAAACCTTCTGCATTTCAGCCGTATACAAATTTTTGAAACACCAACCATCAGCTTAAATTTAATAATTCTGAATGCAATAAAACAGTTTGAAAAATAATCACTTTGAAGCAATTAACTGAGGCAAGTTATTTTGTGGAAATCAAGCTCCCTTTTGGATGTCATAATGAATGCAAGCTGTCTCTTAGTACAGGCAATTACATTGTATTGTGCAGCATCTTAATATTTGCAATCTTCCTCTGGATTGCCATTTAGACAGCTCTAGTTTTCCATAGCACATCAAGTGTTAATCAATGGGATTTAGTCAGAGCTATTCATGAAGCAATACACCCACGAGACATCATATTCAAACGATGTTGCAGTTGTCCATAGTTCTGAGATGCACTGATGAGGAAACATTTCAGGAAAAACTCATTACTCTATAAATTTTAAGTAAATATGAGGTTTTCATAGGTGTATATGATATAATTTTTCACTTGTCGAATTTTTAGGCAGTAATCCTGCACATCATCAGGACTCAATAGGTGTTGCCACTCCTGGGAAAAAATCCTACCCTTCCGATCATTTAATGTAGTTCCTGTTCTTCTCTCTATTTCTAGACACTGCTATTTCATATAAAAGTGCTGTTGGTGTACCAGTATGGAGTCCTGCTGATGGGTAGGTTTACTTCTCAAAAATTTCATAAGTGAAAAAAATTATATATTCTCCTATTAAAGTTGTATATTTGCTTAAAATCAATAGAGTAATAACTTCAAAGAATTTCTATGTTATCCTTCATTACTAAAATTCATTAGTTTTAATAACTTTAGAGCTGACAGCGATGGGGATCCCTTTAACCAGACACACAAAAAAAGAAAAGTTGTTTCATAGTTCAAATAATGTCCAAGTTGTGGCTCAAATATATGATAGAAAATCAGTTACAAAGTAGGTGCTTGAATGGCCTTCAAGATCAAGGGTTAGAAGCATACCCACATGTTTTTCACCTGTATTGTTATGCACATGTGTATATCACAGCTTGTTCTTTTCAAGAGCATTAATAGTATTAAAGAGGGAACTAACTTTTTCTCCACCTTAAATGGAATTGCAACCTTGAGCATCATCAAAGAAATTGTAAGCTAATCAAGAGTACACCGACTATGCAAGTTCAAAATATATATAGTGCAGTATAAGCTCATTTATTCAGTGGCATAAAACAGTATATACAAGCTGCCAAACTTTCACTCTCTACTGGTAGAGCAAATCCTGTAGTGCAGATTGAAAGCTTGGTGACTTGCATATACTGTTTTACATCACTGAATAAATGGATTTGTGCTATGCTGTAATCATTTTGAAGCTATAACTGAATGTCTCAAAGCAAAAATTATTTTTCAGCTGGTACTAGACAGTCAGTCATTTCTGTTCTCCTTTAGTAAACATTGAAGAATATAAAATCTTGACCCTGGCTATGTACTTCAACTGCATTCAATACTAGAAAAGCTAAGGTGCAAATGACAAATTTTAGCTATGAATACAAAAAAAAAAAAAAAAAAACTCTCAAGAGAAATTTGAAACAGTTTTCTTGCTTGAAATATTTCCATTTTCAAAGTACTGCAAATACACCAAAATAAATGAATTTTAAAGCTGTCTACAGAATAGTCAAAATGCAGGATTTTGACATCTTATGGAAGTTTTAAAATGATGTGATGTAATTCAGAGACATACAGCTGGAGTACATTCTGTGGAGGCAATATATGAAATACTTTTCTATGAGGTGTCATAACAATGTTATAAGTCATCTTTCGGTTTGTTTCTCAAGCATCAGGGTGGAAAAACTTGTTTCTTCTGGCTAATACCTAATAATGATACATTTGGCATACAACACAAACTTAAAAAGTAAGCTTATGTCAGCATCTTCTAATGGAACTGACACAAATCTGTAGGAGCATATCTGACAGTATCAAAAGTCTGAATGATCTTTCAAATACCTAAAGAGAAAGCTTTGGCTACAGCCTTGGGGTGGGGGTGGGGGTCTTAATTTCTTTGATGAGTTCATAGAAGAATTTTCAACATAAATAGAGAAAAAAAGCCGAGTTCCATTTTTAAGCATAAACAAGCACCACAGTATTCAGGTTAGGAGCCACAGCTCTTACTGTTAAAACAAAAAAATAGTGTGAATTAAACATTCTGCAGTACTTATGCTGATGTAACAGCATAAACATGTTTGTTACTCTTAAAAACATCTGTATATATCTGTCTGTATGTTAAAATGTGTTATACTGTTAATTTATGCAAATACATTACGGAAAATAACTGATTTTTGCATTAGTTTATTAAAACAAAGTCTTGTGTAGAAATCTTAGAATTCAGTGTTGGTGTTTTTAATTATATAGGCTGATCAACAAGTGTTTTCTGATTACCTTTTGTGGCAAATTAAGGATATTTAAATGGGTGTCTCCCATGTCGTGCCATTCTCCTGACTAGGGGGTGTTGTTTGGCACAGGAGTTTGATTGAAAAAAGGGAATGTCAAAAATTTCAAACGAAAAGTTCCGAGATTCAAGTGAAAAGTTCCCTGCTCAGGGAAACATTTTCATGTTTTCTTTGAGCAGGGAAAAGTGTATGGTCCTTAAGTCATGAGTTTTTAGAGTATGTCAGAATGATGTTTAAATTTTTCACGTGGATGCAATTTATTGATGCACAGGAAATGCAATCACAGGCCTTCAATATCAATAACAGACAATAACTTGGTGTTTGTAGGGTCTCTGGCACAAGAACATATATGGATAACTTTGCATTAGATCGCTGCAAATAAATGTTTCTCTTAGCATAGTGCTTTATATTTTTCATGATGTGTGGTACCAAAACGTTTGCTACCTCGGTGTGCGCAGTGGTTTAAGTGCTGACTTCTGACCATTCATCTGAGATGTGTCTGGGTTTGAATCCTGGTGGGGCATGGACGTTGTGTTTATCCTACAGCACTGGCTGTCACTCTTCCTTGGAACCAGTTGCCCTTAATTAGGACGGGCAACTGCTTATAGCCCATCAAGTTGCTTATAATGGTCATTAAACCCCTAAACAAAAAAAGTATCAAAAAATGTCAATGATATTGGTGCCTAAACAACTGATGGGAGGACATAAAGCATTGCAAATGGTACTGAGCCTCCCACACCTGTGAGGAAGAAAGCCAGCAATTCCTAAGCTGCATTGTCACTGGTGATGAAACATGGGTACACCACTTCTTCCTGCAATCAAAGGTAGTGACAATGGAGATTGAAATGCATCATCTCCTGTGAGAAAGAAGTTCAAAATTCTGCAATTTGAGATGCTCAGAGCATTCTTTTGGACTTCTTGGACCATAGGGCTACCCTCGCTGTTGATCAACACTGCACCACTGTGTGGCATTTTAAGGAAATGGTCCACTGGGAGACACCGATTTACATATTCCCGGCATGCTCACAAAACGGATGATCTTTGTTACTTGACAACACTTGCTTCCATACCACAAGTGTGGTGGCATGTCTAATGCAGAGGTTTGGTTGGTCCTGTCTCCCTCATCCCCTGTACAGCTGAGAACGTGCTCCTGTTTGGCTGTCTAAAAGATAAAACAAACAAAAAAAAACGTCTAATGCAGAGGTTTGGTTGGTCCTGTCTCCCTCGTCCCCTGTACAGCTGAGAACGTGCACCTGTTTGGCTGTCTAAAAGAAAAAAAAAAAAAAAAAAACGTCTAATGCAGAGGTTTGGTTGGTCCTGTCTCCCTCATCCCCTGTACAGCTGAGAACGTGCACCTGTTTGGCTGTCTCAAAAAAAAAAAAAAAAAAAAAAAAAAAAAGAACCCTGAAGGGAAACATTTCCCCAGTGACTCTCCGAAGCGGTAGTTGAGATGAAGTGTCGGATGTAGACACTTGATGCCAAAATTTTCTCTGAATTTTTTCAGAAGTTAATGTATCAATGTGACCTATTAACCAATTGGTGATTATAACTGATTCAGTGATTATGTGGAAAAATAAAATTTGTGTTCTATATTCGTTGCTCTAATTTTTGTGGCCATAATACAAGCTTTGTAAATTGGCATTGAAAGTCACTTATTGATCAGCCCTCGTACTTGAGTACCAACATTTGTTAACAAATATTCTTCAGAAGTACTGTAAAAATATAAAAAATAAAATACTGTAAACAAAATTACCAACTATAGCTCATCACCCTGCTTATGCCTTACTTAAGGATCATTCAGGCTTTGCAGGAGGCTAGTTAAATTACACCCACATGGTTAATATGCTCCAGTGTTCATCACATTATCATAAAAAACAAAAAGTAACCAGGGTTATGATATTGCTGTTATAATTTCTGTATTTTTGTTTATTAAGAATCTGCTGCTTTGTTGAGACTTTAGTAAGTATTGGGATTTTTCTTCCTATGTTGTTCACAGTGTGCATTGCAATACTAAAAGCATACATTATGCTTATGCAAGCATTCATGGACATTATGTGGCTAAATGGTGCATTTTTTTTTCAATTTCAAGAACTTTCAAACTGCTTACTAAATGAAGTGCATGAAACATAGTATGTGTGATAGTGTAACATGAAGAGGAGTGAATTACCATGGTGAAAAGACTGGAACAGTTGTATTTATAAATGCATATGTTTCTCAGTAGTTAATTTGTGTACATTTTAAAGCCATTAAAAATTATTTTCATTTTGAATTCATGCAATCATTAAACTATACACAACGAATCTGTAAAATAATTTGATTGTTGCAGGTATAATTAAAACTTTAATGTGTTATTATATGCATTCCTGAACCACAAAAGTAGAATTTCATTAAATAGAAACATGTGTCTTATTCAGCAACTGTTGTAGCCATGTTTTTTGTAGCATTTCGAAAAGCAAAGAAATTAACATTTTCGTATGTGTTTGTTGTGTTATGCATTGATCTTATTGTCCATGAAGTATCTTTGTGTTATATATTCATATTGCCTTGAGTTCAGCACTGAGGTATTAAAACGATTAAAATGTAGAGAGCAATAAAATCATATTTACACATTGCTAAAGCTGTAATACAGTACTGTTTAAAAGTCAGTTCAGCTTGGTTTAATGGAATTGTGATTTATATCTAATCGAATTTCAAACAAATTATTCTGCCCATGTAAGACATGAATCCTCTATATCCAGTCACTGAGTTTTGGTCTGTGAAGTAGTTCACACCCATTCTTCAGTTTTGAACTTTAGAACCTTATAAGTGATTGTTAATTCCATTGGAAGAGAGATGAGTAGCATGGTCTGATTTGAAATTTGTTTGGAATAAATAACCATTGCCACAGGACCAAGACTGGCTTACTTGTACTATGTACAGTAAGAAAGTGGTAGTTTAGGCAGCATTACTGAACATGTGTGCAAATATTTCCTATTCTTATCTTTTTTTTTTTTTTTTATCCACTTTAACACCTTTGTGCAGAACTCAAAATAACATGTGTGTGCCACAGCTATATTTTTTTCTTTCTGATATGAGATGACATGAACATGACAAGGTAACGACCCCAAATTTCACATATAAGATAAACTTCCGGGAGAAGGAAGATCCACCAATATGTTTCTTGCTGATCTGACTCTGCAGTGTGAGAAGTTAAGGCCATACAGAGAATGGGAATAAAGTACAAAGAAAAAAGGAAATTATACATTTTTCTTTATGTTTCAGTATGGCATTGCTTATTATTAAGTGTTACTGAACAAGGTGTGTTTTACTAACTGGAAACATTATGCATTCAGTGTTGAAGTATTACCTCTACAAATAGTTGCCGTCTTGATTTTTGGATAATTAAGTCTGTACTTGACACTTTAATGGTAAATGAGCATAAAGAGATTTCTGCATTTTTGTAGAATCAATAAGGCCAGTGGGTATATTGCCTCAGATCATTAAATACTCTAGTGAGAAGAGTAGTGTTCATGAGGTCTTTAGGTCTTTACTATCTTAAGATCACCCTTACGAAAAAGTTCTACAGAAAAAACTATAGAAAAGTGTTTATATAAATCTTTAGAATTATGGCCTCTTTTTCTGTAAAGATGGTTCTATCAAGGGCTCTATAGAAATGTTTACTGAATTTAAACGCAAAAATACGAATTTGCAAAAGGAATGCTACAATTGCAGAGTTGAAATAAGCATTTACTGACCTTTGTCAAGTTGTTCATCCATCATGTTAAATAACCAAAGATATGGGGATCACATGGGGATCTATAGAAATGAACTTTATAGAATCAATGGCCGTCCGGTTTTATAGAACACACTATAGAATTCTATAGAAAACTGTTTCTATATACCCACCACCACAGTTGTTCATTTGATAGAATTCTATAGATCTCCATGTGGCTCTATAAAATGTTTTTCGTAAGGGCACATGAAGATATAGTTTTCATCTTCCAAATTTTTACTTACAAGAATTTTTTAACTTTGAATAATTAAAGAGACTTCAGAACTGCTCATTTTCCTTAAAAATTTATGTATGTCTTCAATGTAATATTTTGTTCTAATTTCTTGGAATCCTGTGTATTGTGAGTTCCTCTTAACCTTCAACTAATTTAACATATTTACCATTAGCTTTTTGTTTGTGTATCCTTTCTCACTGTCAGACTACCTTTGAACATCCATTTAAGAACTACGCATTTATACTTCAAATCATTGAAAAACCTCAGTTGAACATTCTGTGGACTGTAATGCATTATCTGTTTGGACACCAGTTGAAATCAGGAATCATTTAAGTCTCTCAGTCCTATCCTTTGTTATGAAACATGATGAGAAGCATTCAAAAAAAGTTTCTGGTATGTATAGTGAAAGGAAAGGGATTTATTAAACACAGGTGGCTAATCAAAAAGAGAACAAAACTGCAGAATACATTTTATGAAGTGTTTTGCTTTTGTTTGGGGCATATGTTTTCATCACAAATAAAAAAAAACATGTACTCAAAAAACTTCTGAATAAGTGGGTAACTAAGTATTAGTTTATTAAGCTGGCAAGGGAAAAAATTCTGGGAAGTTTACACCAGGAATAGTTTCCCCAATCCAGACAACACTCAGGAATGGTTGGACCCCCCCCTCAAAAAAAAAACCCTTTCATATCTGGCATTCTTTACTTAATTGTAAACTTGTAGTAACATCTAGGAAATCCCTTGTTGGTTGCACTTTTAACGTTGATCTCTGTCAATGTATCCATCAAATTTTCTATTGCGAAGGTCACCCAACAAACATTTGGCAGATTTGAAAAATTACTTCTTTGAAATAGGCGCTTTTAAGTGGAATATAAATGATTATTTAGTCAATCTTTATCCTTATTTGCATTTCCTGTGTCTTACCATTACTTAGTACATATAGGGCTGCTGTGGCTGCAACAGATTCCAGCAACTGCCACAATTTTGTGTTCATATTAGTGATTCATCAGAAACTGCAATGTTCAATTTTTAATCAGTTTCAAGAAAGAAATATATTGTTTATCCACTGTTCTCTTTCTCACAGTTACTGATTTCAAGAGCCACCTTTACTTTGTCATTAGTCAGATTTCCAATATGAAATAGTGTCTCTCGTGTATAGATTTCCAATACGAAATGGTGTCTCTCAGCATATTGTTAACATCTTCATACAGCTATTGTGGAAGTTATTTGGCTCTAAACTTATTTCAGAGATCATTTGGCTCCTACGTTCTCATGATCTTACACCTGTAGACTTAAATTTAGTAAATAATCTTTATTATTTTCCCTTATGTACTTCATTAAATCAAAGTTATATAGAAATATATGTCATTTTAAAAGGTATACAAAATTATATAGGCACTCTATTGGTATTTAAAACTCACAGAATTTCACTCTTAAGATGCAAATTAATGTACTGTGGTTTTTAAAGAGATATTTCTTTAGTAAATGGAATTTATCTAATATGAACACCCAAAACAAATCAACTCACAATTTTTATGAATAACTTGATGGTCATAAAATTTATATTGATCATAATCAAGACAATGATTTGGCTTCTGAATGGAAATATTAAGGACCAAGTTGCACTGAGTTAAAAATTTCCATATGAGTTTGTCTAAGACCCTGTGATATTCTTTCACAGTAATTCTTTGTGTGAATGCATCAAGCCAGTTGCTTTCTTTTGAAGATTGCTTTACATTCACAGGTGTTATGTAATATGTGAATTGGGATTTTTAGTCATTTCTAAATTGGAAAATTTGGAAAGTAAATACAGATTTCTTTTCTTATAAAAATGTCTGTTCTTAGCAAATATAATAAATATAATATGGTATATCCAAATTGCAGAATAAAATGTATTTTCAGACCATTTAGTGAATGAAGGAGCAATTATTTTGCATATTTTAATGGAGGAAATTGTATAATCAAAGGTTTCTGTTTTCATGCACGTGGTGTAATTTCTGGCCTTTATGGTCATCAGAACTGGCTCTGAATTGGATTATACTGTTTGTGGCCCTGTGCTTTATCATTCATGTTATGAAAGGGAAGAAAGTTTCTCAGGTAATTAAATTCAAATAAAAAATGGTTATGTAATTATACAGACTACTTGTGTAAGACTGATTAGTTATTGTAAAAGCCTCCAACACTGGCTGTGCACTTTAGTAGTATGAACTCAAATATATGTTTTTCACTGTCAAAAGAAGATAACTGTTTTGTTATTCTTATTTTTAGCTAAAAGACTTCTTCAGAATGGTAAATTTATCATCAAAAAAAAAAAAAAGTCAATGTGAAACTACTCAGTATATTTCCTGCTTCGTTTTTGTTTCATAAAAAAGTAGTTATGTGTATGTGTATTAAGCAGTTGTATCTTTGCATTACATACCTTCTGTACATATATATTCTGTACTTTCATACTTTCTTAACATGTTTTTTTTAAATGTCATAAATATGTCTTTATTAAACTGCTTTTTCTATAACAAATTATTTTTGTTATATAGATAATTGCTCGAAGAGTGGAGGCTTCAGGAAAAGTTAAGGTTCTTCTTCATTGGGATCCTGAAGAAGTGTAAGATACATTTTTTTTTGTCTCTATTATTTCTATTCTTTCTTTTGCTATCAATACAGATGCACTTCATGAAATGCAGTCATGGATTTGTATGGAAATATGCATTCTTTGATATACAAAATTTAAATGCCTCACTGTACACTCAGTAGATAAAACATTAGAAGTATAGGTGATGAGCAGTTGACATGACACGGGCATCCCCCACTCAAAGTGGAATGGACCCATAAATAGGTGGACAGCTGGGCTTCACAACAGTGTATGGTAATCGACGAACATGGGTAAACGTGGTGATCTGAGCAACTTTGACTATGGACACGTCGGCATATGGATCATTCTACTGCCAATATGGTAAGAACACTTGTGTTCCTGTGGCCAACCATATCAAGGGTGTACCATGCGTATACCATCGACAAACATACCAGCGCTCGAAGAGCAAGTGGTGGCCAACCACACACACACCATTGATGCCCGGGGTCGACGTTGACTATCCAGGCTCGTATAGACCGACCGCTTGGCAACAGTGTAGCAAATCACATACAGGTTAAATGCCGAAGGCCCAAGAAGTGTCAGTGAGTGAACGGTATGGCGCACTCTGCATAGCCTGGACTGCAAGAGTAGACGCCGTACCCGTGAACCACTATTGACTGTTAGTCATAAAAAAATTACGCCTCGCCTGGTGCAGGGAACATCAAATCTGGACCTCTGAAGAATGGCGCCATATCGTCTGGTCAGATGAATCCCGTTTTCAACTGTACTAAGCTGATGGGAGGGTGCGGATGTGGCATCAACAGCATGAGGCCATGGCCCTGTTGTGCTAGGCAGTTCTGTTCAAGGAGATTGTGGCCCTGAGATGGTTTGGGAAGCCTTCTTATGAGACACATTAGGTCCTTCAGTGCGCCTGGAGAGGTTCTTAAGCATTGCGCTCTACCAGCATGTTCTGGCTGATCGTCTATATGCAGGGCTTGAAAAAATACCATGACCAAAATGCCCGGGGCATAAAAATTATTGACGTGGGCAGGTAAAAAAAGCAATCTAGTTGACTGGATCGGGCAACTAAATTTAAAAATGAAAAAATTTGGAATAGAATTTCCTACTACAAGAAAAAAAGACAGCCATCGCATATCTTGTTTCATTTTAATTATATAATGTTACAGAGTGCCAAGGACAGAAGAATATCATTTCTTTAATTATACACTTGCGTGCAAAAATTAAAGATGAGACGGTTTTCGAATGTAGCGTCGTGCTGAAGTGCTTTACATCGACTCAAACCATACCATAAGATCCCCAAGATGTAAGAATATGGGACAAGTGAGCAAAACCGTCCAAACAAGGAATCCAAAGGATACAAAGGCACTTTATTGAAAAGGTAGCTTCGAGCACAACTGGTCAGAAGACAAGAAAAGAAAGACAGTCATCGCATATCTTGTTTCATTATAATTATATTTCAATCTTAGCTATGCATATTTGCTCAGATCCAAAAGAATTTTCTGGAGTATAATCTGTATAGAAAATAGTAGAAAATACTTTATTCAATAACAAACAACAAAAGAAAAGATAATTTCTGCTTTTTGTAGATATCATAGCTGTTGGTGAAAATGTTTGTGAAACCATATTATAGTGAAACCTGCTTAAGAGACAATCTCAAATAGTGGACAGTATTGTGATCTCTAGTACCGAAGCATATACAATTGTTTATATTAACCTCCAAATGGTGGACCCTCCAAATAATGAACAGTGATCTTGGTTATAAAACTGTTAAAAACATGAACATTCAAGGGGGTGGATCTGCGATTTTTTTCAGGTTCTTTGGACATAAATAGGATACTTTTTGTCTTCCTTAACCCCCAGCACTGCCACTGACATGCTGTAGTGCATAAATTACTCAAAAATAAGAAAAGGACCGATAATTACAAATTCTACGATGCGCCCTTTGGGACCCACATTTTATTTCGGATTTTTTTTAACATGCCATTTGGAAAAAATCAAATTCGTGAGGATTAGAGAAAGAACAAAAACAGCCGGCAATGTACCGTCCCTCAAGATTATGTAAATAAACGAATGCCCTGATTAATTTATTAATTTATTTGGAACAGTTTAAATTTAAAATTTGAAAAACAAACAAACTTACATTTAATGAGAGCACTGTGAACGATTACACTCCACTAAAAGTTGTACGTCTACTTCAATTATTGTTCGTTAAAAGTAAAAAACTGTTCAAGAACAGTCATCACACAGTTCCTGTGTTTAGAAAAATACAAACTGCTCTGGTGTTCTGAGCTGACTTAAAATGCTTTGTCTTTGTGTAGTTTCATTATGGTAAAATTTAGTTGAAAATGATAAAATTTAATTCTGTCAGTACCCGATTTTTTTTTAAAGATTGCTTTCAAAGAGCATAAATTAAAGTGTCGAACAATGTACATTATATTTGTTTTTCATTTGCTGTTGTAAGTATAAATGTTCTTTCTCGATTCTTTTGATTTTTTGAAAGGACCCAGAATATCTCACAAAATACCCACTTTTTAAAAATCTGTAGGTCCCTAGGACCCAGCTTGATAGCAATTCAACAGCAGCTCTGAGCCCCATTACAAAAGCTACTGGGGTTGTTTTTTTTTTCAATATTGCTGTTTTTTTCTTAGAAGTGGGCAAAACAGCTTCTTTCAAACAAAATGGGCTGTTCATTGCCATTTTTTAACTAATTATGTGCCTAAACAGTGAAGGAAACGCAAAAAAATTCATTATGATCTTGAAGATACATCCTGAAGATCTGTGTATCGAAGATGGTAGAAAATGATTTGATTGAAAAAGCATGTGATTCAATTACAGAAGAAGTGCATTTATTTTAAAGATGCTGTAAATCTTAGTGAAGAGTTGCAAAAGTTTTATTTTTTTTTTGTAAACAAAAAGATAGGGGGATTAGCACTATTGAAGTTAAAAAAAAAAAAAACATACCGCAAAGAAAAATGCTTTTATCAGAGGTTTTGCAACCAAAGACTGCTGGTCTAATTAAATAATGAGCAGTAAGTATGTGTGTTTTAGAAATCATGATGTATGTATGTTTAAATATTCATCGAACTACATTCAATGTACAGGGGTTGGACAGAATAATGTGAACACCTAGTAAAAGAAGGTTTTATGCACATAATAGCATGTGGGACCACCTTTGGCATTCTAAACTACCTGAATCCTCCTTGGAACGGATGCATACAAATCCTGGATGGTGGTTAGGGTTACACCATTCTTCATGCAGAAACTGCTCCATGTTCTTGAGAGATGCAGGAGGAAGGTAATGGGATCTTACTTTGTTTTCCAACACAGACCACAGTGGCTCAATGATGTTTAAGCCTGGTGATTGGGGAGGCCAAGGAAGGTGTACAGGAAAAGTTGTCCTCATGTTCCTCAAACCATGATTGGACATTCCAAGCTCTGTGAATTGGGGTGTTATCATCTTGATAGATGACATCCTGTGCATGAAACAATGCCTGAGCCATTGGATGAACTTGGTTAGTCAAAATGGTTCCATATGCTCTTCCAGTCATCCGTTCTTTCAAGATGATCAGGGGACCTGCTGAAAACCATGATATGACAGCCCAAAGCATGACAGAATCACCACCATGCTTCACTGTTGGGTGCAGACAGTTTGGGTTGTGCACTTTTGACGGTGTTTTACACTCATGAACATGTCCTGCGGTGGGGAATTGTGTGAATGTAGATTCATCCGACCACATTACACGCTTCTATGCATTAGCAGTTCATGTTGTATGCTTCTGGAACCACTGCTGTCACCATTGTGCATTCATCCGGGTCACCAGAGGTTTTGCAATAGCAACTCTGCCATGAAAATCTTGTTTCGCATTAACAGTCATCCATGTTCTATGGATAACAAATCTGACAGTTGCTGATAGTCATTCAGGTCAAAGGTAATATTGTAGCATATATCCAGTCACATGGAACAATTCATAATATTCAGTACATCCATATGAAAATTTTCAATCAACTAATGAGGGTAACTGTGGTATATCATACGTCAGCTAAAATGTTATTCATGTTATAAAAAAGAACCCTTTTCAAACATTTATTACCTTAAGAACTTTTGAGGTATTTACTGCCTTTTAAATACGTTAACTCCTTATACTCATAGCCTTCTTCTTTTCCTCTCTAGTAGCAAAGAAAATCCTTCATGCCATCTCTTTTGTGATGCACTCATCTAAAATTTCAATTGATCAAGAGCAACTTTTCTGCTAGAATAGTGCAGGGTTTTATTACTATAGGAATGAATGGGTTTGCTAGACAATCTATGTCAAATTCACTTTGTTGTGGTGGTGTATCTACCACCCCCGCAGCTGTGGGAGAGAGGGGGGGCACAGGTAGTGAAGGGGTGTATTGTACCTGCCAGTTATAGTTTTATGAAAAAAATTTGAATGTGCATAAAGAAAAAACAAAGAAATAATTAACCCAAAGATTCACATTTACAACAAGCCAATGACACACCAAAGTTCAATCACCAACAGCTGAGAGCACCCCAGTGCTCCTCTTCATAGCAAAGCGTACCATATCAAGCCAATGACACACCAAAGTTCAATCACCAACAGCTGAGAGCACCCCATTGCTCCTCTTCACAGCAAAGCGTACCATATCAAGCCAATGACACACCAAAGTTCAATCACCAACAGCTGAGAGCACCCCAGTGCTCCTCTTCATAGCAAAGCGTACCATATCAAGCCAATGACACACCAAAGTTCAATCACCAACAGCTGAGAGCACCCTAGTGCTCCTCTTTATAGCAAAGCGTATCATATCAAGCCAATGACACACCAAAGTTCAATCACCAACAGCTGAGAGCACCCCAGTGCTCCTCTTCATAGCAAAGTGTACCATATCAAGCCAATGACACACCAAAGTTCAATCACCAACAGCTGAGAGCCCCCAGTGCTCCTCTTTATAGCAAAGCGTACCATATCAAGCCAATGACACACCAAAGTTCAATCACCAACAGCTGAGAGCACCCCAGTGCACCTCTTCATAGCAAAGCGTACCATATAAAGCCAATGACACACCAAAGTTCAATCACCAACAGCTGAGAGCACCCCAGTGCACCTCTTCATAGCAAAGCGTACCATATCAAGCCAATGACACACCAAAGTTCAATCACCAACAGCTGAGAGCACCCCAGTGCACCTCTTCATAGCAAAGCGTACCATATCAAGCCAATGACACACCAAAGTTCAATCACCAACAGCTGAGAGCACCGCAGTGCTCCTCTTCATAGCAAAGCGTACCATATCAAGCCAATGACACACCAAAATTCAATCACCAACAGCTGAGAGCACCCCAATGCTCCTCTTCATAGCAAAGCGTACCATATCTAGCCAATGACACACCAAAGTTCAATCACCAACAGCTGAGAGCATGCCAGTGCTCCTCTTCATAGCAAAGCATACCATATCAAGCCAATGACACACCAAAGTTCAATCACCAACAGCTCAGAGCACCCCAGTGCTCCTCTTTATAGCAAAGCGTACCATATCAAGCCAATGACACACCAAAGTTCAATCACCAAAAGCTGAGAGCACGCCAGTGCTCCTCTTTATAGCAAAGCGTACCATATCAAGCCAATGACACACCAAAGTTCAATCACCAACAGCTGAGAGCACCCCAGTGCACCTCTTCATAGCAAAGCGTACCATATCAAGCCAATGACACATCAAAGTTCAATCACCAACAGCTGAGAGCACCCCAGTGCTCCTCTTCATAGCAAAGCGTACCATATCAAGCCAATGACACACCAAAGTTCAATCACCAACAGCTGAGAGCACCCCAGTGCTCCTCTTCATAGCAAAGCATGCCATATCAAGCCAATGACACACCAAAGTTCAATCACCAACAGCTGAGAGCACCCCAGTGCTCCTCTTTATAGCAAAGCATACTATATCAAGCCAATGACACACCAAAGTTCAATCACCAACAGCTGAGAGCACCCCAGTGCTCCTCTTTATAGCAAAGTGTACCATATCAAGCCAATGACACACCAAAGTTCAATCACCAACAGCTGAGAGCACCCCAGTGCTCCTCTTCATAGCAAAGCGTACCATATCAAGCCAATGACACACCAAAGTTCAATCACCAACAGCTGAGAGCACCCTAGTGCTCCTCTTCATAGCAAAGTGTACCATATCAACTATCTTCATATATACACCTCATCAAGAAACACCACGCCGCCCCGGTGGTGCAGTGGTCTAAGGCGCTGGCCTCTGATCATTCGTCCGAAAGGGGTCCGGGTTCGAATCCCGGTGAGGCATGGATGTTGTGTTTGTCTTACGGCACTGGCTCTCTCCCTTCCCAGGAACCAGTGGCCCTAAAGTAGAACACCACTTAAATATAAAAAACACCAGGGGTTCTAATCGACCCCAGAAATAAGAACACATTGTGCGAATTCTAGTACATCAAATATGAAATATCCAGGGTACAACTGGTCCCTTACCGCCCCGGTAAGATGCACATAAAAGAAAGCCACACCAAAACCAAAATACAGAGAAAAGACTCTCGACCAGAGGAATCCGCACCAGTTGCAAAAGAAGAATGCACTCAAAAAGGAAGACAAATCTGTCCATCGTGGAGTTGAAACCAAGCAGTGTCCTGGGCCCACGCTGTCCAAAAACGAGCCAAGGAATTGGTGGAGCAGGCTTCTGCATACTCTAAGACAAGCTGTTAATCAGCTTCGAAAATAACGATGGAGCGTTTCTCCCGCTGAGAGAATATCCGCTGAATTAGTCGCATTACGCAGGTGAAGGTGGTAAATATAAATAACCTGTTTAGTCAGAACAAGAAGACATGCACAGACATCGGGAAGGCGAGTTGGAGGAAGTTTTGTGAGAAGGAGCCATGCATAGGCCACGAATGGAAGATCACGAGATGTAATGTGATTCACAATGCGAAAAACTATATGAAGAAGAGGTAGCAAAATGGGACAGTACCAATACATCTGTGCAGCATCACCAGGAGACTCTCAGAACGGACAAGCCGATGAGGAGATTAAAGTCATGCATGACAGAATAGGAGGAATGGGCAACCGACAGTGAAGGTACCGCCAGTACACACTCTGCTCCATAGGAGAAGACAGTGGGGAGTCGGAGGCAGACCAGATGGTCTGAGAGAGGGGGAGGGGCATCAAGAATTGGATGGGAGATAGCAAGAGGAGTACGAAGGATTTGATAGAGAGTTGCAGTAGAGATATATAGAAGGGGGACAGAAACACCTCGAGAGGTGAGGGAAAATGGGATTAGAAGACTCGGACCAAGAACAGGAGTGAGACCATTAGCAGTAACTAGAGAGGGAAATAAAAGTGCAAGGGAGGAATGGAGAGAATCGAGTTCGGCAACTAGAGTAGGTGTATAATCAGAAAACAGGGAGGAGAGTGGAATCCAGGTGAGGTCGGGATTAACAAGGGAACAGGTAGTTAGGAAACTGGACCGGATCCAAGAGGGAAGAAGGAAGAAAGGTTGGTGAGGGGGTGGACGAGGGACGAAAGGAAGAGAGGTTTGTCCAAGAGATCAAGAGTTGTGGTCAGAAGAGTCCGAGAGAGAGAAAGAGAACGACAGAAAGTCAAGGCTTCAGAAAATAGGAAGAGGAAAAGTCGAGGAAGGAACAGAAAAGAAGTCCATCCTGAGGAAAAGAAGGAAAGAAAAGGATAGATCACGACGAGAGAGAAGAAAGTTAAGAGCATAGTGTAGTAATGGAGAAGAAGCAACCAGTAACCGTAAGAAAGATGTGAGGTGGTGTGCACGATAATATCTGTGAACATCCGGTAGGGCAATGCCACCAAGAGGCGGAGGAAGATGGAGGGTCGACGCCGCTACCCAGTGCTTGGAAGTCCAGATCACTGCCGTGAACAAGCTTTCAACAACATTTAGGCGATACATAGGCATGACTGTAGAGGACCAGGAGAACAAACAGAGTGACAGAAGGTAACGTTGTATTATTGCTGCTCGTTTCGCGATACAACGTGAAGGAATATGTTGATTTCCAGAAAGCTACGGAACGTTGGCTACGATGGAGAATAACATCCCATGAGATGGAAGCAGCTGTAAAGGGATGACCAATGTGCGTGCTGAGGATTTTCTGGGCCAAGGAGGACCACACTGCACCCCAAGGTGTGTCAGTACGGCCCACTCAGGACTCACACCATAATCCCGTGCTTTTCTCTAGAGGCTCCGGAGAGAGCAGCATATGATAGATAAGCTCGATGGTGGAGTGCAAACTGATCATTTTGGTGAACACAAAATGTCACATCGTCCGCATAAGCTGTGTACACATATTGGTGATGCCTGGTACTGGCAACAATTGGTGGTAAGGCAGAGAGGAGTGAACGTTGAGCTGACTGAAGAAAAGGTTCGAAGGCCAAGGCAAAGAGCTGTCCTGAAAGGAGACAACCCTGCCTGATCCCACGTTGAAAAGGTACTGGAGCAGTCAGAAAGAAGGCTGTCCGGACATGCAAACTGGCGCCCTGATAGAGGCTGAGAAGAGTCCCGAAGTGTGGAGGAAAACCAAAGGAGAGAAGAACACCGGAAAGGTAGTTATGGGAAACATTATCGAAGACGGATTTCTGATCTATGTTAAGGAGTGCAAGTGGTTCTGAATGTTTTCGTGCAAGAGAAGTGAGAAGGTGAAGAAAAGAAATGTTAGTAGAGATAGACTGAGCAGGCACAGTGTATGACTGGTCGGGAGAAAGAAGGAAAGGAAGAACGGTGTTTAATCTGCGGGAAATTAGTTTAGCGTAGAACTTGTAGTCAAGATTAGGGATAGAGATAGGGCGGCAGTTATGCAGATCCAGAAGGTCACCCTTCTTGGGTAGGAGAACGATATGCGCAACGGTGAAGGTGGGCGGGAGCGCAGGAGAAGAAATGGCACATGAGTAGCAAGCTAAGAGAAAAGGTAAGAATGAAGGAAGAAAGGCACGATAGAAAGAAAGAAGAAGACCGTCAGGTCCCGGAGAAGCATGAGGGTTGAGAGACGCAAACGCCTCTTGAAGTTCAAGGACAGAGAAATCAAAGAGGAGAGTGGAGCAAAGGTGAGAAGGGACCTGAGGAAGAGAAGAAAGGATCGAGGAAGAAGAGGGTATGTTAGTCTGAGCCGCCACCCTGTACTTTTCGGTAAAGAAGTTCCGTACATAGGAGTAAATCATCGATTGGTCTGCTGTGATGGTGCCATCCGGCAGAGGAAGAAATTGAAGTGAAGAAGCAGCATGCTTCTTGGCTTCCATCCGAGCAAGATGTTCATAGGATTTCGCAGTCGGGGTGATATAGCGGTCTCATTCGCCAAACTGCTTGTTGAGCCAGTGGTTTTAGCAAGGCAAAAAGTATACTGAATACAGAGGGTCTTCAATATACAGAGGGTCTTCAACCGGCATGGTGGATGAAAGGCCTCGCAGATTAGCAATCTCCCACTCACGCTCATTACGTGCAGTGAAGGAGTAATTCCGAACCAATACTTGAAGATCTCCTTTAATGGTCAGCCAAAGATGTAGAGTACTAGGAGTGGTGTCCAATAATGGTCGGCACTGTGCGAGAAATCACTCAACTTCTGTGCAAAAGGCAGGATCTTCCAGAAGCACATCGTTGGACGTCCAAGTGTGACGTGCACGTGGAGGTGTTGTGGCCACACAAACGGTTAAACACACTGCACAGTGGTCAGATGAGGCTGTGGGTACGTGAACAACGTCTGTGATAGACGGAAGCAAAGTTGTGGACACGTAGACACAATCGAGTTGAGCCATAGGAGAGCCTTGCAGCTCTGGACCGTGCCAGGTGTAGGAAACATCAGTAGGAAATAGATGACGAAAAGTGTCCACGAGCTGAAACTCATGAACAATCTGAGTGAGCAAAGTAGAGTGGTGTCTCCGGTATTCGCCTCGTGCCGAGCACCGATCAAGAGAAGGAAGAAGTGTGCAATTGAAATCCTCTCCCAGAATTACATATTCATGAGACAGGACGGCGTCAAGGGCAGCACGTAAACAATCACAAAAAGCTGGCACCACTGAATCATCATGAGGAATATGAGCATTGAAAACATGAAAAGTACTATTATTAAGACAAAACATGAACCGTTGCATTCTGTCAGTATAGAGTGTGTGAACAGAGTAAGAGGAAAATCGCCGGAACAGGTGGTGGTGAACACCGATGCTGACAACGCCGCACCGTCCACGCCAGTATTCGTGAAAGAACATATAAGGCCATGGTCGCCATAAGTGAAAAGGAGTATGAGCATCACAGTTCGTTTCTTGAAGTAGGATGATGTCCGCTGAAGCGGACAGCAAGTCCTCAAAAGCAAGAGAGTTAACCTCAGGGGTTGGAAAACCCCGACAGTTAAACGTTGTTACCTTGAATGTTCAAATCCTCTTGAGGGCTAAACACCGTGGAGCAAACATTCTTGTAACTCAACACTTGTCGTTGCATCACTGATACAAGTTCGGAAAACTCGCCAGTCGCTTGGAGACGGGTCGGAAACACTTTTTCAGCAGACTCAAGTTGGTGAATCACAGCCAGCATATCCGCACCAATCTGTTTAACTTGAACCTTGATTTTGGGAAGGCTTCTGACTAAAGCAAAGACATTCATACAACTGTTTATGTGAAAGCGGGTGGTTTGGTATACCATGGTGCTTAGTTTCACTTTCAAAATCATCAAACAGAATGTGATCAGAAGGCCCAGTATGGCTGGTAGACATATCAAAATCAGTAAACACTTAAAGAGGAACACGTTGTCTTGTCGATGTGTGAGGGGAGCAGCTTTGGGCCTTCCCTCACTTGGCAGTACTACCATGAGATCGCTGGGTTTGACGTTTCTCTGGGTGGGAGCAAGGACCTTTCGCTGATCCATTGCTTGGAGCTTGGTCACCTGTGCTGAGATAAACGTCATGAGGGTCTGCACTAGATGTCTCAGCATCCGAAGCAACACTCCCACCGTCCGGCGATTGACTGGGAGCATCAGAGGTGCGTGAGGGCTTAGTCATGGGCAGCACAGAGAACCGTCGTTTCGGCATCCTGGCCTTGAGGACATTCTAAATGAGAAGCGGTATGGGAGTCATGGTTCACACTTTTGGCAGGAGGCACTCAAGTCTTTGGTGGGTTTCTAGAGGGAGGAACATACTCACAATCGTGCTGCTGGTGTCCAAAACCCTTGCACTTACTACAATGGTGTTCAGTTAGCACATCAATCCGCCTCAGATGGTCTCCACATTTAACAGTTAACTCCATTGGACATGATTCAATGGATTTTTGCATTGAGAAGATAACCCGGGCAATCCGCCTGGCACCACGAATGGTGCGAGTAACTGTCCGACTATCCGATTTAGCAGGGGCTGCAGAGAGAATTTGGATCGGTCCTAAAACTCGTCCTAGAGAGGAAGCAACAGCATATAATACAGAATCAGTTACCTCAGGAGGTACTGGGTAGACAGAAATATTTACTGGACGAGGTGCAACTGGATCTGGAACTAATTGTTGGTCCCTAACAGTAAGACCTTTCAGAAGCACTAGTTGAGCATATTCTACTTTCGTGAAGTAAACAGCAACAAGGGATGGGCGATGCACCATAAAATGAATAGCAGAAGATGGGAACATACTTTTAAGGGCATCCTCATAGACACAGAGTGGTGTGTTGGGCAGGGCAGCAAAACACACACCACGGTCCAAGATCGTATTAAAGGATTGTCCAACAGGAGAGTCTTTAGGGATGTCCACTTGGATAGAATTCCCATAGCATTGTAAATGGGGCATCAAACAGGCAGCGTCACTATATAACTCCGGGACTGTAGGCTGGGGCTTGGAAGTTACATCAGAATAAGAACTAGCTACTTGCTGGCCAGAAGTAGAAGGTGCCGGATCCTCATCAGTAGAAACATCCATAGCATCATCATCCTTGTCCCGGGGAAAAGTTGCTTGGCCGGTCGCTGAAACTGCTCCGGGAAGGCAGCTGGAGGAAGCATCATTGGAAGACAGAGAAGCACTGCCGGTTGGGGAAGTCGTCGAAGCATCGCCAGTTGTCAAATAAGAAGAGGTAGAGCCACCGGAAGTGGGGATGGAGCTTTGGTCCACCACTCCAGATGACGCCATTGCAAATGGCGCTGGCGTGACAGAGCCAACCGGCCCAGTTGAAACGTAAACAAAACTAATAAATCGGGTAAAACAGCAACTCACCAACCTGGGAGGCAAACGATAAGAATGGCCAGACCTTCAACTAAAGGTACGTACAAAATTAAGAGATCAAAAGACTTAAACGCACGCACAAACCGATCAAAAATAGCAGAGCTGGAGATGGCACGTACGCAACCAACAAGCTTGAACTGTCAGCTGTCACGTTACATAATGAACTTGCAGTTTCAAATGGCGTTAGTTACATTTCAAGACATGTTTTGCCATCTATGTGTAAAAAATGCAATTGCTTTTTGGCCAACCCAATAGTTCTCTCAGTACATGGATATGATCTACAGTGCTGTACATACATACATACATATCACTAAGCTGTTCTCTGAGATTCAGAGGTTAACTCCAAAAAGAAATACAAACTTCCAGATATTTTTACTTATTGTTGTCGTATCAAACTTTGCCAATTACAGCAATCTTGACATACAACTCGTGTTTCACTGATATCCATTACACGCCATACACAAGATCTTTTATACTTCATACTCATAATCTTTTTCTCATGCAGACACTCCTGAATCTGATCCACCCATGTCTTACTTGGACTTCCTCTGCCTTTCCTTCCTGCCACTTAGGCTGAAAATATTTTCTTAGTAAGCATTTCATCACTCATTCTTTCAACATGGCCAAACCACCGAAGCATATTGGTCTCCACCTTGCTAACAACATTTTGCTTTACATCACACAACTGCAATACATCTTCATTCCTCACACAATCAGATCGTGTCTTGCCACAAACCCCACGTAAGTAACACATTTCTCCAGCACACAAACGACTCCTATGTTTCTTCTGCAGTACCCAGGTTTCACTGCCATACATCAGAGTAGGAACAATTACTGTTTCATACACAGCCATGCGGGACTCTCTAGAGAACCCACCATTCCTGTGAAAACCTCCCAGAGCAGCTATGACTTTCAAAGAAGAATTCGCTCGCCTACTGATTTCACCATCCAACTTGTTCTCTCTGTCAAGCATGCTTCCTAAATACACAAACTCACTCACCTGGTCAATCACAGTGTCATTTATACTTACATTACATTCAGTGCTACCCATTCCTCTCTCAAACACCATAACTTTGGTTTTTCCCTTATTTATACTCAGTTTGAATTTCATGCAAACTTCGTGCATCCGAGTCAACATACTCTGCAACTCACTTTTGCTTTCTGCCAACAGGACAGTGTCATCAGCATACAGCAATCTGCACACACTGATATCACCAAGACATAAACCACTATTATCTATTTTGGCCTCATGCATGCATGCATCCATAAATATATTAAACAGCCATGGTGACATTACACAACCTTGTCTAACTCCTGCACCAATGGAAAACCATTTTGATAAAACACCATTCACTCGTACACAAGCTCTACTACCAGCATACATGGCTTTTACACTATTAAGTAGATTCCCAGTAACACCATATTCATTCAATACCTTCCACAAAATTGTCCTATTGACTCGGTCATAATCTTTCTCTAAATCTATGAAGGCAGTAAAAACTTTCTTCCCAACAGCCAGATACTTTTCAATCATCATGCGTAATGCAAAAATCTGGTTAGTGCAGCCTTTACCAGGCATAAAACCACTCTCAACATCCCACACTTTCTCTGATGTAAGACCCCATACTTTTTCAATAACAACCTTACCAAACGCTTTCCCTGGCACACTCAGTAGGCTACTACCATGATAGTTCTTGCATTCAGTCTGATCACCTTTTTCCTTATACAAGAGAACAATGATAGCATCCTTCCAATCCCGAGGGACCATTCCTAACTCCCAGCACAACTGGCAAATTTCAGTTAACCAGTCAATTATAGAGTCACCACCATACTTCAACATCTCGGCAGTTATGCCATCAACTCCTGGAGCCTTACCATTCTGAAGAGATTTTAGAGCTTTACACACTTCTTCTCTTGAGATCCCTCCTGTGCTTTCATCCCTCATTGTGACATCATCTACATCTGTGTCAGAATCATTTTTACTCTCCTGATCTAATAACTCACAGAAGTATTCGCCCCATCTGTCACATAACTCATTGGGCTCCCATATCATTTCCCCAATCTCATTTTTCACACAACTTAGAACTTTGTTTCCCTTATTTTTCCTGAGTCTCATGTACTTCCAGAAGGACTTTCTGTCTTTCCGAAAAGCCAGTTCAGCCTTTCCACTTTCTCTTTCCTATCTTTTGCCTTACTATGGCGAACCAGCTTGGCAGCTTCACGCTTCTTACAGCGTTATTCATCCACAGAGACTCTACCTTGCAACATCCCCAAATAGGCTTCCTTCTTTTTCTTTACTGCCTCATCAATCTCACTATTCCACCAAGCATCACCTCTATTGTTACCCACTATTGTGGTGCCACAGACCTCTTTAGCAGCAGTAACAACACAGTTCTTAAAACATTCCCACTTCTTTTCTACATCCCTCTCACAAGATTTCAGATCCTTCAGTCGTTCTCTGAGTAAGTCAGGGTACCGCTGGTGATCTTCAAGGAGCCTATCAACCTTTATTCTTTCTATCCTGGGTCTCTTCCCATTCCTTTTCCTCCAACCAACATTAAGTTTCACTCATGACACTACCAAATAATGATCAGAACCAACATCCGCACCTCTCATCACTCGGGTGTCAACAACTAAGTGTTTCAAACGCTGATCATAAACAACAAAATCTATCGCACTCTTTTGACCAAGAGTACGATTTTCCCTAGTATATGTGTGTATATACTTGTGGTTGAAAAATGTATTAGATACACACAAATCATTCTCAATGCAGAGTTCAATTAATCTACAGTGCTGTAGCCACTCCTGAATTCAGCTTTGTCTCTTGTTTGAGCCATGTCCTATGTTACCTTCAAGCAATGTGATAGTAACTTAGTGAAGATTTTGTATACCACTGATAGGCAACAGCCTAGTGAAGGACCAACACTGGACTTAAAATAATAGCCAAGCAGGGCTGCTCTGAAACAAGGAAAGAAAAATGTTATTTGGGAAAGTTTTGTGATTCCCAGAAAAGTCCTCCTACCTTCTCTTTATATGGAACTTAGACTTATGAAGCAGTTTATAAAAGCTTTGCCAGGAGAAGGAGAATGTTTTAAGCATCTGTGTAAAAAATTTCCGGGATTGTCAGATGCCACATTTGAAAACTCATATTTGGCAATGAGTTTAAAACAAAAATGGAAACTGTTGAAAGGCTTGAAATGCTTTTAAGGAAGTAGTGAAGACGTTTTTGGATAATTTCAAAGATCTCATCTATAAGAAAATAGCAAAAAAACATGCCAGAAAAATTCAAAGCATTAGGTTATTCTAATGCTTTACATTTTCTGAATGCACACTTGGATTTTTTTTTTTCCCGAAAGTTTTGGTGCCATTAGTGAGGAACAAGGGAAAATGTTTCACCAAGACATAAATGAGATGGAATGACAGTGCCAGGGATGTTGGAACACCAACACGATGGCATACTTCTGTTGGAACTGCAAAGAGAAAACCCACATGCTGTGTGTAGAAAAAATACCAAACGAAACTTTAAAGGCAAAAGAAAAAGACTATATGCGACATGCCTGCACTGCAGGACACACATGAGATAAAGGCAGATAGCAATGAGAGCACATGTCCGCGTAGCTCAGTTGGGACAGCGACTTACTCTGGAGTGAGGGGACCCGGCTTCGATGCCCAGTGTGGACAAAACTGTGTTTTCACATTGTCGCCCGAACTTCAAGGATGACCCAGCCGTTAAGTTTCTTGCAATGGTGTGATGTTCTTTGCACACCGTGAAACAGAAAAAATGATAATCCCTTCTTCAGTGCTTCAAAAAAAATAAAATGTATGTGATGTTAAGTTTCCGCACACCAAATTGTCTGGGGTTTCTCAAATGCACGTTCTTCATAGGATGACTGCCTACAGCGACACACTGTCCCTGCCCTCTTTCGTTCGGGGGGGGGGGGGGACGTGCCTGCACTGCAGGATGCACACGAGATATAAAGGCAGATAGCAATGAGAGCACATGTCCGCGTAGCTCAGTTGGGAAAGCGACTTACTTCGAAGTGAGGGGACCCGGATTCCATGCCCGGTGTGGACACAGCTGTGTTTTCATATATATTAAGACCAGTAAATATAAATAATATTTTTAAATGGTTCTTTGTAACATTTTTGTGCATAAAAATACTTAACTTTTTGTAATAAAATAAACTTTTCATCAGAATACATGTGAATAGGCAATTTTGCCATATCTTCACATCCATTTTGTGAAAAATCTGCCATGTCTTAGAAAAAAATCTGTCTTTTTTTAAAATCAGCACACCAAATACCTTTAAAAACATCTTAAAACTTGCAGACAGTTTTCAGTGACTGAAATTTTGCTTGCCTGTGCTGTTAAGGTGGTTCCACCTAAAATCTCTGCCTTATGTTTCCAATGGTAAAACTTCTTTACATATTTTCTTCACAATTAATGTATTCCCATGGATGAAAATTTGCACATCGATAAAACTAACTTTAAATTATAGCATCAGATACTTAATATTTGATAAAACACAGCCATAATTAAGCAATCCAACATTTGTTTGTCAACTGACGTCATCAATGCACAGGTCACACCATCTATTAACAGGTCTGAACATTACTCAAAGAAAAATGATTGAATTTTTAATATAATTATGGTTATGTTTTAGAAAGTATTAAGTATTCCATGCTATAACTTAAAGTTAGTTTTATCCATGTGCAGATTTTCATCTTTGGGAGTACAATAATTGCAAAGAAAATATGTAAAGAAGTTTTACTATTGAAAACTTAAGGCAGAGATTTTAGGTGGGACCACCTTAAAGGTTTTTGTCTTCAATTTAAATTCTGTGTCATGTTTGTTAGAATATAATATAAATAATAAAGAAATGTTGGCAAAGGTATTTGTGTTCATGTACTTAATTTTTGTGTGTGTGTGTGTGTTCTTCTAGGTTGCCAGATTGTTGGGTTTCTGAAGCTGATGCTTCATCTAAGTTTCAACAAGTCATTCCAGTATCCAGTCTACCTCCTGAAAAACTAGTGTGTTATGACCCTGTGTATGCAGCACAGCAAAATCCCAGAAATGGGAAGCGAAGGAGAAAATGACTGTGGACAGTTTAGAGAAAAGAATGAGCTAGTGCTCAAGTGCCACGCTTTGTCACAGTGGGTCTACTCCCTGCCTCCCCTTTATTCTGTGTTTCTACCCTTCCAGTCACTATTTAAGTCATCCATGTTTTCATAACTAAAAGAACAATGTATTTATTTTTCTAGCCAGTCTTCATTACTAAGAAAAGGACAATAGCGAACCATCCCCTTTTGTGCTTAATGTTAATAGATGGTAAAGTAATAGAAGTCCAGAATGGTGTAAAAATGAGAGAATGAGACTTGTGTCTCATTGTGAAATACTTAAGACATTTTTGACAGTTTTGAAGGTGACTCACAGAAGTGTATAATGGTCTGTTGAGTGCCTTTTCCCTCACCTAATGCCATCTGGTTGCCACAAAAGAAACCATGCCTGATGTTTTGAACCTGTAGTTGTTTTATGAAAACAAAAGAGGAAAAGCTTTTTTTTTTTTTTTTTTTTTTTTTTTGTGCTAAAATGCAGTTGTGTAATGAACCTTTGCACATAGTTGGAGATGTATTTATCTAGTTCAAGACTTTGTTCCACCCACCTTGTTTTCTCCATAAGAATGCTGTTTGCTGTAAAGCTTACATATGTGTGTAGCATTTTTATATTTATGTCATCATTACTGTCATTATGATACCAAATCCATCAAGTGTTCTGGTTAAAAGTTTTGAGTAAAATTCCATAAGTTTTGACTTATTAGCTGTCCGATATAAATGAAAAAGCTAACAATGTGTTATGGTAAGCTTTTTCATGTTTGTAGCATGACTACCTTCTTTTTCTTCCCCTATTTCTGTTTTATTTATTTATTTATTTATTTTTACGGGCTCATATTAGTGACAATGTGTCAATGAAAAAATTTCATTGTGTAGTGTGAAACACCTCACAAGATTTTTGCTCAGAATTTATATTTTACTTGAGGGCTAATTTTTTTGTGAGAAGTTATTTATGACTGCTACCAAATAGTTGTTTAAGGAAGACTAAGGCATTTCACTCCATTAGCTGATAGCAACAAGAAAGATTAATGTTTTATTAGTTAATTTTCAAGCTGTTTGTTCCCTTAAATTTATTTTAATTTATTTTTTAATTGTTGTAATGGAGTGTGATCCTTTTCCACATTGTGTTCCAAAATCCTCATGTACAAAAAAACATTTACCTGGTGGAGCTTCTTAACTATTGTTGTAGAACTTTATGTGCTTTGAGGTTTAGTGTCCACTTCTTGTTATTTAATTAGTGAAACACAGGCAATTATTACCAAACATAGGCACCAGATGGCTGCTACTTCACTGCCTAATGTGAGAAAGTACAAGGTGACTGTTGGTATTTTACTATAATTCAAGTTATATATCAACTATTTTTATATGTGCCTGGTAGCACGTTGTTGAGAGATATTGTACTGGAAGCAAAATGGCACAACTAAAATGGAATCAGAAGAATTATTCGTGGAAGAACGTCTTAGTAGCATCAAAATGATATCAAATGTCTGTGTAGAGTTGACTTGTACATATTTTTGTTTAATTCAATAATGTTTGAAACTGTTCTTGAAGGTTGAATAACTTTGATGTTTAGAGTCCAGTGATCTTCTTGTGTTGCCTTTCAACACTGACACATTTTACCTCATTAGTTGCAATTTTATTTTCTCACACTGTGTTGTGGTGGTTTTTTATGTTTGGCCAGATGTGTAGTTACTTTCATGGACTGCATAGTATTTGCTTTCATTAGCTGTGAAGGTGTGTTGTATGCATTTGTTAACCAAGGTATAAACTGTACTGTATAATTAATTAGTGTGTATGTAAGCAAACAAAACTGAAGTGCAGTTACTTTCGTAATAATTACATGCAACCTGTATGACAGCTGTACTCATAGTGTATTTATTATTATCAAAGTAAAATTATGGATCAGGGTGTTTAGCTTTCCATAATGTAGCTCACAATTAAAATTTTATAAATGTTCATCTGGTTGTAAAAAATTTCATATATAGCAAGTTCATATGTTGTTATGGTTTTATTCCAAAGCAAAGTAGTAAATATAATAATACTAATAATAATTGCCATTTAAAGTGCTGATGATGATTATAAAAAAATGTAGCATAATGATTAAAATGTGTTAATGAATTTAATTGCTGTTTGTAAGAAATCACAAAGTACATGCACTTTTTTAATTCAAGCAATGATGCTAAGGTATCTTATCAGTTCTCATGAGTTGGGAGATGGTTAGGTAACTACTAGGTAACAGCAATTTTTTTCTTTTCTATTTTCTTCATTCTTTTTATTGCAAAAATCTGGTGATTACCCAACCACTTTTCAAGTTCAACAAAAAACAACTTCAACTGCAGTAATTGAATAGAAAATGTTATCAAGAGTTTATATTGCACCATAAACAGCTGATTATCCTTATCTTTCTGAAATAGTAAATATGCCTTTGTCTTTGATGGAAGGACATTTTAATCCTTTCATTCCACCTGGATTAGGCACTTAAGACAAAGCTTCAGTACACTTGTAAAAATTTGTTGGTGGTATTATAGCATTTAAGCCTGGAAAAATATGCACTTTCATTGCACTGAATCTTCAGATGCATTTCCTCCAGCATTACAATAAATATATTATATATAGATTGATAGATATATTTTGATTTTTATCAACTATTAAAAGTTTTTAACAAAACTGAGTTTTGTACATAGAAATCTATGCTACTTTTAGTTGCAAAAGCCATTGATCACGTGAACTTGTAATTTTTTCTCAAAGATGGGGTAATTTGAGGGGGGGGGGGGGCAAGGTGTCATACTACCAATATTTTTTTTTTTTTTTTGCAAACATAAATTTACAGAATGTTTAAAACTCAATGGCAGATGGGGAAATGAAATGGATATTTTAAAAAAAGTATAGAAGCTATTTCATAAATTCTTACCTTTTATTAGCATGGCTTTAATCTTTGAACACAAAAAATGAATTACAGCCCCATTATTATTATTATTATTATTATTATTATTATTATTATTATTATTATTATTATTATTATTATTTGTAAATATCTGTAGAAGTGCCAGTAGGAATGAAGAGTCAGTTTAGAATATATAGTCACATGGCTTCTTAGGTGAGCAAGTTGAAAAAATATCAAAATGCTGTCAGTAATGAAATTTTCATATTTATTGAATATTACAGTCACTTTCATATTAGTAGAATATATAGTCATACAAAAGTTCCACAGAAGTGGAATTTATAGTCACATGTTATGAAGGTTTCACATTAATATAATTTATGGTCACGTGTTTTCCAAAGCTCAACATGTGACTGTGTATTCTGTTGATATGAAAATTTCATTACTGCTGACACTTTACAGATGCTTTCTTTCTTTTCTTTTCTTTTCTTTTTTTTTTTTAGTGGCTGGTATTGGTTTCAGTGATAAAAAAATTTCCCACAAAGAAACTCAAGCAAAACATTTATCAAGTGATTTAAATTAGAAAGAGATCACAGCATAATGGAGTGGATGTGAACTCCAAAAATATGAAAAAATTGAAAGGTGCTATGCAAAACTTGTAGTGAGCATACCACTTATCATGTTTTTTTTTTATTTTAATAGTTTAGAACATTTTCAGTGACAAAGAGATTTACTATTCTATGTGAGTACCCTTGGCTATCAAAAAAAAAAAAAAATTCCTGCCCTATGTGTAATATTTTTAAGAGTGCTTTGATGTCATTTCACTGGCTGGTATTTTAACTAATTTCTCAAAGTAGGTTCTGCATTTATTTCTGAATTTGACTTCACACCACAGATATTGTGTGGAATTTGAACTGTGATGGGTAATCAGTGTTGTTCATGCTCTGTAAACTAGCTATGCATGGTGCATAGTTGATAGATTAATGCATAGTAATTCATATCACCCTAGAGAGTATCAACAGTGTAGCAATTAAACATACATAATTTGTGAAACTTTCAGTCAAACTAGTGAAATGTTTCCATTCTAGCAGAAAGTCTTCCAAATAAAAGTGCTACCAATAGCCTTTTACTTTGAATTCAAATGTATTACAGAGTTGTGTACAAAAACCAAAAAACTCTTTTCCTGCTTACAATCTAGTTATGATCACCATAGCCTTAGTGTGTGTACTTTTTCCCCTGATATGTTGACACTACTTAGTTGGATCTACTGTTAAACATGTTTGAACTTTTGTTATTTCTATTTTAAAATGCAAAGTTGTAATACTTATAGATATGGCCTTTAATTGCATCCAAATAAAGACTGTTCTTCCATCAAATATGGATTGCTGAAGTAAACTTTGCAAAAGCATATTTAAGGTAGGAAACATGGTGATAACTATAACAAGTATGTCAATAAAAAAGATCTAAAACATCATTGCAAACATCTTTAGTGAACAGATGTATGTAGGTCTATAGAAAAGATATCATAAAGATGCAATACTGCAGGAATAGTGACATGTTTTGTGTCCACAAGAAATTTAGAGCAAAAGTTCCTAAAGACTTTACAGTTTTCTTTGCAGGAAGACAAAGAACCAATCTGCTGTCAAAATAAAAAGTACAGATATTAGAAATTATTTTTGATTCACGAATTATAATTGATTTTGGCAGGTTAGAGGTGGGCTTTTGCGTTAAGTGTATTGACCCATCTTTGATGGTGTTCTTGTTTAATAATGATTTCAATTTCTGCTAGAAATTTTACTACTCTTGTAAATTTGCAACCCAGGTTTACCAACTGTTTTGCTTTCACTGGAAATCTGATTATGAATGTTTTTCTTCAGTTTTTCTAGTGTTTGACACTGAGTCAATAGAGATTAATGTATGGCTTAATGGCTTGTTAACCACTACAACAGTCTTTATCTTGATTGGCATTTGTTAACATTAAGGACTTTAATTAGGCTGCTTTCTTTATTTTTAGTAAAAATTAAACTTCTGACACATTACTACTGTCAGTTTAGCAGCATAAATGCTGTCAACTCATAATGTTATTGTAAGCTAAAGCTGTTAGAAAGTAGGTATTACATAAAAGCAGAGATAATCTTGTATTTTGAGCTTATGATAGCATCATTTTATTCAGCAGTCCTTACTGTAGTATGATGGAAGACAGGTGTGACTGATAACCCTCATAAGGCAAAAATTAAAGCTTTCTTTGGCCATGAAAGACATCACAAATTTCCTCTTTGAAATGTTCTACAAAAGCTTGGCATGATAGATAGGATTTTCTGTTATCATAAAATCCCAGCAAATGTTTTGATATTGAAGTGTCATCAGACTTCACCTTATCTCAAAAGCAATTTCATTGGCTATCTCAGTCATGTAATTTATGATTTTTTTTTTCCAAGTGATTTGCCTACGAGTTTTAATTTTATTTTCTAACTGCCTATGCTACTTTTTTGCAATGCTGACGAAATTACCAGTTAAAAGTAAAAATTTACTGAAGTGGAATGAAACATGTCTGTGATCAAGTCATGTTTTCTGGGTTAATATTATGTCTTCATCCACAGTCTTCATTTTATGAAGAATAATACAAAACTCATTTGTTATGGTTTAGGCATTAGTGTTCACAAAAGGTTACAGTTTTTGTTTTCAATATATGGGACTAGTAAAGAAAAACATCCCCACAAAAACAGCCAACCATTCAAAATCAAACCACAGTGAAACTGCTGAAATGAATTTTTAAGAGCTGCAAGCATACTAAAAATAAGCAATTTGAAACCATTTATAAAAATGACAAAAAAACAACAACCAAAAAACAAACAGCAAAACCATATTGGAATGGATGGCATTTTCAAGGACCAGCATAAATAACCCTCTCTCATTTCCACATAGATCTTGTAAAACATGGGCTTCTGCTGTAACATATTTGCATATTTTCCAGAAGAGAATTACCCCAGTAAATAAACCCTAACCTGTTCTAAGGTATTGTGAATTAAGTAGAATGGGAAGATACCCCATTAGAGGTAAATAAAAGGGAACAGCCTATTAACTTCATTGTAAAGCCTGTTTTAAACAAAATTCATATGCAGATATGTTACACACATACATGTTTGCATGTGAATTTCATTTGAACTGGGCTTTACAATGAAGTTAGTAGGTTGTTCCCTTTTATTTACCTCTAATGAGATATCTTCCCATGCTACTTAATTCACTATACTTTAGAATGGGTTAGGGTTTATTTCATCATCATCATCATCATCATTGTCAACCATTATCAATCCACTGCTGGACGAAGGTCTCCCCAAGTTTCCTCCACAACGGTCTGTCTTGTGCCAGTCTCCTCCATGTCACTCCCGCATATTTACGAATTTCATCCACCTGGGGTAATTCTTTTTGGAAAATATTCAAATGCTTTACAGCAGAAACCTTGTTTTGCTAGGTCTATGTGGGAACAAGAGAGGGTTATTTATGCTTGTCCTTGAAAAAGCCATTTATGACAGCTATCAAAATTTCTGTAATCCTTCTTATCCATTCCAATATGGTTTTGCAGTGTTGCTGTTTTTTTCTTTTTTTGTCATTGCCATAAATGGTTTCAAATTACCAAGTGTTTCATGAACACTGTAACCAAAGTTTATTTCCTCAGCAGTTGGTCTTAAACATATACCTTCAATTGAAAGAAGTATCAGAATGAAGCATAGAATTCTATCATAGCAGTTGCACTACTGTGGAATTATGTGCATAAAAATAGGAATTCTAAATATTTTTATGGCTTTGCAGCAAACAAAGTCCACTTAGAAAAAGTTGTTTAGCTTGCCAAGTAGTCTGAAGAAAGCAACTTCATTTTTCTAGCTGCAAAAGTCACTAAGATATTAGAGATATAAATAATGAAATCATGTGTTGTTTGAAGCTCTACATTTAATGGAGTTATAGCCTGTTTATCTGCCATGAATATGGTATTTGACAGTCATATTCAATACAGATCTTTCTTTCTTTCTTTCTTTTCTAGCGAAACAGCATTCTGGCACTTTTTTTAACACAATTTTGGTTTCGAGTTTGGGGTAATAATTTAGTTAAAATGCCTTCATAACCATAATATGTAATGACATTCAATTACAGTAACATGTGAGGGAGAGAGATTGCAGGAGTTAACCTGTTGCGTTTAATTTTTTTACTAAGTTGTACATGGAAAAGTTTCTTTCCTGTGAATAATGTATTACTGTACAACCATTGTACAATGATGAAAGAGACAAACTGTTTTATAGCTGGAGTGAACTCTGCAAACTATTGCTGGATCTTCTAGCAAACATGAAAGGGAATTTCCTCAGATGAATATGATAACCACCCTTGTTAGCCATAACCTAATTATTATTCATAAAAATTATTAGATCTCTACTAACCCAGTTTGATCCTACAAAATCCGTCCAGTCATGGCTCCTTTGAGGACACCATTGGGCATTGTATGTGAAAAGCAAGGAGCAGACAGGAACGGTAGAATTATCTCAAGATCTGAACAAAATTTGGATTGTATTTTATGTTAAAATGCAGTCCCTTTAGTTCCTCAATCCAATGTAATCCTTAGCAAAAAATGTATTCTCATTTGTGGGGTAAGTTTGACAGAGAATTTAATTTCAGCATTTGGAATGTATTATAAAACTGTTACAGAATGCTGGTTTTGTAATATAATATAAGCATATAATTATAATTTTGTACCATGCCACAGTAATAAGACTTAAAGAACAATGTTCAAAAATGGATTTCCTTTTTATTACGTCAGCCTTCCTCCTCTTACAGTAACTAATGTTTAAGAGTTCTGGCACCTTTTTCTCTAGAAAACAAAGCACTGTGTGTGTGTGTGTGTGTGTGTGTGTGTGTGTGTGTGTGTGTTGTAAGAAATTTCCATTTCACTGCGTGTTTCCATGATCCATGAACAAAGCTGCAGGCCCATCTTATGGAGCCAAGAATACTCCATGTTGGATGGCCAGCACAATGCCAGAGAGAGGAAACACGGGCAACTGCCATAAAGGCTCAGATGCTAGGGCCAATTTTTGGGGACCCATTCACATATTCCTTCACATTATGTTCAAGGAAAAACCTGAAAAATCCCAAAATAGATAGACTGCAATGTAAGTGGTTGGGTGGGTGCAGGAGTCGAACCCCAAATAGTTGCCTACCACGCAGACTTAAGGCTGGTGATTACCCAACTGTTCCATTCAACTGGTAGGGAATGCGTTCTATTGTAAAAAGTTGTTATACGCTGCTGATATGCACGAAACCACATTTCAAATAATAATGTATGCACGAAACCACATTTCAAATAATGTAGCACATGGGAGAAATTATACAAGGTACAACAGCAAATCAAAATAGAAGAAAGTGATATGCATAATTTTCTCCAAGCACTAGCTGCTAAGACAAATTGTTGTTAATTGACTAATCATCTACTGTTTTATTGATACATTTCTCACCTGCAAAGAGGAAAGCAGTCTTCAAATTGTGCTCATTGAATAGAAGTTGTGTCCTTTTTGTTGCAGATTATGTTTATAAGATATTAGTTCAAGAAGTATTATATAGTCAATAATTAACATATTCTGCAATAACCAGCATCCAAAAGTAAGGGTATGCATTTTTGCTAACCCAAGATTATTCATGTATTCAAGGCAATACTTGTCTACTTCTTGTCATATATTCAAGGCCTTCACTGTATCATGAAAACTTCATGTCATATATAGGGGAAACGGGTCTATCCTGAGAAGTGACATAATTGTTTTGTCATGCTTGGGTCAAAACGTCAAATGCTTGTTATCTTGAACTTAACTGCATGTGCTGTTTTCTATCTGTCATCAGCATTATATAATGTACTAGAGGTGAAGTGTTGCATTTTTCTCAACACTGTCGAAAAAAAAAAAAAAATGGTACCATTTGAGTAATGTTTTAATATGCAAATGTAATAATTCCCTTTTACTGTTGTGCAGAGTCCATACTGTGTGTTTTCCTTGGTCAGAATTCTTGCTCTAAAAGCTGGATGGAGTTTAGTTGCTTTTATTGGAATATTTTATAGTGTGCAAGACAAGAAGATAAAATGTATATTGTATTACAACAGATAGTTATTGTGTGAAAAAATGTGCTCATCGAAAATCTAAAATATGCAAAACAAAGCCTATGCATTTTGCATCAATTTTAATATGCATTAATAAGTAATTTGATGCACAAAAATAATTTTTTTATTGTGCATGTAGTTCAGACTTTTTTTTTTTTTTGCTGTAGGCTGATATGGTCTTTGGGCCTTGCAGGTATACCCTTCATTGAGAGGTGTAATCTTGTGTAAGCAATATCATAATTTTGATATCAAGTTGTTGAAGAACTCGTATCAGTTTACATACCATACAATTTCATTGTATTACATGTCATGTTATAAGGTTATCGTAGACAAAAATCACATACCACATATTCCAAAGTTAAAAAGCGTTATTCTTAATACCTACTGTGTCACCTACTAACATACACTAAACCCATTTTTTGCAATTAAAAGAAACTATAGACAACCTAATTTACATATCACTATATAGAGTGCTAAGAAACACGCTCAGAATTCCCCTGGCTCTTGAAGCTTTTCACATAACCCTTACATATCATCAGAAGTTCTCAAAAAGCATGCCATCAAAGCACGCCATCACCGTCTGAAGCAACATCAGTACTGAATGATTTATCACTACAGGGTTCCCCTTGCACATAGATAGCTGGCCTCATACATCACAAGAAAAGTATTTCGTCACAACATCGTATGCCACAAGAAAAGCATTTCATGACAACATCGTTGTGATCAAAGATGGCAGTGGTGTGCTTTTTGAGAACTTCTGATGATGCGTAAGGGTTCCAAAAAAAAAGCTTCTAGAGCCAGATGTTGTTTTTTTTTTTTTTTTTGCAGGGGAATTATCAGCATGTTCCTTAGCACTGTAAATTAGGTTATATATAGTTTCTTTTAATTGTAAAAAATAGTTTTAGCATATGTTAATATGTAACGAAGTAGGTTTTAACAATAATGTTTTTTAACTTTGAACTTTTTAAGTATTTAATTATCAAATAGTATGTTTTGTAATGAATTATAATAACAATTAAATGGCAAATTGGGCATTAAGCTGCTGTAAAGCATGATAAAACAATTCACAATCATTCATGATTGTGAATTGTTTTATCGTGCAGCAAGGGGGAAGAACTTCTTGGAAAGTCACACCTTCATCAAATGTGGGATGTCATTAATGATAATGAGGTAAGTGATTTTTGTCTATGATAACCTTTTAATATGGCATGTAATACAATGACTTGAGTGAGCAGTTAATTAAGTCTGGATACTGCCAGTGAGTTGCAGTATCTTGTTTCTAATTTGGGATGGGAATGAAATATCCTACTCATGTCTTACCCAAAATTAAAATGCAGGCCCAAACAATGTGTATGATTAGAACTCTGTGGTTCAGACTGCTCAGCTTCTAGGTGATTAGCATGTCTTCATGCAAGATATTTCTGATGTCTTTGAATGATTGTGTGGATGTTTATCGTGTCCATGAATGATTGTGAATTGTTTATCATGCAGACATGTTCTCTTCATGTTCGTTGCTATTTAATAAGTATGTATGGTAGATTATATTTACATTTAGTGTGGAATGTTTTCTTTAAGATGAAAATTCGAAGGACAGCAGAACATGTGTTACTTTCAGTTGAGAACTACTAAAGCCGTCGATAGCATAGCTTCTGCAGCTGTAAAACTTGGATCTTTTCCATTTTGTTCCTTTTCTTCCTTTTTTTCTCAGCATAGAACTTGATCTGCAATTGGTAGCCTCTGAAGAACTTTACTAATTAATAGTAATAAACTTTTATTCTGTTTTTCATTTTTTTTCATGGCACAGTGTTTGAGTTATAACTGGCAGTAAGAAGTTTTTAGGCACTATCAGTTAAAATTGATACTGTCTTACAATTTTTTTATCGCTGTAATGTTTCTATAGCTATTTGGCTTAAAACGGAGTTCCAGCTGGGTCTAGAGCAGTGGTCACTAAACTTTTGGAGGGAAAGGCTATGTGGGAAATTGGCTAAATCTCAGAATGCGGATTAAAAGGAAATCGGTAAACCAAAGATCAATCAATATTGGATATTGTAAATTTTCAATGAATTAATATTTGTGAAGGTCTAACTAATTTTATATGGTCTGTAACTTTAACATGAAAGTTTTCAAATAAATATTTAAAGATACTTATACACATCTAAAGTAAATGCAAAACTAAACTTACTAAAGACTTAAAGTTGACTTCATGACAAAAACAAATTGACTTTATGACATCTAAAACTGAAAAAAAGTGATTTAGCAGCATTTTCGGTATTTGATTTCAGGTTGGACAACCCAGTTTTTAAAAAGTCTAACAAGTGGTTGTTGGTCAATCATAAATGAAGCTTTAATTTCACATATTTAATTTGGAGAAAGAATAAAAGGTTATCACACTTTCACTCAAAAACAGTGACTTCAAATTATTATCAGAATGCAAATCTTACAGTTTCAACTGTAAATTCTCCTTGGCTTCATCAATCATAAAGTTAAATGGGTCCTGCAATAGCTGGATTGGGTTTTCATGCCTGTAAAACTCCGCAAAACGTCTTTCAAACTCAGCTTTCAACAAATTAATATTTGTGACACATTGCCCAACACCAAAAAGCAAACTTATCAGACATGTTGTCTCACATATATTTACAAGATGGAAAGTGTAAAACGTTTTGCTCTGCTAACTGTCGCTTGAATAGTTCCAACTTCTATTGGAAAAAGTTCAGATCATAAAAACAATTCATCTGCGAGTTTATCTTTCTCTTGAAAATTTAAATTGAGTTGATTGAGATGGTCAGTGGTGGTCAATATTGCAGGTGTGACATGCACGCCTGATTTTTTGAAATATGTATAATATGACTAACAAAAAAAAACAATTATATAGTATAAAAAAGTACTAACATTAATGAGTGTTAGAAGCAGTAGACATGACAATCTTTAACAATTAACAAATATCTAGCAAAGGCACACATTGAATACAAAAAGACAACCAGAAACAGAAAAAAATAGAAATGCAACATACTAAATACAATCAAAATCAAGAAAACCAAGCAGAAATATGTTCAAGTCTGATGTGATAAACCATAATCTTTAACATATACCTGAATCTCCTGAATTCTTCTTTGAAAAATATCATAATAATCCTGAAGTATTTCAGGGTGCGAATCTGTTTGAATCATTCAGCTGTGGAGTCTATTCAATTGTGACACACTTTTATTCAAATTTACATGGTGTTCTTTAAGAAATGAGGATGTAATAGGTTTAGTAGTCTTGGATGGCCCAAAAATCCTTTTAATTGTCTTACCATCTAATGGCCAAATGGATCTCAGGATAAGCAAGCAATAATGTATCCACAGGATCCCATTGTGCTATTGCAGGGATACACCAAGGCGGCGCCAGGGCCTTAAACTCCGTGTCCAAAAGTCCAGATTGTGGAAGCTGATCTTTTTGACAGATATCACCCTGACTCGTTACACGAAGTCGTTTAATACTGGTCTTGGCTTTTAGTAATCCAGTGCACTTTAGTACTGATCCCAGACCAAAACAACTTATCTGACAACTCGTCTGCAAGTTTATCTTTCCCTTGAAAATTTAAGTCGAGTTGACTGAGATGGTCAGTAATGCCTGCTAAAAATGCAAGGTCCCACAACCAGGATGTGTTACCTTGGGCTGGATTACGGCTTCCCAAGGGCTGTGTAGTTTGGTGACCACTGGTCTGGAGTATGAAATAGTGTGTATTGAAAGGGAAGAATTTTCTATGGACCCTAGTGTGTACAGAGATAGGTTTTTTATAACAATAAAACAATAGCACTGGATACTGCCTTTATTTCGTCATCTAGCAAGGGCTCATACTGAACCCCAAAAATAAGGTATTGAAGGCATTTAATATTAATAAAAAGAACTGCAACTTGCTGTTGGGATCTATTTTACATTTAGCAGCTTTATGTTAGTGTTAGATTAAACATTTTAGAAGATTTCTGTCATCATTCAGGAGCTCTCTAACTTCTATGTGTGTTATAAAATCACACACACACACACACACACACACACACACATGTCATAAGATCTTAATTTGTGAGAATTTTACCAAAGGTTGGACCTCATAGGTTGTTTTGGGGTTTTATTAGCATCTCTAAAATCTTCTACAGTACAGTTTGAGGCACAATGAATTGTCTTATGTCTAGTAATTTAGTGGCTAGGGTGCTAACTTATTGCGCTGGAGTACTAGGTTTGAAGAATCCGAGGTGTATGCTGTGTTTGACTTTTACCTTTTCTTCAGAAAGGTATAGCCATCAGCATTTCCCCTGCTTACCTCAGTTGGGTTTCACTGCAAGTTTATCCCTTTCAATGAAGGGTATTCATGTGAAGCAGTCTTGTGGCATGTACTAGGACCAACCATAGTCCAAACTAATGGGGGTGGAGTAATTATCTATAATGTTACTTCAATTTTAAATTTTTTAATATTTTTTCCTTTCATTTTTTTTTAAAGAGTAATGCCTCAATAGCTGCATGAGGGTTTGAATTTTGAAATACCATAAAGCCTGTAACTATTCAGAGGTCAAATAGTGCCAGTGCAAAAAATGTGGCCCCCATTGCCACAAAAACCCAAATATATTTTTAAATAAGACCTCAGTGAATCTATTTCTTTTACATAGATTTTGATGCTATGCTATGGTTAAGGCTGTGGCACAGAGTATGATGAATAGACTAGCTAGTACTTTAGTGCTTGCTAAAGTGCCAGCCGTTTCTTACAGCATCATATTTGCAAAAAATTTATATGATCATTTTTGAAAAGATAGTAGTAACATCATATTCATAGTTCATATCATTGAGTTCATTTTGTTGATGTACTTGTATTGTATAAAAAAATTTTGGTTTTGTTGAGAGGAAACAAATGTAATGTCTGTCTTTTTTAATTTAACTACTTTGTTGTAGTTACATTTCCCTATGCAATGAGAAGCCATACAGCAATTGTGGATAAAATGTGTGTGTTTCTTTTTCTAAAGTACTGTATACATACAATTTTATGATGACTAATAAAAGAGTTGCTTTATTTTTTTTTTTTTTTTTTTTTTTGTCTAAAAGTAGAATATTTTGAACGAGTGTCTGAATGCATTGCCTAGGTGAATTCCTTAAAATGCATTTCAACATATGGGAAATATATGTTTTTACCATCTGACATAGTGTTTTGGAGATACACCCTGATCCAAGTTTGCTCCTAACTCATCACGTACTAAGTATAATGTAATTTATATGTTATGTAATTTTGATATGTTGTCATGTTAATTTTATTTGTTCCAATTTAACTAAGAACGGAATCAGTCTCATGAGAAAGATATGTTCCACTTTGTTTATTACCTATGATTTCATATTGTGCTAATGTTTGAAAAATGTGACAGAGCTGAAACACTGCCATATTTTAAGTGGATATCACAAATGTGTCGCTGAGTGAAAATGTTCCTTTAAAAAGTTCAACTAATTTAGAAAAAAAATCATGTTTTCATCCAGAACTAATATTACTTTAAAAGAAATATAAAAATTAATCAGAGTACTCAGTCTTTTTAAATTTGCTTACTTAACACATTTCACTAGCTAGCATTAACATGCAATGAACTAAACTGCTACAAACAGGGCTGGTGCTAGGGTACTTGGTGCCCTAGGCAGGCCCCCAGCTTTGTGCCTCCAAAAATTTGTTATTTTTTGTGTGGCCAAACATATTGCATTTATTCAATAATTATTTCAAGATGCAAAAATACACTGTAAACTAAAAAGAAAGAAACTAATGGAAACTACATTAATTTACTTACTGCTCCAATGAAAATGAAATTAAAATTTCATTTTGCGTGCTCTATTTTTCTTTTGCAAAATTATCAACAAGTGTCTTCAAATCTATGTCACAGACAATTTTTCATTTTTCATTCGATCGTTAATGCATATAACCCAACAAGGTTCTTTTCTCCAGCTCCCCCCCCCCCGATGGATGGAGAGAAAAAAATTCTAGCGGAATGAATATAGCTAGCAGAGCCTCTCTTCTCTTACTAATTCCCCCTGTTATTACTAGAAAATAGTCTGACTGAGACAATTACAAGCCTCTGGGCAAATTATCTTACCACACTGGCTCTCCCCTTTCCCTGGAACAAGTAGCCCTAAATTAGGGATGGGCAATGTTAATCCCCCCTACTCTTTGCTCCCAAAGAACTTTAGACGTTGAGGATTTCTACTATATGTGATAGAAGTGGACGGTCTAGACATTTCCATTAAAAAACCGAATAATACAGAATCCATTTTCTTAAAAAAAAAAATTAAAAAAATCCTGTGCCGCCCTCAGGCGTCGCTTGACTTCCCTCCCTGCTAAATGGAGACTGTCTTGGTTTATGACAGTTTTTCGATAGATGCGTGCTTTTGTGGCCTGGTAAAAGGGTGTGTGTGTGTGGGGGGGGATTAAGGTAAGCTGACTTCCCCAATAAAAACAGGTCTCCTTTTCTGAATGAATAAGAATTCGCAACTTATGTCGAAGGGCCGAAAGAAAAAAACCGAGTCTGTAAGACCTTACCCAGCCTATAAGAACAGACCCCCATTTCTCAATGAGAAAGAATTCGCAAGTTATATCGAATGGACAACAGAAAATAAGTTTCTTTTGGTTTTACTTTTTTTTTCTCATTTATTAACTCATTTGATTTTATCAGCTCTAAATCTTAGCGCCCCTCAAATTTTGGCGCCCTAGGCAGCTGCCTGGTTCGCCTAATGGTTGAACCGGCCCTCGCTACAAAGTATATTAATTTTATAATTTCTCATTGTTATGGCATGTAAGTATAGATGCCAGTAAAAACTTACACAGCCTGTTTTATTCATATAAAATCACATCATTCCTAGGTTATTAAGGGGGACATCAATTGATTTTTCTCCCTGTACTTCCAATGGAACAGTTTTTGACCCTGTTTCTTCAATGAAGAAAGATTCCCTGTACATCAAAATTGGCCTACTGATAAAAACATCTTAACTTAGATTGTGTAATCGGTGTTTTTTGCAAAAAATTCTCCTGAACTATATTAAAAATCAGTAACTTTATTTCTTTGTAGTGATGATACTTGTTTACAGGTGGCACCACTCTTCCTTGCCACAGGCTAAATATGATCTAGTGACACTTTAAGCATTTTGTATTATTTATTTTCTTACTGATAGTAAAAGTTGTGGATTGCACAAGTTAATTTATAATATTCTTCAAAATGTAATCCATTTAGATTGATTAATCTTGTTGTTATTCAGCACAAAATAGGGTCAAATTTTTTTTTCCATTGGAAGTATAGGGAGAGAAAGCAGTTGAGATCCCTTATTACTATATTAACGTATAAACGTTAAACGTATACTGTTCATCACGTTGTTCTTGGTGTATACATAGCCTTCCGATGCGACCTCCAACATATGCGCCATAAAAGTTATTCATATTGACACACATTGAACATTGTATGGACCGTAAAAGTTATTCACATAGATACAAAAGTTATTCATATCGACATACTCCGAATTATATATATACAAAGAAAGTGCTCTACCTGCGATGTCGATGAGTAAGTCCAAAAAACATCCACGGCTAATAATGTTCAGTGTAGGCCTAGTAAAATATTTCTCTTCAGAAGCAGTCGTAATCGAAAAAACGAAAAATAGGATTATAACAATAACGTTCCAGTTGAATTACCGTACGCTTGGAAGTACTCGATAGAAATTGAATAGAAAATGAAGAAACGTTATTATAATAAAAGAAAGAAAATACAAAATGACAGAATAAAAGACCCAAAAAGAAAAAAAACCCTCATGATTTCAGATTACCCCAATTTATAATGTGAGACATACATACATGAATGCATGTTTTTTCTACCTTAATCCTATGTTTATTTATAATTTTGTATTAAATTTTTTATCTTGATTTCACTAAAAAAATAGGTTAAGAAATTCTGTACGATTTCATATTTTGAATTCAAGAAAAAAAGAACTTTATCTTTGAAAAACTTGGTTGTAAATCCAAATATAATTTTGTTTCGTATTCAATATTCCAATTACATATTCTTCTTTTCTTTTTTATAAGCATAATTGTTTTCAAAGCAGTTTGTCAACTAGTTGATTTAGCATTAGTGCCAAGTACAGTACTCACTAATTTTTGCTTGTTTAAAAAAAATTAATTCGTTGAAAAAGAGAGAACTATGAACGTTTTTAGTTTAGTAAATTTTTAGTTGCATTACCTATTTCACGGGTGAAAAAAAAAAAAAATGCTGCTTCACATCAAAAGAAGTTATAGCTTTCCTAAAAGTTGGTACCACTTTTTACTCAGAGCATGGAACCAATTTTTCATTCAAATTGAAAGTAAGCTATATACCCTTCTCTGGTGGGATCAAGGTTCAACTTTGTCTACATCGAGAGGGAATTCAGCATTACTGTGTGGATCTCTCAGTCGAAACCTACCAGGTTACGTACAAAAGATACATACTACCGGGTTACACATAGTGGCGGCTTTTCAGGTGAAGTGCCTCTTCACTTATTTTACTTAAAATAAAGTTTTATTCAGTAATTTGTATAATATATATATTTTTTTGCCTCTATTGTGTTCCAAAAATACTCAAAATTTTGATTAGATATCAATTCACATAGCACATTTAATACGGAAAACAAGTCCTCGTACGCAAAACAGTGCAAGTGAAGAGCCGAAATGAAAACCCTTGGAAGTCTGCAGCTTTCAACCGAGTTGCTATGGTAACCGTGACGTCAACCTCCCCTATGTGGCGCTCGGTTGAAGTGTTTTAGCTTTCGGCACTGAGGCTTTGCAGTTCTTCACGACTTTCGAAGGAAATCACGGTGAAACGGGACGGTTTACCCAGGGTACCTTCCAATCACTAGGGCTTTTTCCTTGCGGTGTTGTGGTACATGAATTCCGAAAGGGATTTGTTTTTTCATGCTTTGTGGTTATTTGTCAAACAGTTTAGCTGTTACTGTAGTTTCGTGTACAGTTTAACAGTTAGTGATAATTTTAATTAAAGTATGTATCCTGTGAACGACATTGTTTGTAATTTATTACAAACTCCATTTAATCGGTGGAAAGATGAAGATAAAGGAAACATTTTACTTCAAGGACGACTAACGGATTCACTGACAATTGTTGCCAAAAAAGAAATCAAGAAGAGCGGTAAATCTTACAATATTTATTTTTAAAATTGTTGGTTTACTGAATATAAATGGCTTTGTAGTACTTCTGTGTTACAAAAATTATTGTGTTGGCCCTGCTTACTTTTTAGTAATAAACATTCGGCGTGGAATAAAGACTGATTCTCAGATTTATTCAATATAACACGCTCACTACATAAACATGATGATTCTAGCAAACACCTGAAATGCGAGTTAATGCTAAGGAATTTTCAAAAAAATCAGAACATCATTGCCGATGCCCTAAGGGAGAATGCTAAAGTTTAAAGAGAATAAGTGGTTGAATCCAAAGTTAATGTCTACAGCACCTGACCCACAGTTAATACCATCCTCCACTAACAAACATGTCATAGATCTGACGGAAGAAGGAGTAGATGAAAACCTGATTAATCTCCTCAATAAGGGATATAATTATAACCTTTCCTCCGCAACACTTGATAAAAAACGTATACTGATTGATTTAGAAAGCATCTGTAGTAAGGTAGAAAGAGAAGATGAAAATACAGCTGTTACTTTAAGGAAAGAATTCTCAGACTGCGTCTCAAAATTTGTAAAAAAGCCAGTAAAAGTTGATTACAATTTTAATAGAAATGCCATTGCTGACCTTAAAAAAATTCAAAGCCAATGATAAAGTTGTAGCACTGAGAGCAGATAAGAGCAAAGTTTTGGTATTGGTAGAAAAAGAGAAGTATTATAATAAAATGGAAGCTGAATTGAGCAAGCCTTATTATGAAGAACTCAATGGTAACCCTATAGATCGAACTGTCAAAAATCTTAAGAAATTAATCAGCTCTTTAAGAAATAAAAAACAGCTTAATGAGCTCTTCAGAAACTTCTCCAAAATCCAGTCAAGAATTCCACAGATCTATGGTACGATAAAAGTTCACAAAGAAGGCCATCCAGTAAGACCTATAATAGACACTAGAAATTCGCCACTCTCCAACATTAATTATTATTTACTTGGTCACCTCAGAGATATTTTCCCTTCTCCTCCCTACCTACTAAAAAATTCCATGCAGCTAAAAGGAAAACTGGACAACTTGCCAGAATTAATTCATCCAGTAATGGCAAGCCTGGATATAGTCTCTATGTATACCAACATTAACCTGGACCTCCTACTGGAATTCATTGCAGATGACCTTGCGGAAAAAATAGTATTCCATAATCACAATAGAGAAATAATACTTGGCATATATGAACTGCTCCTATTTTCCTTCAAGAATAATTTCTTCCAGTTTGGAAAGAAATATTACAGGCAAACTTCAGGACTTGCAATGGGTTCTCCACTAGCACCTCTGCTAGCAAATTATTATATAAGTAAACTAGAGGCAAAAATCCTTATACAACCCTCCTTGTTTGCTCTCTATGTAAGGTACATGGATGATGTCCTAATTATAGTAGATACTGTAGACCAATCTCTACCCTCTCAGATTCTTTAAGAATTTAACTTACTAGAGAATACCTTGCAGTACACCCTGGAACAGGAAAAAGACCATAGCATCAATTACCTAGATTTAACCTTGACCTCAAGAGAGGGGAAAATATTCACTCAGCTTTTTAGAAAACCCACCAACACAGGGAAGATGTTAGACTTCTGCTCATTCCACCCTGATTATATTAAGTCGAATACGGCGAGACAATTTTTGGAAAAAATTGAAATCCTGGTCTCTTCAGCTACTCAGAAAGATCTTCACAAAGAAGAATTAAAGGAAATATTGGCAGAAAACAATTACCCCTCCCCATATGTTGAGAAAATATTTAAACAAGTGCCAAAAAAGAAGCAGGAAAAAAACAACTTCAAATTCACCAGCAAAATTACGTACCACAAGGGACTTTTCGAGAAACTGAAAAGGATCGGTGCAAAATATAATATCAGGCTAGCTCCAGATCTTAATAACAAAATAAAGAAATTCCTGCCAGCTTTAAAGCAGAAATAATTGGACATCCAATTGCAGGAAGGAGTAATTTACTGCATCGACTGTAACTGCGGACTCAGCTATATAGGAGAAACAGGGAGAAGTATTAAGGTCCGAATGAAAGAACACCAAGCAGCTATTAGGAACATTGGGAACAAAACAGGGCTAGACAGACATATACAAGCAAGTGGACACTCCATAAATTGGGACAGTGAAAATAATCGCCCACCAGTCAAACTTAGTAAAGAGGAAACTAGAAGAAGGGATCGAAATAGCAAGAAGAAGAAGTACCACAATTAACGATAATTGCGGATGGACTCTTCCAATTAAGTGGCAGCAACTACTCCAGTGACATAGTCCTGATGACGAACTAGGCTTTAGTTCGAAAATTTGACAACCAACTTTCATGAAAAATAACCTCTATAAGACCCGTAAAAAAGTTATTCCACAATGAAAATGTTCTTTTAAATAGACTTTTCCTGCAGACAGTGATTGATGCAGTATTATATTTGAACAAACAAGAACTAGCATTCCGTGGCCATGACGAAAGCATGGACTCAATAAATCGTGGAAATTTCAAGGAATTACTTTCATTGTTGATATCAAGAAGTCCTTTAGAAATTCAAAATCAATACGAAAAGATAAAAAATGTCTTCACAGGCTCAAAAACTATTCAAAATGAATTAATTGAATGTATTTCTGAATATATAAACGTTCACGTTAAAAATGAAATAAATGAAGTTCAATGCTTTTCTATTCAAGTAGATGACACCGCAGACATAAATCAGACTTCTCAGTGCTCTTTAATAATAAGATTTGTTGATTCGGAAGGTGTATTGGCTGAGCAATTTTTGGGTTTCCACGACGAGAGTGGAGATCGAACCTCAGAAGCTTTATACAAAATGCTAGACAAAATTTTGGAACAATTCGATTATCAACACAAATTAATAGGACATTGTTACGATGGGGCAAATGTAATGTCTGGACACTTGAATGGGCTCCAGAAAAAATTCAAGGATAAAGCTTTTCAAGCTGTTTTTGTCCATTGCTTATTAGCACATCGTTTGAACCTTGTATTACAGCAGAGTTTTTCTAAAATTTCAAAGTGTCGTATATTTTTTATGCAAGCCTCGCTGGATCCGTTTTTTCACCACTCAGTGAAGCGATCTTATACACTCACATCTACTACTGCAAGACGCATACCAACCATAGCAGAAACTCGACGGTCCTCCACTTCGAAGTTAGTAAGTGTAACTGTTGAAGATTGGGATAAATTGAAGGAAGTATTCGAATTTCTGACAAATAGTGAACAATCGGACAAAAAATCAATTCAACTTGCCAAGGGGTTTTTATATGATATGAACACTTTGGAATTTACATTTTTGGCAATAGTATTTAATGAAACTTTTGGCCCCACCTTTCATTATTCGAAATTTTGCAGAAAAAATCACTAGACATAAACTACTGTGTAACTTAAATTATAAAAAAACTCGTGAAATTTTGAGTCATAAAAGGGACGATGGAGTATTTGAAACACTGTTTGGAAAAGCTAGCAAAATCACAGAAATAAGCAGATCTAAACGGGAATATGCTGCTCTTACACAAGAATCAATTTTTCAAAATTATAAACAATCGTATTTTGAAATTTTAGACCACATTCTTATGGAAATGGATATAAGATTTCAAGACTGTGAAAAACTTAAATTTCTTTGTCTTGCTGACACAACCAAATTCGAACAATTTAATTCAAGCTTTCCCTCTCGTGCTTTTGAAAATCTACAACATTTTTACGGAAAACTATTTATTAAAATCCAGCGCCTTAAAAATGAACTGAGTCTTGTATATGCCAACGAAAAATTAAGGAATATATCGACTCAAAAACTTCTTCGAGTGCTTCATGAAGATAAAGATATTTTTACAGAAGCTTATAAATTGGTTGCCCTCATTTTAACCATTCCATCTACAAGTGTGTCAGTGGAAAGAAGTTTTTCTTGCCTTAAAATAATACAAACTTACTCAAGAAACACTATTTCTCAACATAGACTTGCTTCTTTGGCAAATATTTCTATTCAGAAAGATATTTTATTGATGCTCACGAAGAAACAACCATTCTATGACGACATAATCTACAAATTTGCAGCTTTAAAAGAAAGAAGAATTCATCTAATATACAAAAAATAGGTCAGTCCTCGTATAGTGATTTTCATTGAAGACAGTAGATTTCTTTTCATATTGCTCTTGTAGCTCTTCAGCTATTCTTTCAACCACAAGCTGCCACTGGTTACACATAAAATAATTGTGCATTTTTGATAATTAAAAATTTAACGTGTAATGGCAAAAAGTGTATAAATGAGTTATGGGTGACCGAATGAAAAAAGGAATAGAGACTACAGTAAAATATTGAGATAAATGTCAAATTACATATAAATGTGAAAGACGTATGACAAAGGTTCCACTGTAATTACTGTATCAGTAATATTACTAGATTAGCTATATGCAGATCACATGGGTAAGTAGAAGAAAGATTTTTCAGTGAGATTTCTACAAGCAAAGTTGTGGGTTTGCCACTTGTAAACAGAACAGAGTGATTCACATATGAACTTTTTAGTTGGGTGTAAATGTGCTATGAAGTTTTTCCTGTTATTTAAAATATGAACAAATCTTCACATGTTTAATTTCAGTTTGATGTGATTTTGTTTCTGGTTGCATGTTTTCCATGTTTTTTTTTTTTTATGTATATGATTCTCTTATTAATTCCTTCATTAATCAAATGCATGTTAAGCACTGTAAGTGTTTCAAAAATGCATGTTTAGTAATGTTATTTTCTGAGTCTGCATGATTCTAATTCAACATAAAACATTTCATGCACATAGAGTTTTCTTGTACTACTTGCAGTTAATTTTTTTCATTCAACTTCTCAAAAGCATGTCAGTTGATACATTGGCAAATGAATTGTTGGCTTCTGTTGCTCTATCTTTAATAGTATACTCTGAGTCTCTCAAAGAGAAGCAGATCGATCTACTATAATTTTTGGGCTGAGACCTGTGGCTCTTATGGTAAAAAAGTGCAGTTTGCCCACCCTGAATTACTTATGCTGTGCTTTCTCCTGTTTTTCCTTTTTTTCCAAGCAGTAGCTCAGTAAACAGAAATTATAAGTTTGTGTGTGATGTTATTCTCACAGTGAATAACTATGAATCCCCCCTGTTTTTTCTTGAAATTAAAAAAAGAATTATTTTTTTATTTCTTCTGTCCAGGACATTTCTGCTTCATTCATCTATTTATACTTTTTCCTGAACAGTTTTCTGCAAGAAATGATTATTTAATATTTCTGACTTCATTTTTGTTCAGATTTTTTTGTTACCACAAATCAGTCTTTCCAACTAAAAATAACACCAGTAATTCATGCCATGAAAATTGCATTTACAATCTGGAATTCATAATCAAATCACCCTCTAAAAGCAAATATTTACTGCAAATAAATAAATGAGGTAATAAAGGAAAGAACATTCAGGATTTTCATGTGATCATCAATCTCATTTTTGTATTAAATAATTAAATTGCCATAAATAATTAAAATCTGTTATGAAATTATGGAAAATTGACCTTGGAAATATGTGGGTAGTTCAGTTACAGTATTACTTGTCAAAACTCTTACATTGATGGCTAAGAGATTACAAAATTGTTGGGTGCGGAGCTTACAAGGAATTTATTTCCTAAACGGCAAGTTTTGTTAGGTGCAGCTTTTATACCAATGCCACGCTGAACCAGAAAATTATAGTATTTTTCTCTGTCTCTTTATGTAATGCAGCCAACCTTAAAACTTCAGTAGCATGCAGTATTGAGTGTTTTTCTAAACTATCATAGAAGAGCTTTATTCAAAGAATAAGAAAAGCAATTTGTTGTTTGTCCTTAATCCCCTTTTGTTATTTTTAAAATGAACTTGTATTACTATTGCTGCATGCAGGGCCACTTTGGTATTTTGTATGCCCACTTGTTCAGAGATTAGTGCTAATGTATATTTATGTTGTGCATACATGTCTTTTGCTGTTCTTTTTTCTCTCCTCTCCCAGATCCCCACATTATTTCAGATAATATGTAGAAAGGAAGGCTGTGAATGCATTGAAAACAACCCCTTTCCTTGCTTGCCTGCACATACATTTACAGAAAAATGAAATGAAGGCTGAAATATCTCTTAATTAATCACTCTTTCATGGGAAGATACTTGCTTAAATCATGAATGATTTAAAAAAATACTGAAAAGTTGGGAAGAATAATATTCTTTGATTTCTTTTCTTAAATAAAGTCAAAATTAAAACTTATTAAACCTAATGTACCAATTGTTACTGTTTTCTTACCAAGAGGGTTAGAAAAATACTGAATTATTGCTATAAAAAATGAGCTGGTCACAAAGATATGTTGGAAATTCGTCCAAGCTTTGCTGATTTTTTTTTATTCATTGGAACTGATTTCCAGGATATATGATGATGTCATCTCCATTGTACTAAACTGAAGAATATTGTGACTTACCATGGCAATGTAAAAAATATGTGATTAATCACAAGAGCCGCGCACCCTTTAAAGTATTCTATCCTTCATTCTGTGTCCTCTTTTAATGTTTAAAATGATGATTTTCATTAAATATTTTTAACTAAATAGATACACCTGTATTTTACAGTACTTTTATGACATATCCCTAATATGTCAATTACTTTTATTATTTTGAATTTCTCTCTCTCTCTCTCTCTCTCTCTCTCTCTCTGTGTGTGTGTGTGTGTGTGTGTGTGTGTGTGTGTGTGTTAGTCAGATTTGAACATCTTACGATTATTCTTCGTAGATTGTATTGTTGCTATTGTTTTGCTGTAGTTTTGTTACATTTGAAGAATTCGAAAGCATCATAGTAGACCTACTAGCAAGCAGTCATAGAATAAGAATTTTTTTTTCTGGTCACCATATATGCATTTATTAAAGTCAAGAATTTAAGGGATTTATTGTAACTGTCTGTGTGCTGTGTTTTAGTTAGATAACTGTTCCTCCAGTTGTGGGTTTGAATTTTTGATGTATGTATGTGTGCCATGTTAGTTTTGTGATTTTGGTTCTTTCAAGTCACAAGAACCAGTAACTATCAGCAGAATAGTTAGTACCAGTAACTATTCTGTCAACATACATTTTAAGAAAGCTAGAGCACTGCAAATAATTAAACAGGCAATATGTTCTTTGTTTCTTTCCTCCACCCATGACTACTTGTACCTTTTCTTTGATGCTTTCTTTAACAGACTGTAACTTCCTTGATTTTTAATTTTTTCATTACTCATGCATTGTGGAAATCTACAAAATCAAGGAAGATGATACACATGGAGAAAAGAAATTTCGTCTAGTTTGTTTTAATTCAAATATATATTACTCAACATGACAGAGTTTTGCTTAGAATAGCTGACAGGATGCAAGTTTTCTGTATTATAAATTAGGTGTTTGCTTACCCAAATTTCATTATTGTTGAAAAGTTCATTACTGCAGGCAATATTAAAATGAAATAGTGGGATGTCAAATAATGCCTTTAGAATTATAAACATAGATGATGATTTAATATTCATATGCAGTACATTGTAATAATGTGTGTATAATTTTACACACAGTTGAACACTTTAATCATATGTCAGGGAATAAATTTTGTACCATTTTAATCTGACAAAATTTTAATGGCAGTATTCTTTTAATGTAGTAGAATTCAATAGATACATTTTAATTTTTTGTTTTTAACTTTGGGACTTTTTAAGGAGACGATAGTTCCTGATAAAATTCTACTTTGACAAGGTCTCCCTATTTTTATTCATGGTATGCATTTTAATTTTAGGTTCTTGACATTTACACATATAGTCTTCTTTAAAAACTGGTAAATGCTATAACTTGCTGATTAAAAAAGAAGTGATTAACCTGTATATCTTTTGCATATAATTTATTTGTGTTATTTTAGATATCCTTTAAGGAGTTTCTTGATACCTCCTAGTTAAAAAAACTATGGTGTTTTACAGTGGATCTTTTTACTCAGTGCACTGTGGTATTCATTGCATTCCAAGAAAGTTGAAGCTCAGAAACCAATGTGCACAGTCAGGGAATATTATCTATAAAAAAAAAAAAGAAAAAAAAAGTGGAGAGCTAAACATGTTTACACTGCCAATGCATCATAATATATCTACCAGTGGTAGATAATAGTTTTTTGTCCCACTGTGTGGGTCACAAGCAGTCAAATCATTTACCATGCCATTTGTTTTGTAAATTTATCTTACAAGGTTTTATCATTATGTATTGTTTGATTTGGTACTAAATGTGAGTCTTGCAATTCATCTGTACCAAGTGTGCCACTTCAAACACATACACACATGAAGTTCATGTCCTATTTTGTTTGTAAACATTTGTCATGGCTAACAGTTGGTTGTAAAAATTTTTTACATTATACAAAATACATTATGTATTTGTCTGTCTTGAGAATATGTGTGACTTTCTTTTGTTGTATTTTATTGTCCAGACTTTTTAACACAATTGCTCATCAAAAACAGGGCTAAATTATAAGGGGAGAGGCTACAGCCCCAGGGCTTCCACAAATGAGTGACTAGTAGTAATTTTGTAAGATACCAAAGGGAATCTTGACTATGGACCAGTCGAATTTGTAACATGTCTTGTGTTCAGTGAATCCGTTTTCAGCAGAGAAATCATATAGAGTTTTGTTTTAAGGAAACTTTACATAACTTTATAGCTCCAGAATCATCAGTTTGATGCATATTAGTAGTTTCAGAATCTTTTTTTTTTTTTTTTTTTGGTTGGGGAGGGGGCAAATTTGTAAACATATTTTACTACCACATGATTTGCATTTTCTATCTCCAGTTGAATCAAAATATTGATATCAACTGTTATGCTATGTTATGACCTAATGGGAGTATGGGGGTGAATCCAATTGCTTGTTAATCATTTTAATACATGTGGTGGTTTTTATTCCACTCACGCATACTATTATTTATAGTAGTGTTGGCCAAGCAGATTTGGCACTTATCATCATTATCGCAAGTCGGCGCAAATTAACATAAAGCATTATTCGAATAAAATGCAGGAAGTTAGATAAAAGGTTTTTAATAAAGCCAGATGAACAGAAGGATGGTACAAGACATATAGAAATATTTAAAATTACAATGTGATGTTTCTTCCGTTTACGGAGAGAAGCAACCGCTCAGACTCCTAGCAACATCCATCTGCTCTGATTGCCTTCAACGAAGCCAACTTCTCCTCTCTTGAACTGCCTCTTGGTTTCCTGTTCACCAGTCATTCACAGGTGTCCGTCTGCAGAAATGTAAACAAACTCCAGTACCACTAACATGCTGGATCAGGCAGAACTTGACTTGACTTGACTTAAAGGAAAAAAGCTTTTATCACTATGCTCAATTCTATGCCACTGGGCCTCTGGGTGGTTTACATGACTCTCTCTCTCTCTCTCTCTTTCTCTTATGATGGCTGTTTGCATCATCACATAAGCAATCTGTATTTTGAACTATAAAAATAAAATTGAAAATGCAAATTCAATGCATTAATTTCTTAATCCAATAGAACATATTTACCTTCAATAAGAATAAAGAAATATCACTTTATTAAACTTAATTTTGTGACCCAGTTGCCAATTATTTTTAAGGGCCTCCACATTGTAACTGCCCCGAGGCCTTGAAATATTTAATCCGGCCTTGATCAAAAAGACACATCTTGCTAACCATTTACCATTTTTTGAAAGCATGGATTGCACAGAATTAAAATTTCACATGAAATATGTCAAAGTCAGAAATGGTAAGGTTGAAAGTGTGTTTTGCTTTTGTATATGTGTTTTTATTTACAATATAAAGACCTTGACATGTAACAAAATTCTTTTCTGTCATTTTTAGTGATGCAGACTTTGCATCTTTGCAGACTATAGAAACATCTTTGTTGGGATGAAGATGCCACAACCTTTCCTCATTTAATTGACCTTCATTTATAGTAGCACTAGATACAAATTGTTCTGATTTTAGCATTGCCACCCCTGTGGCTGGGTGGTCTGACAAGCTGGTTTCTGACCATTTTTCCAAGATGGCAAGATGGGACCAGGTGAAAGGCAGGGGGGGGGGGTTAGGAAAAGTTGTGTGATGATGGTGCTGTTCCATTTCTGGAACTAGTGGTCAACTTTATAAATCATGCCAGTACAAGTACATGGTATAGAAAATTCTTTAAAACAATTTTTCAGGACTTTTTTTACCGTTACATTAATTAGTGGCTAAAGAATCGTGTAGCACTACTATGTACCTTTCACAATTTTTGCCACTCTTGCTGCTCCAGGCACCTTAGGCCTTGAGAGTGAGATTCCAACCAATGTACATTGCGTTTCCATTGTTTTCCCTGCACAAGATTCAGGGCTGCTCTGGGCTTTGTACTTGAGTTGAGGATTTTCTATTGGAACAGAGTGTTCCATTGAAAAACAGATGATTTAACAAAATGCAACCTTACTTTTTAGCAGCTAACATAAGTAGATCTTCTATATTTTGAGGTTACTTACATTTATTCCCTAAATCTTTTAGGAGGTATTTGTCTCTACACATTTCCAACACATATTTTTCGTATTTACATCGTGGTTCGAGGCCGCAACAAAAAAAAAAAAAATAATAATAAAAAAAAAAAATCATTTTCAACTCACGCAAACCTCATTCCATTCCCTTCTTTTCCCTATGACCAAATTCAGATTCAAAATAATCCACCACAAATATACACAATTGAACTCCCTAAAACACATTAATCTAATTAAAACATCAATCAATAGAAACCTATTTACACATTTCCTGAAACATCAAAGTTAAAAAGCTGTAACCCAAAATTATTTACAATTGCACATCAGTGCCCAATTAAAATAAACCCAAATACCTGAATTGGGCACCGATGTGCAATTGTAAATAATTTTGGGTTACAGCTTTTTTACTTTGATGTTTCAGGAAATGTGTAAATAGGTTTTTATTGATTTATTGATTGATGTTTTAATTAGATTAATGTGTTTTAGGGAGTTCAATTGTGTATATTTGTGGTGGATTATTTTGAATCTGAATTTGGTCATAGGGAAAAGAAGGGAATGGAATGAGGTTTGTGTGAGTTGAATTTTTTTTTTTTTTTTTTTTCTTGCGGCCTCGAACCACGATGTAAATAAGAAAAATACGTGTTGGAAATGAGTAGAGATGAAAACCTCCTAAAAGATTTAGGGAATAAAGGTGAGTAACCTCAAAATATAGATTGTCTAAATAGCACGTGAATAATTATGCAGCTAGATGACATTTGCAATGCTGGATGAATATATGATAAGTAGATCTGTAAAATTTAAGACATTAAAAAAAATAGGCAAATCTTAAAACTCTAGATGCTTTTCTAGAGTAAAATGTTATCGATTGATTATCAATCAAATAAAACAGCCTGGATAACCAACAAAATGTTTCAAAACTGACTGAAGATGTTTGATTTAAAAAAAAAAAAAAAAACTCTGCGGAAGGATACAGTGATTCCCTTAGTTGATAACTGTATGCATAGATGCTTTCCTGAAATAAAATACGTAAAAGTTCGCTCTTTACCAATTTATACTACATCAAATTGTAATCTTTAGACCAAGGAATCATCTAGAACTTTAAGATCCTTGATTGAAAACAAGTTGTGACAAAAATGCATTGCTGATATTAAGAAAAATCATAAGACATCAGTCAATTTATTGCAAGCAGTGATAATGGGTGACAGCGCATGAAGAGGAGTGACATAAAATATGACTATGTTACTCAGGTAAATAGTGTGGAAGAAATATTCTTCACATAATACGTGGAAATACATACCGATGCCTGTGAGACACAAACAGAATTTAAGAGATGCAAGTTCGATTCCCGCTTCAGGGCAATGTAATTTTCAAGTTTTCTTATGTGATTAATGTTATGTAAGAAACAATAAAATACATGTAATTGAGAGATAGATGTCTGATTGCCACATTAATAATACGACTATATTTAGGAAAGCTTGCTTTTTAGCTGACAATAGTGAAAAAGTAACTCTTGTGTAGATCTGGGTGAACATGAACCTGATCAAGAATGAAGCACAGTTTCTCAAACTTCCCTAATTAGATGAAAAAGAAATATCTCAAGCATATGTAAATATTGCTGCTGAAGTAGAGGTGTGCAGAGTTTTAAGGACAGAAGACATCATAGCCCAATCAAACCCTCAATCAGACAATGAAGATGAACCAGATGAGAGAGTGTGACACCCTACTCTTATGGGAAAAGAATCTCAAGCATCAATAAACGTTTTTCGAAGCTACTGAAGCTATACCTGGAATACATGATGATGCTTTAAATGCGATTTTGCGCTTAGAAACTGTTGTTAGATGTGAACACACACACACACACACACACACACACACACACTCAAACGGTATTAATAAATGGCAGACTCTATTACCAGATTTTCTAAATCAGTAACAAGGTAATTCCGTACACTTATGTAATTTTTTTTCTATTCCAATGAATCAAACAACATTTTCAACACATTTAAAATTATATTATTTGCACTTTTATCCTTTATGAAAGGTATAAAATAAGTTGAAAGTGTAAAATAAATGTGCATTTAAAGATGTGGATAACTTGAATTTTCTTTGCATTTCCTTCGTGTTCAACTTATTGAGAGTTGACTGTACAATCACCATGAAACAAGCAGATTTATAGTACTCTGTAATCTCTTTCAACTTACACAGTTTGCTGTACTCTTAAGAATTTATTATTTCAAAATAATATTTTGGTAACAGTATAGCCCCCCTCCCTCCCCCTTCAGAAAAAAATTGGAGTTTCAAACTTTGTCTTGCAGTGACCTCTGGTAAGAGTTGCATGAGCCCACAGAAAAGAATCTACAGGGAGTAAGATGTGATCTTGGGGACAATGGATTGGCTCCTTCCTGCTAATCCATCAGTTTGGAAATTGTGTTGAGAGTTTTGTGAACATCATGTGCCAAATGAATGGATGCATCATCTTGTTGGAAGATGGCAGTTCGCTGCTTGTCGTGCAGCTGGGATATCTTCTTGGACGGCGTAAGTTCCCGATTCCACAAATACAAATATATAAGGCTAACAATTCTAAAACAAAACTGGATGCAGGTATGCAGAAATTTGATTTCATGTACTTCAATGCAAAATTGAGGAGGTAAATGAATGTTATTGGTACAAAAAAAAAATAAAAAAAATTGGGGCATGCCAGTCAAGCATGCATGCTCCTCACACGCACCCATGCGTTGGAATTTGGAATGCTTTTCATAATTTATGCCATGCATGGTTTTCCCATTTCTCCATATGCGCAGTGTCATTTTTGGCCACATGAATCAATAATATGTTCTGTTTTTAACTCAATTGTAAACTAATCTTGCACTGTTCCATTTCACTGCCTGACAGAGAAAATGCCACACCATGAAGGAATGCTTGAAAACAGACCAAACTGCACACACAGATAGCCAAGTAGGTCCTGAATTGATTAATTGTCACATCCAGTGGTCGAATATACAGGATGACCAGTAAGGAATGTGGCCCCCATTTTGGGCAATACAGTGTTGAATCCGACGTGGTATTGAGAGTCCGAATAGAGTCCTGGGGTATCGTGGACCATGTGTTGTTGATCCGAGTCCACAGTTCATCTTCATTTTTCGGGGGTAAGAGGGCACTCAACCAACGTCCAATCGTGTCCCACAGATGCTCAATGGGAGAGAGGTAGGGATATCGTGCTGGCCACTGAAACATCCGTACACAGTGTAAAGCATTCAGGCTGATCCGAGCGGTATGCTGCCGGGCATTATCATGTTGAAAACGGCGTTTGGGATGCTCTGCAGATTAGGTAGTGCCACGGGCCGCATCACCTGGTCACTACAGCAGCGTGCCGTCAAGGTGCCCGCGCCGCTCCGGTGGCGCAGTGGTCTAAGCGATGGCCTCTGATCATTCGTCCGAAAGGGGTCCGTATTCGAATCCCGGTGAGGCATGGATGTTGTGTTTGTCTTACGGCACTGGGTCTCTCTCCCTTCCCTGGAACCAGTGACCCTAAATTAGGGACGCTTATAGCCCATTGAGTTGCTCACGGTGGTCGTTAAACCTCCAACAACAACAAAAAATGTGCCCGTAATGTGTACCATTTTTGTTGTTGATTCCACGTTGCCGGGCCGTGTGGCGCTCCACAATGGCTGAGGGATCCGCCCGTTGTCCACATCGCCTCCAGACTTTCACACGGCGATCATCAGTGGTGAGACAGAACCGCGATTCATCGCTGAACATCACACTGTTCCATTCGGCAGCTCTGGAGCGATACCACGCCAAGCGGTGCCGACGATGGCTTGCTGTTAAGGGTAGCCTTCGCAACGGACGGCTGGACAGCAAGCCAGACGCAGCCAATCAGCGCCACACTGTCCGCGTCGATATCTGAGTATCCAAACCTCCCGGAAAATTCCGCAAAATGTTGCGCGTTGTGGCATGTGGGTTCGCTACGGCATGATCGGATGCGACGACCGGTGCGCTCGGACGTCCGTCTCCGGTCCCCATACGACGTTGCACAGACCCTTCCTGTGACCACTGTCTCCAAATGCGACCGACGGTTGTGGCATCACGTTGCGTTTCTTCCGTAATACCACACAAGGACCATCCGGCGGTACGAAGGCCTACGATGACACCGCTCGTAAACTCATCCGTTTGATGAAATCGGGTACGACGGCATTGTGGCACCACTTGTTCGTTCCATAGACACGGTTACAGCAGAACCACTCCTCACGGCCGTCGAGACGACGTCTCTGCGGATGGCTTCACGGGCTGGTTGTCTGCTTATTTCCCGCGCGCCGTTCGTGCGATTGGCCTGCAAATGCAATCATCTGCATAAATTGTACGTGTGCACCCACCCTGCAATTTGCATGGCGCTGAGTCCACGTCTTCGTGGTGTGGCATTTTCTCTGTCCGGCAGTGTATAAACAAGAAAGATGATGCTGAATTTTTGGTTGTAATGAGCACCGTCTTTTGAATCCTTTCCTACCCGAAAAAAATATTTCAAAGTAGGTTTTCCGAAAATCTAATTAAAATTTCAGCAAAAATAAATAAATAAACTTAAACGACCTGTTAGAAACTGCGCATAATTTGAAATATGCCATGTGAGCAAGAGTGTTCATACTGAACGGAGCCAGTTACAAATAAATGAATAAATTAACAGAATATCTAGCTATTTAGTACCATTAGTGACAGAAAAGTATGTTGCAAAAATGGACAAGTTGTGCATAAAAAGTTTCTTATAGCGAATGATACCAAAGACAAAAAGGATTTTCAAATCAACTAGTTAGAAGAAGTGATATACACTGAAGAGCAATTGAATTAGAGATACCTGTCTAGTAATGTGTAGCACCACCTTTCGCCCTGATGACGGCTGCGATTCGTCTCGGCATGGACTTGTTTTTATTGATTGATTGGAGGTTTAACGACCACCGTGAGCAACTCAATGGGCTATAAGCAGTCGCCCGTCCCTAATTTAGGGTCACTGGTTCCAGGGAAGGGAGAGAGCCAGTGCCGTAAGACAAACACAACATCCATGCCTGACCGGGATTCGAACCCGGACCCCTTACGGACGAATGATCATAGGCCAACGCCTTAGACCACTGCGCCACCGGGGCGGCCGGCATGGACTTGACAAGACACCGGAAGCTTTGGGAAGCCATACAGATTCACGACCCCTGAACAAGCTCCCACAGTTCACGGAGATTTGATGGAGGGGGTCAGAGCCTCGAACATCTCTCCGATGGCATCCCAGATGTGATCGATGGGATTGAGGTCAGGTGACCTAGCTGGCCTAGGAAGCAAAGTCACGTCGGTGGAATGTTCATCCAACCATTTGGATACAATTTGGGAGCGATGGCACGGTGCAATGTCTTGTTGCAGGATGAGGTCCTCAGTGGGATGTTGAAGACGCACAAACGGGAGCAAATGGTCGTCCAGGATATCCCAGTAACGTTGACCTGTGAGGGATGATGTCACACGTACCAGGGGTCCCATTTCAGTCCACGTAAACAGCCCCCAGACGAGAATGCCACCCCCAACAGCTTGAAGAGTACCCTGTTGGCAAGAAGGATCCATCCATTCATGTGGTTTGCGCCGTACTCGTTTCCTGCCATCCGCATGTACCAACGTGAATCTCGACTCATCAGTCCAGGCAACATTTTTTCACATGTCTTGGATCCAGTGGCGATGTTCCCGCGCCCATGCTAATCTTTGCACCCTGTGATGCTCGGTCAGCAGCGGTACCCTCGTGGGACGATGACTTCTGTACCCCATAGCGAGGAGATGGTTCTGGATGGTGTGGCTGCTTACACGTTTTTGTGCACCAGCGTTAAATTGCCGAGTGATTTCTTGCACTGTGGGCCGTCTATCCGCTGTTACAATGCTAGCTAGCCGACGATGACCCGGCTCATCCACACGCTGTTGTCCACTGCAGTTGGCCCTTGCTGGGATGGTTTTACCGGATTCGATGTACTCACGGTGCACCCGTGACACAGTGACTCATGAAAATCCTAGTGCCTGCACGACTTCCTAGATGGAGTGACCCATTCGTCGGGTCCCGACAATTTGCCCACGATCAAATGCGCTTAGATCCTTCGTCTTACCCATACTGCATCCGACTCTTACTGATTCCCGTCGCATCACTCCTTATATTGTCGGATCGCCGCATACGTCATGTCGTTCCTGTTTACAGGACCGCCCATAGCGCCACATTTGCATAACGCCAGCTGCCTCTAATTCAATTGCTCTTCAGTGTAGAAAAAAAATGTGATTTAACTTTAACCCCCCTTCCCCGGCAGAAAAATATACGTTAATTAAAGAAATCAAGAAAGATGACACCGAATTTTCGGGTGTAATAAGCACGTCTTTTGAATCCGTTCTGACGCAAATTAAAGTTATCAAAGCTATTCAAAGTCAATGGAACCGGTAAGGAAAACAATAGATCTGACGAAAGAAAGATTTTCAATCGGGTTTTTAATCCTTCAGATATTGCTGTAAACGGAAACGTGAGCTTACGAACTCTTAGAAACAGAAATATCTACAAAAATAAGATGTGACTTTACGTCCCCTGGTGGGAAAATCATGCATTATTTTAGGAAGAAAGTATTCGCAAAAGGTTTATCCATAAGCGGTATCGGTCCAAGAAAAAAAAAATTAATCGAGTTTTTAGGAGCCCAGATTTTGCAACAAATACTTCAGAAGCAGAAATTAACACTTATGCCCCTGATGGCTAAACTATTCTTTACCAAACATTAGAAATTATGTGAAAAAGATTTTCCATCAGGTCTTGTATGCGATACAGGAAGAATTTTTCAAATCAGAGCTTTAGGAGCAGAAATAACGCAGAAAACACAATTTACCTTTGTGCCCCCTAGCGGAAGGTCTATGAATTACTTGAAAATTTTGAAATTTAAGAAAAACATGTCACACTGAAAACACTATCCAACAAAGAAGGAATTTTTTCAAATCGGACTCCTAGAAGTCGAGATATTGACAAAAATAAGATGTGCATCTACACCCCTGGCGGAGAAACTGCGCAATATTTTAAGAAGAAAATATTCCGAAAAGTTTTATCGATGTGAGTGGCATCTGTCCACGAAAGAATTTTTTCAATCGATATTTTAGAAGCTCCGAGTTTATGGCAAATACATCAGAAGCAAAAATCAACACTTACGCCCCCTGGTGGCCAAAGTATTCTTTACCAAAAATTTGAAATTATATGCAAAAGATTTTCCATCAGGAGATGTATCCGCTGAAGAAAAAAATTTTCAAATCGGAGTTTTAGGAGAAGAGTTATCGGAAAAATTGTAATTTACTTTTACGCCCCCTAGCGGAAAATCTATGCATAATTTGAAAAAGTAACTATATCTAAAATACTCTTCAACATCAATGGAATCAAAAGATAAAAAAAAAAATTTCAATCGGATGTTTAGAAGCAAATATGTGGAACGAAATGTATTTTTGAATTCGACATCATCTGCATTTACGCCGTCTAGCGGCGAAATTCTACATCGTAAAAAAAATAACGAAATATAGGATCATCATTTGCATGTTTCAAGCTTCCGAATGCAAAAAGAATTTTTCAAATCGGACTAATAGTGGCAGAGATATCGTGGGTACAGACGGACGGACAAACCGATAACAGAAGCACGATCTTTTTTTACAAAAGACTTGCTAAAAATGGTGCAAAATACTCTTCACAATGAAGAGTGTCCTAACAAAAACGAGGATTTTTCAATGGCTCTTTAGAATCGAACAAACTCTGAAATACAAATATATGCTGATGCCTCTCTGGCAGAAGAATTTATAATAATTGAAAAGTAGAAAATGGGTGTAAAGTATTCTTAATATCAAAACTATGTTAAGGAAAAATAATTTTTTGAATGAGTCTTCTGGTTGATTGATTGTTTTTTATGGCGCAAGGGCCATGTTTGGCCAAAGAGCGCCAGACACAAGACGATCAAAGAAAAATATCGAATCTTATGGATGTAGAAGAGATATAGAGATAGCCAGAAAAAAAAAAGTTTTTGAAATTCAAACCCCCCCCCCCTCTACCCCAGCAGGAAAATTCTGCACTTTTTAAAGAGGATAATGTTCCAAAGCTTTACTGTAGCCAATAGCATAGACTAATAAAATTATTTTTTCAATAGGATTTTTAACAACCAGAGTCGGTGCTAGGGTGTTTGGCGCACTAGACAGGCCATCATTCTTGAGCCCCCCAAAATTTATGTTATTCTTTGTATGGCTAAACATACCGCATTTATTCAATAATTATTTCAAGATACCAAAAAAAAAAAAAAAACAGTAAACAAGAAGACGCTAATGGAAACTACATCCATTTACTTACTGGTCCAATGTAAACTAATATTTCATTTTGCGTGCTTTGTTGTTCGCAAAATTACCAAGTCTTCAAATTTATGTCACGTGCAATTTCTCAATTTCTTGTTCTATCGATAGCGTTGATAATCCAACAAGATTATATCCCGGATCCTCAAAAAAAAAAAAAAAAAAGAAAAAATAAAGAAAGAAGTAGACAAGAATTTCAGCCAAATGAATATATACAGTGTGTATGTAATATGGGGGCCTCTCTTACTTTTCCACTGTTCTCATTAGAAAATAGTCTGAGTGTGACAGTTGCTACTTGTTAGGCAAGCTGCTCCCAGTGACACAGTGGTCTAAGCACTGGCTTCTGACCGTTCTTCCGAGACAGGTCCGGGTTCGAATCCCGGTAAGGCAGGGATGTTGGGTTTGCCTTGCGGCCATTGGCGCACCCACGGAGGGGAATTTGGGGGCTTAAGCCCCCTCCAAGGAGATTAAGAACGACGTACGCCACAAATTAAACATTCAAAAATATTATTTTACATGTTGAAAAAATTACATAGTGTCTCCTATTACACAGTGTCTTCTATTACATAGTGTCTTCTTCCCAAAGCCCCAAGGAGATTAAGAACGACGTACGTCACAATTTAAACATTCAAAAATATTATTTTACGTGTTCAAAAAATTACATAGTGTCTGACTATTACATGGTGTCTTCTTCCCAAAGCCCCAAAGATCTTAAGAGCGACGTACGTCACAAGTTAAACACTCAAAAATATTATTTTACATGTTCAAAACATTACATAGTTTCTCCTATTACATCGTGTTTTCTTCCCAAAGCCATAAAGAGATTAAAAGCGACATACGTCACTAATTAAACATTCAAAAATATTATTTCACATGTTCAAAAAATTACATAGTGTCTTCTTTCCAAAGCCCCAAAATGATTAAGAGCGATGTAGGTCACAACCGTATATAAACTATAGGCGTATATACTGAACAGCAATTGAATTAGAGACAGCTGGCGTTATGCAAATGTGGCGCTGTGGGCGGCCCTGCAAACGGAAACGACATGGCATATGCAGCGATCCGACAATATAAGGAGTGATGCGACGGGAATCAGTAAGAGTCGGACGCAGTATGGGTAAGGCGAAGGATCTAAGCGCATTTGATCCTTGGAAAATTGTCGGGGCCCGACGAATGGGTCACTCCATCTCGGAAGTCGTGCAGGCACTGGGATTTTCACGAGCCACTGTGTTACGGGTGCACCGCGAGTACATCGAATCCGGTAAAACCATCCCTGCAAGGGCCAACTGCCGTGGACATCAGCGTGTGGATGAGCGGGGTCGTCGTCGGCTAGCTCGCATTGTGACAGCGGAGGCGGATAGACGGGCCACAGTGTAAGAAATCACTCGGAAATTTAACGCTGGTGCACAAAAACGTGTAAGCAGCCACACTATCCAGAATCATCTCCTCGCTATGGGGTACAGAAGCCATCGTCCCACGAAGGTACCGCTGCTGACTGCGCATCACAGGGTGCAAAGATTAGCTTGTGCGCGGGAACATCGCCACTGGACCCTAGACATGTGGGGAAATGTTGCCTGGACTGATGAGTCGAGATTCACGATGGTACATGCGGATGGCAGGATACGAGTACGGCACAAACCACATGAAGCGATGGATCCTTCTTGCCAGCAGGGTACTCTTCAAGCTGTTGGGGGTGGCATTCTCGTCTGGGGGCTTTTACGTGGACTGAAATGGGACCCCTGTTACGTGTGACAGCGTCTCTCACAGATCAACGTTACCGGGATATCCTGGACGACCATTTGCTCCCGTTTGTGCGTCTTCAACATCCCACTGTGGACCTCATCCTGCAACAAGACAATGCATCGTGCCATCGCTCCCAAATTGTATCCGAATGGTTGGATGAACACTCCACCGACGTGACCTCGCTTCCTTGGCCAGCTAGGTCACCTGACCTCAATCCCATCGAGCTCATCTGGGATGCCATTGAGAGAGATGTTCGAGGCTCTAACCCCCTCCCCTCCATCAAATGTTCGTGAACTGTGGGAGCTTGTTCAGGGGTCGTAGATCCGTATGGCTTCCCAACGCTTCCGGTGTCTTGTCGAGTCCATACCCAGACGAATCGCCACCGTCATCAAGGCGAAAGGTGGTGCTACGCGTAACTATACAGGTATCTTTAATTCAATTGCTCTTCAGTGTACTATATATACAGTATGTACACACATTGTGTACGTATGCTATATATATATATGCAGCCCTCCAACAAGAATTCCTGGGAGCGGTACTGGCTCTCTCCCTTACCTGGAACCAGTGGCCCTAAATTAGGGACAGGAGACTGCTTATAACCCATAGAATTTCTCACGGTGGTTGTTAAACCTACAAAAACTCTTTACACGCTGGGCATTGCCGTTATGTTAGAAGTGGACAGTTTCGATATTTCTATTGAAACCCGGATAATACAGAATCCACCGCAGCCTTCAGGCATCGCCTGACTTGCCTGCTGCACAGGGACAGCCCTGGTTTATTGCAATTTTTCGACAGAGGAACACTTTCGCATCGGCGTCAGATTTACAGCAAGCTGACTCACCGAGTCTATAAGCGTAGTTCTCATGTCAGTTTTTCACTTACTCAAGAAATATAAAAATTCAGAAGTTATATAGAACATCGAAAAGGCAACGGAAAATAAAGTTGCATTTGTTTTTATATTATTTTCCTTGTTTATTAACTCATTTTATTTACGCTTTCCAACCGTAGGTTGAAGAAGCGTATATGCTCCAACTTTGTCTGTCCGTCCGTACGTCTGTCTGTCGGCACGATAACTCACGTAAAAATGGTTCGATTTCGATGAAATTTTGGTATGTGGTAAGAAACCACCTCGGAACGAAACCTATTGAAAATGGGTGGAATGGGGTCAAAGGTCAGGACATAAGAGCGGGATTTGTTCCATTGCCCTTATGCGTCATAACTTGCGTAAAAATGGTTCGATTTCGATGAAATTTTAGTATGTGGTAGGGAGCCACTGAAGACGAACCCTACTGAAAATGGGTGAAATGGGGTCAAAGGTCAGGACACGAGTGGGATCCATTCCATTGCCCTTGTGCATCATAACTTACCAAAAAATGTTTCGATTGCCACAAAACGTTATCATGTTGTTCCGGAGTTATGGTGAACCGGTTCTGTTGCATATCAACGAAATGGGGTCAAAGGTCATTGCACAAAAGCAATATTTATTCCACAGCCATTATTCTCATAACTTGCGTAAAACTGCTTCTATTGCGACAAAACTTTAGTATGTTATTCCTGAGGTATACGGAACCGGTTCTGTTGAATATCATTGAAATGGGGTCAAAGGTGAGGACACAGGAGCAAGAATTATTCCACAGCCATTATCCTCATAACTTGAGTAGTAATTTCTGGTATGTTGGAAAGCGTATCATAATCAATGCATTGCATGATTTTACTAACTTGTTTTATCAATTCTAAATCTTGGCACCCTAGGCAGCCGCCTAGGGCGCCTAGTGGTTGAATCGGCCCTGTTAACAACCGCGCAAAAAATGTCTAACGAGAATCAATACAGACACCCGATGCGGACCAGGAACACCAAAACAGAGGCCATCGATCTCTTCACGTTATAAGTGAGTCACGGAAAAATGAATCAAACAGAAGTCATCGCTCTTTCTACGTTTATAAGTGAGTCACGGAAAAATTATCATCGGTCGCCACCGGGAATCGAACCCAGGGTCTTCCAGTTACGCGCCGGATATGCTTCCACTACACCACAGCGGCCTCGAATTCCCCCAGACTCACATAAACTAACTGCCAAGCCAATTTGGTAGGTTGCTTCTTGTAGCCCCTGCACAATGCTTGAGATTCACCAAAGATGGCGAGCAGCAACGGAACAAATAATTAGAAGGCGAATGAATAATCAATACAGACACCCGACGCGGACCAGGCACACCAAACAGAGGCCACTGGCCTCTGTTTGGACCTTACGTTAGAAGTCGCCCATTTCTAATTGAGAGTCACCGGTCCTGGGAAAAGGACAAAACCAGTACCATTAAAATCAACATCAGTATATTTACCGTGGTTCATCAACTCTCGAGGTCACCCTATGTAATTAGAAACACTGATGTACAGGATGTCTAAAAGTCCTTGACATGTTTAAAAAATTTATAAAAAAAAAGCTATTCAGGATATGAACACAATTTTTGCAGATTTTGTTAAATTACTTAACAAAGTTTTTTTCTGTTTCCCACATAGTTCACTAGGTGGCGCTACTAATCCAATCTTAAGGTTGGTTGGAAAAAAAGTCTGCTCCAACAGAGAAAGCGATATGTGTTGGTTGATTTTTCGAAACGAAATCTGTTACTGAAGTGCAAAGAACTTTTCGTTCGAAATTTGGAAAAGATCCCTCAAGTCGTTATTGCATCTTAGCTTTGCACAATAAGTTTCTGGAAACTGGGAGTATCCTTGGTAGGCTAATACACAGTGCGTCAAAGAATTTTTAAGACTGGCGCTAGATTTCAGCCTACGGTGACGCCACCAGTGTAATCGCGAATGCGTTATAAACCGTGACCATCTGCTTGCTTTCTGCCAAAAGTACTGCGCAGTTGTTAAAGTAACTCAAACGAAACGGCCGTTCATTAGAGAAATAAAATTTTTTTCACGTTGAATTATTAAGATGGAACAAAGGGCTGTTATTAAATTTAACGCAAAACTTGGTAAAAGTGCCTCGGAAACGTACCAAATGATGAAACAAGTTTACGGTGAGTTTTGTTTAAGTAGATCAAATGTTTTCCTGTGGCACAAACGTTTTTTGGACGGAAGGGATACGCTAGAAGATGATAAGCATACCGGAACACCCAGTTCATCTAGTACACCCGAGATTATTGAAAAAGTGCGTGATTTCGTGGCAGACAATAGATGTGCGTCACTAAGAATGATGGAAGAGTCTTTAAACATCAACAAAGAAACGATTCGAACCATCCTGTATGATGATTTGGACAAAACAAAAGTCTGTGCTAAATTTCTTCCACACACGTTAACCAATGAACAAAAAATCAAGGAGAAGTGCACATTGCACAGACATCATTTCAGCCGCTGAAAATGGTCCAAACTTCTTAAAATCGATTGTTACAGGTGATGAAACATGGTGTTTTCAATATGATCCTAAAACAAAGTGCGGAATGGAAGTCAAAAAACTCACCTCAAGCCAAAAAAGCAAGAAAAGTTCCATCGAAAATCAAAACAATGCTCATTACATTCTTCGATAGTAAGGGTATTTATTATCCACAAAGAATTTGTTCCAAGTGGACAAAAAATTACTGGTGAGTTTTATTTAAATGTTTTGAGGCGTTTGATGGGCAGAATTCGTCGCATTCGTCCAGAATATCGGGATGAAAACAGTTGGTGTTTGTTGCGCGATAATGCACCCAGTCACACCTCACTTCTTGTTCGTAGATTTTTGGCGAAAAATAACGTCTGTGTGTTGAATCATCCACCGTATTCGCCTGATTTAGCACCCTGTGACTTTTCTTTATTCCCAAAACTTAAAATTACGTTAAAAGGGTGTTATTTTGATGATATTTCGACCATACAAACAGCTTCGACGCGTGCTTTGGAGGCAATTCCGCAAAGTGAACTGGAACAGGCATTCGAATCATCATTAAATCACTGTAACAAGTGTATTAAACCCGGAGGGACTTATTTTGAATAACAAACCAAAACAAATTATAATTTCTTGTTTCTATTTCATTTTACAGACCCAGTCTTAAAAATTCTTTGCCACATTGTGTATATGGAAGACCAAGCACGGGTAAAGGCGACGTTGGAAGCGTTCCTGAAGACTTTTCACGTAGCCCTACAAAATCGATACGAACTTAAGCAAAGTAATTGGCAATTCCTCGTACAACAGTGCATCTAGAAGCAGATAATGACTTCCTACGAAACATTTTTTTCTTCAGATGAAGCGCTTTTCGTGTTTGAGGTAAAGTCAACTGCCACTATATCAGATATGATGGGGCTCTGAGAATCCACGTCACTTCTTCGAACCTGTCCGGGATAGTCCTAAAGTGAATGTGTGGTGTGGCTTAATGGCTGATCATGTGATCGGACCTTCCTTTTTGCAGAATCCACAACAGTCACAAAAGAAATTCATTTGTGCATGATTCATATTTTTGTTGTCCCTCAAATTTGCCATTTACAACCTAAAATCATTTGGCAACAAGATAGTGCACCGCCACATTGGGGTACGGTTTTTGCAAATTTTTTTTAAATAAGGACTTTCCAACCAGGTGGATAGGACGAGATGGACCCATCCCATGGCCTCCCCACTCTCCAGACCTCATGCCCGTACTTGTGGGGATATGTGAAAAACAAAGTGTATTCATCCAAAAGTGCTGACGAACTGAAAACTCCCATATAGTTGCTGCAATTGCAACTGTTACACAACCCACTTTGTCACATACATGGGCATATATTGAATTTCGGCTTGATGTATGTACTACGCGCAACAAAAGGTACACATATTGAAGTTTATTAAATATTCGAAAAAAAACTTGGTGAAGTAAGTTTACAAGATATAAAAACATTTTTTTTCCTACCCCGAGTAATTTTTTTATTTTTATATATTAATTTTTAAAATGTGTCGAGGACTTTTGGGACACTCAGTATTTCCAGAAATTGGGAAAATCATGGTGGCTAAAGCAAGCATTTGAAAAAAAAAACAGTTTTTTGAAATGGGATTTACAGTAAGCAGCACAGATATAGTGACGAATGTAAATTGTAACGCCACTGATAGCAAAATAATTCGTTTGGAAATCAGAAGCCTGTGAGTATTACTGATCGTAGTTGGAAACTATATAGCCAATGTTAAAGGACTATTCTTAGCAAGTCTTTTGTAAAAAAAAAAAAAAAAAACAGTTTTTTGAAATGGGATTTACAGTAAGCAGCACAGATATAGTGACGAATGTAAATTGTAACGCCACTGATAGCAAAATAATTCGTTTGGAAATCAGAAGCCTGTGAGTATTACTGATCGTAGTTGGAAACTATATAGCCAATGTTAAAGGACTATTCTTAGCAAGTCTTTTGTAAAAAAAAAAAAAAAAACAGTTTTTTGAAATGGGATTTACAGTAAGCAGCACAGATATAGTGACGAATGTAAATTGTAACGCCACTGATAGCAAAATAATTCGTTTGGAAATCAGAAGCCTGTGAGTATTACTGATCGTAGTTGGAAACTATATAGCCAATGTTAAAGGACTATTCTTAGCAAGTCTTTTGTAAAAAAAAAAAAAAAAAAACAGTTTTTTGAAATGGGATTTACAGTAAGCAGCACAGATATAGTGACGAATGTAAATTGTAACGCCACTGATAGCAAAATAATTCGTTTGGAAATCAGAAGCCTGTGAGTATTACTGATCGTAGTTGGAAACTATATAGCCAATGTTAAAGGACTATTCTTAGCAAGTCTTTTGTAAAAAAAAAAAAAAAAAAAACGTACGTACCTGTTTGAATCACTTTCTGCTGACACCATATCTCTGCAGTTATTTGTCCGATTTGAAAAATATACTTTTCGCATTGGAAAGCTTGAAATGTGATAACCATGATCCTTGCTTTCCGTTTTTTGTGCGTCTTTTATAGAAAAGACCGTGTTTATGTTATCAGTTTGTCCGTCCGTCTATGGGCACCATATCTCTGCAATTACTACTCCGATTTGAAAAATTATGTTTGCATTGGGAAACCTGAAATGTAAGAATGATAATCTTTGCCTTTATGTTTTTCTTTTTTCTGATGCACAAATTCGTCGCTAGAAAGCCCAAATGCAGATGATATAGAATTCAAAAAACACTTTTTTATTCATATATTTGCTTCTAAATATCCGACGGAATTTTTTGTTCTTCCGTGGGCCGCGGGTGGCCTAGTGGTCAACGTTCGTGACTGCCACGGATATAACCTCAGGTTCGATCCCTGGCAGGTACGAATGCTCGAACCACTAAATATCCGCCGTGCGTCGGATGTGCACGTGAAGCCGTCGGACCCCGGTCACTAGTCCTCCGGTAACAAATAAGGACGTCTTCCTCCCCATTTCTACCCCGCTTCCGTGTCACTTTCCTATCGGACACTCTAGCCCAAATCTCCTAGCTTCCTATTTCTAAGGGTTTTTAAGACCTGGGGTCAGACACTCCCTTCCTAAAATCCTCTGATTTGATTTGATTTGTTTTCTTCCATTTGATGCCACTAATGAAGACTATTTTAGGCATAGTTTCTTTTTCAAGTATTTTATAGATTTTCCGCTAGGGTACATGTTAAGGTAAATTGCGTTTTTACCGATATCTCTGCTTCTAAATGTGCGATTTCAAAAAGACTTGCCGGAGGGCGGTACCAAATTTAAGAAAAAATGGCTTCTGTCTTATGCGGCTTTCAGTGGAAATATCAAGACTGTCCACTTCTGTAACAAACAGTGGCAATGCTCAGCGCCTAGACTAGAGGTTAGCAACTATTACACTCTGACGTATTTTCTAACCAAAACAAGGGTAAAAGTAAGAGGCGCTACCACTAAATTAATCTCGATAGAATTTTTTAGGGTTATATTCGTTGTCGATGGAACAAGAAATTGCCCGTGACTTAGATTTGAAGACACTTGTTGGTAATTTTGCGAATAAAAGTATGCGAGATGAAATTTTAATTTACGTTGGACCAGTCAAATACAATCGATGTAGTTCCCATTAGTTTCTTTCCATTTAGATCACAGTGTATTTTTTGCATCTTGAAATTATTGAATAAATACTGTGATGCCACACAAATCAATTACATAGATTTTTTGGGCCATTGCCTAAGGCGCCAAGCAGCTGAGCACCGGTCCTCGATGGTAGAATTTGAGGTAGAAAATGCATAAAAGCATGTTACTACCTATATTATAAAGCATTTTTACTTTATACTTATGTCAAAAAAAAGATGCTCTCTACCTTGAAAGTTTAGGCTGGCTTGGAAGATCTGCGCATATGCATTCAAGCTGTTAGATACAAAGTATTTTGTTCTATAAAATCTCAACTAAGAGCGTAGACTTGTCTCACAAATTGGAGGAGGGCTTGGCGGTTGCTATGATAAGTTTGGGGGGGGGGGGGGCGAAGCAGTTATAAAATCATATTTTGTTCCTAAAAGAATTGCCGTAATAATTTTAAGAGATGTGTGCAATATTTTGTTTTATTCACACAACTGAAGGACATCAGTTTTGCAAGGTAAAAGTAATTAAAAATGTTTATGGAAATATACATTTTTCTACGAAACCTTTCCAATGTTAAGTCTTCTTTCAATCAAACTTGGTAAGATTAAGTAAAAAATATAAGTAAAGCCGGAGTGCACCTGAGCCTTCATCTGGAATCCGAGTGCATCTGACCCTTCACCCGGACTCCGAGTGCGCCTGACCCTTCACCCGGACTCCGAGTGCGCCTGACCCTTCACCCGGACTCCGAGTGTACCTAACCCTTCACCCGGACTCCGAGTGTACCTAACCCTTCACCCGAACTCCGAGTGTACCTGACCCTTCACCCGAACTTCGAGTGTACCTGACCCTTCACCCGGACTCCTAGTGCACCTGACCCTCCACCCGAACTTCGAGTGTACCTGACCCTTCACCCGGACTCCGAGTGCACCTGACCCTCCACCTTGACTCTGAGTGCACCTGACCCTTCACCCGGAAATTTCAGCTGGTGGCGTTTTTAAACCTCACAATCCTCTGAAATTATGTTTCACACTACGGAAGGTTGAGAGCAATTTTAAAAATATTTAGCCACGGATAAATTTTAGGTCACCCTACACCACTAGTGGTTGTTGGTTGTCTGTCTCTCGTACTACGCTGCCGAATAGGTGTTTATATTACCTAATCATACCGACTGATTTCAGATCGCAGAAATTCCCCATTTGTACAGAATTGGTTTACATGGGGGGACAGCCGGAGAAAATCTCAATATTTGCGTTCCATCTCAGTTTCAGCTGGGTTTAAAATGTAATGCCTAAAACGCACTGCAACTTTTTTTTTTTTAATCGTGTTTTTTGAGATGAAAAGGATGAGATACCTGGCGATATTTTTAAATTTTAGATGAAATGGAATATCTTGTATGTGAGTGTGTGCGGTACGGAAGGGGGTGGGGGCTGGGACCTCGTGCCTAGGGGGCCTTAGAGGTTCTTAAAGCGTCCCTGGGATTAAAGCCTTAGTGGGGCCCTCGACTAAGACATCTGAGAGGACACCTAATAATTTATGACGAAAATTCGTTGAGGTCCGTTAAAATACGCAATGATAATACGTAGTGCATTCTTCAAACTAATAAATTACCTGCAGTTTTCATAAAAAATCACTATTTTCCACTTTTCTCACAAGAACATGAGTTAAAAGCTTAAGATTCCTAGATTTTGTCTTGGAATTTAATAATTTATCATTTTGTACTTTTCTTGGTGCATCTTTTTCGTTATGCAATGTGAAGTCACTGTGGATTTCGTCCATTAACGGTTCCAAGTGCAAACACGGAGGTGTGGGTGGATAGTAGTGAAAAATCTGAAACTGTCTCGCCGACCCCGCTGTACACAACGACACGAAACATTTGCCCTTAGTGACTCACTGCCTTGAAATCTGTTCTGGCGACTTCTTGTGATCGAGTGGATATTATACGAGAGAAAAACTATTTTACACTTCTCTCTGCACAAATATACACTATCTACCAACAAGTAATTGGCACACCCCTGCAATCGACGATATCTGCGGTCCTGATACACGTCACGGCCACCGCCGTTAAATATCGTGTAGGAAACAACAACGCAACCAGTCGCATGCAAGATGCCACGCAGTTCGGAGCTCTCTAATTTCGAGAAAGGTGTAATCGTCGGGTATCACAGAAATGGCCGGTCCATACGTGACATATCCAGCGAGTTGAAGTACCCAAAATCGACAGTGGCCTACGTGATTGGCAAGTGGAAGATGAGATGTGACTGTCGGAATGTGCCCCGACCCGGCAGACCCACAAAACTGGGAGTTAGAGACCGACGGGTGCTGACCAGAGAAATTCGGAAGAACCGCACCAAATCGATGGGCCACATCCGCGAGGAGTTTAAACATGCATCCGGGAGTGTTTTTTCGATGAATACCATCCGTAAGAAAGCCCATCTACTCGGTTATCATGGACGTGCTGCCACCCACAAGCCTTTGATCACCAAGTCCAATAGCGCTGCTTGGCTAACGTGGTACAAAGAACGTTGACAGTGGACCGTTGAACGGTGGAAACTGGTTCTCTGGAGCGACGAATCAAGGTTCACCCTCTACCGTTCGGATAGCAGGGTCTGGGTTTGGCGTCTGCCTGGAGAACGCCGTCTGCCGGAATGTATTGTGCCAACTGTGAAGTTCGGCGGGGGTGGAATTATGTTATGGGGGTGTTTCTCCTGGTATGGCACGGGACCCTTGGTCGCAATTCCTGGTAGACTCAACGCCGAGACCTACTGCACCATTTTGGATGACCATGCGCTTCCTACGTTGTGGAAGTTTTACGGGGTGGACCCATGTTACTTTCAGGATGACAATGCCACCTGTCATGTTGCGAGGTCCACCATGGCTTGGTATGGTGACAATGGGGTTAATCGAATGGACTGGCCTGCGCTGAGCTGGTACCTTAACCCTATCGAGCACCTCTGGGACGAGTTGGAGCGTCGACTTAAGGGGTGCCCCCACCGTCCGAAATCGGTGAAGGAACTGACCTGTCTTCTCCAAGCCGAGTGGAAGAAAATACCGCTAGCCGTTGTACAACGCTTGGTTGAGAGTATGCCCCGGAGGGTCGCAGCTGTAATCGCCGCTCGTACAAGCTCCACCAACTATTAAAGGTGAATAAACTTCGTTTTCCTTTGCTATCACAGGTGTCCTATTACTTGTTGGTAGATAGTGTATATATGTGGTATTATTATTTGCGATGTAGCGGCATGCCTCCTGGGCCCTTGGTAACGGGGAAGGGGGTCCGTTAGACCCCCCCCTAATTCGGTTCTGGCGTTGCGCCTGATCTGTGGACCGGGCCGTGGATGGCCTAGTGATCAGCGTTCGTGACTGCAACGGAGGAGTCTCAGGTTCGGTCCCAGTTAGGTACGAACGCCCGAACCACTAAATATCCGCGGTGCGTCGGATGGGCATGCTAAGCCGTCGGCCCCCGGGGTACTGGCCCCCGGCAATAATTAAGGGCGTCTTTCTCCCCCTTTCTACTTCGCTTCCGTGTCACTTTCCTATCGGGCAGTCTAGCCTAAATCTCCTAGCTTCCTATTTTTAAGGGTTATTTAAGACCTGGGGTCAGACACTCCATTTCTAAAATCCTCTACATATAATCTGATCTGGTCCATGGACCCCGCCGGAAAGTTGAAATTCATGGGAAGAGTTGTTTATGCTGTGGCACACCAGGAATGTTGTTCAGATTTGGGGGTGGTTTCACAGCAGGGCCGGTTCGTTCAACCACTCGCACACTAAACAGCTGCCTAGTGCGCCAAGATTTAGAGTTCAGTTGCGTCGAAACACTTTTTTGACACTTTTTTGAGGGTCAAGATGTTACCGAACAAAATATTTTATCATGTCATAAAATTTATCGTACTACTGTAAAAGAAGCTGTGGCACACCAGGAACTTTTTCTGACTTCATTAGGAAAATTTGCTGAACAATTTTTTTTTTCGATTAAACATTCATCTGGAAAAAAAAAATGGTTTCTCAATGGTTTCTCATATAGTTTCTCAATGCAAGCTAACTGTATACATAAGCGGCGTTAAGCTATAGATTTTGACAATTCCGGATTGGTACGAATTCCGCAGGATTTGTAACCGTAGTCGCTATAACTAAACATTGAAAGAACTTATATCTCATTCCTCACCCTACTTCCATTTCCCTATTTACTTTTATTCATTTTTTTTAGAGGAAGGCTAATTTTTTGCACCTCATGAGACACAAAACGTTGCTGTTCTTTAAACGGGAACTAGCACTCTGGACTGTTTAATGGAGCCAGCATTTCTTGGCGTCTCAACAGTACGTGGCAGTAAAAAATATTCAGATTTCTAGATAGTTCATGGTGAAAAATGAAGAGCAGCAATACTCAACTTTTATCAAAATGAACTTCAAAAAACACACAAAAAGAAAACGAATGTTGAGATTTCCAATCACGAACATGTGTAATTTGAAAAGGAAGAAAACTGAGGGGGAAAATGTGCTGTTTTGCCCCCATACTCAATTGTGTGCTCGGCCAACTGCCCCATCTGCCCCCGCGGTTCCGACGCCCTTGTTCTTGGGTATCTTACAATAACTGCATTGTTACTGTCTTAAAATGATATGTTAAATCATGACAGTAGATGGCAGCACTGTTGAAACAGTTGTAAGGATTTCTTTTTTTTTTTTCCCGGCTCAACTGAAAGTAAATTTCTATTTTATGTTTGGTTTGATACTTGATTCGGCTTAAGAAATAGTTGCATCGAAATGTAGCATGAGTACCAAACGTATCATGAGTATCTAACGACGAACGTGTCGCTAGCTACCAGTATTTTAATGTTATGTGTCGCCATCTTCCAGCATTTTTAGTAAACCAAAGGCTAGAGTTAGACACGTAATATTTTGAAACAATCAACTGTTGCCCCCTATTTGCAACTTAATTTATAGAACAAGAACATCAATGTACGATATTGCTCTTAGCAAATAGACCTATTACTAAATTATTATTTTAAACGTATTTTATGTCTGAACCATTTTTGTTCTTTCTTATTGTCTTTCTTAATCTAAACATATGTTCAAATAATTATTGCTGTTAATATTGTTTAAATATGTTCTTTATAAAATTTGTCCTTTGTATGTAAATTTTATAAATATGCATATAAAAAATATTTCATCATCATATCGTCTGTCTCTATATGTGTATTTTTCAAATCTATACATATGAAATATGCATAAAAATTATTTCATATATATTATATTTATTATCAACTTTTACTTTCCACTACATTACATATACGTGTGCAGTTTGTAAAAGTTTTTCATGTTTGCTATGATGATTTATAAATTGCTCCTCATATATTTAACGAGTAAGAGCAATTTTTGTCAACATGAGTAATATTTTTATATTCTTATTCGAAAGGTAAAGGCCGATGTATAGATGAAAAATAAAATTAACAACTAACTGTAAAGAAGTTTTTCTAAACTAGAGAACGGATGTGTCGCCATCTACCAGCATCTTTGGTAAACAAAAGCGAGTGTTTTCTTTTAAATCAAAGAAATGTTATTAATGAACTGAGAATAGTAACGCGCAGGGGTGCCGGAACTAATTTTTGGACACTGGGGAAAGATAATCAACACATGTACTTTTCGGTCAGAACATAAAATTCAGTGCACTGTTGTAAAATAGGACGTGATGTCATGATTAAAGAATGATACAGATAAAACGATTATATTGATAAAATTTAAGGGAATATAAAACCTTAAGTTTTGTATCAGTATAAGGCTTATCGATAAAACACATTATCATATTATAAACGATATTAAACTATATGAATTTGGAAACCTTCACATCATTATGAACTTCACACGAATCATAGTCTTGACGTTATGCATCAAAATCCACCACCGATACACAGTTAAGTGTAGTAACATTTTTGGTTTTACGAAAAATGCCAGTAGGTTCCAAAGAATCTGAATGAGTAAAACGCCCGCAAAACCTAGTTAATAATATGGGATTTAAAAATTTCAGTAATTGAAAGCTAATAGATTTTTCGCAAAAGGGTTTCGAAGATATTTCCTTGCCAGCGGGACATCGCGATTTTTTATTATTATTATTATTGTTGAAGGTTTAACGACCACTGTGAGCAACTCAATGGTCTATAAGTAGTCTCAAGTCCCTCATTCAGTGCTACTGGCTCCAGAGAAGGGAGAGAGCCAGTGCCGTAAGACAAACATTCCAACCATGCCTCAACGGTGTTCGAACCCGGACTTTTCTCGGACGAACGGTCATAAGATCACTGCGCCACGGGGGCGGTCGAGTTTTCCCGGTACGCCACTGATTGTGAACTGATAGAAGCATCTAGTTACAATACGCAATTTGTTACGTCTAAAGATAATTTTGTTTGCCCCTGCAGATATGACCTGATTTCTACGGGGGCATGCTTAAGCAACCGAGCATGCGCGTAGTCAGCGCATGTGATTGAAAGCTCTGTGCTTTAAACTGATTTTGATTCCAACGGGAGAACAATTGTCCTCTTTCTCCTTCCTTCTAACCTTTTCAAGACACAAAATATACATGTATATATTTGATTGGAGGTTTAACGACCACCGTGAGCAACTCAATAGGCAATAAGCAGTCGCCCGTCCCTAATTTAGGGTAACTGGTTCCAGGGAAGGGAGAGATCCAGTGCCGTAAGACAAACACAACATCCATGCCTCACTGGGATTCGAACCCGGACCCTCTTTCGGACGAATGATCAGAGGCCATCGCTTAGACCACTGCGCCAGAATATACCGCTTTACTTCGATCAATATTTCTTTATGGGGAATCACTGCTCAAAAAGAAAAAAAAAGAAAAAAAAAGAAAAGAAAGTGATATAAATTATATATATGTAAAAAATCATTCGTCACGCAGACTCAGTTGTAATTGAAACTTAGCTGCAGATTGCGTCACACTTCTTCCAAGCAAAATGTCTACCTGTTTTCGACAAATTTTGCAATAATCCACTAGAGAAAGTATTCTCATATTTCCGTCAAATGCATTACAAAATAATTTCAAGCTACAAAAAAAAAAAAAAAAAAAAAATCGTTTTTTTTAGAGCTAAAGTTTTAATATTAAGCATTAAGAATTAAGTATTTGGAGCATCTAAACGCTTAATTCGTCACACATTTGAGCATCATTTCAGGAATGTAGCAAAGTTTTCCCATCTGGGAGGTTGAGCCTTGAAATTACGCCCCTTTGAGTTCAAAAGTTCTTTACTTCCACTCAAATAGAGAGTTAGCCGCTCTTACTTTCTCATACCTTCGTTATAGGGAAGTTTTGTGATCGTTAAAAAATCTCACTTCCAGTTTTCGACATAATTTTACTCAAAATTTAAAAATCAGGCGAATACCCAAGAGCCAACGGTTTTAAATATCAAGTGGAACGTAAAAGTTAGGTGTAGACCGACAACACGTGCAGAAATGCAGAATGAAAACAAACCAGCACAGAACGAATGAGTATCAGATATTGAACAGGAAGATGCTTCCGGAGTAGGGCTTGGAAAAATTCTGTTCAAAGTTAAACGCATAGAGGAACTTCCGGCGATAGGGCACAAATGGGTAATTAGCTCTTCATCTCTACGACGTATTCGGAAAGGTCAAGAAGATTAGGCATATCAGCATATTGCTTTACATACTTTCCTACCACTGTTTCCATCAATTCCGTGCATCCGTATGAGGTGGTCCACAATTCCCAGTGCATAGGCGTACTGATAGCTCCCGCACCCGTTTGCATAGTCATATATAATAAACATCCCCTCCTGCCGGGCGCGCGGAGGAGGGGGGGACTTAATTCTAAGAGGACCTCTAGCCTTAGCAGAAGGACTTTTCAAAATTTTAGAGGAAACTTCATACGAAACTATTTAAAGTATTTAAAGTAATAGCCAAGAATTTTTAAGGGCAGATTTGAATGAAGTATATTAGAAAGAAAAGCAATTTTTTTTCAGTAAATGAGTAAAATCTTCAAAAAATCATTTTCACTTTAGTTTATAAAAATTAGATGGCGGGAAAGCAGCTATCGCTGAGGCCCTAAGACCACTTTTCACAGCCATAGCAATAGTTCCTATGCATGTACAATAACAAGAGAATGTCAATGAAATATCAGTTGAATAAATGAAATTTTTATAACAATGCGGATAAGGCGTTATTTCTTACATTTTTTTTTATTTATTTTTTTATTGGAGGTTTTAAAAAAATTATATTGGACCTGGTGGCACGAAGACATAAACAGGAGACAGAAATTACCCAGCAGCAAGTTCAAATCATACATTTTTGACAGCAGGCTAAACGACCAACGCACACAGATAACCAGTGTTTTATAAGTAACACATTGGGAGCCAATGCCGAAAGAGAAACACAAACATCGATGCCTTACCGGGATTCGAACCCGGACCCAACTAGGCTGAATGGTCAAAAGCCATCGCCTTCGGCCACTGCGCCACCGGGGCTGTTTATACTTGTTTGCATAGTCATATATAATAAACATCCTTCATATATATAATAAGCTAAAAGGTGTTCTTCGCGGGAATGAAAAACAAAAAAGAACAAAAACAAAAAAACAGAGAGAGAGGGGCGGATATGGACTACCAAACCAGGCCGGAAATTTTAGTCTTGCAGTTCACTATAAAAAAAAAACACACATACATACATACAGGGGCATACGTTATAAATTCCTTCATGGAAAAATTCTGTTAGATCCTGGATGAAGTACAATTGTTGAAATATGCATCGTAAAACGAATTCATATGTGAACAAATTTTAACAATTTAACGGTTGAACGGTTTAAAAAATTATTTCGCGATTGAATTTAGCATCAAATCGCGCTCAAAACGGGGTATTGCACTATATTGTTTCCTTTAGGAAATTTGATTTTGACAAAAAAAAAAAAAATGCAGTCTCTCTGGAAGACCCTATTTCCAACTAAATCAGTATGAATATTATTATGAAAGTTAAAATGTGCATGCACATGCTACATATCAATTTCCTTACGTAATTAATTTTTATATTTATTTGCTTACGGATCGCCTACTGCGCAATGCTATTGGTATCTCCTTCTTGAGTAGAGGCATTTTTTTCAGTTTACCTATTATTTTGACCCATGAGTTAGCACTGGTAAAGCTTTGCTTCTTTTAAGATATACTGTACGTGTGTGGGACACAGATTTCGGAATATCTCTACCGGAGAAACATGCTCTGGGTCAGTCATTGAATATATGTGTGGGGACGATAGACTATCACATTAGGGTAGGACACACCAATTACCATGGGTTCCGAAATCCAGCAACCTACGCCTACAGCAACTATAGTTAGCTAAGGCTAACTATAGTTAGCCTTAGCTTAATTTATAACAGCTTGCTTGTTTAGGAGGCACTTTTCTCACAGACGTGCAGAGAGCTTTGCTATTTTTATTTTGGAGCCAACGAACAACATAAATACAGGCCGCGGGTGGCTAGTGGGCAACGTTCGTGACTGCCACGGAAAGGGCCTCAGGTTCGATTCCAGGCAGGTACGAACGCTCGATCCACTAAATATCTGCCATGCGTTGGATGGACACGTTAAGCCGTCGGACCCCAGGCACTGGCCCCCAGGTAATAAATAAGGGCGTCTTCCTCCCCCTTTCTACTTCGCTTCCGTGTCACTTTCCTATCGGGCGCTCTAACCCAAATCTCCTAGTTTCCTATTTCTAAGGATTGTTTAAGACCTGGGGTCAGACACTCCCTTCCTAAAATCTTCTACATATGATCATGAACAACATAAATAGAAGGAAAAGTTGCTGTTGCTCTTTTTGTAAAAAACCTTTCAGATAGAAAAAACAAAAACAAAACGAAACTCCAATGTATTTTATCATTACATAATTCGTAAGTACCAAAATAATTATTCGTCCTTTCCAAAAAAAACCCAGACAAAAATAATACAAGAAAGTGGGCCATTTCTTGAATGGTCCACCGGGAAATGTCCCAGTATCCCGATGGGCCAATGTATGGGTCATTTTTATATATATATATAACAGAGTCAAAAGAAAATGCTTTTACCATGTGCAAAACCTTACGACATTATGTTAAGTGTTTTTCTTTATATTTAAAAGTAAATAACTTAATGCTGTCTTTGAATGAGTAGGGCACACCAATTACCCTGAAGACGTTAGGCTTCATCTTCTGTGATAGATGGCGCAAAATATCACTCATTGGGCGTGACTTTTACGTCTTGAGGGATTGTCCCAGAAGTTGGCGTCAGCGAATGACTGAAGACCTTACCATATTCAGAATGGAAGCGATCTCTCGTTGGTCCACAATGAAAAAACAAAATACGCGCTGTTACGTTTTAGCCATTGACATTGTTTGGGGGTGGAGCTTAGCAGGTAAGCGTAGTTTCTGTCTCAAGTTCAAGTGTTTTCTGGTAATGTACACATTTTCTCTTCAAAAAATGAACGTACAGTAGAATTGAAGATGATCTATAGAAGACAAGATTCCAATCTCTTCAGTCCCTATTTTTTGAGTTCTATTTGGGCTAGATAATAAAAAAAATCAGACAGAAATGAGAGATTTCGTTTCTTTCACACAGAAACACTGCCAAGCTAACTTCTGGCGCCATCTACAGCTAAATTGGAATACTTTCGTGTAAGATAAATTGAATAAAAAAAAATTCTAACAAATTGTTTGGAAAAACTAACTGCAACACGTGTTAGCTATGGGTCGTTTTTATTTGTGCTCAAAATTTCAAATCCTACAAAGTAATAGTTTTCCAGAAAATGTGTACAAAAGAATTTGCACTACAGATATAGGACATAATTTCTGTTACACTCATTCAAAGACAGCCTTAAATAATTTGACTCTTTTTGTGCCACAATTCTGAATTATTACTTTTTATTTGCTTTCTTATGTTCTGCATTTTCGTATAAATCCGTTACCTGACCCCCCCCCCCCGTCTGCGTTTGTGCCTGTGTGATCGTGAGGCACTTCAAAGAAGCTGGCATTAATTCTCTAAAAGAATAAAATTTCCATGATATGATTAACTTTGGCGGAAGTGTTTTTGTAATACTTTGTATTGGTATAAAAATAGGACAGTCATATTAATTACAACGTGTACATTTGTGTTACACGCAATAAAGTGTGACAATTTTGGTTTTGAAAAAAACACCTGTAGGTTCCAAAGAATTTGAATTATTAAAACGCTCGTAAATGAAAATCCTCCAAATACAAAGAGTGAATAAACAAAGACATCGCTCTTTCCACGTTTAGCAACTCACAGGAACCGAAAAATTGTTATTCGTACGCCACCGGGGTCGAATAACGCTCGTAAAACTTAGTTAATAATATGGAAGTTAAAATTTTCATTACTTGAGAGCAAATAGATTTTCGTAAAAGGACCTCGAAGATATTTTTTGCCGGGGGGCCCCGAGTTTCTCAGGTACGCCACTGTCACAGTGTAAATTATGTACGCCGGTTAGCTGCGCGCAATAGTTTATGCGGCTAACTAATGTATTTACAAAAGAAGATATTAAAATGTATAACTTCGTTTTTGAGCTAAAATGCAAGGCAAATTTATTCACACTCTGTTCATTTCTATTTTTTACGCTCCTCAGAGTATAAAATTACGCCCCTTCTGGGAGGGCAACCACTCTTATTATCCTATGAGAGCAACCACTCTTATTATCAGTGATGTAGTTCTAAATAAAAAAGTGCCTTAGCGGTGAACGGACTAGGAAAACATTCTCTCAAAATCTGATTTGTTGTTTATATTTATTATTTTTAATTTTCACTACTAATTACCAATATAAATTTACATTAAAACTGCGTAATCTGAGCAATTTTAAATAGCAGGAAGAATGTAACGTGAGAATCATACACTAAGATTATAAAATTTTTTATTTAAATACCGCTCTGTGTCGTTCTACACGATTTTAAATATGCATTGGGAATATTTGTGAACTATCAGAGTAACATCAATTCAATATGACTAACGCGCTGTTTCTACTAAGATAATGTGGTACACGAGGAAGATTTTTGTGTTGCCCGAAGGAGTCAGTGAGCTCAGGGAATTACTTTTATTGGAGCCGATACCAGGGGCGAATTGTCCAAAACGAATGTCCATCACAACCGTTTTCTCTCTGAGCACTGCAATCTTAGCCCTACGGAGTAGTCATCCCCTACAAATTTATTTTGACTGCCGTCTGGACAACAGATTTTCTTTGTGATAGAATCTTATGATTTGTGAGACACCCTACTGCGTTATCCAACGGTGTAGATTGATTTACCCAGTATTTTGTTTGTTTGTTTCCAGGTTTAACAACAACCATGGGCAACTCATATAACTATAACAAGTTGCCAATCCCTAATTTCGGATCCCTTGTTCCAGGGAAGAGATAGATCCAGCTCCTTTTACCATGCACACCACCCATGACTCATCCGCGGTTGGGACTCAGTCTTAGCTCGGAGTCTTTGGAGAGATGTCATCGGGGTCGTCAGAGTCTATGCTCAGAAACATACGCCTCAGACGACTGTACCATCGGGGCGGCCATTTTTCTGACATGAACATTCATACATTGTTTGCATATAGAGCACAGTTTTCTCTATTTTTGCATACATGATCATTTAAAACAGTTCCTTTGCCCAAATTCTCTTATTATGTAACCTCGAAAAGTGTCTTAGTGCCGCTAAGGTGCGCTAAGCCCCTTCTACATCACTGCTTATTATCATGAGAGGGCAACCATGCACTCTCCTTGTAATTAGCTAAGGTCCTGCACCAGCACAACCGCACTCCGAATAATAATGACATAAACAAAAAATGCATCTGTTTTTTGTGACATTATAATTCGCTAGATGGCAGCACGAAGCATATAATGGGCTTTTCGAGTGTTTGCTGTAGCTCCAACAAAATTGATATCCCAGATTCATGAAGTTTTTTTTTTTTTTTTTTTGATTGGAGGTTTAACGACCACCGTGAGCAACTCAATGGGCTATAAGCAGTCGCCCGTCCCTAATTTAGGGTCACTGGTTCCAGGGAAGGGAGAGAGCCAGTGCCGTAAGACAAACACAACATCCATGCCTCACCGGGATTCGAACCCGGACCCCGTTCAGACGAATGATCAGAGGCCATCGCTTAGACCACTGCGCCACCGGGGCGGCTCATGAAGTTTAAATGTAGGTAGTTGCGATAAGATGATGCCCGGAATACGGTCGCCCTGGGGCCCAAATTTGTGAAGAACTAATCATTCGGATGCTCCAACAGCAGCACAAATTTTAAGCCTTCCTCGTAAAATTTAAGATACTGTTTTTTTTTTAAGGATGTTAACTAAAATGCATGAATTGAAAAATAAAATATTTGTTGATTTTTTCATTTAAAGGAAAAACGCCCACTAAAAGAAATCACTTTTTCCATTCCATTTAGCAGAGGCGTATATAGAATTTTTTCGAGAAATGGGTGGCGAATAAAAAATGGAATTTTTGAAATCTCCTATGACATAAAACGAAAGTTAATGAGCCGCCCCGGTGGCGCAGTGGTCTAAGCAATGGCCTCTGATCATTCGTTCGAACGGGGTCCGGGTTCGAATCCCGGTGAGGCATGGATGTTGTGTTTGTCTTACGGCACTGGTTCTCTCCCTTCCCTGGAACCAGTGACCCTAAATTAGGGACGGGCGACTGCTTATAGCCCATTGAGTTGCTCACGGTGGTCGTTAAACCTCCAATCAAAAAAAAAAAAAAAAAAAAAAAAAAAAGAAAGTTAATGAAAAAAAAAAAAAAAGTCGAAGCGTTTTTTCTTAATGTAAAACGCATTTTAACAAGAAGCATAAAACAAATTACAGAATTTGGTGGGGTGATGAGGGGGTGGGGGCAAGCCGCTTGGCCCCCTCTAAATACATCCCTGCCATTTAGTATTATTAAACAGTAAGTACCCTGGTAGCACATTACATCGATTCGACGTCGAATTTTTGATCGATTTTTGGTCGACATGAAACGTTGAATATAGATATCCATGTCCACTTTTGTTAAGTCTTTTCGACGTCGAATTTTAAACCTATTAAGTCGATATCAAGTCAACAGTAGACGAAGATTCGACCTTTCGAGAGAAACATATACATCATTACTACGTAATGTAGACGTCGATTCTACGTTGATATAACGTAACTAGTTTAGTCATCGATTCTAGTACTGTTGTAATGTCGAATCTACGTTTACTCTACAATTTAGATGCTGAAACATGAAATTCTAAACTTTTAATCGTGGCATAAAACGTAGAATATATTCGTATTTATAGTACGATTGTACAACGCTGTCTACAATTAAAAGATCATATAATTTTTTTATTGTTTCAACATCCAAGTCTTTTCGGACGCATTCGAAAAGACACATAATTCTTAATAATTTCACAGAATTTCTGGTGATCTATCAGCATCGCGCTAGGCCTATCCCTAATTGGTACGTGCGTACGTATAAATTACATATCTTAAAAAGTAATTATACTTAAAGGAACGAGACTCAATTTCTTATAAACATACTGAAGCAAAGAAAACAACTTTTAACTTACCAGTGAAAGAGGAGACAGGTAAATAAGAATCTCGTCTTACAACAGAAATTACGCAACTGACCAACACCCAGCATTCAAAAAGTTTGTTTGGCGTAATGGCTGCAAAGGCGCATTCGCGCGATGCTTACAGATCGCATAAAAAACATTATTCGACCTAATGGAACTAAAGGGATAAAATGCGTAAAACCTTCTACATGTATACTTAACTTCAATGTAATGATTTTTCTTGACGTTCCGTCTCATCGATTTTACGTTGAAAACTATGCCTTGATGTAATATCGACCTGGTAACCAAAATTCGATGTCGATTCTACATTACTCTGCTACCGGGGTAAACTGGTTCTTTGTTTTTTAAACAGAACTAAATAAAGTATCTTAGCTATTTTGTATACATTTGTATAAAAAATCATATTGACGTGGAACATATCTCGCTTTAAGTTTAGCGAATTCATTCAGTGGCATACTCAGTTGGGGTGGCATAGGGGTACGCGCCATCCATTAGCTATCACCTGGACCTTCGGTCTTTGTTATTGGCTGCTTATTTTGAAATACATTTGCATAAGTTTTAATACGGAAGAGACATTTTTTATCGCTTCTCAAAATTTGAGAAGTTGTGTTTTTTTTTATTGGAGGTTTGTTTGTTTGTTTGTTTGATTGGAGGTTTAACGACCACCGTGAGCAACTCAATGGGCTATAAGCAGTCGCCCGTCCCTAATTTAGGGTCACTGGTTCCAGGGAAGGGAGAGAGCCAGTGCCGTAAGACAATCACAACATCCATGCCTCACCAGGATTCAAACTCGGACCCCTTTCGGACGAATGATCAGAGGCCATCGCTTAGACCACTGCGCCACCGGGGCGGCTATTGGAGGTTTAACGACCACCGTGAGCAACTCAATGGGCTATAAGCAGTCGCCCGTCCCTAATTTAGGGTCACTGGTTCCAGGGAAGGGAGAGAGCCAGTGCCGTAAGACAAACACAACATCCATGCCTCACCGGATTCGAACCCGGACCCCTTTCCGGACGAATGGTCATAAGCCATCACTTAGACCACTGATCAATTTGTTTTCACCCGGGGTATCTTTATATGTATCTTAATATTTTATGTTACTCTCATAAGAAAAATCTTGGGTATGTCACTGCAAAACACGTAACTGCCGATCGACAGTGTTTAATAATGTTTTCGATAGATACGAAAACACAGTACATAAGTAAACAATAAGTAGTAATGAAGAACTGCTGCAGAAAAAGTGAAACTACAGAGGGTGTTCAAAAAGTAATAAAAATAATAATGCCTCCATATGAAGCACATTGGCAAGGTATCAGATTGAAACAAAACAAGAATAAAATTTAGAATTTCTACTTTAATTTACATATTTTATTTTTCTACATAGTCTCCCTCACGCTCGGTACAGATACGCCAACGTTTAGCAAGTTTTTTAAGCCCGTCTCTGCAAAAATCTTCAGGTTGTTCTCGGAACCATTTCCTAGTAGCGGCTTGAACATCTTCGTCACAAGTGAACTGAATCCTTTTAAGGTGTCTCTTGAGAGCAGAAAGCAACCAGAATTGTGAGGGTGCCAAATCGGGGCTGTTGGTATAGGGTGTTCTTGAGAGCAGAAAACAACCAGAATTGGGACAGCGCCAAATCTGGGCTATTGGTATAGGGTGTTCTTGAGAGCAGGAAACAACCAGAATTGGGACGGTGCCGAATATGGGCTGTTGGTATAGGGTGTTCTTGAGAGCAGGAAACAACCAGAATTGGGACGGTGCTAAATATGGGCTGTTGGTATAGGGTGTTCTTGAAAGTAGAAAACAACCAGAATTGGGGCGGTGCCAAATCTGGGCTGTTGGTATAGTGTGTTCTTGAGAGCAGAAAACAACCAGAATTGGGACGGTGCCAAATATTGGCTGTTGGTATAGGGTATTCTTGAGAGCAGAAAACAACCAGAATTGAGACGGTGCCAACTCTGGGCAGTTGGTATAAGGTGTTCTGGAGAGCAGAAAACAACCAGAATTGGGACGGTGCCAAATCTGGGCTGTTGGTATAGGGTCTTGCCAAATCTGGGCTGTTGGTATAGGTCGGTGCCAAATCTGGGCTGTTGGTATAGGGTCTTGAGAGCAGAAAACAACCAGAATTGGGACGGTGCCGAATCTGGGCTGTTGGTATAGGGTGTTCTTGAGAGCAGAAAACAACCAGAATTGGGACGGTGCCAAATCTGGGCTGTTGGTATAGGGTCTTGCCAAATCTGGGCTGTTGGTATAGGTCGGTGCCAAATCTGGGCTGTTGGTATAGGGTCTTGAGAGCAGAAAACAACCAGAATTGGGACGGTGCCGAATCTGGGCTGTTGGTATAAGGTGTTCTGGAGAACAGAAAACAAACAGAATTGGGACGGTGCCAAATCTGGGCTGTTGGTATAGGACGTTCTTGAGAGCTGTAAACAACCAGAATTGGGACAGCGCCAAATCTGGGCTGTTGGTATAGGGTGTTCATGAACTTCAACCCCGATTTTCTGTATGGCCTCTGAAGTGAAAGCTTTGGCGTGAGGTTTGGCGTTGTCGTGCTGCATAATCATCTGCTTTTTTTTTTTTTTTTTTTTTTTTTTTTTGGCCCCCTACGCACGCGGTTTTTTTCTTTGCTTTATGTTTTTTACCTTTGACACAAACTACTGCTGAATGCCTGTGTAGTCCCAAGAACACAGTGACCATGCACTTACCAGAAGAAATTTGAGTTTTGAATATTTTCGCTCGAGAGAAGATAGGTGTCGGTATTCCAGCGACTGATTCTTAGTTTTAAAAAATTGACACAAGTCTCCGTTTCCTCGTCCATTATATTCTGAAAGATGCGTAGTTGTGTGCAAAAAAATCTGTAATACTTAACATCTTATCCTCATTGACATAAAAATTTCAATCATTGGACTGATATTTCTTTCACATTCTCTTGCTAATCACAACTATCGCTGTATCTGTGAAAAAGGCCTCAAGTCCTCTTGCGTTGCTGCTTTCTCGTCATCTAGTTCTTATAAACTTTAAAACAGGCGAAACTGATTTTTATAAAGATTTTACTCATTTACTGAAGGAAAAAAAAAAAAACCTACCAAAAAACGGCTTTTCTTTTTAATACTTTATTCAAAGCTGCCGTCAAAACCGCTGGCCTTTTCTTTAACCAGTTTTCTATGAAGTTTCTGCAAAAAAAAAAAAAAAAAATAAATAAATAAATAAAATAAAAAATAAAAAAATAAAAAAAATTTAGTAAAATCATTTTACGGAGGCTGGAGGCCCTGTTAGCCGTGAGGCTCCCCCACAATGCGGAGATCGCGGGGGCTATCAGTACGCCTCTGGGCCTTGCAATGCTGAGGCCTCAACACGCGCTTTTTGCCAACTCAATAAAAAGTTTAAATAAAATCACTTTCGCCAGAACTGAATTTCCAGTATGTTTCTCCCCACGTGTGGGTGATTCAGAATTTTTTAATTATCTTTTAAAATGACTGCTTATGATATAATTACAAATGAATAAAATAGTTTATACGCGCTCAATAACCTATTATTCGTTTTCGCGTTGCGTGTGTAGATAAAAAAACAAACAAACAACAAGAAAGATGACACCGAATTTTCGGCTGTAACGGGCACTTCTTTTGAATCCGTTTTGATGCGAATTAAATTTACCGAAGCTATTCAAAATCAATGGAACCGATATAGAAAACTGTAGTATCTGGCCGAAGAAAGAACTTTTCAATTTTAATCCCGCAGATACTGCTGTAAACAGAAACGTCAACTTACGCCCTCTAATGGCACACTTCTGCGTTAAGAAAAACTTGAAATTATATGAAAAACATTTCGCAGTGGAAACGCTCTCCAACAAAGAAAGTAGAGATATCGACAAATATAACATATGCATCTACGCCCCGCCGTAAAAGCATGCATTATTTTAAAAAGAAAGTATTTTTAAAAAGTTTATCGATGTGAGCTGTATCGGTCAATGAAATAATTTTTTTAATCGAGTTTTCAGGAGCTCAGATATTACTGCAAATACATCGGACGCAGAAATTAACACTTACACCCCTGGTGGCCAAACCATTCCTTATCAAATATTAGAAATTATATGATGATAATTTCCTATCAGGAGCTGTATCCGGTGTAGAAAGAATTTTTCAAATCGGAGTTTTAGAACTGAGGAAAACGCATTTACATTCACGCCCCTAGCGGAAAGTCTATGCATTACTTGCAAAAATTGAACTTATGTAAGAAACATTTTACACCGGATACGCTAACAAAGAAGGCATTTTTGAAATCCGACTTTTAGTGGCAGAGATATTGAAAGAAATAAGATACACATCTACGTCATCTGGTGGAGAAACCATTCATTATTTTAAGAAGAAAATATTCTCAAATGTTTATCAACAGGTGCGGTATCGGTTCACGAAATAATATTTTCAAGTTGAGATTTTGCTGCAAATACCTACGAAGCAGAAATTTAACGCTTACGGCCCCTGGTGGGCAAATCAAATTTAATAAAAAATTAGAAACACAATAAAAAAAATTCCCGCCAGGAGCTGTATCCGGTGCTAGAAAAATTTTTCAAATCGGAGTTTTAGAAGCAGAGATATCGGGAAAAGCGGAATTTACTCTAGCGGAAAGTCAGTGAATTATTTGAAAATTTTTAAATTATGTTAGAGATATGTCGTACCGGAAACTGTCCAACAAAGAAGAAATTTTTCAAATCGGATCATTAGAAGCAGAGATATTGACAAAAATAAAATATACATCTACGGCCCCTGGGGAAGAAATCATGCATTATTTTAAAAAGAAATATCCTGGAAAGGTTTTTCTGCTTGAGTAGTATCGGTCTACGAAAGAATTTTTTCAGTCGAGATTTTAGAAACTCAGATTTTGTTGAAGTCGACATTTACGCCCCCTGGTGGCCAAACAATTTTATACCAAAAATGAGAAATTATATGCAAAAGGTTTCCCATTACGAGATGTATCCGCTGAAGGAAACATTTTTCAAACCGGAGTTTTAGAAGCAGGGATATCTGGGGGAAAGCAATTTACTTTTACGCCCCTTAGCGGAGAATATATGCGTAATTTTGGAAAAGTGACTACGCTTAAAATAATCTTCGACTTGAATGGAATCGAAAATGAAAATCATTTTTTGAATTGGATGCTTAGAAGCAAATATATGATTAGAATGTGTTTTGAATTCGATATCATCTGCATTTACGCCATCTAGCGGCGAAATTTTACATCGTAAAAAAAAACCGAAATAAAGGATCATTATTCGCACATTTCAAGCTTCCTAATGCAAAAAGAATTTTTCAAATCGGACTACTAGTTGCAGTGATATCGTGTCTACAGACGGACGGATGGACAAACCGATAACATAAGCACGATCTTTTTTTACGCTTTCCAACCGTAAGTTTAAGAAGCGTATATGCTCCAGCTTTGTCTGTCTGTCTGTCTGTCTGTCTGTCCGTCCGTCTGTCTGTCCGCTCGATAACTCGCGTAAAAATGGTTCGATTTCGATGAAATTTTAGTATGTGGTAGGGGACCACCTGGGGACGAACCCTATTGAAAATGGGTGAAGTGGGGTCAAAGGTCAGGCAGGACATAGGAGCGGGATCTATTCCATAGCCCTTATGCATCATAACTTACGTAAAAATGCTTCGATTGCGACAAAACTTTATCATGTTATTTCAGGTATACTGAACCGGTTCTGTTGAATATCATCGAAATGGGATCAAAGGTCAGGACACAGGACCGAGATTTATTCTACAGCCATTATCCTCATAACTTAAGTGATAACTTGAGTAATGATTTCTGGTATGTTGGAAAGCGTATCATAATCAATGCATTGCATGATTTTTCTAACTTGTTTAGGAAAGACGTTCTTAAAAGGGGCTACTGGAATTCCTAACTTGCCCTTTCGCAAAATAGACAAAAGCCAATAATGCTGAATAGGGGCTGATTGGGATGTCCAAACCATGCCGGGAGGTTTAGTCTTGTGGTCTAAAATACAAAACACATGTATCTACTATGGACAGGAAATTTCCTCATGAAAAAAGTTCTGTTAGATCCTCGATGAAAGGCAGTGGTTGAAATATGCATTGTAAAAGCAGCCAAGTCGTGAACAGATTTTTAAGAACGATTTAGCACGGAATTTTTTGTTTTAGAAATCCGCTCATGCCTGAATATAGCACCAAATCACGCTTGAATTTGAAAAATTTGGTTTTGACGGAAAAAAAAAAAAAAATGAAGAAACACGAGTCACTTGAAGATGCCATTTCCAGCTAAATCATCATGAAGATCATTTCGAATTACTTAAGAAACGCTTATAGCTTAGTAAATCCGTTAGTGTACCATGCATAAAGATTCGCCAAGCTTTAGCTCTCCACTGGGAAGTTTTTCAAGGCAATGTAGCCTTGAATAAACCTCCCAGTGGAGAGCAATAGTTTGGCGAATATTTATGGTTCTATTCCATAGCCCTTATTACACCACTAAATAAACAGATTTATTACGCTGAAAGTGCTTCTTGAGTATTCACAGTTTAGTGTATTTAAAAGAACGTTATCGTTTCGAAAGATGCAATATTTACATGCCATATAGCAGATCAAATCACATGCAGAGGATTTTAGGAAGGGAGTGTCTGACCCCAGGTCTTAAACAACTCTTAGAAATAGGAAGCTGGGAGATTTGGGCTAGACTGCCCGATAGGAAAGTGACGCTGAAGCGAGGTAGAAAGGGGAGGAAGACGCCTTTGTTTATCACCGGGAGGACAGTGCCCGGGGTCCGACGGCTTAACGCGCCCATCTGACGCACGGCGGATGTTTAGTGGTTCGAGCGTTCGTTCCTGCCTGGGATCGAACATGAGGAATGTTACGAATTTTGACCACTCGGCCATCCGCGGCCAACATGCCATATAGCAATTTTCCTATGCATTTTTATACCCATTTGGTCACTGATAATGGTACTCATATCTCTACTTACAGTGGACACCTTTCTTAAGTCTATTCATTATTTAGCATTCGTAAATCGTTGTTCTTTTCAGATAAATGTGGGTGAGATACAGATTTTGGAATATCTCTGCAGGGAATTTTACTATTTCGTTATGGGGTCAATGATCATCATAAATAGAAGGAAAAGGTGTGTACGTGTTTTTTTTTTTTTTTTTTTTACTTTGCAGCACTGAAGCGTTTTTTGTTGTTAGATGGCAAGAGAAGTTTGATAAAAGGATTTTCTCAGATAGAACATTTCCTATGTTTTATATGAAAGCTATGTTTTTTATTGCAAAAATGAGGCTAAACAGTCTAATCTTTTTTGCTTTCCTGAGACGCTCAGGAAAGCTGAAAATGTGTGAATATTCACTATTTATCGAAGGGCTGGAGAGAATCAAGGAAATTTAAGCATCGAACGAGACATAAAATGCTCTTTAGACCTGGGGTCAGACACGCCCTTCCTAAATCCTCTATATGTGACATGTAATCTAAAACGTTTTTTAAAACAATGATAAAAAGTAACAATAATGCAAAGAAAAATATTTAATGCAAGTGTAGGGAACCTGATTGCCCATGTCTCCTAGTAGGTTCTATCCCCACTTCCTCCCTAAGTGTTTATTTACCATTACCAGAAGACAAGCAAGTCGATGCTGAATATAAGATCAAATTCATGAAATTATATTTGTACCATGGCCTAGTGGTCAACGTTCGTGACTGCCACGGAGAAACCTCAGGTTCGATCCTGGGCTGATACGAACGCTCGAATCACTAAATATCCGCAGTGCGTCGGATGGGCACGTTAAGCCGTCGGACCCCGGGTACTGTCATCCCGGTAATAAATAATAGCGTCTTCCTCTCCCTTTCTACCTCGCTTCCTGGTCACTTTCCTATCGGACACTCTAGCCCAAATCTCCTAGCTTCCTATTTCTAAGATTTGTTTAAGACCTGAGGTCAGACACTCCCTTCCCAAAATCCTCTACATAGGATCTGATCTGATCTGATACTTGCACCTGTGGCTGGAACCTGCGGTTCCAGCGAAGGGAGAGAGCCAGTGCCGTAAGATAAACACACGATTCATGCGTCTCCACCGAGATTCGAACCCATCTCGGACGAAGGGTCAAAAGTAGCATTCAGACCACTGCGCCACCGGGACGGCAACGAAAACGCACGTTCATAATCGTTTTTGTTTTAATACGAGGGTTGTACCGTAAATAATGCAAAAGTGGGCATACATTTTTTATTATTTGACAGAGGTCGTTCAAATTGCGCATGTTGGTAGAGTAACTCTTTCTCTATGCAAAAGTACTACTCAACATAGTCTCCATCACAATGCATTTCTGCTATCGTTGAACCCAACGCTCGAATCCTCTTTGAAAAGATTCAGATGTGGACTGTTGTACCCACTTCTTCACAGCCACTTTCACTTCGTCTGTGTCATCAAATCGTTGTCTCCGGAGACTGTCCTTCATTGGAACGAACATGTGGAAGTCGGAGGGCGCCAGATCTGGGTTGTACGGTGGATGGGGGGGGGACAACCGACCAGCCTAATTTGCTGATCGCTGGATTTGTTGTCAAAGATGTGTGTGGTCTCGTATTGTCATGGTGAATGTGGATCCTTTTCAGATTCTTGTTCGGTCTTTTCCTCCTTATGGCTTCTCTAAGCTTCTTGAATATCTCAATGTACCGCTCGCTGGTCACGCTACGGCCACGTTTCAGAAAATCAAGGAGAATGACACCCCTGTCATCCCCCAAAACAGTCACCATGACTTTCTGTGCTGATTACTGGCTCTTGAACTTCTTAGGCCTTGGTGAAGAGGTGTGACGCCATTCCATGGATTGATTCTTCGTTGCCGGATCGTAAAGATACACCCACGTTTCATCCCTTGTCGCCAGATCGAAAAAATACGTGTCTTCACTGGCTTTAAACGCTTCCAACGGATCAGAATACACTTCCACCCTTCTCTCCTCCAAATCAGGTGTTAACTGCCGAGGTTCCCCCTTTGCACACACTTTCCGTCACCCTAAGTCTTCCACCATCTTCTGTATGGCATTGTGGCCATAGTCCAGTTCTGCAAAAAGCTCACGGATTGGCACTCGTCCCTCCGCTCGGATCAGTTCATCCACTAACTGACGATTCCTGTCAGTGGTAGCAGATGATGGTCTCTCACTGCGTGTTTTGTCTTCAATGGTGGTTTCCCTTTCTTCAAATTTCTTCATCCATCTATGTACGTTGCTCTTGTCAATGGCGTCACCTCCGTAAATATTTTGTAGCCTTCTGCGGATGTCGGACAGCCTGCACCCTTCTTTCGTCAAGAACTCAATGACGGCACGTTGCTTCTGCTTAGAATCCATTATTTACCTGCAATGAAGAAGGGTTACTGTAGAGGAACAGTTACTCTACCAACATGTGCAGTTCAAACGACCTCTGTCACGTAATAAAAAAGCTATGCCCACTTCTGCATTACTTTCGGTACAACCCTCGTAGTCCGTGAATGTTTTAAAGTAAATCTAACTTTTGTAAAAACTGTCATTTTGTATTATTGATCCATTATCGATATGTAAAATACTTTCAGAATATCAAAATAACATCAGCAGTAATTTAACGTACGAATGCGAACATATTTTTAATACAGACGCGATTTTTTTATAGCTAAATTGGGTAAATTTAGAAAAACAGTTTCACACTAAATCCCACTGTCTCTAAACACGAATTCTACCCGTTTGAATCTAGATCTTGAAAGCAGCACTGTCCTGTTGGGGAAGGGTCAGGCTTCAGGGTGGGGGCGGGGGGGGCGTTTGATTCATCACGTATTTGTTTTCTTCAACCTTCTCGATCTGGTAGATGACTGGTATTTTTTTTTTTTTTCGTCCGTTTCAAGAGGACATGCAAGCACGGAACAAAGTTTTCCTATTGTTATCGCCTGGCTTACCAGCACAAACTGCAGTAGCTCTTTTGTGTGCTTTTCATTCTGAGCGCTTTTGGCTGGGATTTTGTAACGCCATCACTTAACCATCAATTTGACGGTTTATAAATTGAAATACACGCTGGCAGACTTGTGCGCTTAGAGAGTTTCAAACCAACTTTACCGTAATCCTGTTGTCATAGACGCCGACTATAGGGGGTCAAGGTGAATCTTCTAATACTTTTTTTATACTTTTACTGGGGGGGGGCACCTAATATTTTTCTTACTGTTTAATTAAATAAATTTTTGTTTTTGTGTGTGTATGTCATTTTCGAAATGCACGAATTGAAATACTTTTACAGAGAAAAAATGTTTTTACATGTTATTCAGGCTATCGTGTGCTGTGCTAATTGCAAAAAAATGCATTTCTTTTCTTTTACAGGAATGTCTTTTAAGATGGACCAAGCTCCACCTTATGACGTCAAAGCGATTTATTTCCAAAAAATGAATAAATAACAAAATAAGAAAAACTTGTTTTCCATATTGAGCATTGCTCATTTGATAAGAAACTTGATTGCCAGCCCCGTATTGTGTTTGACATGTTCTTGTGATATGTGGTAAATGTTCAAAAAACAATTATAAAAAAAATAAAATAAACAAGTAGAAATACAGAAGCGTATAATCTCCTGAGCCTTTTTATTTAGTTTTTGCGCATCTCATTCTTTATTTGAGCAACCGCGCTGATTCCTCATATTTTTGTAAACGTATAGAAATAAAATCTTTCTGAATATTTTTATAAAATCACAGGCTTAATTTTACTTTTTAAAATATTAATATTCAGCAAAAGAATATTTCTGTTTCTTTGTTTATTTGCTGATAAACAATTTCAATTACATTTTAAAAATATACGGCGAATCTCGTAGTTTATCTTTTTGCCCTTTTTTCACGCTTTCCAACCGTAGGTTGAAGAAGTCTGTCTGCCCGTCCGCACGATAACTCGCTTAAAAATGGTTCCATTTCGATGAAATTTTAGTATGTGGTAGGGGACAACCTGGGGAGGAACCCTATTGAAAATGGGCGAAATAAAGTCAAAGGTCAGGACATAAGAGCGGGATCCATTCCATCGCCTTTATGCGTCATAACTTACGTAAAAATACTTCGATTGCTACAAAACTTTATCATGTTGTTCCGGAAGTATAACAGGGCACAGGACCGAGATTTATTCCACAGCCATTATCCTCATAACTTCACTAAAAATGTTTCAATTGCGAGAAAACTTTAGTATGTTGTTCCGGAGGTATACTGAGCCAATTCTGTTTAATATCATCGAAATGCGGTCAGAGGTCAGGGCGCAGGAGCGAGATGTATTCCACAGCCATTATCCTCATAACTAGACTAAAAGTGCTTCTATTGCGACAAAACGTTAGTATGTTGTTCCGGAGATATACTGAACTTGTTCTGTTGAATATAATCAAAATGCAGTCAAAAGTCAGGGCACAGGAACGGGATTTATTCCACAGCCATTTTCCTCATAACTTGAGTAATAAGTTGAGTAATGATTCCTGGTATGTTGGAAAGCGTGTCATAATCAATGCATTGCATGATTTTACTAACTTGTTTTTATTTTTCTCCTGACAATGAAAGAGGCGTTTCCCTCCTACGACTGATCTCTTCACGCCTGTCCCTCCCAGTGCCGTAGCTAGCGGGGGCTAGAGGGGGCTCAGCTCCCCCTACAAGGCTAGCGAGCCCCCCCCTGGAAAATTGGCGCTGTCAAAAATGACTTAAACTTTTATTTCGATGGTTTACGTAAATTACTTTGATATTTCAGCACAGGCATAAATACTTTATTCGTATCCTGGACTTTTTAAAAAGTTAAGTAACAGTAAAACGACGCAGTATGAATGCAAAAGGAAAAAAGATATTTCGACTTTTTGAATTGTGAATTAGTTGTAACGGCTGCATTAGTAATTTTAGTGATTCTCTATTAGCGGTAGGAATTATAATGGTGTAGGAGAACTGGCCACCCTGAGAACTGTTCATAAAAATTTTAAGGGGCCGTATAAAAATAACGTTTTTGACCGCTTCGTGCCCACGATCCCAGAGGTTGGTAATCTGAGTCATATAAAGTTTCCGTAATTTCGTCTTTTCTTAATTGCGATAATTAATGTAATTCTTTATAAGAAATGTTTATGATCTACATCTCAGCAAAAGATTTAAGGGTTTTCAAACTACAAGTCTGCAAATTATCTGAGCGCATGTGCTGACCCAGGAAACTTGTCGGGAGGGGGTGGGGGTGGGGGGTTACCAAAAGTGTAAAATATAAAGCATTTCTGGTCGATCGAGAGGTTTTCAACATTTGCAAGCTATAACTAGACACATTATCTGAGCGCACGTGCCTACTCTGAAAACTTCGCGCGGGGGGGGGGTATACCGAAAGTGTAAAATATCAAGAATTTCTTGCCCGCTCAGGAGATTTTCAGCATTTACAAACTACAACTGGAGACATTATCTCAGGGCATGAACCTACTGAGCAAACCGGGGGGGTGGGGGTAATACAAAAAGTGTAAAATATGAAGAATTTCTCGTCCGATCGGTAGATTTTCATCAATCATTTTTAAGCTACAACTCGGCCAATTTTCTGAGGGCATGTGCACTCAGCAAACTTATCGAGGGGGGAGGGGTGCGCAAAGGTGTAAAATATGAAGAATTTCTCGTCGGATCGGATGGTTTTCAGCATTTACAAGCTAGAACTCGACACATTATCTGAGGGCATGTGCCTACTCAGCAAACCTGTCGGGGGGGGGTGCCAAAAGTGTAAAATATGAAGAATTAATTTCTCCTCCGACCAGGAGATTTTCATCATTTACAAACTACAACTCGAGACATTAACTCAGGGCATATGCTTACTCAGTAAACCCGATGGGGTGGGGGGTGGGGTTCAATACCAAAAAGTGTAAAATATGAAGATTTTCTCGTTCAATCGGGAGATTTTCAGCACTACAACTCGACACATTATTTGAAGGCATATGCTTACTCAGCAAACCTGTTTAGGGGGGGGGGTGCCAAAAGTGTAAAATATGAAGAATTTCTCTTCCGACACGGAGATTTTCATCATTCACATACCTTCAGATAATGTGTCGAGTTGTAGCTGTTAAATGCTGTGAATCTCCTGATCGGACGAAAGTGTTCAAATTATACACTTTTGGTATTAACCCCCCTTCCCCTGTAGACCGAAGGCACATGCCTTCAGATAATGTGTTCAGTTGTAGCTGCTAAATGCTGAAAATCTCCCGATCGGACGAGAAATTCTTCATATTTTACCCTTTTGGTATGCCCCCTTCTCCTCTCACAGGTTTGCTGAGTAGGCACATACCCTCAAATAATGTGTCGAGTTGTAGCTTGTAAATGCCAAAAATCTGCCGACCGGACGAGGAATTCTTCATATGTTACATTTTTGAAGTTAAACCCCCCCCCTCCGGACGGTTTTGCTGAGTAGGCACATGCGCTCAGAAAATTTGTCGAGTTGCAGTTTGTAAATGCTGAAGATCTCCCGATCGGAAGAGAAACTCTTGATATTTAACGATTTTGGTATACCCCCCCGCGACTAGTCTCCTGAGGCAGCAGATGCCCTCAGATAATTGGACGAGTTGTAGCTTGTAAAAGCTGAAAATCTCCTGATCGGACCAGAAATGCTTTATATTTCATATTTTAGGTTTTAAGCCCCCCCCCTCCCACACACACACACCCGACAAGTTTCCTGGGTTTGCTCATACTCGCAGAGAATTTGTTTAGTTATAGTTTATAGAAAAGTATCGTAAATAAGAAAATACGAAATTACGGACATTTTATGTGTGTCAGATAACCAATCTCGGGGAGACGTAGCCACGGAGCAGCCCAGAACGCAATTTTTATACGGCCCCTTAAAATTTTTGAGGCCAGTTCTCCGGGTGGCTAGTTCTCCGGTGGCCAGTTGTACCCGCATGGGGAGGCTTGATGGTAGCAGTGCTGGGCCTAAAGAGAAGACGATTATGATCACGAAATATCTCTTAATATTTTTTCAATCAAATTCTTGAGATGCAGAAAATGTATATGAAAAAGAAATTAAGGGAATTGTGTTTTTATGTAAAGTGTGGATACCTAAATATTTTTTTTGAAGGAGGTGTAGGGCGGGGACGACAACCAACACAAGCGATTCAGAAGGCTATAATCAGGCGCCCATTCCTAATTTGAGGCCACTGGCTCCAAGGAAGGGACAGAGCCAGCATCATCGGACAAACACACACGCTATGCTATATCCAGGACTCGAACACGAGCTTATAACCAGCGCCTCAGACTACTCGGCAAGCGGGGTAAAGATCCCTCAATATTAAGAAACTATTGTGTTCAATTTTTTGCAATACGAAGGATGCCAAACTCCTTAGAACGAGAACTAGGGAGTTGCTTTACAAAACTCGGTATTCATTGAAAATGTTTTTAAGGTTATAAAACCCAGGTAGGCCGAAAATTTTCATGGAAGATTTTTTCTTCTTTTTGTTCAGTTAAGAAAGCACCTTTTCAGAAGCATAGCTATACCACCAGTCTCTATTCGATTTTTTTTGTTTTTTTTTTGTTTTTAATAGTCACCCACAGAGACGACAACGTTTGAAAAATATTGGGTGGGCTTAATGACTTGAGTTATGATTTTATGAAAAAGATCTCACAAACCCTCCTTTACATGGATACTGATATTTACTTTCATACCATCGATATGGCTACGGATAGTATATAATATAGAAAGCTAACAAATAACGAATTGGAGATCTAACATAAAGATTCTGAAATGTTGGCAATAACAACCACCTAAAATATATACAGTTAGTAATTAACCCTACAATGCATGCAAAAGGTTGGGTTTCGAACGAGGCAATGGTTCATGTTGCTTTGAATCACCTAATTGTTGCAACTTATATGTAAATAATTACATTTGAACTCAAAAGGATAAAATAGATATTTGAATCTCGTTTAGCCTTGTTACTTGAATCATACATTCTTATGTTTTCCACAACACAAGATTAAATATTTTCGTAAAGTATTTTCTCTAAAAAAATTCTAGCATAGTCGTATGTAATATAGTAGTAATAGTAATAAAACACGGCAAATTATTAGGTGGGGCCCATATAAGTTGGCGCCCATGGTCACCCAAACAGTAGCTCAGTTTTTCTTGCGTTTTTTTTTTACATTAAAATTACATTTTGTTACGTATTTATTAAGGGGGATGAAAATGTCTGTCAAAAAATTTACTTTATAACAACGTCTGTGTTGATTTAAAATCCTGTGGCTCTAGCTCTGCAGTGATTGCTTGTAGTTTGGTTTAAAACTATTCCTGGTCTGCATCAAGGCCGTCTAGAAAGTACGAGGCCATGACATTACATAGATCAATTCCCTCCGTTTGTGACGTCACTCTCATGTTTCACGGCCTGATACGTCGGTATTGTGTTTGACGTTATATACGATGGCGTTGGGAACCAATCGAAAGCCTTGGTTTCCGCGTGACGCCACCGAAAGAGGGAACTCATCTCTTTAATGTCATGGCCTTACGTATTTGCTACACGGCCTCATCTACATCCGCCGATTTTCCATTGTTTACGCAGACGTGAAATCTAGAATACCGCCTTTAAGAAGGCAGCTGTGGAATCCCTTATAACTAGCAAACTGTCCTATTGCCATTCAGGAATGAAAACAAAAATGCAAGGAATATATGTTCCACCCCCAACATTCTGCTCATACGTATGTATGAACTGCTGTTACTTTAGAAGACATAGTTGGCGTCTAGTAATGTGAAATATGAATTGAATTCTGGTTAACTAAGAAATGTGAAATGCATTTTCAGAAGTTAATCAAGAAATGTGAAAGATTTTTTTGCATTTTTGTTCATCAAGTAATGTGAAATAAATTCTGAATAGTAATTAGTCAGGTAATGTGAAATACACTTTAAATAGTTAATAGAAATGATGAAAATGCATTGCAGTTAATCAATAATGTGACAGATATGTTAATATTTTTTAGTTAATCAAGTAATATGAAAAATATTTTGCATTGTACCTGTGAAAAATTAATGTTGCGAATTCAAGTAAAATTTACGAAAATAAGGTGGCAAAGTTGCCAAGAGGTATTCTATATTCATCGAAATTTCCGTTTTAAATAACGGAAACATTCAGTATTTTGATAGATTTCCCGCTGTCACTAATTCTATTTTTTTCTTGTCTCTTTTTTTTTTTTTCAACACAGGAATGTCAGTTCCGGGTTGTTCGGGTTTTTATGCAGAAATTTCAGTTTTTTGCATTATAGATTCTATAGAGATTCTCCCGAGTTTCCCCAAATTTCTATTTCTTCAGTATCTGTAGAGAGACTATCTTTGACGTCACTTGAACAGATGGAATTGAGAAGCAAACTAGTTTTTTAATGTTAACTAAGAAATGTGAAATGCATTTTCAGAAGTTAATCAAGAAATGTGAAAGATTTTTTTGCATTTTTGTTCATCAAGTAATGTGAAATAAATTCTGAATAGTAATTAGTCAGGTAATGTGAAATACACTTTAAATAGTTAATAGAAATGATGAAAATGCATTGCAGTTAATCAATAATGTGACAGATATGTTAATATTTTTTAGTTAATCAAGTAATATGAAAAATATTTTGCATTGTACCTGTGAAAAATTAATGTTGCGAATTCAAGTAAAATTTACGAAAATAAGGTGGCAAAGTTGCCAAGAGGTATTCTATATTCATCGAAATTTCCGTTTTAAATAACGGAAACATTCAGTATTTTGATAGATTTCCCGTTGTCACTAATTCTATTTTTTTCTTGTCTCTTTTTTTTTTTCAACACAGGAATGTCAGTTCCGGGTTGTTCGGGTTTTTATGCAGAAATTTCAGTTTTTTGCATTATAGATTCTATAGAGATTCTCCCGAGTTTCCCCAAATTTCTATTTCTTCAGTATCTGTAGAGAGACTATCTTTGACGTCACTTGAACAGATGGAATTGAGAAGCAAACTAGTTTTTTAAAACTTGTCATTAGTTAATGTTATTTTGTCCATTAGTATTGATGCATAAGTTGATGCCGTTTTTTTAACCGCACTACAGGAATGTATAACATCAGAAGGGAAAACGGAATCAATCAACTATATATCCCCCCCTCCCTCTCATTGTTTACGATAGTGTCCCAACGTCTGGATAGATCTGCAATGCCATTCTTGAAAAAACGTGCAGGTTTTGCTGCGAAGAAATCATCAAGGAAATTTTGGAGATCAACATCATTGTTGAACGTTCTGCCACCGAATGCATTTGACAGAGATCGAAACAGGTGATAGTCCGAAGGTGCGACATCTAGAGAATAGGCCTGATGTGGAAGGATCTCTCATTTCATGTCCTGAATGGCCATTTTGGTCATGTTTGCACTGTGAAGGCGTGCGTTATCATGTTGGAGGAGGACACCATGGCGCCGATGTGGCCGTTTCTACTGAATTGTTCCTTCCACACGGCGGAGTTGCTCACAATAGAGTGCAGCGTTGATGGTCCGATTCCTTGGCAGCAATTTCCAGTGACTAATGCCTTCCATGTCCCACCAGACCCACAACATGATCTTCGCAGAATGAAGGTCATGTTTTGCACGTGGTATGGGAGTCTTGTTTGAGCTTAAATTCACGTACAGGCACCACTTTTTTATCTCCAGTAACAATACGTGACAAAAAAGGTTTGCGTTGCTGAGAACATTCGCGATAACGGGCGAGCAAGGAAACACATATGGCAACACGCAAAATCTTGTTGTCCTCGGTCAGAGTGTGAGGCACCCAAGACCCCGACCATGGAGACACCCTGGACCTTTTCCATTAGTTCCAGGTGTCGCACTACTGTGACATGATCACAGTCCATCCCAGTGGTCAATTTGAGCGTGGTTTGACGTGGATCCAAGTGGATGAGATGGTTCAAACGATCCTCATCAAAGTGAGATGGACGACTTGACCGTGGTGAGTCGTTGAGATCAGAATTGCCACCTCGGAATAGCTCAATCGATTTACGGTCTGTCCTCGGAGCAATAGCATGCACCCTTTCCACACACAGCACAAATTTGTCGAGTGGCCTAGGCGGCTGTGGATTGCTTGTTAAACTCGTAGAGGAGCAGATGTCGGAAATGTTCATTCCGCTCTACTTGACATTCCATGATTCAGGACTTGAAAACCAAAAAGCCATTAGCCACAATCACACAACGCAATATGATTTAAATACACGATATTACTGACTACATTTTGATATACAACTGGCCATCTGCACCGTCACTACCGACCTGGGAAACACTCGTGAAATAAAACGGCATGAACTTATGCATCAACCCAATACCACATACCTAAATATTTAAATTTTCGCTAACAGCTACTAATTTGAAATTCAATAACATCCTAATGATATAAGCTTCTTTTTGCACACAGCTTCTGGTTAAAAAAAAAAAAAAATACTCAGAATTTCTGAACGGAAACCGAGAAAAACAGCCGAATTCCGACGAGTTGTTATTAATCTGTCCAGTATTGTATACAATAACATGATTTATGTAATATTAAAGTCAAACCCAGATATAACGAGCTTGCATAATACAAAGTTCCGCATAAGCTCGTGTTTTTAGAGATCCCTTGAACTTCGTAATATTCTCCCTTGTTATTCCAACTACATATTACGAATAAATATTTTTGGGGAAATCGCATATATCGAAGTTCAGCATAAATATTGGTAGGGACCGACTTAGACAGTTTGGAGCCCTGGACAGGAGGCCTTCAGCTACCCCCCCTTCCCGCCCTTCTCAACCGACATCCAGTGTAAATCGTTTGATGCAAAGCAAGTAATTTTCGTATAACTATATTTGGTGGGAGCCCTCAAAGGTCGGGGTCCTGGGCACGTGCCCCGAGCGCCCTCTCGTAAGTCTAGCTCTGGCTATCGGCAAGCAAAATAAATTATACTAGACGAAACCCGTCGGAATCGACGGTAAATTTTTTTTTTTTTTTTTGAAGATAATAAAGTTGCTTGACAAATTCATTCAACCATTTCAGTAAAGACAATAGTCCGGGTTCGTGATTTTTCTTTTTTCTTTGTGACTGAAGATTTAACAACCACCGTGAGCAACTCAATGGACTATAAACAGTCGCCTGTCCCTAATTTAGGGTCACTGGTTCCAGGGAAGGGAGGGAGCCAGTGCCGTAAGACAAACACAACATCCATGCCTCAACGGGATTCGAACCCGGACCCCATTGGGACGAATGATCAGAGGCCATCGCTTAGACCACTGCGCCACCGGGGCGGCAAAGCTGTTTCAAAAGAAACAGTTCGTCGCCTAGGTGGCGCAGCAGTCTGAGTGAGGGCTTCTGACATTTGTCCGAAATGGATCCGAGTTCGAATCCCGATGAGGCATGGATATTGTGTTTGTCTTACGGCACTGGCTCTCTTCCTGCCCTGGAACCAGTGGCGCTAAATTAGGGACTGTCGATTGCTTGTAGCCTATTGAGTTGCTCGCGGTTCGTTAACCTCGTAAAAAAGTTCAAAACTGCGGGAAACATGTCAGTTTTAAAAAAAATCTTCCAGGCGAACAATTTAAAGACGTACAAGTTCAGTCAAAAAATTATGACCACCTGTTAGTATGAGGTATGACCTCCTCGTGCCGATCTACGACGTGTTCAGTCAAAAATTATGACCACCTGTTAGTATGAGGTATGACCTCCTCGTGCCGATCTCCCCAGATCTACGTAGTGGCATTGATTCAGTAAGGCCTCTGAACCTTTCTGTAGTGTTGGTATACCATACAGACACCAGAGCTTCTCGCAGGTCATCAATGGTGGTTCATCAAGAGTCATTGGGATGATTTCTGTCAGCTGTGCTTCCCCGTAGTCTCCAATCAACCATCCACACGATAAAGCAGAAAACGTGATTCTCCTGAAATAATTTCTAAAGGCGGATTCATTCCAGTGTGATGGTCTCCTCCTTTGAGATGCAAATTCACGCCGTAATCGTCGATGTCTGGCCGTCAGCTTGGGTACCTTAAGTGGGCGGCGGTTCTGAAGACCCATACAGAGCAGAGTTCTTTGGACTGTGGCCTGTGATACGCTCCTCGATGTGCCTGCATTAAATGCTCTTCCCAGTTGTTCTACTGTGGCCCGTCTGTTAGATCGTATGCATTAGTCGGGATAGCAGTCGCTGCTCACGGTCGTCAATGCTACGTGGGCGTCCACTATTACCCCGATTACTGCAGGTGTTGCCGGTTTTCTTCCATTCCTGGAACACTTTAACAACTGCACCACGTGAGCAGCCCATAGTATCGGCCGTTTGTGTAATGCTACCACCCTTCAGTCGGTAGCCAACAATCATTCCCTTTTCGAACCCTGTTAGGTCACGTCCTTTTCCCATTTTCACGCAAAACTACATACCGTCTTCAGATCAGATCATATGTAAAGGATTTTAAGAAGGAGTGTCTGACACCAGGTCTTAAACAATCCTTAGAAATAGGAAGCTAGGAGATTTGGTTCAGAGTGGACGATAGTAAAGGGACACGGAAGCGAGGTAGAAAGGGGGAAGAAGACGCCCTTATTTATTACCGGGGGCCAGTACCCCGGGCCAGATGACTTAACGTGTCCATCCAACGCACGGCGGATATTTAGTGGTTCGAGCGTTCGTACCTGCCTGGGATCGAACCCGAGTTCTTCTCCGTGGCAGTCACGAGCGTTGACCACTAGGCCACCCGCGACCCAACTGCATACCGCCAGCGAGTTCGTGTCCTTTTAAATGCCTTACATGATTTGCATATGCCGCTATTCCCGCCATCTGGCTGCTGGTTACATTTCCTTCTTATATGGTCATAATTTTTCTGACCGGACTGTGTATCTACAAATGAGATCCAAGCAAGGACGTCGCCAAGGGGGTGCGAGGGTGGGCTTGCCCACCCTGTCGCCCACCCAGTTTACAATGTGCCTTTTTCAGTATATTTAACTTTAAAATATAATCTAGATTTTCCCAAGTAATAAATCTTGTGCTTTATTTCATGTAGCCCTACGTATTTCCCGACTGGAAGTGGGTTGTTTACGTCCCCGAAAAAAGGTTATGAACATAGCATCCGCAGGGCCATGAAAATTCAATTGTTCTACACTCTTCCAATTCCTTAATTTAATCCTCTTTTTCATGTTTATATGGCCATGGGAGATAATGAGGAGTGTGGATATGAATTCACTGAGGAGGTCACTACTAATGGCTCTCCTGTTTGTTTTCTTTACAAAATAGGTGACTCCAACACGGAAAGTGAAGTGTAAAGCTGCCGCCCCGGCGGCGCAGTGGTTTAAACGCTGGCTTATGATCATTCGTCCGTGAAAGGTCCGGGTTCGAATCCCGGTGAGGCATGGATGTTGTGTTTTCTTACGGCACTGGCTGCCTCCCTTCCCTGGAACCAGTGACCCTAAATTAGAGACGGGCGACTGCTCGTAGCCCATTGAGTTGCTCATGGTGGTCGTTAAACCCCCAATAATAACAATAAAAAGTCTAAAGCTGCGCTCTTAAACTGCCCCGGGGCAGTGAAAGTGCAAGAAGTAGCTGATGTCTGCTTTGAAAGAAAGGAGTGCAAGACAAAGTCGCTGGCTTGAAGAATGGGAGTTAAAAAGGGGATGGATGGGTATCGTGTCTTTTTTCTTTTCTTATTGGAGGTTTAACGACCACCGTGAGCAACTCAATGGGCGTCCCGACCTTAATTTAGGGTTACTGACTCCAGGGAAGGGAGAGAGACAGTGCCGTAAACAAAAAACACAGCATCCATGCCACCGGGATTCAAACCCGGACCCCTTTCGGGCGAATGATAAGAAGCATTCGCTTAGACCACTGAGCCACCGGTCCGGCGTACCGCGTCTGCGTGGCACGATGTTAAAATTTTATTTAGATAAGCAAAAACGACATTTTCCTTTAAATAAATTGTTCAAATGCCGCCCCGGTGGCGCCGTGGTCTAAGGCATTGGCCTCTGATCATTCGTCCGTAGGGGTCCGGGTTCGAATCCCGGTCAGGCATGGATGTTGTGTTTGTCTTACGGCACTGGCTCTCTCCCTTCCCTGGAACCAGTGACCCTAAATTAGGGACGGGCGACTGCTTATAGCCCATTGAGTTGCTCACGGTGGTCGTTAAACATCCAATTAAAAAAAAAAATGTTCAAGTACAGTACTACTTTCGTAAGCAAAAATGGAAAGTTTTGAAAAGCAATTTAAGACAACGTATTCAGAGCACGCAAAAAATTGAAGGCGACATTCTAGTAACACTTGTATCTTACACTAGTGGTGTAACTAGTCAGATTCGTGTATGGATGTCCAGGTGGAGGGGGTGGTTATTGCATGAATTCCTTTGCAGCCGGTAGTGAAAATTAACAATTCGTTCTCTCGGTGTTTAGTAAAAAAAAAGAGAGAGAGAGAGAGTAGCTATCAAGCTTGCCCCACCAAAAATAAAATAATGTTCGCACACCGGTCGCCCATTCTAATTTCGAAGTCTAACGACGTCTCTGAATCCAAGGAAGAGGAAATGAAAGTGAATGAAACTTGGAATCACCTGAGAGGAAAAGGAAGTGCCGTCTCCGATGTTTCTTTCAAGATTATGCGAACATGGATGACGAGCTTTCGATATAATTTCTAAACGCAGATGTGGACACAGCGCATATAATTTCTAAACGCAATTGTGGACAAGAGCAAGAATGATGATCAGTCAATAGATGAAGAAGACATCATAGAAAAGGAAACAATATCAAACAGACTTGCATTTGAAAGTTTAGATAATCTTACAATTTATTTTGCTCAAGAAACGTTTCCAACCACGGCGTCAAGGGAAGTTGAAAAAAAATTAACTGCTTCTAAAAAAAGAGCACACAAACCCAGCAGCAGTTAACTCATATTTCCGACGTAGGGTGTTAACAGCAAAACAAACGCAACGGGTGAAATTTCAAGTTTTTGCAGTTATTTTAATTTTTACAGTAATTAAAAGTTTTGCTTGTTGCAGATCTCATTCATATTTTTTATTGCTAACTGTATTTTTTTTTATTTTGTAATTTTTAATTAACAAGCGTAACACCTTCGATTAATTGATAAGCAGTTTAAGATTGACTAATTTTAACACACAAGGCAATATGCTGAAAAATAGTCCTTTGGGACGATTGTTCAGTTATAATGAAGTTCACATATATCGAATATTTTTCACTCTCCATTCAACTTCGTTATATACGGGTTCAACTTAAAATATTTTTAATATACTAACACGCATTTCCGACGTTCTATTAAGTCGTCATGATCTACTCGAATTCAGCAAAAGAGTTTAAAATTTTTTTTGTGTTGGGCCCTAAACAATTTATCGTGGGGGCCCCAGCGCAGTTTTCCACTACTCCACTTCGTATTTCACAAGTTTTGTTGCAAAAACTTCCCCTAATTTTGCGCATGAGCAGGGCATGCTAGATGAGCAGTTTTGACGTACTTCCGGTGGCCATTTGAAACACATAGGTGAAAGCGAAAGAACTGAGAAAAACAGAATTGAAAGGAGGAGGAGGACATTTCTAGCTGTAAACATCGCCCCTCGGGCCCTTATGAAGCTGTCAAAAATGTTCGTCTTATCAGCGGAGGCGTCTGAGCATCAAACATGTTTATAAGCATCTCCTCAAAGACGCTGGTGGCTGGACAACAGGTTAAACGTTGCACAAAGCATTCTGGAGAAAAAGGTTAAAAAATAAGAATGGAAAGCATAAATACCTCCGGAGTGGGAGGCAGACGCTTAGGGGAGGAATGAAGGAAAGAGTATATGACCTTTACGACTCCCACAAGCAGACGTCATGTGTTGTTCGAGTTGATGGTGACAGGCAATGCCCAGAAAAATGGCGCCCGGGGAAAGAAACGGCGGCAGGAAATGATTTCGGTTCAGTCGAGCTTTGCCGTCTGCCAGCGAGCATGCTGCAAACAATATTCAAAAAAGGAATTAGTTATGGTTTCAGCTACATCATGATAAGGTCATTTTGGCGAAGAATCTTTAGCACCTAATCGCCTTGTGATTGGTTTTCAAAGGGGATATTGTGTGAAAACACCCAATGAGATCCATAACAAATCCAGATGCTGGTAAAAAAAAAAAAAAAAAAAAAAGGTGGGAAGGGTATGTTGGGAACTCTGTAAGGAAAAACAAAAAGTTTTCCGCTTTTTAAAAGAAATAGGCTAATGTATATTAGCAAAGGAGCACAGACTTTATTTTGGAAGAAAGAGTAACTTCAAAATAATGAACGATGAAAGTAATGTTGTTCTCCATTTAAGATTTACATAAAACTTTAATATATTTATGTAACTAATGCCGCATTATTTATAGTGCGATAAACCCCACAGGGAATCTTTTTTTTTTATGTGGTTTATTGAAATTTAAAATCGATTAACACTTGAACGTTTTGCGAATTCTTCTAGACTTCATTAGGGTTTTCTCGTTCGTACCTTTAAGTCTCCCTAATTCCGAAATAAAAATAAACATTTTTACATGTGTTAGACAGATTTCCAAATTCTGCTTACAGTGATATAGTTTTTTTACTTTTCTTTTGTTTTCTTTGTCGTTCTTTTTTACGTAACTCTTTTCCCAAAAGGTACTGGACTTTCCACATGCCAATGAAGAAGTATACACAACACGAAAGTTTTCCACCAGTTTTGCGTACCAGCGAATTATCAACGTACCAGAACCGCTCTGACTAAACGGAATTTTACGAAATTTCTTATCTGAATTCTAAAACAATACATTTTATTATTTAAAGTGGCTCCTACAACAGTGTTAAAATTTTGAGGCTTTAAACGGTGTGTTGCTGCTCTCAGAATCTCAAGCTTGAAATGATTAAATAGTTGATGAACGTGGAAAAGTGCTTGAAAGGCACAATTTTCAAGACCCCCACCCTTCAATCCCCATGATGCATTACCTGCACCAAGAGTTCTTAATGCGCTATTTTTTTAAAGACCGGAATGTCTGAGTTACTTAACAATCTACTGTGAAAGTTCATAAATATCTTTTTTTCTTTTTTTCCCCATTCTCTCTTTGTCTTGCTCTTTTTTTTTTTATTCGGTGAAGGTGAGGATTCAAATTCTTCACATAGACGTTTCTAGTTATAGTCACAGTGCCTTCGTACCTTTTGCAGTACAATTCAGTATTTACTGACATTTAGTGCTTACCCGTCAAACATGATGAAAAATACAAAGTAAAGTTGAAAAATTATATCTTTAAAAACTCCTTAATAATAATGTTTCTTGTATTAATAACTGTGCGATTATCAGATACCTTTCCTTGATAATGCGCATCAGGAAAGTTGATTTTTTATTACGTCCTCTTGTTAAAGCTACATAGAGTTGCCCGTGACCATGAACAAGACTCCTTTACATTATGCTCTTTATTAGAGTCATGGTGAACATCCAAGGCTTAATTAATTACCAACATCCAAAAGTAGCAACATTTCTTCTAGAACCGACATAATCAAAAGATTGTCTTTGCAATAGTAATCTTAAATGATGAAGGGATTGGAAATTGAAGTCGTAGCATGAAGTGGCGGTCTAGGACGACAAAATCCGACTGGGAATTTTAGTCTTTCAGTCCACTGCAAAAATACACGTTCCAATAGGAAAATAACCTCACACATTTCTTCGCGAAAAAAAAAAAAAAAAAAAAAAAAAATCTGTTGGTTTTTAGATGAGATAATTGTTTGGGGTTTAACGACCACAGTGAGCAACTTGATGGGCTTTGAGCAGTCGCCGTCCCTAATTTAGGGCCACTGGTTCCAGGAAAGGAAGAGAGCCAGCACCGTAAGACAAACGCAACATCCATGCCAGTAGTGTATAAAAGGGCGGTTCTGGGCCAGTGGAGGGTCAATGTTAACCTATGGGACCCTCCACTTTAGTAGGTGGAGGGTCATGGAGTGGCGGAGGGTCGCATTTTACGCCATCTTGGGTGATTGATAACATTATGGGGGTGCGGAACGGGGTTGTGAGATAAGACAGCGCCATCTTAACGTGACATCATAGGGGTGGGGAGTTGGCGTTATGGTTAAATTAGTATTTCGCAATGCTATCTCGGTACGGAGGGTGGATGACGTTACAAATGTTTCAATTTTTTTATCTAACACGTGTTTGTGGAAATTTTCTTTCAATCTCCCATCTTGTGAATTTTTCTTTCTATTTCCTTCGGGTGAATTTTATATTGTGAATGTTTCTTTTCAAATAATTTGTTTTTCTTTATGCATTTTTAAGATTCTTTACAATTCTTCGATAAATAGTTTTATGTACGTTCTACTTTGCTGTTCTGGTAGATTAAATGTTTCCCCGGTCAGCGTCATTTTCCCTCTCAGGGAATTTTACTGTGTGTGCGTGTGTGTGTGTGTCTGTTTGCAAATTCTTCTTGTTTTATTATAAACCTTTTCGTAGATGATTCTTTATTTTTCACACTAAAATAATTTTTATTTAACAACGTTCGGAGATTTTGGTTTAAAATCCATATTAGCGAGCGAATATTCGAAGCTAAGTGATTCGTAATTCGATCGAGTATTATTTCTAAGATTATGATTTATTTTTGAATGTAATTTTCGCTACTTGGGAATTTTATCATTCTATTTTTCCGAAATAGTTTTTTTTTATTTCGTAAGTTATTTTTTTCACTTGGCAAAATTTTCCATATCAGCATTTCTTTAAAAATATCGCTTTCAAGAAATATTTTTATTTCTTTTTGTTTCTTCCACTTAAACAATTTTTCTTACTTGATTTTAATGTATTCCTATATAACTTAAAAGATTTTTTGGTCTTACTTTTCGTGTAAGTGTACGTGAATTATACAGATCTTTAGTGGTTATACATAAAATTCGATTGTGACAGCATTTTTTTATTCTTACTTTTTTTTCCATTTCTTTCCAACAAAAGTTTCTTCACTATTACTTTTTTTCCTCATTTAACTTAAACTATTTTTCAAAATGCTGTTCTATACTAGTGTATATTCATTAAACTTTACGATGTATAAGCATTACTTTTTCAAACTTCTCGATGTATCGGCATTATTCTACTTTTATTAAGACTTTATTTTTCCATTTCTTTCAAACAACCAAATGTTTCTTCATTATTATTCCTTTTCTATGTAACCTAAATTAACTTTCAGAAATGTTATTCCATGTTTGCGTGTCATTAAACTTCTCGGTGTATCCACTTTATTTTTTATTTTTTTCAAACTTTGGAAATTTTTGACCAATTTTATTCTAACTTTATATTTCGATTTCCTTCCAACAAACGTTTCTTAACAACATGATGTTGCAAGATGTACCAAAACTTCAAATTTATCTTTCCCTACATAGCTTGCTCTATTTTTCAGGCTCTATGTATGTGAAATATGAATATATTTTTTATTCTTTCCTAGTTTGCTACACTTTTCTTTTGCTGTCCCAACAGAAAAGCATTCATTGTCATGATATGCATTCTAAAGAGTTCATACTGACACTAAAATTTGTATTCTTTGCGATATATTTTCTGTATATTTTTCTAACACGACAGAAAAAACATTCATTCTGGAGACTAAGTCCGTACTTCCGCTAAACATCGTATCTTACCGATATTTTTTTCTCTGTGGAGCATTTTGCTAACTCATCAGAAGTACAGTTATTCCCAAGACGTAGCTAAAAGATAGTATTTCCCTAAACAAAAGTAATATTTTAAGAAAGACTTACTTCTTTTCCCTGTATAACAACTTAATCTATTTTTCGAAATGCTATAATGTTTAACTTTGCTTTGCAACTGCTTTTTACTGTACTTCTATTTTTGTTTTGTTTCTTCATAGTATTGTTTTCCCTGTTTCATTCCAACAAACATTTTTCTTCTCGACTTGATCGCTTTCACTTTTTCACACAAATTTTCCTAACATTAGAAATGTAACAAAAACTTCAGATATGTTTTAGTCTCTCCAACATTTACATTTATGTCGTATCAACTAAAATATCATACTTTCATCAAAAATCATATTCTTAACGAGTTATTTTTACTTTTTTTTTCATGTATTACCAAATATTTATTGCTAACTCACCTCACCAAAGTCAGTATGAACGCACCTAACCACATTTCTTTTCCTCATTTTTCGTTTTACATCGAGATGCATCAAAACTTCGTGTATATTTCATTCACTCAATGATCAGTTCTAACGTGTCAGACATTACACTACATGCGAAACATCTGGATTTGTTGAATTTCCCTTAAGGCGCTAACTTTCGTTTCCCCTTACTTTCGTTTTAAATAGGATTTCTCTATCGTATCTGTTTTTTCTGATCACACATCATTTATTTAATTACTTCAAGAACATGGAAGTCTTGAACAAAGAGAACAGTCAATCGTATTCTATGTTTTCTCATGATTCTTAAAGAAACAGACTGCAAGAAGTCTTCCACACTGAAACAAACATAATCAATTCGTCGCTTTCTTGTCTTTTTTCACACCAAATTCTATAGTTCCACTTTAATGACATTTTTTTCTCTATTAGAAGCTTTTTCTCAAAAACAATAACTAAACCGCATACATCACCTCAGTGAACAATGTACATCACTTCATGCAGTCTAAACAAAATGCGTTTATGCATAGAAATGTTATTTTCGCTCCCATTCGCTTCGAAGTTGTGAGAGCAAGCTAACAGAATTCTTTCAGAAAGCATTTAAGGAGTTATTTGACTTTTTCCCCATAAAACTCAATAATTGAAACGTTCATTTTTCACAAAGTTCGATTTTGAATCGTATAAACTTTAACAAGTCAAAAATGGATTTGCTGTTTTCGCTAAGAGGGCGATTTTTTAAAGTTTCGTTTTCTTAAAATCGCAAAAATCCCATAGAATAACATGGGAAATGCTTTCCAACTAAAAGTCAATATCTGAATCACTCATTTTTCATAAGGTCAATATTGGAAAAGTTCATTTTTCATAAAGTTCGTTTTTGAATCGTATAAATTCTTACAAGCCTGAAAATGGTTTTGTTGTTTTGACTAAGAGGGCGATTTTTTAAATTTTCGTTTTCTTAAAATTGTAAAAATCCCGTAGAATAATATGGGAAATGCCTTCCTACTAAACGTCAAACTTTGAATCGATCATGTTTTCTATAAGTCAATATTTGAATCGTTTATTTTTCTAAATGACAATACTTGAAACGTCCGTTTTCCCTAAAGCTCAATTGGATCACATGACTAAATCGATTTCTCATATCTCAAAAAACTAGACATCAAACGTTTTTATTCTTCCTTTGCCAATGTATGTCATCTCAAAACTTTGTAAAAGGAGCGGTTTTACTTTCATTGTTACTCCCTCAGATTTCATTTTTTCCTGTGCGAACAGAAAGAACCAAGTCAGCTTAATGGGATAATATTTTCAGCTTTAACGTTCCTTCAGTTCATGGAAAAAGCCCATTGGACTCATCACAGTTTCTTATATTTCAATCTCAAGTGGGATCGGTTCATTTTTTCATGAAATCACTTCATTGTTATTTTTCCAACCTCCTCTGGTAGAGTCTAACATTTTCCTCCCTTGACCGCAGCCTATGCTTACTAAAATTGAATTTTCTATCCAAACTACTGGATCACATGACAATCAATTTCTCTCATCTAAAAAATAAAATACTAAATAGACGTCAAACTTTCTTATTCTTGCATTGTCAGATCCCGCTGCAGAAGCAGGACGATCCTGGAACATGCCCCGAAGGACAAGGGGGTGTGATAATAGTGAGCTCCTTCGGGCCATGTTCCAGGATCTTCCTGCTTCTGCAGCGGGACCTGACAATGCAAGAATAAGAAAGTTTGACGTCTATTTAGTATTTTATTTTTTAGATGAGAGAAATTGATTGTCATGTGATCCAGTAGTTTGGATAGAAAATTCAATTTTAGTAAACATAGGCTGCGGTCAAGGGAGGAAAATGTTAGACTCTACCAGAGGAGGTTGGAAAAAATAACAATGAAGTGATTTCATGAAAAAATGAACCGATCCCACTTGAGATTGAAATATAAGAAACTGTGATGAGTCCAATGGGCTTTTTCCATGAACTGAAGGAACGTTAAAGCTGAAAATATTATCCCATTAAGCTGACTTGGTTCTTTCTGTTCGCACAGGAAAAAATGAAATCTGAGGGAGTAACAATGAAAGTAAAACCGCTCCTTTTACAAAGTTTTGAGATGACATACATTGGCAAAGGAAGAATAAAAACGTTTGATGTCTAGTTTTTTGAGATATGAGAAATCGATTTAGTCATGTGATCCAATTGAGCTTTAGGGAAAACGGACGTTTCAAGTATTGTCATTTAGAAAAATAAACGATTCAAATATTGACTTATAGAAAACATGATCGATTCAAAGTTTGACGTTTAGTAGGAAGGCATTTCCCATATTATTCTACGGGATTTTTACAATTTTAAGAAAACGAAAATTTAAAAAATCGCCCTCTTAGTCAAAACAACAAAACCATTTTCAGGCTTGTAAGAATTTATACGATTCAAAAACGAACTTTATGAAAAATGAACTTTTCCAATATTGACCTTATGAAAAATGAGTGATTCAGATATTGACTTTTAGTTGGAAAGCATTTCCCATGTTATTCTATGGGATTTTTGCGATTTTAAGAAAACGAAACTTTAAAAAATCGCCCTCTTAGCGAAAACAGCAAATCCATTTTTGACTTGTTAAAGTTTATACGATTCAAAATCGAACTTTGTGAAAAATGAACGTTTCAATTATTGAGTTTTATGGGGAAAAAAGTCAAATAACTCCTTAAATGCTTTCTGAAAGAATTCTGTTAGCTTGCTCTCACAACTTCGAAGCGAATAGGAGCGAAAATAACATTTCTATGCATAAACGCATTTTGTTTAGACTGCATGAAGTATGCGGTTTAGTTATTGTTTTTGAGAAAAAAGCTTCTAATAGAGAAAAAATGTCATTAAAGTGGAACTATAGAATTTGGTGTGAAAAAAGACAAGAAAGCGACGAATTGATTATGTTTGTTTCAGTGTGGAAGACTTCTTGCAGTCTGTTTCTTTTTAAGAATCATGAGAAAACATAGAATACGATTGACTGTTCTCTTTGTTCAAGACTTCCATGTTCTTGAAGTAATTAAATAAATGATGTGTGATCAGAAAAAACAGATACGATAGAGAAATCCTATTTAAAACGAAAGTAAGGGGAAACGAAAGTTAGCGCCTTAAGGGAAATTCAACAAATCCAGATGTTTCGCATGTAGTGTAATGTCTGACACGTTAGAACTGATCATTGAGTGAATGAAATATACACGAAGTTTTGATGCATCTCGATGTAAAACGAAAAAATGAGGAAAAGAAATGTGGTTAGGTGCGTTCATACTGACTTTGGTGAGGTGAGTTAGCAATAAATATTTGGTAATACATGAAAAAAAGTAAAAATAACTCGTTAAGAATATGATTTTTGATGAAAGTATGATATTTTAGTTGATACGACATAAATGTAAATGTTGGAGAGACTAAAACATATCTGAAGTTTTTGTTACATTTCTAATGTTAGGAAAATTTGTGTGAAAAAGTGAAAGCGATCAAGTCGAGAAGAAAAATGTTTGTTGGAATGAAACAGGGAAAACAATACTATGAAGAAACAAAACAAAAATAGAAGTACAGTAAAAAGCAGTTGCTAAGCAAAGTTAAACATTATAGCATTTCGAAAAATAGATTAAGTTGTTATACAGGGAAAAGAAGTAAGTCTTTCTTAAAATATTACTTTTGTTTAGGGAAATACTATCTTTTAGCTACGTCTTGGGAATAACTGTACTTCTGATGAGTTAGCAAAATGCTCCACAGAGAAAAAAATATCGGTAAGATACGATGTTTAGCGGAAGTACGGACTTAGTCTCCAGAATGAATGTTTTTTTCTGTCGTGTTAGAAAAATATACAGAAAATATATCGCAAAGAATACAAATTTTAGTGTCAGTATGAACTCTTTAGAATGCATATCATGACAATGAATGCTTTTCTGTTGGGACAGCAAAAGAAAAGTGTAGCAAACTAGGAAAGAATAAAAAAATATATTCATATTTCACATACATAGAGCCTGAAAAATAGAGCAAGCTATGTAGGGAAAGATAAATTTGAAGTTTTGGTACATCTTGCAACATCATGTTGTTAAGAAACGTTTGTTGGAAGGAAATCGAAATATAAAGTTAGAATAAAATTGGTCAAAAATTTTCAAAGTTTGAAAAAATAAAAAAATAAAGTGGATACACCGAGAAGTTTAATGACACGCAAACATGGAATAACATTTCTGAAAGTTAATTTAGGTTACATAGAAAAGGAATAATAATGAAGAAACATTTGGTTGTTTGAAAGAAATGGAAAAATAAAGTCTTAATAAAAGTAGAATAATGCCGATACATCGAGAAGTTTGAAAAAGTAATGCTTATACATCGTAAAGTTTAATGAATATACACTAGTATAGAACAGCATTTTGAAAAATAGTTTAAGTTAAATGAGGAAAAAAGTAATAGTGAAGAAACTTTTGTTGGAAAGAAATGGAAAAAAAAAGTAAGAATAAAAAAAAATGCTGTCACAATCGAATTTTATGTATAACCACTAAAGATCTGTATAATTCACGTACACTTACACGAAAAGTAAGACCAAAAAATCTTTTAAGTTATATAGGAATACATTAAAATCAAGTAAGAAAAATTGTTTAAGTGGAAGAAACAAAAAGAAATAAAAATATTTCTTGAAAGCGATATTTTTAAAGAAATGCTGATATGGAAAATTTTGCCAAGTGAAAAAAATAACTTACGAAATAAAAAAAAAAAAAAACTGTTTCGGAAAAAATAGAATGATAAAATTCCCAAGAAATAGCGAAAAATTACATTCAAAAATAAATCATAATCTTAGAAATAATACTCGATCGAATTACGAATCACTTAGCTTCGAATATTCGCTCGCTAATATGGATTTTAAACCAAAATCTCCGAACGTTGTTAAATAAAAAATTATTTTTAGTGTGAAAAATAAAGAATCATCTACGAAAAGGTTTATAATAAAACAAGAAGAATTTGCAAACAGACACACACACACACGCACACACAGTAAAATTCCCTGAGAGGGAAAATGACGCTGACCGGGGAAACATTTAATCTACCAGAACAGCAAAGTAGAACAGTACATAAAACTATTTATCGAAGAATTGTAAAGAATCTTAAAAAATGCATAAAGAAAAACAAATTATTTGAAAAGAAACATTCAAAATATAAAATTCACCCGAAGGAAATAGAAAGAAAAATTCACAAGATGGGAGATTGAAAGAAAATTTCCACAAACACGTGTTAGATAAAAGAAAATTGAAACATTTGTAACGTCATCCACCCTCCGTACCGAGATAGCATTGCGAAATACTAATTTAACCATAACGCCAACTCCCCACCCCTATGATGTCACGTTAAGATGGCGCTGTCTTATCTCACAACCCCGTTCCGCACCCCCATAATGTTATCAATCACCCAAGATGGCGTAAAATGCGACCCTCCACCACTCCATGACCCTCCACCTACTAAAGTGGAGGGTCCCATAGGTTAACATTGACCCTCCACTGGCCCAGAACCGCCCTTTTATACACTACTGGTGGGTGAATGCGCTCCTGGTTGCACGCGGGACGGTCGGCTAGATTCGACCGATTAAAGAATGATTGATGATATTAAATACGTTAACCTTTCTTGCTACCAGCGACGATTTCATCATTTATTGTATTGGAGTGAAATGCCTTTATCACTGATCTCATGCTTTTCTAAAAATAACCTTTATTTGGTTTCAAGTTTCTAAGTAGCCCTATGAGTGCGTGAAGTTTGAGTTTCAATAAATTCGGTGGTATTCCTGGTTGAGAAAATCAACTGGTACATCAATTTCGGCATTGTTATTCCATCAGTGGTCAGAATCTTTCCGGGCCTGACAACCACTGTGAATAATTTCTAGGGCTATAAGCAGCAGCAGCCGGTCCCTAATTTTCCGCCGTTGGTTCCAAGGAGCGGATGAGCCAGCGCCGTGGAGCAAGAGCAGCATCTCGGATTCGAACTCGGGTCCAACTCGGACAGAAACTAGCGCCTTTGACCACTCGGCAGCCAGGGTGGCTGGCGATGAAAGCGCAGCGCTCTCGCGATGCATGCCGTGCTTCACTAGCGGTCTCGATTTGCGGGTATATTTTTATATTTTAGTTTGGAGGTTTAATTGCATGTGTGAGCAAGTCAGTGGACAATAAGCAGGGCACTGCTTCCAAGGAAGGAGAGCCAACGCCATAAAACAAAAACACCAATCATGTTTCTTCCGGGATTCCAACCTGTACCCCAAACTGGACGACCGATACAAAGCCATAGCCTTAGATTACTCGGCCAATAGGGTGGCGTAAATCATTTTACAAGATATGTTCGGAAAGAGGAAATTCTGGACTGCATCTTGAACTGTGGAAACAAAAGAAACAAAAAGGCAGAGAAGAAAATAATATTTTATCATTTAATGGAAAGACCATTGACAGCAGTTTCTACAGGTGTAATTATAACAAAACAGCGCCGCCCATGTGGACTAGTGATCACAGACAAGTTCTTGGCTATTCATTTGAGCTGAATTTGCCTCACGGAGGAGGTATGGGTAGTGCGTTTTTCTCACGAGGCTCGATCTTTCCCTTTCCTGAAGCCAGATTCTCTAATTTAGGGATGTATATACAGCAGAGTTGGGCAGGAATGCTTTTCAAAGTAATGCAAGTACAGACTGCAATTAACGTGTAATGCATTACAAGGTAATGCAGTAACAGGTAATGCATTACAAGGTAATCCCAAGTATGGTTTGCACAAGGTAATGGAATTAATCTGTAATGCATTACAATGAAGAGGGTATAATTCAATTATTTAATAATGCCATTCAAACGCAATAGAATTATTTAGTAATGAAATTACACAATTTGCAAATAATTATTACATACTAATAGGTTATAGAAATGTACACTGAGAAAAACGTTTTGTTAATTCAACACAATTTTTTGTCGATATACAGTCAACAAACGTTTTTGTTGAATTTGCAAAATTATTTTGTTGAAAATTATTGTTGATTTAACAAAATTTATTGTTATTACGACAAAACCTTTTTGATAATTTAACAAAATGATTTGTCGTTTTTTGGGAATTTGTTTGATCCAACAAAACTTATTGTGTCACGATAACAATATGTTTTGTTGCAGCAACAAAACATTTTGTCATGATCACAATATGTTTTGTTGGATCAAACAAATTCCCCAAAATCGACAAATCATTTTGTTAAATGAACAAAACGTTTTGTCGCGATAACAATAAATTTTGTTAAATCAACAATAATTTTCAACAAAATAATTTTGCAAATTCAACAAAAATTTTTGTGGACTGTATATCGACAAAATTTTTTGTTGAATTAACAAAACGTTGTTCTCAGTGTACGTGTGCCAAAAGCTATGTTTAGAAAAGTCGGCCATGTAACATAGCAGGCAGAGACCGAAGTGTCGTGTAGAATGTTCTAGAAGCGGCAAGAATGGGTTAGACGTTTGTAGAATGTTCCAGAATGGTCGCGCAGTGGAAAGTTGGAGAACTTTAAGTAAATCAGAAATATTCCTGAAGGTTCAGGTCATGTCGTTAAGTATATACTGTATAAAGGAGTCAGTCGCTCGCTAGTCCAGTGTTCGTATCGGACAAGTAATGGACAACAAGACTTGAGAAGTACGGCAAAAATGTCAAGAGTTCGCAAATTTCTGTAATATTCGGCAGTTGCTGAACTGTGGGTGTAGTGCTAATACGTGCTTGTGGCTATAGTGGGGTAATTATTTTGTACAGTGAAACGTATGTAATGCACGAGGACACTGTACTGGAAATGGAAGAAATGAGTATCTCTACCCGAAATAAACATTCCATTCGTACTTACTTCATATGTATTATTTCGTTCAAATCACTGTACTTGCGGCAAACTACTCATGTCATACACGTACAATCTCCAATACCTACATAGATGCATATGAGGTTCGAGGGGTGGAACAATTGTCAAATAACCTACACAACGTGTAAGGGTGTACTGCTTGCAGGCTTATTCACGTCGTATTGCTACCCATAAATTATTGTTTAATTACCAACATATAGTTAACCATTACGATTACAACGGGTAACTGCTACATGTCATTACAATTACCATGTAATTCTATGACCAGTTCACCATTACCCTGTAATGGTAACGCTAAGTTCTTGTTCCCATTACCATTACGCTGTAATGCATTACCGGTTATATCAATTACGATTTTACCTAACTCTGATATACAGTATATACATGTATTATGATGATTTTTAAGGTTAGCCATGCCAATACATTTTGTTTGTTTTACGAGCTTGCCACGCTCGAATTTGGTGTTGAGGTGCATCTTATAATACTTCTCACCCCTACCTGTGTTGAACCTGTTCAGCACACCGTAGTCTTCGATGACAAATATTTTGTTGCACATAATAAAATCAATTCCGCTTGTCATTCCATTGGGATGCTTCCACGCCCATTTCCTACGTGTGTTTTTTCTTGAAAACGGAGTTCTTTCTGCCTCTACAAACTCTACGAAAGCATTTCCACGCTGGTTTCTGTTTTCGTGACCGAATTTATCTACTGAAGTTCCATTCAGTTGCTGTTGCCCTATTTACGCATTGAAATCACGCATAATGATCTTCAAATGCTGCTTTATTTTGTTATTTAGATGCCGAATTTCCTCGTAAAATTATTCAGTCTCTTCCTCAGGATGACTTGTGGTGGAGTGCGTAAGCTTGAATAATCTGAGTCTGGTATATTTTTGAGAGTTGGATAAGGAGTCGCCCAGCTCTGTGTGAAGAACTTTCAGTTTCTACAACATTGCGCTTTAGTTTTTTGTTTATTATAAATCTAACACCACTAGTTCTGCCAGTATCAGTTCCGGGGTAGTAGAAGTGATGTCCACTTTTGTGTTCAATGAGATCTCCTTTTCTTCTTACCTGACTTAGCCCGACGATGTTCCACTTGATTCTTTAGATTTCCACCTCCAATTCGAGGAGCTTTGAATCAGAAGAAAGAGATCGTCCATTAAACGTAGCCAAAGTTAGCATCAGATGACAGCCTAGTCCTCTCCTCCGGTGATTCTTAGCAAGTACGTCGTTTTTCTATGCTTCGATTTTCTGTCATTTTTAGAAGTTTCTCGACTCTGTATCAGACTCTTCCTCGGATGTTTCAATCAGGGAGCAGCTGTTAAAAGCATTTGAGACATCCAATATTCCAAGAGATCCCTTGTCCTTAGATTCCTTAAAAGCAATACTTTGCTATTGCAATAAACCCAACTGCTTTAAAAAGCTAATCAATCAATGCGAAGGATCATTTGCAGAGATGCTTCAGCAAATTCAGGAACAAAGGTCTTTGCAAAATTACAGCTCTAAAACCCGTTCTCACGTGCCAGATGATGTTCGCATCCTTCAAAGAGAAATTCCGTCGTTTCCAACAAACTTATCTCAAACTTCATAACTCAAATTCAGATTCTCTTCTTCCCGATCTTAACATTCAATTGTAAGGGTTTCTCTAATCCCTTGGCAAATGCTTTGGTGCATGAAGACATTGCTCATCGTGTCGCAGAAGTGCTCCTTTTCCAAGAAACAAATTCTTTGAGTGTACATCGAGTGTACATTTTACCACTCGCATCGCATCTCCGCACGTGATGGTATAGCCAACGGATTGCATTGGCGCTTCCTACAAGTTATCTCTCCAGTTTCTATCAACAATACTTACCTTAATTATATTCAGCACCTTTCCTTCATGCTTGTAGATAAAGCATATCATATTTTCAATATTTACATTCCTTGTGACGATTCCCCAATTGAGCATCTCTTAACCTCCCTCAATAACGCTCTTCTGATTATTCCGAGCTCCTTTAATGTGATCTTGGGAGGCGACATCAACTGTACAACTGATCCACCGATGGACCGAGCTCCAAACCATCAAGAACATCGTTCTCGCCTTATCCAAGGTCTACAATATTTGCTAGCCGTCTTCACACTCATTGATGCCTTTCGTTTGCTCCACCCAGACCTTCACTCCAATACATGGCGTTCCGGCAACCCTGCGTCATCATCAGTGGCAAGACCAGATATATTTTATGTCTCCTCTGTTCTCGTGCCGGCACTCCAAGGAAGTCATCACCACGCGACGCGACTGCCTCTTCCGATCATTGTGCTGTGACTCTCCAAATTGGAGCGAGAGCTTCTCGTCCTCCTCGACACCGACGTTGGACGTTTGACAGCACCTACTTACATGATTCCACCTTCTGGAGCATGGTTTGCATTTTACTACAATCATAAATTGACAACTCTGATCCTACCCAGAGGACCCTCCAGTATTGGTTAGACACGAAACATCAACTTTTAGCACTCATCCACCTCATCTTGTAACTTCGGAGCACGAAGTTACAAGATATTGGGTCTATGCTGGCTGATCTCAAGCTAAACGATCCAATGTTACCGGTTATACAAGCTGAGCTAAAAACCCTCCTAACTCCCATCGCTGCTCAGGCGATCCAACGATTAAGCCTTCTACATCTTATTCCTATTAACAACTCGTATGAATACCTCAACTCTCTCGAAAATGAAATAAAATACTCGTCGGGAATCCACCACGATTCGACAACTTCGACTCCCCTCTGGGGAGATCACTTCTGATCCCGATGTCATGTGTTCCTTGATACACGATTTTTTCAAGCGAAAATATGGTGCTATTGACGTTGATGACTCAACATCTGATTCGCACTACTTACGTCTCTTCCTCAAGTTCTAACTCATCTACAAAACAGTCTCACGAATTCTTTCACCCTGCCAGAACTCCAAACTTCATTTCTATCTCTTAATTGGAATGCCGTACCGGAACCGGACGGTCTTCCACATGCATTCTTTGATGTCTTCTCATAACATCTCCTCCCGCTCCTGCTTCCGGCTTTCAATGATGCTTTCACCTCCTCCGGTCTTCCACGTTACTTTATTCCCCAAACAATGAGACCTCCTGGATCTTGCACATTGGCGCCCAATATCATTATTAAACCTCAACTACAAGCTTTTCCCTAAGCTGCTTTCACACCACCTCAATACCATTCTACCTCATATCCTATCTCTGCAACAATCTTATTCTGTACCTGGACGTTCTATAACTGACGATCTTACATTCTTACGTGACTTAATTTTCCTTTCAGACACTCAGTCCGATCCATTGGCTCTCCTCAATATAGATCAAAAAGCAGCTTTTGATAACATATCCCATATCTACTTATCTGCAACATTTCACGCACTTGGTTTCCCTATCTCCTTCATCACCTCCCTCCTTTCTCTTTATCAGGGAGCAACTCAACAAGTCAAGACCGCTGCTTTCCTGACAGCTCCAATAGAGTTCTCTATAGGAATTCGCCAGGAATGCCCCCTATCTGGACAATTATTTGCTACAGTTTTTGAGCCATTTTTACGCCTGACACATCGAGAATTTATACATCGGCTCCCTCCAGTAACAGCTTGCCCAAGACATCATAAAATTACTTACTCAGCCTATGCAAATGATGTAACTTTTTGCATACGTCACGATGCCCAATTCTACATTCTTCTTCGCTGCTACCAAGGGTATGCTACCACAGCGTCAGCCTCACTCAACCTAGAGAAAAGCACAGGTCTCGGGTGTGGAACTTGGAAACATCGCACTGACTCCCCAAATGGTCAAGTACCACCCAAAACGTCTTAGAAATTCATCTTGGAACTCAAACGGAGGCCGTACGGACGAATTGGCCCTCTCTCTCTATCCCTCCCTTCTCAAAGCAACGGGCTTCTGGATTAGAGCTCAATTCTGCACCTCCTTCCACCAAAGAGCCCACATTGCTCGCACGTACATCTTATCAAAGTGTTACTATTCCTGGCAAATCGACACCGTTCCCGGCTATCGACTCCGTCAAGTTCAAGCATGCCTTACGTCAGTAGTATGGTAAAAGCATCGTTGGGTCAGCTCCTCGACGTTCTGCCTCTCACCTTCACAGGGAGGCATTGGTCTCCCTGACGTAAATCTTCAGTGGTTCTTGCATGTGCTTACTAGCTCCAACCCAGATACATGCACAGTACGTAATGTTCTCACCTCATCGAAAACTCCCTCATTTACGTTCGCTGTTTATCTTCGAATGGATGGTTTCCCAGCTTTAGGACAAAGCCTCCCAGCCGTATATTGGAAGGCCATAGAGATCCTGCGGTCTCTCCAGTTACGGAGAGCACCCACTCCTCTACAACGGAGATACTAAATAAACCACTCTTTTACTCATCAGCTCTTCATTCATCTGACCGACCATTCTATGCCTCTCCTGAGTGGATGCGTGCAGGTATTATAACTGTCCGGGACCTTGTGAACCATAAACTTACGTGAAAGGACTTTCTCGCCTATCTGCTCAACTTCATAATTTCGCCTCCTCTCGGACACTCTACACGTCAATAAAATCGTCGATCATTCGTCTATATCCATCTTTAGCCTCTCCTGAAGGAATTCTACAGGTTGCAGCAGTACCACGAATATTCCCGTTTTTTGTGCAACTCCATATGAAATCTTTTCTGCCTGTAACATGCTCACAGACGACTTTGTGTGCAATTCTTCACAACTGCATGCCCCAACCACCAATGCCTATCATCACTGTTCCGTCTGCCTCCGTGATGGCTGTTTGGTCTGCTACACACTCTCTCCTTGCTGCACCTCATGAGAAGAATGTTCATTGGCTGCTTCTAAATCGCCGCCTCCCTGTTCTTCAAATCTTACATCTGATGATGCTTGTTGTTTTTCTAACGCCTACTGTAATGTCCCGGCAGACATTAAACATGTCTATTGGTTTTGTCCTGTCTTGCTACCTGTGTTTAATCTCATGTTCCTTATTGCAGAAAACCTTTGCCAAGGAAATCTGGGCGCTGTCTCATATTACATTCTACTACAGGATCTTCATCCTGCTTCTCCTCTCCCACCTGTGTGTGTGTATATTTTCACGCTTGTAAAAATTGTAATTTACCTCCATCATCTGACGCATCCGGAAAACTCCACTGTACCTACTCTTACAGAGGCAAGTGAAATGCTTGTTCATCACTTCACAGCTCGACTAAAGTTCCGTTTACAGTTAGCGCATGATCACGCTGTTAATACAGAAACTGTTCCCAACTTCCACAAACTATGGAATCCATACCTCAGCTGGTTCCAGATTGATGGCATGTGAGTCTCCCTTACAGTTCAAACTGTTTTGAACACTCTGTCCTCTTTGCTTGACATTCACATTATTGTTCACCTGTAATTCTCCCGTTCTATCTTACGCTTTGGTAAATGTGTATAGTTTTTGATTCATTGCCTAATTGTCATGTGCTCATTCGTATATAATCATTTCATGATTCATTTCTCATTCTGTACTGCGGGTGTTGAACAAAGGCATATTTAACTTTATCACCCTTTGCCTTTATGTCACACTGGTCTCTGCTTTAGCCAGGTACATTCCAGCTGCCGGAGAATGAAGGCCAAGTTTTAAGTTATGGAATCATTTGGGGAAGGGGGCGGGGCTTAACTCACCGAGCTGGCCAAGCCGGTTGGTGAGTGTGGGATAGCATTTCCTCTAATCCTGGTGATGTAGTTATACCACTATTTGCGGTCTCCAGAACCCCTTCAGTGGGAACAGGATGCACCGCTAGAAGGCGGGGTTGACATTTGTCAAGGAGATGCTATGATATGTTTACTCATCACCTTACCTTGCATCCCATGTATATACGTTCCTAATTAAAGTTATGTTATTATATTAATATATATATATATATATATCAAGAAGCAAGTGGAGAAATCGAAACAGTACTCTCCCAAATTTTCACTCGATGCCTTAATGAAGGGAAAATTCCTGAGGATTGGAACAACGCTACAATGATCTTGCTACATAAAAAAGGTGACATTGAGGATCTCAGGAACTACAGACCTATCAGCCTCCTATCAGTGGTTTATAAAATCTTCACTAAAGTTCTTTCACACCGCTTGAAGGTGACACTGGACATGGCTCAACCGAGAGAACAAGCTGGATTCAGGAGTGGCTACAGCACAATAGATCATATCCACGTACTGAGAGAACTAATTGAAAGAGCGAGGGAATATGAACTTCCATTGTGCATGGCTTTTATCGATTATGAAAAAGCCTTTGATTCGGTGAAACCATCAGCAGTTGCAATGGCTCTGAAATCCTACGGTATTGAAGATGCATACATTAATATTATTAATAACATCTATGAAAATGCAAGTGCAAAGATTCGGCTGTTTGAAAATACAACACACATAAAAATTGGAAAAGGAGTGAGACAAGGTGACACCATATCTCCGAAGCTCTTTAATGCCACATTGGAAAATGTCTTTCAATCACTGAACTGGGAGAACAAAGGGATAAAAATTAATGGAGATTATCTAACCCACCTTCGTTTTGCTGATGACATAGTCATTTTTGCAACTACCCCATCAGAGCTACAGAGTATGATCCAGGAACTTGCTGACAAGAGTAAAGAAGTGGGATTAAAAATGAACTTTCAGAAGACAAAAGTGATGTACAATGCTTTTACAAGAAATGAAGATTTATCGATTGATGGAGAAAAGCTGGAGATAACAGACACGTACGCTTATCTTGGACAGCAGATATCAAGTGAGGGTCACATTGGTGAAGAAATTAATCGGCGTACAAAACCTACCTGGAGAGCTTTTGGAAGAAACAGCATAATTTTCAAGAGCAATATGCCATTATGTCTTAAAAGAAAAGTGTTTGATCAATGCATCCTTCCAGTGCTTACGTATGGTGCAGAGACGTGGACCTTAGCTAAAAGAGACATACAAAGGCTGCAGGCAACTGAAAGCAGCATGGAGAGGTGCATGCTTGGTGTAACCAGGAGAGATAAGAAGAGGAACACGTGGATCCGAAAAATGACAAGAGTGGAAGACATCATGATCAGAGTTGAATCCCTGAAATGGCAATGGGCTGGACATACTGCCAGAAGAACAGACCATCGATGGACAGCCGAAATTTTAGATTGGATTCCAAGGGACAGGAAAAGACCCAGAAGAAGACCACATGGAAGATGGGTGGATGAAATTCGAAAGTATGCGGGAGTGACATGGAGGAGACTGGCACAAGACAGACCGTTTTGGAGGAAACTTGGGGAGACCTTCGTCCAGCAGTGGATTGATAATGGTTGACAATGATGATGATGATGATGATATATATATATATATATATATATATATATATATATAGTGAATTATTAAGAATTAATGAAATATATTTTTTTTAAACACAAAATTAAATTCAAATTTGAAGTTCAGAATCGAAAGCCGAAAAATATTTTAAACAAAGAACAAGTTGCCGTCGTCAGGAGAGCATCAACCTGCGGAAGTGGCCTTTCTAGTACCAACAAACGACAAGGAGAACCAAAAACGTCGGTTGGTCATGTTTCCTAGGCCACCAGACCAAATACAAAACATACCTTAGAACTGAAAAAGCAATAATATAAACAATGACAAAAAATGATAAAAAAGGCTTATCGGCAGACCAATGAGGTCAACGCCACGAATGAAGACTAAACACTAACAAGAACACAAATATATATTAAATCGTGAAGTAGTCGTGGTTAAATAACATCCTAGCCAGCCAAAGAAGTGTATGAGATGACGAGATGCAAAACTGTTCATGTAAATTAAAATCTGCAGCCACTAGGGGTCTACCAGGTGGCACTTTGTATTGCCTGATTTACTTAACCCTTTGTTAGGTCCTGGATTAGTAAAGCATGTCAATGTGTAATTTGAAACTCTTTGAAACCAAATTAAAATTCAAAATTAAATGCTTTAAATAATGTCTTAAAAATTTATGGGAAAGTTGTTAAATTGCAATTTAGTTAGAAGTATTTTAAGATTCTTTTTCATTAATACCTGTGTTGAAAATTTTTTTGCTATTCTATGGAATTGAGAAAGAAGTAAGTTACGATGTACTTCTTCAGAAATGTTTAAGGACCAATCTGTGTAGTGAATGATACCGTAATCAAAAGCATTTCTTTTATCGTAAAGATTCACTACACCCTCCCCCTCGTCCACCTGTACCTCCAAATCGAGGTAACAAACGTGAGTAGACGAGCTGTTGTGTTTTTCTAAGGTGAGGTCCTCAGGATACGAGTCAGCAGCGTAACGCAAAATGTCTGGCATGTTAATGACAATAATGTCATCAACATACCTCAGAACGATACCAGGCAAAGGGCAAGCAGCAGTAAATCTATCCTCAAAATAGTGCAGATAGAGGTTGGCTAAGCTACTTGAGAAGCGACTGCCCATCGGAATACCACGAGTTTGGAGGTATAGCCCATCGCCCACGGTAACGAAATTGCTATTAATACAGAAGTCCACTAAAAAGTGCCAAAATTGTTCTGTAACCCCAGACATAAGCTTTGTGTGTAAATTTAAGGCAACCTGCCATAAACCTTTCAATGAAATCGAAGTGAATAGTTTTTTTTTTAAATCGTAGGTATCAACAGATGAGACAGTTGTTGAAGAGTTCAACACCTCTAAAACTCTGTCATTGTTCCCGATGATACAGGTCGAATCAAGTTTACGAAGCACTGCAGATAAGTACTTCTGAAGTAACCCACCCGCTTTACTATTGTAGCAGTTACGTCCACTGGTTATAAACCGAAAAGAAACAGGTTTCTTATGGAACTTTGGAATAGCATATGCAAAAGGAAAATTTACGGTTAGATACAGTGAGCTTAATCCGCTTATGTAGAGCAATAATTTTCTTAACAATATCTTTACGGTTTTGAGAAGCCGGGGTGTATGTATCGGTAGCGTTCATCTCCTGCAATAGAAGACTGGTAAAACTGTTTGCAGATAACGGCAAAGTTATTAGCAATTTTATCCACTGGGAGTGAATAACTTTTGGCGTGAACGAATTTGCGAAGTAATAAACGATAGATTATGTGGCTGCTGGGAGCAAACCTTAAAGCATGTCAGTTTTCCCAACTCGTGACGAATGTCACAAAGCACACAATCTAACCACTCGTTAAAGGATTCGAGAGGCAGACCGAACTCATAAGAAAGTTTGAACACACACTGCAGAAGATTACTACGCAAAGTGGAGACACATTTCTTTATATTGAAACGAGGTGCCAACCTGTACTTGGTGCCCAAAAACATAAGAGAACGTAACTCTTGAAAAGGCACGACATCGAGGTCACCAGTAATGATATGTTCATAGTGAGGATCGACAATTTTTTTAAATCTGTCGGAATGACAGTGACAACTGTCATCCTCTTTATCGTTAGAGGTAGATACGGTTTTTCTGTAATTAAAAATTCGGCGACCAAGCGGTTTTTCATATCGATTACAGGTCACCAACTTCACCTCATTTCCAAGGGGAAATAAATCCAAACGTTTACGAAGAACTGACTTTAAACCAACGTAGGCTTCACGATAACAATTAATTACGCAGTACTTTCTGACACGGTGAGCTTCTGAGGACTTAGAACGGAAAGTAGAAAGACGGTACTGAAGAAGGTCGCCAATCAGAATCCTTATGTGTTCAAAGTTGAACGCATAACTCCGAAACAGATGAACAAGAACTTTGATTTTACTGTTGTTCAAGTTGAAAATCCTAGATCGGCAACGCTTAACGAAATAACCATCGGAACAGTCGAGCTCTCGAAGCAGTTCATTAAAGCTGACTTGGGTACCTGAGTTTTTTCCACTGCCCCTCCTCCCCCTTCTTTTTGCATGGGAAACAGTAAATGGCTTGAATTTAAATTTCAGATAGACACAAGTCTCCTGGTTTAACTGTTTACCATTGGATAGTTCGTTGTGCCAATATGGAAAGAGGGTTTCAAATTGAAACATGCACAGGTTCTCTAAGTATTAACCCGTTTTCCAATACGGACTCAACGAACAAAATTCTGATGGAAATCTTGCTGAAATCGTGATATATATATATATATATATATATATATATAACATACAGGGTGTCCGAAAAATAACAGTGCACTGAAAGTAACACTTGGTTCCTATAGGCGGTGTTGGAAATGAGCCCCACCGACGTCCAGACATGTCTGCACACGCTTCTGCATGTTGGTGAAGACCTTTCTCAGGGTATGTGGTGTGATTTGTTGGATGAGGGTCGTGAAGTGTCTGCGGATTACCTGCGTACACTTTCTCATTCAGTACTTCCCACAGAAAAAAGTCAGGCAGTGTGAAATCTGGTGACCGGGCAGAACACAGTCCTCGAAAGATGATGTGATTTCCGAAGAATTCATCCAGAAGCTGTATTGATGGCCAGCGGTGTGAGCAGTTGCACTGTCTGTCTGGAACCATCCACTGTTGATTACCCGTTCCGTGAGTTCGGATGTGAATGGCTGGATAATCTGGGTACTGTACCGTTCTGAGTTAATGGTTTCACTGAAGAAAATGAGCCTAATAATGCCCGTACGAGTTATGGCTCGCCAAACACAGACCTTCTGGTTGTGGGGTGGCACTTCCTTAAATTCGTAAGGATTTTCAGTACCCCATAGACGAGTGTTTTGGCTGTTGATGTACCCGGACAGGTGGAACCGTGCCTCATCTGTGAAGAAAGTCCCGTCTAGAATGTCCTCACCTTCTTCAGACAGGAACTCTTGGAACCATCTACAGTACCGAACACGGGTCACGTGATTTGTTTCTTTCAGATGATACACGACAGACACTTTGTACGGGTGGAAACGCAAGTTCCTTCTCAGAATATCGTGGGCTGTAACCTTTGGCACATTAGGTTGTTGTGACAACCGCCTCACGGACTTGTGTGGACTCCTCTGTATCCTGTCCTGTATATCCTGTACGGTCTCGTCTGACGTGGATGGCCTACAGGGACGGGGGGCATCCAGAACACTGCCAGTTCCCCGAAACTTCGCTGTGAGCTGACGTACCGCATTACGGTGGACACTGCATCACGAAATTTCCTAGCGAACTGTTTTTGCACTTCGTCCGTGTACTTGTCGTCATGACGAAAGACATGTTCCACCAAAGACATTATCTGTTCAACAGTCAACACCATTGTCATTGTGCCGAGACGAGTGATCAATCGACACGTCTGCCTCCGTCGACCAAGCACTCGGGAATGGCCTTCGTTCGAAATGAGAGCTGGGAGTGGCTCGCGGTGGGGAGACTTGAAAGTTACCAGGCACAGAGCACGTCCACGTGGCGGGTCACTTTTACCGTAATTCCATTCAAAATTTCTTTATGATTACATTATTGCAATTCTTACATTCAGTGCATAGTCATTATTCGGACACCCTGTATATATATATACAGTACTACTTCCTTTAAGGATCACATCCAAACAAGGGACACCTCTATTTAAGGGACAATTCTTGTAATCCCAGTCCCTTGTTATAGGGATCTTAATGTATTTACCTCAGGTTAAGGGACACTTATATAACACAAAAATTTCCTTGAAAAGAAATTGTTCCACTCTAAAATCAGAAAATTCCTAGTCATAACGATCATACCTGGTACCAAGCACTGCTTGAAGGTCAAGTGATGTCAAACACTGCTTGAAGATCATCATCTTCCTTGATATGTTTCAGCTGTGGCTAATAACTTCAAGACGATAGTGCTAACTTCATTCTCCAACTAGATGGAGCTCCACCAACTTTCAAAGGGATGCATGTGCCTATTTCTATGAGAAGTTACCCAACAGGTGGATTGGCCGTATAGCTGCTGACGACCGACCACGTCTTGGCTGGTAGCGTCGATCACCGGATTTAATGCCGTGTGAGCAGTTCCGGTGCCGCAGTGGTCTAAGCGATGGCTTCTGATCACTCGTCCGAGATGGGTCCGGGTTCGAGCCCCCGGTAAAGCATGGATGTTGTGTTTGTCTTGCGCCACTGGCTCTCTCCCTTCCCTGGAACCAGTGGCCCTAAATTAGGGACGGGAGACTGATTATAGCCCACTGATTTGCTCACGGTAGTCGTTAAACCTCCAATCCAATCCAACGCCGTGTGATTTCTTCCTCTGGGGCTACTCTGACAACCAGGTGTTTGTACCGCCCCCTGCTCCGAGATTTTACGGAATTGAAACAACGCATTACCACCGTTATCACTCAGCTGGGCCGAATTGGATTACAGGATATACAGTTGCCGTGTCACGGAGGGCGGACATATCCAACATTTGTAATGCCTGGAAAAAACTTTGGACATTTCTCTTTCCATTATCATTAACTATGTTACCATATCCCTTTCCGTTCCGACGTGTGGTACACTAAACTTCCTGAAAACATTATACACTCTGTATGTTGCATATACAGGGGTGCATAGGAAAGTCCCTTTAGCCTGGAATAACTTGCGAACGGAGAGAGGTAAAGTTATGCAAGTGAGATAACGGTATAGTAAAGCGACTACGCCCAATCGAATGCAACCAAATGCAGCGCCCCTAGTGGCGAAATGCGGAAGTCAGCCATTGCAAATCGAAAACGAAAAGAGATAGAGAAAAATTTCCAATTACAAAGTTGTAGAGCATCAATTAATTAGTACTAAACGACATTTGTTTTACACGGATAAGATAAATTGTCGCCTGAATACCCTAAAATGTCCAAAATCGATGCGCGATCTTTTGTGTGAACGTTTGAAGGGAACAGGCATAGGTATGAGCAAATACACACAATTTATTGCATAAATGCGTACTTATGTCAATACAGTTTGATGACGTCAGACAAAACAAAAACAAAAAAGGCAAACTGGCGCACAGTGGTAAAAAGTTAACGTCGAGTATGTTCGAAGAGTTCGCCATTGCCCACGATTCGCATTTGTATTCGTGAAAGTAACTCTGCATGCACATTCCACAGCATAGAAGGTGTCACACTATTGCAAGCATCTGTAATACGACGACGTAGATCCAGTAGACTTGTAGGCGCTGTTGCATACACCTGATTTTTTGCGTAACCCCAGAATTCCAAGCTCGCCATTCTCACACAGCGCACGTAGACCTAAACTTCTGATCAGGGTACATCCTACTACTGGTTTTTTATATCGTAGGTACGGTACAACGTCACAATCTGCATTTGCATACGGCTACATTTGCGAAATAGGAATATGCAGATTCGAATCATCGCGCATCGATTTCGGATATTGTAAAGTATTCAGGCTACAAATTATCTCATCCATGTAAAAAAAAATGTCGTTTTGTACTAATTAATTGATGCTCTACAACTTTGTTATTGGAAATTTTGCCGTATCTCTTTTCGTTTACGATTTGCAATGGCTAAATTCCGCATTTCACCACTAGGGGCGCTGTTATTGGTTGCATTCGATCGGGCGTAGTCGCTTTACTACACCGTTATCTCACTTGCATAACTGTACCTCTCTCCGTTCTCAAGTTATTCCAGGCTAAAGGGACTTTCCTATGCACCCTGTATATACAAAAGTTAGTGCTTCTTGCGTTTTCTTATGCTTTTGAAAAACCAATAAAGTAGAGATTACTTTTTTAAAGTTTTCATTTCATTCTTATATACTCCCATATGCCCCCACTTTTGTTTTTTAAAACCTTACTAATATTTCTTAATGTTAAATTTTATAGGTCTCACTCACTAAATGCTCTTGTTTTTCTTTGAGATGTTCAATGAAAATCGTGTGTGCTTCCCATGATTTCTTAGAGGCTTCTACATATTTTACTGCCGTATGTTGAATGTGGAAAGGCAGGAAAAATGAAACGTGACATTGAAACATTTTCTATCAATATTCAAAGGACATTTGTAGGACACAAAACTTCTGCCCGAAAGGACTGCTCAAGTGGATTAAAGCTTCCTGTTAAATTCATGGGACACGGATTACAAGAGCTTATGGCTCGTTCCTAATCTCCTATAAGTGGAAACTTCTCCACAGGAAATCTTCAACCATGCAATAATATCGGACTTCGAGGCTTTCGGAGGCATTTCTGAAGGCTGCTCAAAAGTGGGCGCTGTACGCATGATGGTGAGAAATTCGCACATCACTATTCCAATGCAAATGCAGTGGCCTTCAAGTGTAATCGATATGTTTTAATAACACACAAATCTCGAGAATAGCTGCTGTTTATCGCATTTCGTCAGATTTCTGTGTCCAGTGTACTTTCATGGTTTCTTTTTTCCATGATAAATATTCAGTCCTTCCGTGATTATTTCTGGCATAAAAAAAGAAATTGAGCAACTAAACATAGGCCACTGTCAGGGGAGGGTTGGGACAATTAAACCAGGTCGGGAATTTCTGGAGGTCCACTGTGAAAAGATGTACAGGGGAGAATCTCATAAATTCTCTCATGAAAAAATTCTATTAGATCCTGGCTGAATTAGAACTGTTAATGTATTAATTATGCATTGTAAAAAGAATTCAGTCGTGAAGTAATTTTAACAACAGTTTAACGGTGAAAGAATTTAAGAAAAAATTGAGAGTACTCAGTCTAAGTATTCTTTGTAGCTAATTTATGGCATGTATCCAAGATCTTTGTGGGTGTGAAATAAAACAAGGGATTCGAGAGTATACATTTATTTACGTATATAACACATTGCATTTATCTGTATCACTTACGACCACACCAAGCCACAGTCCGGTACATACTAAATGGAATTAAATTATAACAATGAACAATAGGGTTTACTCTACTCCTGACACTGAGCCGTACTTTGGTAGGTGCATTAATGTATGTTGTTGTCGTAAAACCAATGAAAGAAGATATGTGAGACATAGATTTTACAAACACCGTTCCATAGAAACTGAGAGACGACTAACTCAGTTAAGGAAGTACCTATGGCAACAGTTATTAGCCATGGCAGACAATTCTGGTTTTGTTATTGCGCAGTTGTGTAAGGTATGTCTGCATTTCGCCACACAGCTATGGAGGTAAGTGATTCAGAGTTAAGAAGTGAAATGTGTTGTGCGATAAAATTTTGCTATCATTTGGGTAAAACGGTTACAGAAACAATTGATTTAATGAAGAAAGCTTACAAAGATAAATGTTTGGGCGAGTCAACGATTTTTAGATGGCACCATGATTTCAAAAAAGGGCGTTTGTCGGCAGAATTCGCTTCTAGGCCTGGTCGACCTCAAAGTGTTTTTAGGGAGCGTATTGTTCACTGTTTGGGCAATCTTGCAGGAAGATCGACAAATGACGCGTGAAAACATAGCGGCGTCAACTAATATTTCAAAAACGTCGGCATTCCGCATTCTACGCTACAAATTACTGCTGCATCGTATGTGTTCCAGATGGGTACCTCATCACCTGACAGAGAACAATTATTAGCCAGAGTTCAGGTGTGTCATGATTGGAAACAAGTGATTGCAAAGGATCCAAACTTTCTAAACACAGTAATAATTGCCGATGAAACGTGGGTCCACTATTTCGACTCCCTCAAGAAGCGCTCAACGAGTGTCTGGGAAACACCCAGGCTCGCCTCTCCGAAAAAAAGTTCGAAAAACGAAATCAGCTCGGAAGGGGATGATGATAATTTTTTTTGATCATAAAGGTGTAGTCTACCAGCATGCCGTTCCTCCACAAATTACTGTCAATGTTGAGTATTATATTTCCGTCTTGAAACGTCACATATCGATTAAATGACCGGAACTGGTGGGCAAGTGGACCCTACACCATGATAACGCCCGCCTACATGTGACTGCTTGTATTCAACAGTTTCGTACGAAACATAGTATTGAAATCATGCCATAGCCTGCCTACAGTCCTGGCCTCGCCCCTTGCGATTTCTGATTGTTTCCAACAATGAAGGAGAAGTTCCGTGGTGCAACATTCAACACAGATGCTGACGTTATTCAAGCTGTACAGGGGTCGCTAAAGCAGCTTCCACAAAATGCCTTCGCCACATGTTTTGAAAAGTGGACTGAACGATGGGGCCGTTGCATATCATCCGAGGAAAGATACTTTAAGAAAAAATAACATATATTTTGCTGTACTTATATTTCTTCATTTTGTGTAATTTTACTTTCAGTTTCTATGGAACGGGCGTTGTACTAAATTACGTATGGTGGCGGCAATAGTAAATATTTCGACTGTTTTCTTTTCATTTCAAAAATGATATTATTGTCATTATTGTTACTATTATTATATATTATTCAGAATTAGACGAGCGTAAGCAACAACCCTGATACCGATAAAATATGATGTAGATATGAAAGTTCATCTGCGCATGTGCAAGCTAAAATTTGGCCTCAAGGTAGGAAGAAAAGCTGAATCGCAAGTATGTTTGTGAGGGGGAATGGTAGCTTTTGGTCTAGGTTATCTACAGGTTATAGTCCATCGTGTTATGTATCATTTTAAAGCTCTCGTCAATAGCAGGCAACTCTCTCCTCAAGAGGAGTGGTCGAAGCCAAATTTCGCTGCAACGCACCGTTTTCATAACACCAAAAATGCATTTTTGTAATGGCTTTTATCACGTTTAGTGTCAAGTTCTCGTAATTTACTCAGATTGCAATGCGGCATTGTTATGTTTATGTGAAACGTCATGAAATAATGTTCGGTGACGGTTTAGTAAAATCTCCTACTGTTTGTGAAAATTGCAACACCATGAGGAATGATGGTAGTCATGTGAAACTTACAGGATATGAAAATTGCAACACCATGAGGAATGATGGTAGTCATGTGAAACTTAGCAGGGTAGGACATGCAAATGATTAAAAGTACAGAGTCATTGCGCATGTCTGGACCCGGCAGCGCCCTCTGAACAGTCGAGTGAGGGGTATAAAGAGAGATTTGCTTAGGATACAAACCAGTATGAGCCCCGGGTTGCCTATAGTGGGCAACCTTCGTGACTGCCATGGACAGGACCTCAGGTTCAATCCCCTAAATATCCTCCGTGCGTCGGATGGGCACGTTAAGCCGTCGGATCCCGGATACCGCCCCCCGGTAATAAATAAGGGCGTCCCCTCCCCCTTTCTACCGCGCTTCCGTGTCACTTTCCTATCAGGCACTCTAGCCCAAATCTCCTAGCTTTCTATTTGTAAGGGTTGTTTAAGACCTGGGGTCAGACAATTCCATCCTAAAATCATCTACATGTGGTCCATTATTTACAAACTAGTAGTGCATCGCGGACAGCGAGTTGTAAAGGGTGTCCACGATTCAATAGTTCCTCGGCAACGACGAAGGGCTCAATATCACCATACGACAGAGTTTGAACGGGGACGACATTGCAGCTCGAACAGGACATAACTCCACGATAGTGATGCGCGTGTGGCGGCAGTGGACCGAGAAGTGTGACGTCATCACGGGATGACCGACACCTCGTCCGCATGGCAGTGACGAACCGTTCCGCATCTTCGCAAGTGTCAGCACAACAGTGGAGCACTGCAACAGGTGTAGCATTATCTGCCTCCACAGAACAACGCCGTCAGATGCACAGAGGACTGGTTGCACGCATCCCTTTGCGGCGGATTCCTTTGACCCTGAGCCTCAGACTGAAATGGGGTTTTCAATACAGACAATGGCGTGTTGATTGGCAACATGTCATGTTGTCGGACGAGTTCCGATTCAACTTAGACTACCATGCTGACCGCATACGCATTGGACGGTATTGTGGTGAGCGCCTTCTTCCAGCATGCACTGACGAGTGTCATAACGCCAAGTGTGATGGTGTGGGTTGCCATTGGGTACCATTCGTGATCTCTTCTGCTACGACTTGAGCGCAATCTCAACAGCGCGTCCGCTACATCAGGGTAGTTTTACAGGCAGAAGTCACACCCTTCCTTCAGAGCACTCCTGGCGCTATATTCCAGCAGGACAATGCCCGACCACATGTTGCCAGGAATGTTCAAGCCCTCTTCGCAGCACAGCAGATACCGCTTCTTTCCTGACCTGCACGTTCGCCAGACATGCCGCCTATTGAACATGTCTGGGATATGGTCACTCGGCAACTGGCCCATCAAAGTCCTCCAGCGGTCAGTACCAATGATCTGTAGACCCGCATACATGCCACTTGGCAAACAATTACCCAGGACACCATCCAACACCTTTTCGATTCAGTGCCATGCCGTCTAGAAGCTCATTTATTTCATCTCGAGGAGGCTTCACAAGATACTGGTGGTGCAATTTTCACAAACAGTACTGTTTATTGTTAGAGACCTAGTTAGACAGTTTGGGGCTTGGCCAAGAGGCTATCAGGGGCCCCCTCGTCATTCCGTTTTATGTGCATGCATGTCTGATTTGAATAGGTTAGGTCACGCCTCCTTCCATTACAAAGCGACGATGATTGGTTGCACCCTACGTTCTTATGCTAGGACTGGTTACAAAGGTATTATTGACAGATTAAGATATTAATTTATCAATAATATGGTGTTCTATTTATTTGTGGAAATTATAATTGTCGTTTCCAGGTGAGTACATATGACGTAAGAACTCATTACCATACGATCCGCTAGAAGATCGTATGGTGATGAGTTTGCCAATCGAAGAGATGTTCTAAATACTGCCGGAGAACGTTGAGTAACTGTTTTCTCAAAATTTTGCCATAGATGTTGCTCTAAGAGAATGTTTCAAAGACTTATTTTTTAAAACGCCTCAAAGGGATCGTTTGGAAGATTCATGTATTCAAGATGGAAGCTGTTCACTTTTAAGCTGATCGGGCAAATTGGCTGAATGTTTTTCGTACGGTTGTGACTACAGAGAATGTTTCGGAGGACCGGTTATATCGGTAGACGATAGCCTAAAGGTAACCACATCGGGAGAAGATAAGTATCTTTCATTAACTTTCAGACATAGTAGACTAATATGAGCTCCTCAGCTTACCTTGAACCTTGCTGCAGCCTTAGGATGAACATAAAGGTGTGCTGTTTACAGAAGGCTTCAAGTTAGCTGAGGAAGGCTTCAAGGTAAGCTGAGGAGCTTAATATCAGCTCCTCAAGTTGCCTTGAACCTTGCTGCAGCCTTAGGATGAACATAGAGGTGTGCTGTTTACAGAAGGCTTCAAGTTAGCTGTGGAAGGCTTCAAGGTAAGCTGAGGAGCTTAATATCAGCTCCTCAAGTTACCTTGAACCTTGTTGCAGCCTTAGGATGAACATAAAGGTGTGCTGTTTACAGAAGGTTTCAAGTTAGCTGTGGAAGGCTTCAAGGTAAGCTCAGGAGCTTAATATCAGCTCCTCAAGTAACCTTGAACCTGGCTGCAGCCTTAGGATGAACATAAAGGTGTGCTGTTTACAGAAGGGTTCAAGTTAGCTATGGAAGGCTTCAAGATAACCTGAGGAGCTTAATATCAGCTCCTCAAGTTACCTTGGACCTTGCTGCAGCCTTAGGATGAACATAAAGGTGTGTTGTTTACAGAAGGCTTCAATTAGCTGTGGAAGGCTTCAAGGTAAGCGGAGGTGCTTAATATCAGCTCCTCAAGTTACCCTGAACCTTGCTGCAGCGTTAGGGTGAATATAAAGGTGGGCTCTTTACAGAAGGCTTCAGGAGAGGGGCCAGCCATATGTGACACGCCTGGGAATATCCGCACCTTTGTCTGCCTCACGGTGACGAGAGCAGCTGCAGTGGGCTCGGCACATGTTCACTGGACCAACCGAAAGTGGGCAAACATACTCTTCACGGATGAGTCTAGATTTCCCTTTCAGATTGATTTTCGGAAATTATTCATCTAGAGAAAACGTGGGACTCAGTATCGTCCATCGGACATCAGAGAAAAGGATGTCCTCAGACATTATGATTTGGGCGGGCATTATCGCTAATGGCGGAACAGATATCTTTGGGTTTGATAGAGGTGCCATAACTGCTCAGAGGTGTCCGGGATGAAGTACTTGAACCTTATTTGCAAGTGCATTGGGCATGGAATGTTTTTAATGGAAAGTAATGCTCTGCAGAAAGAGCTGATGTGGTGGAGAAATTTCTTGAAAGCCAGGAACTGGACTAGAAGATCACCTGATCTCAATCCCATTGAGCACCCGTTGGTTGCTTTGGAGACAAACCGCGGTTCTCAGAAACCTTCGTAGAGCTTTCGTGGACTTGTATGATTTACTTCTATCAGTACTGATTGATAATCGTCTGTATGTCATTGTCAGGCCTCTATTGCTGTCAGGGAAGATCACACTTCTCATTACATTAAATGTTTTCATTAATTCCATCTTATAGGGAGTGCATTTGTGATTTCTCGTCAACATATAAATTTATTTCATGACCCCTAATTACTTAGTCTTCCCCCCCCACATTAATAGCACATTGTCGTGTTCAGTTAAAATCCATATAAACCTATATAACAGAAATATGGAAGCTTTTCTCTTTGTAACTTAATTTTTGCACTTCAGTGAATGTATGTTCATGAATGTCATGTGTGAAGGAATAAATACACTTGTGTATTTATACACATACATATTACGATGCCGTAAATCATCTGATTTGTAGGCGCCCATCCCAACTACTAGGTAGGGACTTCTTTAAATATGCTTTCGGCTAGACTTTGTAGGTTTTTGTTTTTTTACGTCTTTTCCGTATTACGAATTTCAGCCTACCCTTAGGCCAGCAGTCTGGTATAATGTGCTATTAACAGTAGTTATTTGCGTCTACTTTGATTTGATCTGTAGTCATAGGGTTATCTCGACTTTCATTTCGGATTCCGTTCTTTGATGGTGGAAATAGAAAGAAAGAAGGAAAGATAAAAGACAACCTTCCAATTCATCCTTGTGCCTTCCATATTAAATTTCAGTATAGCTTCTTGTGATTCATGGCACTTTCAGAAAACGTCAAAATGCGACGTCTTCTGAGAATTTTCGTCGTAAATAAAACAAAATGTAATCATCACAGTACCCTCCAGTCACGAACACTTTGCCATTTGACCTTGACATTAAATATGGAAAAGCGTTTCCTCAACACAACAGGCTAAAAGAGCAGCTGTCTTCACAGAAACGGCACGTAACTCGTTATTAATACAACGGAACAATCTCAGTGCTCCATATAAATTTCTCGTACAATCGCCTTGGAGTTTTCGAAGAATTACGCCGCGTGCTAAAAAATTAAAATTCCCCAGACAAAGAAGAAGATTGTATCTCCATTAAGATGCTTGAATGAAATTTCAATTTGAAATGCCGTATGATATTATCTATTGAGGCAACGCACTGAACTAAAACAGGAAAAAAAAATCATCAGAAATTGCATTTATGCTAATACGCTGAGGAGCACGATAAAGCAGATGTCCTCTTAACGCGTTGCAGTTTAGCCCAAGCTGCAACTCACGCTTGCCGTAAACAATTCGTCCTCAGAATTAAGCAGTAAAACGTAGTTTTCCGCTAAAACTCTAAGTTAAGGTCGTTAATTTGGAAAACCAAGCCTAAGCCTGGCCTGGCTCAGAATTGCTAATTTACTGCCCTGCCCAACCCGTTTCAGACTTTTATCAAGCTTTCTCCTTAACTTACGAGGTGCCATCCAAAAAGTATCCAGACTGGCTGCATAAGTTCGAAATCGCGCGACACAGCAGGAAGCGGTTTGGCAGTATGACCTTGGAACTTACTACGCATGTGTCGTGAGTCATGTCTCCCTTGCTTGTGTGTGTGTTTTTTTTTTTTTTTTTTTTAGAGTAGTGCTTTGTTCTTACGTGTGTGTAGCTGTTTGTCGCATTTGCGATATCGGAAAAAACTGATTAATGAATTTGCATCACATTTTGTCAAAAACTTGGCAAAACTTTCAAAGATACATATTTAAAGTTATTGAAAGTCTATGGGGCGGATTGCATGAGTCGTGCATAAGTTTCTGAGTGGTGTAAACCTTTCGAAAATAGTCGTGAAAGTGTTGAGAGTGATGAACGGTCTGGGAGACCCCGCAACCATGCAGCAGAAGTGAACAAACACCCTGTCGAACTTGTGCGCAGTCGAATTGCACTATTCGTGAGTTAGTTGAAGGCTTAAACATTAATTTCGGTTCAGCTCAGTCGATTCTTACGGACGATTTCTGTATGAGGCACGTCTCAGCCAAATTTGTGCCGAAATTGCTCTCAGTTGAGAAAAAACAGGACCGTGTTTTAGCTACTAATGACCTGCTTGAGTGCGTCAAGCATGACTAAAACTTTTTAAAAGCTATCACAACTGGTGATGAATCATGGGTTCATGGGTACAACCCCGAAACTAAGCCTCAGTCTTCACAGTGGAAGACCCCCCAAACTCCCCTAGACCCCCCAAAAAGCATGAGAGCAGCAGCAATGTCAAGACGGCCAGAAAATCAACAAGGAGTACTACTTTAAAGTTTTGCGTCGTTTGAAGGACGTAGTTCGTCGCAGAAGGACGGCACTTTACGAGATATTCCCCCATAACAATGCGCCTGCTCATGCATCGCAACTTGCGCAGCAGTTTCTTGCTAAGCACTGTATTGCATGGGTCCGAAAATCACCCTACTCGGCAGATCTCGCTCCGCCGCCCCGGTGGCGCAGTGGTCTAAGCGATGGCCTCTGATCATTCGTCCGAACGGGGTCCGGGTTCGAATCCCGGTGAGGCATGGATGTTGTGTTTGCCTTATGGCACTGGCTCTCTCCCTTCCCTGGAGCCAGTGACCCTAAATTAGGGACGGGCGACTGCTTATAGCCCATTGAGTTGCTCACGGTGGTCGTTAAACCTCCAATCAAAAAAAAAAAAAAAAAAATCTCGCTCCGTGCGATTTTCTCCCCCTCCTTCTAATCAAATACCTCTTAAAAGGGAAATTTCACGATATTGAAGAGGTACAACAGAATGCAACGAAGCAGCCATTCGCTATTTCAGAAGATGACTTCAAAACATGCTTCGAGCAGTGGAAACAGCGTTGGGCTAAATGCGTGGCTTCGGAAGGGGACTACATCGAAGGCAATTAAATTTTCAAATCTGTAAGTTTTGTACTTTTTTAATAAATCCCGTGTGGGTACTTTTTGATCACACCTTGTATAGCAAATAACACAAGGCTTCCTCTAGAGCAGAGAACTTCAACCAGAGGCCCGTGGAACATCTTTTATCTGCCAGCGTGACGTTATCCACATAAGAAATTCTAAAATTCTAAAAATATAAAAACAAGAAAGACGACACAGAAATTTCGGTTTTAATGAGCGCGTGTTTTGAATCCTTTCTGACGCGAATTAAATTTATCAAAGTTATCCAAAGTCAATGCAGCCAGTTAAAAAACTTCAACCGTATTTCTTCAATCGATTAAACATCCAGAAATAGAAACAGCTACTTACTTCAACGAGCTTCTAAAAAGTATGTTACGAAGATTTACAAATGGTGCACAAAAAGTTTATCATAGCAGAAGGAAGTAACGGAGACAAACAGAGTTTCAAATTTAACAGTTAAACGAAGAAGAAATATAGAAGGCAAGGTGATATAATTTTACGCCTTCTAGCAAAACAACTTTGAATAATGGAAAAATAGATAATAGACGAAAAATATTCTTAATGGTAAAAGCTATGCTAAGGAAAAATAACTTTTCGAATACGTCTCCCGGAAGCAGAGAAAGAGAGGAAAATGTTTAGACCTTTACGCTCTCTACGGGAAATCTGTGCGTCATTTAAAGAGGATAATACTCCACATCTCAATTGCAGAGAATGGCATAGAGTAAAAAAGAAATTTCCCAATAGGGTTTTTAGAAGCGGAGATACAGTTACAGCACAACTGATTCATACACCAAGTATAAGACTGAAGTGGTAATCCGTTTAATCGGCGTAAGAAAACAAAATACAATTTGCCAAGCTTTCGCTCATCTAAGGATGGGTTTTTCAAGGCTAATAGCGTAAACAAGCTGAAATATTAGAACGATTACAATTTAAATATGAGAATGGTTACACGAGACACGTAAAGAATGATTACATACCCAGCGCAGTGTGTTCTGAATTTGAAGTCACGAGATGTGTTAATTTGAGACATCTCGTGGTTTTGAGGGAGAAATTATTAAAGCACTGTATCCAGATTGTTGGCAACTCCAGAGAGACGCTGTCGTTGCAGGCTTCGCGGCTGGTGATAATTGTTAGTGATTCTCTGAATGCTGTTGCTTTGGGGTTAGTGTAGGGGGCTACTTTTTTAATACCTTCCCATGTAAGTACCGCTGACATGGAAACCACTTCTCTAGATAGAGCTGTAGAAATTCTTCCCTCTTTTACGTCCCTTTTGTGTTCTCTGATTCTGCTTCCAAATGAGCGTTTTGTCATTCCGATGCGTACCGTCAGGGTACGATAACGGTAATGGCATACATACCAGCTTCGTTGTCAATCGTAGGTCTGTCAGAGAACTTTAAAATTATGCTGTACAAGGATTTTGGGATGCTTATGCCTACATTGAGTCCCATTTTTCTAAGGGCGATTTTCAGGATGTAAGACAATCCTGGAATACAGTATATAGTATTGATCCCAAGTACTGCAGTTGAGTCTTAGAATTAGTGCACATTCCATGTAGTGTGGCCTTGGTCTTCTTGATGATGCTGAGAATACTTTTGTATGAGTACCCTGCTTTCATGGTTAGATTAATCATTTTATTTTGAAGATGACAATCCGATTTTTGGTGTAAATGTGACAAGGATGGTAAGTCAGATAAAATCCGAAAACTTGGAAATTTCATCGTCCTGGAGCGGGACTCGAATCCGCATCTTCCAGATAGCGCCCGGGTATGCTAACCTAATCGGATTGTCATCTTCAAAATTTGTATTATATGGTGTAATCCCGTATTTCTTTCATGATATTTTATTTTGGTTCAGATTGTCTGCCGGAGACGTCTGAGCTTACAGTAAAAGCTCTTAGAATCCGTGTTCTGTAACACGCAGACTTGTTTTCCGCTGAGCAAAATGAGCTGCTAAGCATTAGATTAGTTACAAACGTGGATTTGTAATAGACTTGAGAACGGAGCCGGCTGTCCGACAATTTAGTTTAAAAAACGTCCAGATAAGGTAATGAGCTGTCTCTTTCGATCTCCATGGTGAAGCGGATCGAAGAGTGAATAGAGTTGATTTGGTCTAGAAAACGCTGGAGAGTGTCTTTCCCGTGAGGCCATATGAAGAACACGTAGTCTGCATATTTCAGCCAAGTAGAAGGTATTGGGTTAATGTTGGCGAAGATATGTTCCTCAGATGTCTCCGCCAGACAATCTGAACTAAATAAAATAATCTAGCCACGAAAGTAGGGTACTCATACAAAAGTATTCAAGCATCATCAGGAAGACCAAGGCCACACTACGTGGAACATGCACTAATTCAACGACTCAACTGCAGTACTTGGGACCAATACCATATATTTCAGGCTTGTCTTACATTCTGAAAACCGTCCTAAGAAAAATGGGACTTGGTGTAGGCATAAGGGTACAAAAATCCTTGTACAGCATACTTTCAAAGATCTCTGACAGACCTATGATCAACAAAGAAGCTGGTGTTTATACCAAACCGTTATCGTACCCTGACGGTACGCATCGGAATGACAAAACGCTCATTTGGAAACAGAATCAAAGAACACAAAAGGGACGTAAAAGAAGGAAGAACTTCTACAGCTCTATCCATAGAAGTGTGTTGCAATTCAGCGGTACCTATATGGGAAGGTATTAAAAAATTAGCCCCCTACACTAACCCCAAAGCAACAGCATTCAGAGAGTACCTAGAAATTATAACCAGCCATGAGTCCTGCAACGACAGCGTCTCTCTGGAGTTGCCAACAATCTGGATACAGTGCCTCAATGATTTCCCCCTCCAAACCTCCATGTCCCAAATTAACACATCTCGTGACTTCATATTCAGAACACGCTGCGCTGCGTATTTAATCATTCTTTATGTGTCTCATGTAACCATTCTCATATTGAAATTATACTCGTTCTAATATTTCAGTTCTTTTACGTTATTAGCCTTGAAAAAGCCATCCTTAGATGAGCGAAAGCTTGGCAAATTGTATTTTGTCTTCTTACGCCGATTAAACGGATTACCACTTCGGAGATACAGTTGCAAACAGAAGTACGTAAACACCTCCTAGCGACAGAACTGTGAATTATAAAACTCTTCAAAAACTGACCTAAAGTTGTTCCACAAGGTAAATGGTAGCTGATGTTGAAATAATTTTTTAAATAGCGCAATTAGAAGCAGAGATATTAAGAAAAACAAATTAAGCCTTGGCGCCCCAAGCGGCGAAATTGTGCATTATTTTTTGAAGAAAATACACAAAACGGTTTTCATAATAAGTAGTTTCTAACCGGAAAGGAATTTTTTATATCGGGTTTTTAGTCCCGCAGATATTGCTGTAAACGTAAACGTAAACTTGCGCTCTCTAGTGGCAGACTTGTGCGTTAAGAAAAAAATGAGATTATATGAAAAACATTTCGAAGCGGAAACGCTCTGCAACAAAGAAAGAGTTTTTCAAATCGGACTCTTACAAACAGAGATATTGACGAAAATAAGATATACATCTACGCTCTCTGGCGGGAAAACTGTGCGTTATTTAATGAATAAAGTATTCTCAAAAGGTTTTCCTCGGTGAGCGGTATCGGTCCACGAAATAAATTTTTTAAACGAGTTTTCAGAAGCTTAGATGTTGCTGCAAATATACTTCAGCAGCAGAAACAGATATTTATTCCCCCTGATTACCGAACCATTTGTTACCAAAAATTGGAAATTATATGCAAAACATTTCACACGAGGAGCTGTTTCTGACACAGGAAGAATTTTTTAAATCGGAGTTTTAGAAGCAGAGATATCGGGGGAAACGCAATTTACCTTTACGTATCCTAGCGAAAAATCTATGAATTACTTGAAAAAGGAACTGTACCTAAAACAGTCTTCGTTATAAATGGCATAGAAAGGGAAGAATAATTCAATCCGATATTTGAAAGCAAATAAATATGTGGAAAAAGATGTATTTTGAATTCGATATCATCTGCATTTAAGCACTCTAGCGGCGAAGTTGTGCATCTGAAAAAAATCTAAATGCAAGGATCATCATTCTCACATTTCAAGCTTCCTAATGCAAGAAGAATTTTTCAAATCGGACTAATATATGGTGTCCAGAGACAGACGGACGGACAAACCGATAACATAAGCACTATCTTTTTTTACGAAAGACGTGCTAAAATAAATAAAATAAAAAAAAATACTTTTTTTAATGGAAAAATGTATATCCAGGTATCTTGGGCACATGGACTTTAAATTCCCAAATTCGCTCGCTACAAGCTATGCTTAGACAAATTTCATAATTGAAATTTTTCAAGACTAAACAAAAATGTAGGACTACTAAAAATGTAGGCATATCGGGTACTACTTTGGAATTCTTTGTGACATAGATAAGTTAGCTACATCGTTGTTTTCCCGGAAGTTGTGGCCACGGGTGGCCTAGTGGTCAGCGTTCGTGACTGCCACGGAGAAAACCTCGGGTTCAATCCCAGCAGGTACAAACGCTTGAACCACTAAATATCCGCCGTGCGTCGGATGGGCACGTTAAGCCGTCGGGCCCCGTGTACTGGCTCCACGGTAATAAATAAGGGCGTCTTCCTCCCCCTTTCTACCACGCTTTCGTGTGACTTTTCTATCGGGCACTCTAGTCCAAATCTCCTAGTTTCCTATTTCTAAGGGTTGTTTAAGACCTGGGGTCAGACACTCCCTTCCTAAAATCCTCTACATATGATCTGATCTGATCTTTTCTGGAAGTTAAGATTTAGGATTCGGTACCTCTCTGAAATAACAGGTATTCTTATTAAACACCTACATTTTAACACTTCTTTTTCATGTGGCCTGCGAGTTATATTCCATGTTGTCATGTTGTCCGCGAGTCAGAAAAGTTTGAAGACTCATGCCCTCGAGAAAAAAAGGTGATCTACTGAATTGAACTAGTTAGTAGTTAACGGAATGTAACTTAGCGAGACGTGCCATTTCTCGTGTGAATTCCTTCTACAGACGAGGTTTAGACCTGACTACATTACATATGTAAAGGCTTTTTCTCTTCTACACGTAAGTATAAACAAGGTAGCCCTCGACCTCCAAATATGTAAACAAATATTTCGAACATCCTCATCTCCGCTGTAGCAACGAATGGCGCCGTAAGCTCGTTTTGGTTTTGGTTTCGTGAAGCTGAAAACTATGTTTATGTAAAAAATTCCCAGAAAAGGAAAAAAAAAAAAAAAAGTTGACTGCCTCCACCAGCAAACAAGTTGCTAAAGCCAATGAAGTGAAAACGGAATTTGATTTCAACCTTTAAAGAAATAAACCGTCCCATTTCAGACGATCATCTTACAGCCCAGCTTGTCGGTTTCAGCTGTGATTAATCAATCAATCCGGCAGCGGATGGAGTCTTTCGTTTCACTCAGTGAACTTCCCCATCTGATTATTATTTAACAAGTCAGTCTTCATATTGTGAGACGTAGATTTTTTTAAATCCAGGAGCAAAATGCCAAACCTTCCAATACAGGCCCTGCCCGTTGCCAGAAATTTTCCCTTTATTGATGAAAAAAAAAAAAAAACCCGTGTCCGAGGGTCCGGTCGGGCTCGGGCTTTCCGGGCTGTGCTAGGTTCGTGCAGACGTCCACGTTGGATGCCAGTCTGGCCCATTAAGGTCTTTAAAATGTAGCAAACACTAATGGTCTTTCTACCTAGAATGCTTACTAAATTGCGACCACCCTTTGTGAAACCGAAATTTGCTGGTGGAGGCAATCGAACCCACTTCCATTTGCTCCGGAGCCGAATACATTCCCAGTTAAGCTATGCTCGCAGTGGCCTATTTCTGCTATTTGCCATCTTGATATGTACGTCACCTCTGTAGTACGTTAGAAATATATGCTCTCCCTTCCCTTGAGAAAGAAGGGTGTACGGAATCGTAGATTTCTCACTGTGAAAGAGCCGGCAAACCACGCTTGAAGGAGCTCACTGCAAGAAGGAATTCTGACTAATTCCAGACGATGTGCGGAAGAAGCATCCCATATTTTTCGAAGAACCTGACGGCCAGTAGATCAATTTTTTCGTTCCGATGCCAATGTGAGACTTATATTCTGGTGGCAAGAGGCGAATCCACAACCTTCTGCTCCGACTCCGAATGCTTTCCCAATTATGCTAGGCTGGCAAGGGCCTATCACTGCCACTAGTGGCCTGTATGCAAAAAGGGTGTATATAAGAGGTTGGTGATTCAGTTGAGACAGAGTTCTCAAGGGAAGGTACCCCAGGGTCCCCAACGTCGAGAACCTCAAAAAAGAGCGAGACGTCGCCCGCTCTCTTCATCAGATGAGGATTTGGACCCGGCTGGAATTAAAAAATTGAAGAAAATTATCTCGTCCAAGAGGCATTAATGTCTCTAAATACGCACAGCCTTCTGGTGGAAGGGGCACTCTGATAGTTTATTCAAATATATTTTTTTAGTTCCTTACAACATTCAATTTTTTTTATTTTATTTTTTACACATAGCCGGTCTTTTACTGCGTTTTTGTAGGGCTTTATTACTTTATTCTTTTGAGACATTCTGAGCTCACCCCTAAATTTCCTTACAGTGGGCACTAGCATGCTCTTGTCCCTTTACCGTAAAATTTATTCATTTATAAGGGAGGGTTGCGCTATTTATTTTAAAAATTTAAACGACTTTATTAACTGATTTCTTTTGTTAACGTTTTGTAAAGCCCATTCCATTGTTGTTGTTGTAGTTGAGAGAGTAGTTAGGAATGTGATGGTAAAAACCAAGGATTTATCCGAGTCTACGGATAATTCACACAGGTTTAAAATAACTTTTGAAAATAGCAAGCGGGAGAACCCCCTCCCCCCCCCATGTTAAAAAAATCTAGCTATTCAAAAATTCGATCCAGTCTTCTGCGTAGAAGGATCCTTTGTTGTTTTGTTTCATTTCTCTTCAAAGCTTTACGATTATATTGAAATATAAATTTCCGTATCCCACTGCGAGGCTGAACTATCCTTTACAAAACGTTTTCTGTTGAAATCACGGGCTCATATGTGAAGAATATTTTAATGCATTAACTTTAATATCTGTTGAAACTAATGTCCTGTGTTGACCGACTTCGCAAGCAAAAAATTACGAAAGAAAAAATCTACTTAAGTAATAAGGAAGAATTGTAGACCAAATATATTTCAAGTAATAAAACTTCACTAGTGATCCGATTTTATTGGCATGAAATAGAAATCAAAGTTTCCAAGTATTCGCATTTCAACCAGATGGCTTTTTCAAGGAAGGCAGTTTGCTGTCTACCTTCCTTGAAAAAGCCACCCGGATAATGTACGAAAACTCGGAAACTTTGATTTCTATTTTACGCTAATAAATTCGTAACAATAGCGAAGTTTTACTATTTTTAAGTATTTACTCAAAATGCTTTGAAATCGCACTTCTGCTTCTTAAGGATAAATATGAATACTGTTGTATTGTAAGCTGAAAACTTTGTTCACACCATACTAGCGAAAACATTTTTTCCGAACTGAAAAAAATGTATTTAAATAACCCTGAACATTATTTACTGTTGTCCTTTTAATTTAGTCTTTAAAAATATTTTTACTTAAAAGCAATTGATTTGGCTAGTCCCGCTTTGTAAAATCAGTAAAAATAAAATTAATACACAAGTTAACATAATAAAAATAATGACTACAATTTTATAGTAATAATAATAGCTTTACAATGATTTCTTTTTGACAACATTTACCCCTTCCCCAACAAAGGTAATTTTACTACGCTTCACTAAAAATAATTGATAGCAAAATAATTTGTAGTTTCCAGGGATGGGAGAGACCGCCGCGCCTCGATGGAGCAGTGGTCTAAGCGCTGACTTTTGACCATTCGGCGGAGGAGGGCCTGGGTTCGAATCCCGTGAAGCATGGATGCTATTTTGTGTTACGGTACACTTCTTAATAAACGCCGTCTTTGCACGATCGTCAAAAAGGTACAATTTAAAAACTATGACAATTAAGATATCGTTTAATTAAAATCATAGATTAAAACGCATTAGACCTTTCAAACCAGCTTCGTGTTCATCTTCAGATGCATATACACTTAATGGAACAACACTATTAGGAGGAAATATAGACATGATGTGTGAGCTGTTACGGCACATGTCCATAACACATGCGTAATAAGAGTTTATGTTTGTAGTCCGTAGATCTCTTGATCGGACAATAAGTCCTGTAAATTAGGTTATGTCCACATGATTCAAAATTTTCCAAGGTATTTAATTAGCTGTTGGAATATTTTATTAAGCCCGTAAATCAGGCTATGTCCACATGAGAGCAGAATTCCCCAAGGTATTGGAATATAACATGGAAGGTCATCAATGCTATTGAATCTAGATGGTGGTGTAGCCAAAACAGTAACGTCTTCCCAAATTGGGCAGTGTGTCCGTTGGTTAACTAAACGGGAAAGGGCAGTCGCCATAAACCCGGTTTTTTAGATTGTATTTATGTTCAATCAATCTTACTTTAACTGATCGTAAGGTAGATCCCACATAACGCATGTGTGACATGCGCCGTGTTTTGAACGCATGTGTTATGACATGCGCCGTAACAGCTCACACATAATGTACATATTTCCTCCTAATAGTATTGCTCCATTAAGTGTATTTGCATCTGGAGAAGAACCCGAAGCGGGTTTGAAAGATCTAATGCGTTTTAATCTATGATTTTAATTAAACGATATTTTAATTGTCATAGTTTCTAAATCTTATCTTTTTTACGATCGTGCAAAGAGGGCGTTTATTAAGAAGTATGATGTTAGACAGCACAAAACCTTTTAATATTGTCTTACGGCACTGGCTCTCTCCCTTCCCGGGAGCCAGTGACCCTATATTAAGGACGAGCGGCTGCTTATGGCCCATCGAGTTGCTCTCTGTCGTTGTTAAACTCCCAAACAAACAAAATTCAGTTCAGGGCCGATTTAAGCAACGGGCCCAGGCAGTGTTTCTTTCAGGACTTTTTGGCCGGGGGGGGGCAAATTGAACCTTAGAGGGGGCAAGTTTTCCATTTGCTATATTTATATATATATATAATTTTAACTATTATATTTATATATATAGAAGTAGTTACTATATATCTAGCACAGGGGCACATTTAGAGCCCCCCCCCCGGAAAATGCTTCATTTTTTTTGTTTTTGGTTGAAATGCGACTTACATCAGAAAAAAATGCCTTAATTTAATAAAAATGCATCAAAGAAAAAATGCTTTAATTTTTTCTTCAATTTTTCATTAACTTTAATTTTGTTCCAGATGGTGGATTTCAAAAACTTCCTTTTTTCGCCCCCCCCCTTCCGAAGAAAAATTCTATATACATACCTGATATAGTAATTACTTCTTCAAACATTTTAGGATTAACAAACTGTTTTCAGATAAAGAAGAGAAGGGGGAGGTTCCGCAGACTTGAAATTGTTTCTGTTAAAATACGTTCAACGCACTCTTGTTCCTGAGTCACGATTCCCAGACAATTAGGTATGATTAGTCTACTTATTGTATTTGGAAGAATACCATGCGTCGTAATACACTTTTTAATAAAATAAACTATAACTAGTACCATTTGAACAAATATTTTAAAAAAATTGAAGAAATATTTGTATCATAAAAAGAAACAAACTTCCTTTATCGTCATAGCCTGAATTTATTAAAATTTCTCTCGGTAACCTAAAATGTCTCCGGGAGTGGGTGGGGGTCGTTTCCGGAAGGGCTTCGCCCCCTTGGATGTATGCCTGAAAGAAACACTGGGCGTAGGGCGCCAGATTTAGGGGGCGCCAAGCTGGAAGAATTTTTTTAATGAATATTTTATATCCAAGAAAATGTTTACTTACATAATTTTACAAAATTTATTAATTTTTAAAACTTATATTATTTGTAGTCGTCACTCCATATGCGTGGACGGAGATCATTAACTGAGCAAGAGCGTCGATTGCCGGCTACATTGGGGCTAGCCAAAATGCTACAACAATTAATTGTTGTATGGGGGCAGTCTGATATTGAAATTTTTATGTGCTGGTTTGGAGGAGGAGGGAGAGAGAGCTCGAAGGGTTTCCTTCTTGCCTTGAAGTCTAATAATATGCTAGTTTATAGTAACATATCATAGCAATTACGAGTAGAATTACTGTTTGCTTAGGACGCGTTCTTCCTCTCTAAAACTAATTCAGCGGGCCTGAGCCTCACGTATTGTTTTCATTTCTAAGATTAATAAAGCTGTTCAGCCTGTTCTTCACAAACTCGACCATACACAAACACAATGAATGCTATACAGAAATAATTCACCAAAGGGCGCGTAAAATAAATTTCATAATAATATCTGGAAATTAACATTTATAATTTGTTAATACAATAAAGTAATTCTTTATAAAACCGGATGCCGTTAGAGAATAGAAAGAGAATAGCAAGATATTTTAAAATAAAGGTCAAACTATATCATTAATTCGTAACGCAGTAATATGAAAGAATAAACAATGAAGTGAGTAGCCACCAGAATGTGTATTATACGTGACCTTGAAAACTTTCTCAGCAACGAATGTCTACATTTCCAGTAATATATGAATGCCAAAGACTTGAACACACCACAGGATATGTATACTTTCATCATTGATAACAATCTTCAGAGTACATTTCCAAACTTAGAAATAGCTTTGAGAATGTTTTTAACCTTACCAGTTACGATTTGTTCTGCCGAAAGATCATTTTCAGCAGTCTCAAGAATAAAAAAAGTGAAAAAAGGACTTTATTGGGAGAAAACAAAGTTTAACTCACTCGTGATAATCTGTGTAGAAAAGGACGTAACTCTGGGTATAAACTACTCTTCAGTAATTGACAATTTTGCTCATGGAAAGGCCCGTAAAAAAATTGATGATCATGCCATAATTATGGTGCAGTCAGACATTGAGTGGAAAAGTGAAAAATTAAGTGTCAATCAAATTTTCATTTGCATCGTAAGTATTCATTAAGATTGTTTTAATACTTGCTCCTTTTCCCACATTATTGTGCCTTTTCTGGTGCATTGTATTGTTTTATAATAAGAAATGTTATTGTATTTATTTTTCACAAAATCCTGAAGGTCAATAAATTGAAACGTACACTGGTACACTATGAAATAGACCTACTATATATTTTATTAATAATAAGTATCATTGCAAAATTGCTTTACATAACGCAATGAAACACATTCCAGACAAACGGACACATACATGTCATGGCCTGCACCCAGGGTTGTAGTGGAGGGTATACGTTGTATACCCTCTGCTTTTTTTTTTTTTGACAGAATAGCGTATTCCTTCATTGTCCATGTTATTAACGGAACTTCAATCTCGAACAACATCGCTGCCAAGAGCTGAACATCTAATAAAAAGAACCATACGAATTATAGAGAGCTTCGGAGAAAATCCTGGGGCAAAAAACTCATTTAGCATTAGCAGCGAGCGAGGAATTATTATTTAAAAATATCCCAGTGATTCCTAACAACAAAATTGCACCTATTAACCAAACCAGTTTATTCAAAGCACCGTTGACAGGATGAAATCAAGACTGTGTTCAGATTCAAACAGTGAAAATGTACAACTTAAAGATATTTCTTCATTAGAACGAATAAATATTAAAACAGACGACGTGCGCTATGGAGAACTAGAAACAAGGCGAATCTGTAGACGTTTCAATGTTGATGAAATGCAAGCTATTCAGAGACTGAGAGAATATACCGAAAACGTCCAAGTTGTACCAGAAAATTTAAAAATCCCTCTTAAGAACGATTTCAACTCTGCCTTATTCGACAGCTGAATGCGAACGAGGATTCAGTTTAACGAACAACATTATAACCGATCTTAGACCATCTTTGTTAATCTCCATTGTATCTAACCTGATGTTCATAAATTCAAATGGACCGCCCATCGAACGATTTAATCCAAAAAAATATGTAAGATCTTGGTTGATGAATCATCGTTCAGCAACTGTTAGTAGATCAAGAGTTTCTTCTAGAGAAGAACAGTGCTGTAAGGACTTGCCTCCTCAGGCTTTTTGTTATTTGATTGGAGGTTTAACGACCACCGTGAGCAACTCATATGGGAGCAGTACCCCTTCCTAATTTAGGGTCACTGGTTCCAGGGAAGGAAGAGAGCCAGTGTCGTAAGACAACTGTCAACACAACATACGTGCCTCACCAGGATTCGAACCCGGATCCCTTTCGGACAAATGATCAGAGGCTATCGCTTAGACAACTGCGCCACCGGGGCGGCTCAGGCTTTATGGGATATATTTCAATAAAAATTAAAATAATCTTGTGCATGCTCTTCACTCTTCAACATGTCATAATTGACAGGAGAGAGGAGAAGATACTTTATTCATATCGGTAAGTGAGCTCATAGTCATAATTATTAAAAAGGTACGGTACCCCCACGAGGGTACCGTGCCCTTTTATTTTTTTTATCCATGTTTATTTTAGGATTTGCACATTGTACCCTCTGCTGATTTTACGACTACAGCACTGCCCGCACCGTTTAGCAAAAGAACAAATTTGGTGATGGTGGTGGTGGGGACGTCTTGTCTTGTGCCCATGTCGTCAGAGACACTTACTCCGTCCCTGATTCAGCGATAGAGATGTACAGGGTGTCCATAATGCCTTGTTACCCTCCCCCCTGTAATAAGAAATGTAAGTGACCTATGTATCTGTTGTATTATGTATATGTTGTGGTATATGTTGAGGCATCCTTAAACATCCAGTGGATCCGTTTGGGCTCCGTCATTCTCGTGACATAGAAAAATTTTACGCCATGTTCTGTGGGACATTTTGCGAAGCAGTTGCAGGGTGATACGAGAGAAAGCACGTCTCACTGCTTGTTTAAGTTCATCAGTGGTTTGGTAGCGCTACTAGGCAACAACCTCCTTTATGAAACCCCAAAGGGCATTATCACACGTTGAGAGATCTGGGCTTCGAGGTGGCCATTCAAGTGGAGCGGGCAGCACTGCCGAACCTCGGCCGATCCAACTATCCCGAAAGACCTAACCAAGGTATTCCCGAACAGCGATTGCGTAATGGGAGGGTGCCCCATCCTGTTGGAACCATACGTCATTCAGAATGCCAAGATTTCCAAGTTGTGGCACAAACCAGGTTTGCAGCATGTCCAGATAAGTTGTCTGATTCACTGGACCATCAAAGAAATACGGTCCAGACAGATGTGGACTATTCATTGCAGCCCATATCATGATATGCGGAAGATGATGTTCCAATTCTTCGACATAATGTGGGTTTTCCTTGGACCAGAACACAACGTTCCTTGATCGACAGCTGCGGTATATCGCACATTCATCACTGAAAATGACCTTTCCACGTTTTGGGATTGTGGCAAATGTCTGAAGCATCATTGCACATGCTTTCCGTCTGCGGTTTAAATCGATGTCTGATAACTCCTGAATGAACATCGGGCGATATGCGTGCAAATTCAGGTCATTCTTCATGTGCTTATGCAGTGTCGATCGTGGTATTCCAAGCTCCGCTGATCGTTTGCGGAGCGACTTCGTCGGTGGCCTGATAACTGATTCCTCGACCGGTTGACACTGTTGCACTCTGGTTGATGGTCTTCCCGTTCGCGGTTTATCCTTGATGTTGCCTGCTTCGAAGAGTTTATGTTCCCACCGCAGAACAGTCTGTTTTGGAGGGGCCTCTTTGTCGAATCGTTGTTGGAAATCGGCACGCACGTCACGCATTGTCTTCCCTGTGTGTGGATGTTCGTGTGCCCAGACACTGACAACCATCCGCTGTTCCAGCAGGGTGTATTCGCTGGTATCACATATGGTTCCGGTACCTAATCTGCAAATAAACACAGTACAGACCATAACTCAACATATACATCATACAACAGATACATAGCTCACTTATATTTCTTATTACGGGGGAAGGGAAGGTAACAAGACATTGTGAACACCACCCTGTACTGTACTAACACGTGTCAATTCGTGAATGGAGGAAACTCCTAGTGCTTGGGACACGTGATTAGAGTGACCTTCATATGAGTTTCGTGGTTTCCTTCCGTTTCTGCGTGTTAGATAACTTCTTTAGTGCCGTACGTATGAGTAGTTGACACAGTCCCCTCTTTCCCCGAAAAAAAGGGTGAGACCCAGCCTTAAGACAAACACGCCATCTATGCCTTACTCAGTTCTCGAACCCGGGTCCACTCGAACGAAAAGTCAGAAGCCAGTGCTTGAACCAATACGCCACCGGAGTGGCAGAATGTATAACGAGTATTTACAGCCTGGTCTGTAGAAGGTCAAGCATGAGCCGATTAAAAATTTTAATTTAAGTCAGGAAATATGGAAAATAAATCCTGTTTGTCGTCTCAACAATCGAATTCTAAAAAGTAGGGACTTTGAGAAAGCAACGTGGTTATAGCTCTGAATGTAAATAAAACATGACGTGCCTAGTGGGAAAACAGTGCACCTAAAAAAAAATCAGATATTATGTGGGTAATATTGATTGGAACTAAAAGTGGTCGATATTTTAAGAATTTTTGTTTGTAGTAGGCCTGTGGACTTTCCAATATCGTCTAAGTGAGAGTATATATAAACATGACGTGACTAGCGGGAAAACGGTGCACCTAAAAAAAATCAGATATTATGTGGGTAATATTGATTGGAACTAAATAAAAGTGGTCGATATTTTAAGAATTTTTGTTTGTAGTTGGTCTGTGGACTTTCCAATATCGTCTAAGTGAGAGTATATATAATGAACATGACGTGCCTAGCGGGAAAACGGTGCACCTAAAAAAATCAGATATTATGTGGGTAATATTGATTGGAACTAAATAAAAGTGGTCGATATTTTAAGAATTTTTGTTTGTAGTTGGTCTGTGGACTTTCCAATATCGTCTAAGTGAGAGTATATATGAACATGACGTGCCTAGCGGGAAAACGGTGCACCTAAAAAAAATCAGATATTATGTGGGTAACATTGATTGGAACTAAATAAAAGTGGTCGATATTTTAAGAATTTTTGTTTGTAGTAGGCCTGTGGACTTTCCAATATCGTCTAAGTGAGAGTATATATAAACATGACGTGCCTAGCGGGAAAACAGTGCACCTAAAAAAATCATATATTATGTGGGTAACATTGATTGGAAGTAAAAGTGGTCGATATTTTAAGAATTTTTGTTTGTAGTAGGCCTGTGGACTTTCCAATATCGTCTAAGTGAGAGTATATATAAACATGACGTGCCTAGCGGGAAAACAGTGCACCTAAAAAAATCATATATTATGTGGGTAACATTGATTGGAAGTAAAAGTGGTCGATATTTTAAGAATTTTTGTTTGTAGTAGGCCTGTGGACTTTCCAATATCGTCTAAGTGAGAGTATATATAAACATGACGTGCCTAGCGGGAAAACAGTGCACCTAAAAAAAAATCAGATATTATGTGGGTAATATAGATTGGAACTAAATAAAAGTGGTCAATATTTTGAGAATTTTTGTTTGTAGTAGGCCTGTGGACTTTCCAATATCGTCTAAGTGAGAGTATATATAAACATGACGTGCCTAGCGGGAAAACAGTGCACCTAAAAAAAATCAGATATTATGTGGGTAATATAGATTGGAACTAAATAAAAGTGGTCAATATTTTGAGAATTTTTGTTTGTAGTAGGCCTGTGGACTTTCCAATATCGTCTAAGTGAGAGTATATATAAACATGACGTGCCTAGCGGGAAAACAGTGCACCTAAAAAAAATCAGATATTATGTGGGTAATATAGATTGGAACTAAATAAAAGTGGTCAATATTTTGAGAATTTTTGTTTGTAGTAGGCCTTGTCTAAGTGAGAGTATATATAAACATGACGTGGCTAGCGGGTAAACAGTGCACCTAAAAAAAAATCAGGTATTATGTGGGTAATATTGATTGGAACTAAAAGTGGTCGATATTTTAAGAATTTTTGTTTGTAGTAGGCCCGTGGACTTTCCAATATCGTCTAAGTGAGAGTATATATTTACGCCACATATATACTCTCACTTAGACGATATTGCAGCAGAAATTGCATTGTAGCTGTCAGATGACGAAAAAAAAAAAATAATCAGATAAGACATTTAGAAGCGAAGATATCGTGCCAAATTCAAATGTATATATTTACGCCATCCAGCGGAAAAAGTACCCGTAACGCATTTTGAAAAAGGAGAAATGCATGGAAAGTTGTTCCTGCTTTCAAAGACATTTTTCCACCCTCACTTTTAAAAGTGTAGATATCGTACCGAAACTGAAAATATGTTTACGTCACCTCGCAGAAGACCTATGCCTCACAGAAATACAAGAGTTAGTGGCACCATCTTCATGACAGTCGCTCTCCGGCGGAAAAAAAAAAAAATTCTGTTCGACTTATAAACACGGAGGCGAAGCGTATGTGGTCGATCAGACAAACGGACTTATTCACGGATAAAAAAAAAAAAAAAAGGGGTGGGGGGTCGATCAAGACGACATGTCTCTCTTACTTTTCCCTATCGAATGCTTTCCTTATTTTCCCCAGTCGTTTTTATATCAGAATCAGATTTTGATGTGACGCTGACTTTGGAGAAATACTAACTTCAGACTTACGAACATGTTGCATACAGCACACGTGACGCAGGTCGCCTCACCTGGATACTTCCTGCTTACAGCTTTCTCCGTCAACTTTTTCGCTTATCTAGGTCAGGGTGCTGCGCCGCAGGGTCAAGCTGAGTTTATCTATTATGCAGCATTTTTTTTTTTTTTTTTGAGTCGTCGTCGTTTTCGACTCTGTAATGAAATCACGTGACTCTCTTTCAATAATAACTTCGCCAATTTATTTGATCACGCTTTAAGCAAATCCACTATTTATGATGCGTGACATTTTTTTATTATTACTGCTTCTTCTGGTTAAGTTTCAAAAGCCATTGAACAAAAGTGCCCCTGTGTGGATTCGTGGCTGTTTATTACTTCCCGTAACGTAATAATCTTTCCTAATTTCACTCATTTACATAAACCCCAGATTATCTTTTTCCAAGAACACTTAAGCGATAAAGAAAACAAATACATTGGCTGGCACCTTTATTAGCCTTCAAGAAGACACAGGCTTCTGGTGTTGTGATTCTTGAAACACCCTTTTGTGGGAGAACTGCACTGAGTACACGTTCAAATTGTCGAGATCTCTCTGTTAAAGGCATCCAAATTCATAATTAGTTGTTCATCATAGTTCTAAGACACTTAATCTCAAATATGTTTTCTGCACCGTAAAGGTGTTCATATGGGTTTTGAGGTGAAAAAAATCGAATGAATTTGAGTGAATTATACGCACATCTGTATATTTTCTTTCTTTCTTTTTTCTTTTTTTTTTTTTTTTTTTAGCCCAAATCAAATTTTGGGACGTCAGAGGTAAGATAGTATAACAGATTTTCAACCTCAGTCAACTAAAAGTGTTAAATCACAGAAACAAAAAGGCACAATGAAATACGCTGTTTACTATACATAGAAATAGGCTGTTAATTATACATTGAAATAGGCTGTTAATTATACATTGAAATAGGCTGTTAATTATACATAGAAATAGGATCTCAATTTTACATAGATATTATAGTGAGGAACTAAATGCGCAGCACAAATCACACACACACACACACACACACACACAAATGATGAACCAGGAAAATATACCAATAGTCTCAATTGGTGAAAAAATCAGGAATTTTCCGGAGCCGTTCCTGATTTTGTATTAGGTGTGCAACTTAATTCTCGGCCACAGGCACGACACGTTGACAGCAAATTATAGCAAATCGAATACATACCTAATCAGGGAAATAATCCCCGTCGTGTTGGATACATTTGAGCCATCGGTCAGGGAGCTGCCGAATGCCACTACGGAAAAAAAGAGTGCTGTTTCGAGTTGATAAAGTCATCAATACTTGTGCGGACCTCCTCGACAGAAGTGAAGTGCGTATCACTCAGGTGATATGGCAGGAAGCGTAAGGGGTAATAATCCGACTGGGCGAAGTCTGGAGAATATGCCGGGTGGGACAAAATCTCCCATCCCAGGTCGGTTATCGTGTTTAAAGTCGTTTACGCGTTGTGAGGACGCTCGTTATCCTGAAGCAACAGGACCGACCTTCTGCCCTTGCCGGTGTATGGCCTTTTCGCCTCCAGTGCGTCACTCACACTATTGAGTTGCTGACAATAACGCTCAGCATTGGCCATTTCACCAGGTTTGAGCAACTCATATGTGTACGACACCGCGCTGATCCCACCATATGCACAGCAACAACTTCCTGGCATGGATATTCGGTTTGGCTGTACTGGCGGTAATCTGACCTGGATAAACCCACGATTTGCGCCGCTTAGGATTATCGTAGAGGATCCACTTCTCATCACAGGTCAAAATCTTGTGGAGGAAATCCTTCTTCTTGAATCTGGAGAGCAAGGACACAGCAACATCGTAGGAGCGCCTAGACTTGTTCGCAGCTGTGAGTTGGTGGGGCACCTAACGGCCCTCCTTGTGAATCCGTCCAAGCTTGTGCAGGCGCTTTGCAATGGCTTGCCGTGTTACTCCGAGTTCCTGTGCGAGCTCTGACTGTGTGCGACAGGAATCCGCGTCCGACAGTCGTTCCAGTTCCTCGTTATCAACTTTCTGTGGCTGTCCCGGATGTTCTGCATCACGGAGATCGAAATTTCCCTGCTTAAACAGCTAGAATCACTTCTTACACGTACTGTAGGACACAGCAGCCTCACCAAAAGCAGCACAGATTATTTGCTGGGTTTCCGCGGCACTTTTTTTCAGCTGAAACGCGAACAGGAGGCAGTGCCTCAAATGTCGCTTCTCGAACGACATTACTTTCAGCGTCAACTTTCGTCCCTTTTGTCACTACAGCTGTGAGCGGTTACGGTTGCCTAGCAAAGCTGTTGGATGGCGCTGCAATCATCCATTATCGCACACATCTATTTGCATTTGCCGACGTTCTATGATTGCTTGCGGTTAAGGACCGAAAATTAAGTTGCACACCTAATACAACGGTCCAGTAAGGCGTGTGGTGACATCTTACAGCAATGCAAGTGTGGCACCGATGTCCCATGCTGTTGATAAGGGAAACAAAAGGACTTCATGGCAGCAAACCCCACACCTGAACAAGAGCAGATAGGAGTTCCTCGAGCGTCCTGGCAGGATGTTGATGACCTGCAATGCGTCTTCCCAGTTGAGATCTGGGGATTGCGGTGGCATAGCATAAGATGGATATCTTCACTTTCCAGGTAATCATCGACAATAGCAACTCTACGTGGTCTCGTGTTATCGTCCATGAACAGGAAATCTGGGCCAACAACACCCCGAAAAAGCCTTAAGTAGGGATCAAGGATTTCGTCTCTGAGTCTCCGTCCTGTTAAAGTTCTACTAGAACAGACATGGAGCTGTGTGCTCCCGTTGGACATAATGCCACACCAGACAAGATGGAAAGAAAATCCACGCAAAGAGAAAGCATATCCCCTTTGAAAATCCACGCAAGGAGGAAATGCTTTCCTCTTTACGGTGGATATGCTTTCCCGTTTACAGTGGATATGCTTCCACCTTTACCGTTCGTAAACGGCAAAGGGGGAAGTCCATTATAAAAAGCATATCCACCGCAAAGGGGAAAGCATATTAACGGGAAATAAGAAAGCCTATTAACGGGAAATAAGAAAGCCTATTAAAGGCAAAGAGGAAAACATATCCACTGTAAAAAGGAAAGCCTATCCACAGCAAAGGGGAAAGCATATCCACAGCAAAAAGCATATCCACGGCAAAGCGAAAAGCATATCCACGAAACCATATTCACGGAAAAGGAGAAAGCATAATCACGACAAAGCGGATAACATATAAAGGGGAAAGCATATCCACGGCACAAAGGAGAAAGCATATTAATGGCAAAATGAAGAATATCGGCAACGGGCAAAGCATATATCCACGGCAAAGCGGAGAGTATATCCACAACAAAGGCGAAAGCATATCCATTGAAAAGGCGAAAGCATATCCATGGCAAAGGCAAAAGCATATTAACAACAAAGGGGAAAGCATATGCACAGCAAAAGGGAAAGCATATCCACGACAAAGCGAAAAGCATATCCATGGCAAAGGAGAAAGCATATTAACGGTAAAGGGGAAATCATATCTACGGTAAAAGGAAAAGCATATCCACAGCAAAGGTGATTTTTTCAAATCCGGTTCTTGGAAAAGAAGCCATGATTCCAAGTATGATACAGTTAGAAATGAGCACTTACTCCTGCTAGTGGCAAAATTATGCCGCACAAAAATTTTCAAATTTGTGAAAAATATTCCTCGCTATAGATGCTATCAGAAGCAAAAATATTTTTTTTAATCGGACTTCAAGAAGCGGAAGTATCATCATTACAATGATTAACATTAAAGCCTCTAGCGGGAAAACTAAACGTTATTTTTAGAGAAAACAAAGTACGCATAAATGTTTTCCGCGATGAGCAGCGTTTGACAGAAGAGGAACATTTTCAGTTACATTTTAGAAACGAAGACATGTTGCGATTGCAAACATGTTAAAACAGAAATAAACTCTTATGACCTCTCGTGGCAAAGCACTTTGCCATAAAATATTGTACAATACATGCAAGATATTCACCGTCTAACGCAAAAATGAGTTTTAAAATTCTAGTTTTAGCAGAAAAGAATTTGGGTGAAACACAATACTCATTTACGTCCCCTAGCGGTGACACTATACATTGCTTCAAATAGAAACTGTACATAAAATGACTATCTTGGTAAAAGGTATGGGTAAAGATAATTTTTTGAATCGGTCTCTTTGAAGTGATTGTATAGCGTACAATACATTTTGAACTTAGTAGCATATGCATTTACGTCCCCCAGCGGCGAGGTTATACACTGGAAAAAGACCGAACTTTTTAAGGCTCATAGTTTTCAGGCTTTCGACTGCAAAACGAAATTTTTAAGTAGAATGAAAAGTTCTAGAGATAGGGTGTCCTCAGGCGGACGTACGGACAGACATAATGACACATTAGGAAGTACATACTCATAAAACGCATGAAGAGTATTAAATCCGTTTATTTTTGCGGTGTAGTAAGACACAAAAATAAATGGATTACTACACCACAAAAATAAACGGATTTAATACGCTATATTGCTTTCGTGAGAACTCACGGTCTAGTGTACTTAAAATAAAGTTAGGTAGTACATTTTTTTTTTTTTTTCAAAAGACATACTAAAATAGGGTACGGAAAAGATTCACGTGGAACCAGTTGATAAGCCGTTGAAAACAACTGCAATGTACACTGCTGGACAATTGCTAAGGACGGATCATAAACGGCTATATAGTGCATAAAAAAGTAAGTGTGGTTGGATGCCAAGTGAAATAAAATAATGTCAGAATGCCAGGACATTACAAGAAAGACAATTTATTGTGCTCTGAAATCCAGAAGGCTTTGGAACGTGTTCAAGGGACAAACAGGCCATTTTGTGCAGAATACGTAAACGTGAAAAAAATGCAATTACCGTCCGCAGGCGTTCCGGCGTAAGATGTCAATACGGGATATGGCCACCATGGAGGGCGATGTAAGATTCCACACGTCGTGTCATGCTTTGCACAACATTATCAAGCAGCTGTTGGGGTAATTTATCCCACTCCTCTGTCAGTGCACGGATGAGGGTGTCCTTGTTTATTGGAGGGCATTGGCGACCAGCAAGACTCCTCCCCAAAGCATCCCACACATTTTCAATGGGATTCAGATCTGGAGAACGTGCTGGCCATACGAGGCGTTGAATATCCTCGCTCTCAAGACACTACTGGACAGCGACTGTTCGATGACATGTTGCGTTGTCGTTCATGAAAATGAATCTATCACCGACAGCACCACGGAACATGCGAACATGAGGTAGCAGAACATCATTAATGTATCGTTGGCCAGTCATAGTCCCAGTTGGAAGCACATAGAGGGACGTACGGCCATTGATCATGATGCCAGCCCATACCATGACACTACATGTCGGATATCGGTCCCTTTCCTGTACGTTTGCTGGACAATATGCAGTACCACTATTACGCCAGATCAGTTGTCGTCGACAATCAAGCAAAAGACTGTATCTACTCTCATCTGAGAAGAGGACAGCAGACCAGTCGTTATCAGTCCAATTGCAAAGTTGATGGCACCATTGCAAACGGGCGGTACTGTGACGGTGACGTCTGGACAATTGGATGCACACAACAGGCCGGCGGGCGTATAGTCCTCCTTCATGCAAACGTCTGGCGACAGTTTTTCGGGAGATCCGCTGGCCAGTAGCAGCCAAAAACTGATTTGCTACCTCACTAGCTGTGCTGCGCCGGTGTCTTTTTGTTGATAGCACTATGTACCGATCTTCTGCAGGTGTCGTACTGCGAACACGACCTCCCCCGTGACGTTTGCTACACTCTCCATTTGTTTGAAATGATTTCCAAAGAATTGAAACAACACTGTGGCTGACGTCGAACTCCCTGGCAACATCTGTTATTTTTCGCCTTTCTTCAATCTTGCCAATAATACGGCCACGCGTAAAATCATCTAGGTGATGTCGGGAAGACATACTGAAAATTGCAAGTTCGTGAATTGATTCTTTCCCTTTCAACTTTGCGTTTGCCTCCCCGGTGGCGCAGTGGTCTAAGGCGCTGGCCTCTGATCATTCGTCCGTAAGGGGTCCGGGTTCGAATCCCGGTGTGGCATGGATGTTGTGTTTGTCTTACGGCACTGGCTCTCTCCCTTCCCTGGAACCAGTGACCCTAAATTAGGGACGGGCGACTGCTTATAGCCCGTTGAGTTGCTCACGGTGGTCGTTAAACCTCCAATAATAATAATAATACAACTTTGCGTTTGAACAACAACGGTCAGTACGCGTCAAATCCTTTATATCTCTTATCAGCGCTATGACGTCACGAACAAGTTCGGCAATCCAAAATTTGCATACGCACAACACGTCTTACTGTATCCCGCACTTATGCTAATTTCCACATTTTCTTGCCTTCCATTTTATGGTTGCTATCGTTGCTATTGTCATCCGTCCTTAGCAATTGTCCGGCAGTGTATAAAGCGGTTGTATGTGGTGGATTACAGAGATTCAGAAATGTGCCCTTAAAATTCGGGGGGGGGGGAGCTGTAGTCAGAGAAAAGGAGAATTTAAGGGCAGAATAACGTGCAGTAACTTTTAAGTGAAATGACCAAATGATGGTGGAGAAAAATACCGGAAAAACGGTATGAAAACTTCATGAATTGATTGAAAGATAGTCTGAGGTATAACAATCAACGACAATTGGGAAAATGTAACTCAAAAAAGCTAAATCACCACTGATTGAAGGCACAATCCAATGGACTGGTATTTGCTAGGCCTTTGAAAACGCTGCAAAATTCTCTCTACTTACGTGAGGAAAGTGCCACCTGACCAAGCACGCTGTTATAAATTCATTAAGCTAAACCTAACTACAGTTAGACTTAGGTTATTGGACTTGGAGCCCAAGGTCAGCTGTGGTAGGCGCTAAACCCCTTTTGTAATCTTGAAGGAAATACTAGCACATATCGCGATGGTTCATCATCTGCCATACTTATCCACAGACTGACATAGAGTACAAAGCGATTCTCCGGCAGAGATATTCAGAAATCTGTGTTCCATTTTCATTTGTTTCAAAAGAAACAACGATTTTCCAGTACTGGTATATGGATCAAAATAAGGGGTACACTTTAAAAAGGCATCTGCTCAACGACAAGGTACCAGTACTACTGCGCATAAGCGATGAGTGACCACATAAATGTACAAGAAAGACGACACCGAATTTTTGGTTGTAATGAGCATGTCTTTTGAACCCGTTCCGATGCGAATAAAATTTATAGAAATTATACAAAGTCAATGGAACTGATAAAAAAACAACAACAGATATTTACTATCGATAAAACATCCAGAATTATAAACAGCTACATCAAATAGAAGTCATCGATCTTTCCACGTTTATAAGTGAGTCACGGAAAAATTTGTGGTTCAGTGGAAGCATATCCGGCGCGTAACTGGAAGACACTGGGTTCGATTCCCGATGGCTGCCAATGAAAAATTTCTCCGTGACTCACTTATAAACGTGGAAAGAGCGATGACTTCTATTTGATGTTCCTGGCCCACGTCAACTGTGTATTTATCATTCATTCGCCTTTGTGACGTATATTCTAAATTAACTTTCCTTTTTAGTTTCTTTCCCTATGTAAATCTTGAGTTTGTTCTCAGTTATACTTCACACTTAAGGTGATATCTTTTCTCTCAAATGAATACTGTTGGCAACATAATTGAGGTTGAATGAACTTGACGTATGCCTGTTATTAGATAAGAACGAGAGATATAAACTACGATACAACTGTTGCTTGTGGAGCGTTGTGGAGCGATTGATGTAGAGCGTTGTGGAACGTAGCGTTGTTGGTGTGTGGTGTGTTTAATGTGGAGCGTTGATACCGATTTGTTATGTGAAGTGCTACATCTGTGCTAGAGAAATAAAGCATCATTTCCGTAAGTTTGACTTTTGTTTTTAAATGTTTCGTCTGGCCGTTAAGGTTTAAATTAGGAACTCTTTCACCGCATGGTGATGTTTTAAAATAGCGTAGCAGTACAAAAAAGACGTTTCCGTTATACCTTCTAATTATTTGTTCAGTTGCTGCTGTTCATCTGTAGTGAATCCCCAGCATTGTGCGGGGCTCCAAAGAAGCAACCCTGCCATGTGGTTTGGCAGTTTGTAGTTTGTGAGTCTGGGGAATTTCGAGGCCGCTGTGGTGCAGTGGAAGCAGGTCCGGCGTGTAACTGGAAGACCTGGGTTCGATTCCCGGTGGCGGCCGATGAGAAATTTTTCCGTGACTCTCTTATAAACGTGGAAAGAGTGATGACTTTTATTTGATGTTCCTGGTCCACGTCAACTATGTATTTATTACAAACAGCTATTTTGCCCTTGGAGGAAAGAATAGGGCCCTATTCTTTCCTCCAAGTACTTACTTCCATCAGCGGCTAAAAGGTGTGTGACAAAAATTAACAAATGGCTCACAAAATGTTTTTCATAGCAGAAGAAAGGTGTCAGAGACAAAGTGATTTTCAAATGAAACAGTTAAAAGAAGAAATATAGAAGGAAATATTATATAACGTTACGCCATCTAGCGGAAGAATAATGAAAAAGTTCAAAATAGGCGAACAATACTCTTCACGGAAAAAGCTATGTTAAGGAAAAATAGCTTTTCAAATACATCTCGCGGAAGCAGAAATAGCTAGAAAAAGGTTTTGACATTTACGCCTCCTAGTGAGAAATTTGTGGCTTATTTAAAGACGATAATGTTCCCCATCTCTATTGTAGCGAACGGCATACGGTAAAAAAGAAATTTCTCAATAGGATTTTTAGATCAATAAGTAGGAACTGTACACCAATTATACTCAAAATAGCATAACTATACTAATAATCCGAAATTTCTGGCGTAGAATAGAAATAAAACTTTCCAAGTTTTCGCACATCAACCAGATGGCTTTTTCAAGGAAGGTAGTCTACCTTCCTTGAAGGGCCATCTAGGAAGGTAGACTACCTTCCTTGAAAAAGCCATCTGGTTGATGTGCGAAAACTTGGAAAGTTTTATTTCTATTCTACGCCAAGAAATTTCGTATTTTTAGTATAGTTATACATTGAAGAGCAATTGAATTAGAGACAGCTGGCGTTATGCAAATGTGGCGCCGTGGGCGGCCCTGTAAACGAAAACGACATGACGTATGCAGCGATCCGACAATATGAGTGATGCGACCGGAATCAGTAAGAGTCGGACGCAGTATGGGTAAGACGAAGGATCTAAGCGCATTTGATCGTGGGCAAATTGTCGGGGCCTGACGAATGGGTCACTCCATCCCGGAAGTCGTGCAGGCACAGGGATTTTCACGAGCCACTGTGTCACGGATGCACCGTGAGTACATCGAATCCGGTAAAACCATCCTTGCAAGGGCCAACTGCCGTGGACAACAACAGCGTGTGGATGAGCGGGGTCATCGTCGGCTAGCTCGCATTGTAACAGCGGATAGACGGGCCACATTGCAAGAAATCACTCAGCAATTTAATGCTGGTGCACAAAAACGTGTAAGCAGCCACACCATCCAGAACCATCTCCTCGCTATGGGGTACAGAAGCCATCGTCCCACGAGGGTTCCGCTGCTGACCGCACATCACAGGGTGCAAAGATTAGCATGGGCGCGGGAACATCGCCACTGGACCTTAGACATGTGGAAAAATGTTGTCTGGACTGATGAGTCGAGATTCACGTTGGTACATGCGGATGGCAGGATACGAGTACTGCGCAAACCACATGAAGCGATAGATCCTTCTTGCCAGCAGGGTACTCTTCAAGCTGGTGGGGGTGGCATTCTCGTCTGGAGACTGTTTACATGGACTAAAATGGGACCCCTGGTACGTGTGACATCGTCCCTCACAGGTCAACGTTACCGGGATATCCTGGACGACCATTTGCTCCCGTTTGTGCGTCTTCAACATCCCACTGGCGACCTCATCCTGCAACAAGACAATGCACCGATCGCTCCCGAATTCTATCCGAATGGTTGGATGAACACTCCACAGACGTGACTTCGCTTCCTTGGCCAGCTAGGTCACCTGACCTCAATCCCATCGAGCACATCTGGGATGCCATCGAGAGAGAGATGTTCGAGGCTGTGACCCCTGTTCATCAAATCTTCGTGAACTGTGGGAGCTTGTTCCGGGGTCGTGGATCCGTATGGCTTCCCATCGCTTCCGGTGTCTTGTCGACTCCATGCCGAGACGAATCGCCGCCGTCATCAGGGCGAAAAGTGGTGCTACACGTAACTAGACAGGTATCTCCAATTCAATTGCTCTTCAGTGTACTATTTTGAGGATTTTCAGAAGCGGAGATACAGCTGCAAATAGAAGTACACAAACACCACTTAGTGACAGAACTATGAAGCATAAAACTCCTTAAATGCCAGCTGAAAGTGTTCCACAAGGAAAATGGCATCCGGTGTTGAAAGAATTTTTTTAAATCGCACATGTAGAGGCATAGATATTGAGAAAAACATGTTAAATATTAGCACCCCAAGCAGCGAAATTTTGCCTTATTTTAGGTAAAAATTAACAAAAAATAGTTTCATAGTTAGTAGTGTCTGACAGTAAAAAAAACCCTTTCCAATCGGGTTTTTAGTCCCGCAGATATTGCTGCAAACGGAAGCGTGAACTCACGTCCTCTAGTGCCACACATTAAGAAAAAATTGAAATTATGTGAGAAACATTTCGCAGTGGAAATGCTCTCAACAAAGAAGGTATTTTGCAAATCGGAGTCTTAGAAGCAAAGATATCGACGAAAATATGATGTACATCTACATTCTCGGCGAAAAAACTATATGCTATTTTAAGAAGAAAGTATTCTGTAAAGGTTTTCCGAGGTGAACGGTATGGGTCCACCAAAGAATTTTCTCAATCGAGTTTTTAGAATGTTAGATTTTGCTGCAAATACTTACGCCCACTGGTGGCCTAACCATTCCCTGTGAAAAATTCAAAATTATATGCATTTCCCCTCAGGAGCAAATATATAACATTTCCCATCAGGGGCTGTATGCCATGCAGGAAGAATTTCTCAAATCAGAATTTTAGAAACAGAAATATCGGGGGAAACGCAAGTTACCTTTGGGCCCCCTAGCGGGAAATCTATGCATTACTTGTAACTAACTGTGCTTAAAATAGTCTTCAACATAAATGTCATTGAAAGGAAAAAGATGTTTTTCAAACGGATATTTGGAAGCAAATATATGGAATAAAATGTATTTCGAATTTGATATCGTCTGCACCCTTGGCACGTTTACGCTGCGGTAATATCCCCGTTCTGGGTGCCGTAGGCTCGAACATGTGGACGGGTGGTGCGAACGGGGAACGGACGTGATGGACAAGGTTCGACTGGGAGACCTGTTCGCGCGAACATCACCTTTTCTTTCCTTGGGCACTAGGACTTTAATCTAGATTACAAAGTATACAAACACAAAACACAGTTCAATCACAAACAATAATTTTAGCAAATCTTAAGGGTTTAAATTTTTCACAGACACGGAAACTCCCAAATTTTTTTAAGCAAATAAAAGATGAAGTGCACATAAGTCTGCGCTATTAAAATTGTAACAGCGCGAAGATGTGATTTTGTTTTCGTGTTTTAGTAAAGATGCAATGGGTTCTACCGTTACCTTATATTGAGAACCTCTTTTTCAGTCTTGCATCGAAAATGTACGGTATGAATCAGAAATGCTGATAATTTTTAAAAGTTAAAGACTGAAAGAAAGTGTTCTTTACTCTTTACTGCGCTTATATTCTACGTTTTTTTTTGGGGGGGGGAGGGGGGGGGATATTAACGGGTCACGAGTGAGCGGGTCGACAATTTCTTGCGGGTCAAACGGGTCGGGTCAAAAGGTACTTGACCCAATTTCGACCCGGTTTTATTTATTCCCGTCTTATCTTTGAAAAGAAAAATATTTCAAAGAAAATGCGTACCGTGGAATTTTGTGCTCAACGCTGGTGCCAGGGGAGTGAAAAATGATTTGTGATACAAAAATATTGCCAGCTCTTTCTTAAAGAAAAGAAAATTTCCACCGACTGACGATACCATATCTCAAAACAATACTTCCTTTGCGTTCTTTTTCTTTCAGTGCGATTGTCAGGAGCAAGGTACAGGCAAACGCATGTAGTCTGCTTCCTGGTGATTCTTTCTTTTACACACTGCTTCTCACATTGTAAAACTGAGAGTTTTCACATCGCATCTTTTACATTGAGCATTCAGAGGTTTTCGTTTGACGTGCTAACATCCCTTTCCCATTGCATATTTGTTAATATGGATAAATTTAATATTAAGGAGATTGAAAAAGGCGTCGAGGCAAAACGTGCGTGTTGAAAACAGAAAGGGGAAGAGTGAATACTGGAAAATGTTCATCTCATTATGGAACCAGAATACGTTTCACAGCGATACCAATTTTCACAAGCTTGTGATGAGTTGAAAGTTTCCAAAATGTGAACAGAGACAAGAGGGGGATCCTCGGGTCCAAACCCCCCCGTGGGGTATCGTTCACGAATTTAAAGATATATATATCATCATCATCATCATCATTGTCAACCATTATCAATCCACTGCTGGACGAAGGTCTCCCCAAGTTTCCTCCACAACGGTCTGTCTTGTGCCAGTCTCCTCCATGTCACCCCTGCATACTTTCGAATTTCATCCACCCATCTCCCATGTGGTCTTCTGGGTCTTTTCCTGTCCCTTGGAATCCAATCTAAAATTTCGGCTGTCCATCGATGATCTGTCCTTCTGGCAGTATGTCCAGCCCATTGCCATTTCAGGGATTTAACTCTGATCATGATGTCTTCCACTCTTGTCATTTTTCGGATCCACGTGTTCCTCTTCTTATCTCTTCTGGTTACACCAAGTATGCACCTCTCCATGCTGCTTTGAGTTGTCTGCAGGCTTTGTATGTCTCTTTTAGCTAAGGTCCACGTCTCTGCACCATACGTAAGCACTGGAAGGATGCATTGATCAAACACTTTTCTTTTAAGACACAATGGCATATTGCTCTTGAAAATTATGCTGTTTCTTCCAAAAGCTCTCCAGGCAAGTTTTGTACGCCGATTAATTTCTTCACCAATGTGACCCTCACTTGATATCTGCTGTCCAAGATAAACGTACGTGTCTGTTATCTCCAGCTTTTCTCCATCAATCGATAAATCTTCATTTCTTGTAAAAGCATTGTACATCACTTTTGTCTTCTGAAAGTTCATTTTTAATCCCACTTCTTTACTCTTGTCAGCAAATTCCTGGATCATACTCTGTAGCTCTGATGGGGTAGTTGCAAAAATGACTATGTCATCAGCAAAACGAAGGTGGGTTAGATAAGCTCCATTAATCTTTATCCCTTTGTTTTCCCAGTTTAGTGATTGAAAGACATTTTCCAATGTGGCATTAAAGAGCTTCGGAGATATAGTGTCACCTTGTCTCACTCCTTTTCCAATTTTTATGTGTGTTGTATTTTCAAACAGCCGAATCTTTGCACTTGCATTTTCATAGATGTTATTAATAATATTAATGTATGCATCTTCAATACCGCAGGATTTCAGAGCCATTGCAACTGCTGATGGTTTCCCCGAATCAAAGGCTTTTTCATAATCGATAAAAGCCATGCACAATGGAAGCTCATATTCCCTCGCTCTTTCAATTAGTTCTCTCAGTACGTGGATATGATCTATTGTGCTGTAGCCACTCCTGAATCCAGCTTGTTCTCTCGGTTGAGCCATGCCCAGTGTCACCTTCAAGCGGTGTGAAAGAACTTTAGTGAAGATTTTGGTTGGTTGGTTGGTTGGTTAATAGATGTTAATGGCGCAAGGGCCAAGGTTGGCCAAAGAGCGCCAAACAAAAGACATCAAAACAAAACTAAATCAATAAAAAACGTACACAAGGTTAAAAACAGGCTGATGTGGTAAAAATGAAAAATGATAGTGAACAAGTTAAAATCTAGATAAGTTTAAAAAAGTCAATATCTTGTAAAAACGAAAACACTGCTTTAACGTCGCAGGCTTCGCCAATAATGGTGTGCAGCGTAGCTGCTCCCTCGTCCAACAGATGAGAGTGAAAATGACGAAAACGATGATCACAAAACCGAACACAAGTACACAAAACATGAAGGACAGTGAGACGACAGTCGCACGCCTCACACACCGGGACACTCTCGCCACACAGCAAAAAGCGGTGAGTAAAACGACAGTGCCCAATGCGGAGACGTGCAAGAACAACTTCCTCACGACGGTTCTTCCGCAAACTAGACTTCCATAGTCCGATCCGTGATTTGATGGCATAGAGTTTATTGCTGCCCTGCTGAGACCACAGGGACTGCCACTCATCCAGAACAAATTCCCGGATCAAAGGCCGATAATCTCGGAAAGACAGTGGCAGCCGAGCTGGCGACATGGAGGAAACAGACCTGGCAGATAGATCTGCCAGCTCGTTACCCCGGATCCCAACATGGCCAGGAACCCAACAGAATCGGACCAGGAATCCAGCACCTTCTAAAGTTCCAAGAAGACGACGGACATCACGGATGACAGGTGAGTCCGTGTCCTCTGGAGAAGATAGGACTTGGATGACGGACTGGGAATCGGAGCAAATCAAAGCGCGACGATGAGATCTAGACTGTATGTGACACAAAGCGAGGTGTACCGCACGCATCTCTGCCGAAAAGACGGTGGATTCAGGCGGAAGCCTCTCAGCATGGGAGGCATCGCCACACACGAATGCGGATCCAACAACCTCACCAGATTTCGACCCGTCAGTAAATACAGGCACGAAATCCGGGATTAGAGACAGGATCTCGGCAAAGAGCTGCTGGTACACCAGAGCAGGAGTGGAAGACTTTGGCCACACACAAAGGGAAAGGTCAGCCGTTGCTTGAACCGGCTGCCAAGGCGGTTCATTGTAGAACCGGGTCAAACCAATCCTTGACAAGTCTAGACCAGCATCGCGCACCAAGGTCGACAACCGAATCCCAAACGTCGGAACACAGGAAGGCCGGTGTGAGAATAGGCGGACACATTGTGGATGGAAAATGGAACCATGCAGTGGATGATCAGGAAGAGACTTCAACTGGGTGAAGAATTGAAGAGACAGCTGCTTACGTCGGATGCACAACGGCGGTTCATGGGCCTCGACATACAGGCTATGCACGGGAGAGGTACGGAAAGCACCAGTGCATAGCCGCAGAGCCTGGTGATGGACAGGATCCAGAGGCCGCAACACGGAAGGACGTGCCGAACCGTACGTTATGCAACCGAAGTCTAACTTTGACCGAATCAGAGAATGGTAAATGCGAAGCATTGAGCACCTGTCAGCCCCCCAAGATGTTCGAGAGAGGACCTTCAGGATACTCAATGACTTCGTGCACTTCACCTTTAAAGACTGGATGTTAGGTCGGAAGGTGAGTGCGCGGTCAAAAGTTAGCCCAAGGAACTTGACTTCTGACACCACAGGGATGGTAGAACACCCCAGACGGAGGCTGGGGTCAAGGTGAAGGCCCCGTTTGCGCAAAAATGCACGCAAACGGTCTTCTGGGTCGAGAAGCCAAATCCATTGTGGGAGGCCCAGGTAGAGATCTTATTAATGGCCGTCTGCAGCTGCCGCTCAATAGTGCGCATGTTGACAGATGCGCAAGAGATCTGCAGATCATCCACGTACATGGTGCCACGGACCGTCGGAGGAAGTAGGGTGAAAAGATGATTAACACGAAGGATGAACAATGTCACAGAAAGAATGGAGCCTTGAGGGACACCCTGCTCTTGTGGGTATAACGCAGAGAAGGTCGACCCGACGCGCACACGGAAACTCCGGTCCTGGAGAAATCCGGCGATGAAAGATGGTAGGTTTCCCCGCAATCCGCACTCGTGCAGATCACGGAGAATGCCGTATCTCCAGGTGCGGTCGTAAGCTTTCTCCATATCGAAGAACACGGAGACCATGTGCTGACGCCGGACAAACGCCTCTCTGACAGATGTCTCAAGGCGTAGATGATGATCTGAGGTGGATCGGAATTTCCGAAATCCACTCTGATGAGGTGAAAGAAGGTGACGTGATTCCAAATAAAAAACTAAACGAAAATTGATGATGCGCTCTAGAACTTTGCAGAGGCAGCTCGTCATAGCAATTGGTCGGTAGTTCAACGGGTTAGCGGGATCCTTACCAGGTTTGAGAACAGGAACGACAATGGCAGTAGTGAAGATTTTATAAACCACTGATAGGAGGCTGATAGGTCTGTAGTTCCTGAGATCCTCAATGTCACCTTTTTTATGTAGCAAGATCATTGTAGCGTTGTTCCAATCCTCAGGAACTACAGACCTATCAGCCTCCTATCAGTGTTTCTGTTTCGATTTCTCCACTTGCTTCTTGTATGATGTCTACAGTAATTCCATCTTCTCCTGGAGCTTTTCCCCGCTTCATGTTCTTGATTGCATGTGCAACGTCTGCTGGAAGGACTGGAAGAACTCTGGTACTGGTACCTTTCATGATGTCTGTAGTACATGTATCACCCCTTTCATATAATTTGGAGTAGAAATCTTTCACTCTTGTCAAAATTTCGCCTCTATTTCTTGTTACAGAACCATCTTCTTTTCTCAGTGCCATAATCTGTTTTTTCCCCTTACTGAGATGTCCCTTTGCTATCTTTAGGCTTTTGTTGTTTTCAATTGCTTTCCTTACTAGTTCACAGTTGAATTTCCTTACGTCTTCAGTGATACTTTTTCGTACTGTCTTGCATAGCTCTATATATTCCACTTTGGAAGTCACATCTTCTTTATTTGTCCTCATCACTCTTCTTTTTGCATCAACATTTTGGTTTTTCCTGATAATTTGTTCACATGCAATTTGTTCTTAGACCCAGCTAATTTTGTTGCTGTTTCCATAAGAGCTTTGGTTACTTTTCTGTTAACTTCAGAAATATCCACTTCTTCCGATGTTAGGCTTTCTAAAGCAGAGAATCTGTTCTTCAGTTCCAATTTGAAGGTATTATAGTGTTTTTTAAGGTTGGTTATGTCAATACATTTAGTTTGTCTTATGAGCTTGCCACGTTCAAGTTTAGTGTTGAGGTGCATCTTGCATCTCACCAATCTATGGTCACTGCCTGTGTTGAACTTGTTTAGCACACTGCAGTCTTCTATGACGAATTTTTTGTTACACATAATAAAATCAATTTCACTTGTCGTCCCATTTGGATGTCTCCATGTCCATTTCCTGTGTGGCTTTTTCTTGAAAAAGGAGTTCAAGATGAAAAACCCTTCTGCCTCTGCAAACTCTACGAGAGTATTTCCACGCTGGTTTCTGTTGCCGTGACCGAATTTACCTACTGAAGTTTCATTCTGTTGCCGTTGCCCTATTTTTGCATTGAAATCTCCCATAATTATCTTCAAGTGCTGCTTACCTTTATTATTTAGATGACGAATTTCCTCATAAAATTCTTCAATTTCTTCTTCAGCATGACTTGTGGTGGGTGCATAAGTTTGAATAATCTGAGCCTGGTATCTTCTCGAGAGTTGGATAACGAGTCGTGCAGCTCTGTCAGAGGAACTTTCAACTTCTACAACTTTATCCTTCAGTTTCTTGTTTATTATAAATCCAACACCACTAGTTCTGCCAGTATCTGTCCCACGATAGTAGAAGAGATGTCCACTTTTCAGTTCAATGAGATCTTCTCCTTTTCTCCTTACCTCACTTAGCCCGACGATGTCCCACTTGATCCTTTGTAGTTCCTCTTCCAATTCAAGAAGCCTTGAATCAGAAGATAGGGAGCGTCCGTTGTACGTAGCCAAGGTCAGCATCAGATGGCAGCCTAGTCCGGTCCTCCGGGGATTCTTAGCACCCTCTGCCTTCATGTCGCAATGGCCGCTGCCTTGGCCAGGTACATTCCAGCTGCCGGAGACTGAGGGCCAAGATTTAAGTTGTAGAGTCATTTTGGAGGTGTTTGGCCATAACTCACTACGCTGGCCAAGCGGGTTGGTGAGTGTGGGATAGCATTTCCTCTAATCCCGATGGTATAGTTATACCGCTATTGGCGGTCGTCAGAGCCCCTTTAGTGGGAACAGGATGTACCACGAGAAGGCGGGGTTGACATTTGTCAAGGAGAGGCTGTGATGTTACGCATCACCTGACCTTACATCCCATATATATATTTATATATATATATATATATATACATATATATGTATGGGATGTAACATACATATATATACATATATATGTATGGGATGTACATATATATGTATGGGATGTACATATATATGTATGGGATGTAAGGTCAGGTGATGCGTAACATCACAGCCTCTCCTTGACAAATGTCAACCCCGCCTTCTCGTGGTACATCCTGTTCCCACTAAAGTGGCTCTGACGACCGCCAATAGCGGTATAACTATACCATCGGGATTAGAGGAAATGCTATCCCACACTACCAACCCGCTTGGCCAGCGTAGTGAGTTATGGCCAAACCCCTCCAAAATGATTCCACAACTTAAATCTTGGCCCTCAGTCTCCGGCAGCTGGAATGTACCTGGCCAAGGCAGCGGCCACTGCGACATGAAGGCAGAGGGTGCTAAGAATCCCCGGAGGACCGGACTAGGCTGCCATCTGATGCTGACCTTGGCTACTTACAATGGACGCTCCCTATCTTCTGATTCAAGGCTTCTTGAATTGGAAGAGAAACTACAAAGAATCAAGTGGGACATCGTGGGGCTAAGTGAGGTAAGGAGAAAAGGAGAAGATCTCATCGAACTGAAAAGTGGACATCTCTTCTACTATCGTGGGACAGATACTGGCAGAACTAGTGGTGTTGGATTTATAATAAACAAGAAACTGAAAGATAAAGTTGTAGAAGTTGAAAGTTCCTCTGACAGAGCTGCACGACTTGTTATCCAACTCTCGAAAAGATACCAGGCTCAGATTATTCAAACTTATGCACCCACCACAAGTCATCCTGAAGAAGAAATTGAAGAATTTTATGAGGAAATTTGTCGTCTAAATAATAAAGGTAAGCAGCACTTGAAAATAATTATGGGAGATTTCAATGCAAAAATAGGGCAACGGCAACAGAATGAAACTTCAGTAGGTAAATTCGGTCATGGCAACAGAAACCAGCGTGGAAATACTCTCGTTGAGTTTGCAGAGGCAGAAGGGTTTTTCATCTTGAACTCCTTCTTCAAGAAAAAGCCACACAGGAAATGGACATGGAGACATCCAAATGGGACGACAAGTGAAATTGATTTTATCATGTGTAACAAAAAATTCGTCATAGAAGACTGCAGTGTGCTAAACAAGTTCAACACAGGTAGTGACCATAGATTGGTGAGATGTAAGATGCACCTCAACACAAAACTTGAACGTGGCAAGCTCATAAGACAAACAAAATCTATTGACATAACCAACCTTAAAACACACCATAATACCTTCAAGTTAGAACTGAAGAACAGGTTCTCTGCTTTAGAAGGCCTAACATCGGAAGAAGTGGACATCTCTGAAGTTAACAGAAAAGTAACCAAAGCTCTTATGAAACAGCAACAAAATTAGCTGGGTCTAAGAACAAGTTGCATGTGAACAAATTATCAGGAAAACCAAAATGTTGATGCAAAAAAGAAGAGAGATGAGGACAACTAAAGAAGATGTGACTTCCAAAGTGGAATATATAGAGCTATGCAAGACAGTAAGAAAAGTATCACTGAAGACGTAAGGAAATTCAACTGTGAACTAGTGAGGAAAGCAATTGAAAACAACCAAAGCCTAAAATTGGCAAAGGGACATCTCAGTAAGGGAAGAAAACAGATTATGGCACTGAGAAAAGAAGATGGTTCTGTAACAAGAAATAGAGGCGAAATTTTGACAAGAGTGAAAGATTTCTACTCCAAATTATATGAAAGGGATGATACATGCACTCCAGACATCATGAAAGATACCAGTACCAGAGTTCCTCCAGTCCTTCCAGCAGAAGTTGCACATGCAATCAAGAACATGAAGCGAGGAAAAGCTCCAGGAGAAGATGGAATTACTGTAGACATCATACAAGAAGCAAGTGGAGAAATCGAAACAGTACTCGCCCGAATTTTCACTCGATGCCTTAATGAAGGAAAGATTCCTGAGGATTGGAACACCGTTACAATGATCCTGCTACATAAGAAAGGTGACATTGAAGATCTCGGAAACTACAGACCTATCAGCCTCCTATCAGTAGTTTATAAAATCTTCACTAAAGTTCTTTCACACCGCTTGAAGGTAACACTGGACATGGCTCAACCGAGAGAACAAGCTGGATTCAGGAGTGGCTACAGCACAATAGATCGTATCCACGTGCTGAGAGAACTAATTGAAAGAGCGAGGGAATATGAACTTCCATTGTGCATGGCTTTTATCGATTATGAAAAAGCCTTTGATTCGGTGAAACCATCAGCAGTTACAATGGCTCTGAAAACCTGCGGTATTGAAGATGCATACATTAATATTATTAATAACATCTATGAAAACGCAAGTGCAAAGATTCGGCTGTTTGAAAATACAACACACGTAAAAATTGGAAAGGGAGTGAGACAAGGTGACACCATATCTCCGAAGCTCCTTAATGCCACATTGGAAAATGTTTTTCAGTTGCTGAGCTGGGAAAGCAAGGGGATAAAGATTAATGGAGATTATCTAACCCACCTTCGTTTTGCTGATGACGTAGTCATTTTTGCAACTACCCCATCAGAGCTGCATAGTATGATCCAGGAACTTGCTGACAAGAGTAAAGAAGTGGGGTTAAAAATGAACTTTCAGAAGACAAAAGTGATGTTCAATGCTTTTACAAGAAATGAAGATTTATCGATTGATGGAGAAAAGCTGGAGATAACAGACACGTACGTTTATCTTGGACAGCAGATATCAAGTGAGGGTCACATTGATGAAGAAATTAATCAGCGTACAAAACTTGCCTGGAGAGCTTTTGGAAGAAACAGCATAATTTTCAAGAGCAATATGCCATTATGTCTTAAAAGAAAAGTGTTTGATCAATGCATCCTTCCAGTGCTTACGTATGGTGCAGAGACGTGGACCTTAACTAAAAGAGACATACAAAGGCTGCAGACAACTCAAAGCAGCATGGAGAGGTGCATGCTTGGTGTAACCAGGAGAGATAAGAAGAGGAACTCGTGGATCCGAAAAATGACAAGAGTGGAAGACATCATGATCAGAGTTAAATCCCTGAAATGGCAATGGGCTGGACATACTGCCAGAAGGACAGACCATCGATGGACAGCTGAAATTTTAGATTGGATTCCAAGGGACAGGAAAAGACCCAGAAGAAGACCACATGGGAGATGGGTGGATGAAATTCGAAAGTATGCGGGGGTGACATGGAGGAGACTGGCACAAGACAGACCGTTGTGGAGGAAACTTGTTGAGACCTTCGTCCAGCAGTGGATTGATAATGGTTGACAATGATGATGATGATGATATATATGTATCATCATCATCATCATCATTGTCAACCATTATCAATCCACTGCTGGACGAAGGTCTCCCCAAGTTTCCTCCACAACGGTCTGTCTTGTGCCAGTCTCCTCCATGTCACCCCTGCATACTTTCGAATTTCATCCACCCATCTCCCATGTGGTCTTCTTCTGGGTCTTTTCCTGTCCCTTGGAATCCAATCTAAAATTTCAGCTGTCCATCGATGGTCTGTCCTTCTGGCAGTATGTCCAGCCCATTGCCATTTCAGGGATTTAACTCTGATCATGATGTCTTCCACTCTTGTCATTTTTCGGATCCACGAGTTCCTCTTCTTATCTCTCCTGGTTACACCAAGCATGCACCTCTCCATGCTTCTTTGAGTTGTCTGCAGCCTTTGTATGTCTCTTTTAGTTAAGGTCCACGTCTCCGCACCATACGTAAGCACTGGAAGGATGCATTGATCAAACACTTTTCTTTTAAGACATAATGGCATATTGCTCTTGAAAATTATGCTGTTTCTTCCAAAAGCTCTCCAGGCAAGTTTTGTACGCCGATTAATTTCTTCATCAATGTGACCCTCACTTGATATCTGCTGTCCAAGATAAACGTACGTGTCTGTTATCTCCAGCTTTTCTCCATCAATCGATAAATCTTCATTTCTTGTAAAAGCATTGAACATCACTTTTGTCTTCTGAAAGTTCATTTTTAATCCCACTTCTTTACTCTTGTCAGCAAGTTCCTGGATCATACTCTGCAGCTCTGATGGGGTAGTTGCAAAAATGACTACGTCATCAGCAAAACGAAGGTGGGTTAGATAATCTCCATTAATCTTTATCCCCTTGTTTTCCCAGCTCAGTGACTGAAAAACACCCTCCAATGTGGCATTAAAGAGCTTCGGAGATATGGTGTCACCTTGTCTCACTCCCTTTCCAATTTTTACGTGTGTTGTATTTTCAAACAGCCTAATCTTTGCACTTGCATTTTCATAGATGTTATTAATAATATTAATGTATGCATCTTCAATACCGCAGGTTTTCAGAGCCATTGTAACTGCTGATGGTTTCACCGAATCAAAGGCTTTTTCATAATCGATAAAAGCCATGCACAATGGAAGTTCATATTCCCTCGCTCTTTCAATTAGTTCTCTCAGCACGTGGATATGATCTATTGTGCTGTAGCCACTCCTGAATCCAGCTTGTTCTCTCGGTTGAGCCATGTCCAGTGTTACCTTCAAGCGGTGTGAAAGAACTTTAGTGAAGATTTTATAAACTACTGATAGGAGGCTGATAGGTCTGTAGTTTCCGAGATCCTCAATGTCACCTTTCTTATGTAGCAGGATCATTGTAGCGGTGTTCCAATCCTCAGGAATCTTTCCTTCATTAAGGCATCGAGTGAAAATTTGGGCGAGTACTGTTTCGATTTCTCCACTTGCTTCTTGTATGATGTCTACAGTAATTCCATCTTCTCCTGGAGCTTTTCCTCGCTTCATGTTCTTGATTGCATGTGCAACTTCTGCTGGAAGGACAGGAGGAACTCTGGTACTGGTACCTTTCATGATGTCTGGAGTGCATATATCATCCCTTTCATATAATTTGGAGTAGAAATCTTTCACTCTTGTCAAAATTTCGCCTCTATTTCTTGTTACAGAACCATCGTCTTTTCTCAGTGCCATAATCTGTTTTCTTCCCTTACTGAGATGTCCCTTTGCTATCTTTAGGCTTTGGTTGTTTTCAATTGCTTTCCTCACTAGTTCACAGTTGAATTTCCTTACGTCTTCAGTGATACTTTTTCTTACTGTCTTGCATAGCTCTATATATTCCACTTTGGAAGTCACATCTTCTTTAGTTGTCCTCATCTCTCTTCTTTTTTGCATCAACATTTTGGTTTTTCCTGATAATTTGTTCACATGCAACTTGTTCTTAGACCCAGCTAATTTTGTTGCTGTTTCCATAAGAGCTTTGGTTACTTTTCTGTTAACTTCAGAGATGTCCACTTCTTCCGATGTTAGGCCTTCTAAAGCAGAGAACCTGTTCTTCAGTTCTAACTTGAAGGTATTATGGTGTTTTTTAAGGTTGGTTATGTCAATAGATTTTGTTTGTCCTATGAGCTTGCCACGTTCAAGTTTAGTGTTGAGGTGCATCTTACATCTCACCAATCTATGGTCACTACCTGTGTTGAACTTGTTTAGCACACTGCAGTCTTCTATGACGAATTTTTTGTTACACATAATAAAATCAATTTCACTTGTCGTCCCATTTGGATGTCTCCATGTCCATTTTCTGTGTGGCTTTTTCTTGAAGAAGGAGTTCAAGATGAAAAACCCTTCTGCCTCTGCAAACTCAACGAGAGTATTTCCACGCTGGTTTCTGTTGCCATGACCGAATTTACCTACTGAAGTTTCATTCTGTTGCCGTTGCCCTATTTTTGCATTGAAATCTCCCATAATTATCTTCAAATGCTGCTTACATATACATGAGGCTTTTACCAATGAACTAAATTCATGGACGCCCCACCCCCTCCTTAAGAAATTTGTGGCTACGCTACTGAATGTGAATGTTGATTTCATGAGTGTTTCTTCCTTCTGAAGGACAATGATGAAATCAACATCCACATTTTGGAAACTTTCAACTCGTCAGAAGTTCGTGAAAATTGGTGTTGCTGTGAAACATATTCTGAAGGGTGATATGTTATCAAGAAAACAATAAAAGCTGAAATTAAACATAGAAGTTACTTAACTCAAAAAGTTTTACTGTAGCGCCGTCAAAATTATGCGGAACAGCCTCAAAATTAGTGCGGAGGGACTTCTTCACTCTCGCAGATGTGTTTAAAACATGTGTAAAACACTTAGGTTATGTGAAGAACAACAGTTTCAAAACTTTCTGTAAGTTGATGAGAAAATTATACGTTTTCATAATACAGTTATAGATCAAGAATACATGAAGACTCGTGCGAAAAAGATACCATTGATTTGTGAAGAATTTACCGACTAAAGCACGATTTTAATGATAAAAATGAATTATATATAGAATTAAAAACCAATATATACATTAACCCTTTCGAGGCAGCGGCTGCCTCATCATGAGAGGGAATTATAAGAACACAGTTAATCAATATATAACATAGGCATGGTGCATTGTGGGTAGCATTAAAAGAATGAATTCCATCTGACGATGAGGCAGCACCTGCCTCGAAAGTGCTAATGTAGATATTGGGTTTTAATTGTATATTTCCTTTTTTATCATTAAAATCGTGCTTTAGACAGCAAATTCTTCACGAATAAATGGTACAGTTATATGATTTCTACATAAGTACGACCACATGACCTACGATACCCAATTACGAGAGATTCTTTAAACACCCTGTGTATGTATATACAATATATCAGCGGTGGAATTACCCAATGGTTCGCTGGCCATTGGCCAGTAAAATGTCCGCCGGACCACTGAAATATTGATTTTACTAGCCCGGAAAGCCAGTAAGTTGTTTTTTCTAAGTCGTCACAAGTTAAAAAATGAATTTCTATTTCTTTTATCTTGCTGTACGGTTTTCTTTTTAGGCTGCAAACTAGTGATAGGTTCATGAAATGCTGTTGAATAACAGCTATTTTTTTTTATCTCTCATGATCTGTAAAGAGTGAAAGAAACAATAAATAGAGAAAGCCAGTTTCCCAGTTCTTGTCTAGTAACGGCAACAGCCGCTTTTTGTTACCTACGTCCCCACCATTCATAATAAGCAGAAGTAAGCGTAATACATATTCTGCTCTTCCTTGGATTCACCCACCCTAGTGAATGCAGAAGGTACTGACACCAGACCGTGTTTCTGCCCCAAGTAAACAACTAACGGAGGACGTCAATTGAATGCGCGAAGGTAAATTTTGCAAAAGAGCAATTATGGCGAAGTAAATTCCTCCATCATTTTTATGCCAGGGACGGGATTCGAACCCACAACTCTCGGCTCCGGAGCTCCGAGTGCTATCCACTATACTACACTGGCATGTGCTCTCATTGTTATCGGCCTATATCTCATCTGCGTCCTGCGGGGCAGGCACGACACACAATTCACATGAAACAGTGTTCAATGAGGGACTGAAACTAACTTCATGGGGAAGTAGGAGGGATGAGCAGCAGAGCTGAGTTTGGGCTCAATTTTCGGAGCCCGAGCCCGTCCGAGCCCACCAGAGCTCGAATTTTATATTGCAAGATAGAGTCCGGGCCCGAACGAGCCCGAAAACTGGCTAACCTGTTCCATCATTAACAACAACAACAACATAAAAAACATCTCCTTTTCCCAACTTCCACTCTCTCCTCCTCTTGCAATTAACCAACGTAATTCTCAAATGGGATCGGGGAAGGAACCTATAACGAAGTAAATTTCTCTGTCATTTTTGGTCCACGCCGAGAATCGAACCCGAGTCCACTTATTCCGGGACAAGTCGCTCTACCAACTGAGCTACGCAGACGTTCGTTCTTGCTGCTATCTGCCATTATGTCGTGTGCGTCCTGCGGGGGAGGCACGTGGTCAGCCGTGACCATGAACCGCTGCAGGCAGCCGTCCGCTGTAGAACGTGCACTTGATAACTCCCAGTCAATCTGGTGTGTGGAATGCAACGTCACACATATTTATTTTTCGAAGTGCTGGAGAAGGGATTCTCTTATTTTTCCTATCTCGCGGTGTGGAAAGAACATCACACCATTGCAAGATCTTTAACGGCCGGGTCATCCGGGAAGTTCGGGCGCCATTATAACGAAGTAAATTTCTCCGTCATTTTTGGTCCACGCCGGGAATCGAACCCGAGTCCACTTATTCCGGAACAAGTCGCTCTACCAACTGAGCTACGCAGATGTTCGTTCTTGCTGCTATCTGCCTTTACGTCGTGTGCATCCTGTGGGGCAGGCACGTCACAAACCTCTATCTATTTTTGTAGTGATTTTCTTTTGACAGTTTGTTTCCATCTGAAGTGCTTCTGGCGGCCGGGCATCCAAAATGATCGGTCGGTGCTGCAATTGTATATTGCTCAAATAATGCTAATATTATCGCTCTATAATGCGCTGCAATTTGTACGTTGCTAAATAGAATTAGTAGGGAGCTACTGCGTGGAGATAGGGGGTAAATTATCGTCGGTAAGCTATCAACTATCCAATATCTATAGTTCTTGAAAAAGCTTTTTCTTCTCTTCAGAAACACATTAATGCGCGGCCTATGGCATTTTCTACCCAACCCCGCAGCCTATGCATGCCCGCACCCCAACCAGAACCAGTTGCCGAATAATTCCCTTTATCGACTGTAAAGTGTCTGATTTGCTAAATCATATAAAATCACATTTATGTATATAAAAAGATTTCCTCGCTCTCACCCTCTCTAAGAGCCCGAGCCCGCCCGATCCTGAACCGCAGGAAATATTTTACAGCCCGAGCCCGATTCGGGCCCGGGCTCTGCTTCGGACTCGGGCTCAGCCCGTCTCAGCTCTGATGAGCAGTACGACTAAAATAAGGAAAAAAGAAGCTAAACCCTAAACAGCAAAGCATAGAAAAAAATAGTTTTGCTAATGTATGTGATCATTTGTACCCTTGAAGTCTCCTCGTTCCCTTCTTACTTAAAACAGATTGGTTCCCTTCTTACTTAAAACACTGTTACTCTGCTATATCACCAATCTATCGGAATCTTATTCTGGAAACATTCTTTGTTCTATGAGGTGCATTTTCAAATTAGATGTTTTAAAAACAAATACTGGAGGTAATTCCATTGAAATGATACGTTATTTTCTGCATATATTATAAATGCCTAAGGGTTTTTTTTTTTTTTTTTTTTGACGGACCAGTGCTTTGCAAATTCTAGCAGTCCTCTGGGCCAGGAAAAGATTTATTTCTAATTCTATCACTGTATATATACGAGTATATGATTATGCATAATTATAAATTGAATTTCGAATATATAGTTCAAAGCAGATTTTTCCGGGTCAGGATCGGGTTGGGTCCAGTTAGGTGACGTCCGGTTCCAAAATTTTTGACTCGTTTCCAACTCTGTTAATGACCACTATGAATAATCCGTGGGGCTATGGGCAGTCGTCCGTCTCTAATTTGGGGCACTGGTTCCTTCGGGGAGAAGGGGAAGGAGCAGGCTGTCACCTTCCTGGAGACAAACGCACCCGCCCATTCTTCATCCGGGACTTGGGTTTAAGTCCATCTCTCACAAATGGTCAGAAGGCAGGCCGCGGGTGGCCTAGTGGGCAACGTTCGTGACTACAACGGAAAGGACCTCAGGTTCGACCCCAGGCAGGTACGAACGCTCGATCCACTAAGTATCCGCCGTGCGTCGGATGGGCACGTTAAGCCGTCGGACCCCGGGTACTGGCCCCTCGGTAATAAATAAGGGCGTCTTCCTCCTCCTTTCTACTTCGCTTCCGTGTCACTTTCCTATCGGGCACTCTAGCCCAAATCTCCTAGCTTCCTATTTCTAAGGGTTGTTTAAGACCTGGGGTCAGATACACCCTTCCTAAAATCCTCTACACATGATCACATGGCCAGAAGGCAACATCACGGACTACTCGGCCACCGAGACGGCCAGCTTTCGCTTTCAGCTGCCCCATAGCAATCGTAAGTAGCATATTCAAAGAAAAAAATTACAGTAATTTTTTTTATTTTTCGACGGACCAAGGACATAATTAAAAAAAATATATTCTCTGAAAAATATTTTGCATAAATTGTAATACGATTTTACAAGCAAACAGATGCCAAGGTTCCATAAAATGTCAGATCATCCCAGCCCAGCAAAAAGAATTCCAATTTTTACGTGCTTCCCTTATCAAGGAAGCAAACGTGCGTCTTCATCCGTTGGGATAAGTTCATCTACATGGTGAATGCACCGCCAAATTTAAAACTTTCAGATTTTTATCCTGGGGAGTTCAAACGTAAAACCAGAACTGTATTGGCAGCAGCAGCAGTCAATGGAAGAACAGAGAAAGGAGAAAAGGGGGCGAAGTACAGGCATTTTATGTAGCGGGTCAGAGGGATTAGGATGCGCCCATTGACAAGTGACGAAAGAAAAATGAGAAAGAGACCTCCTCCTCCCCTCCCGTCAGAAACTGTCAAGAGGGATCCTTAGATGCGATTCATATTCAAATTCCCCGCAGATGCAGAGATGGGTGTCGTTGATATGATCGCCGCTTGATATCTCTCCAGCCCATATCCACTAAGGTAATCCGGCGGTAAATGCCTAAAATTGAAACATGTCACAACTGTTTGGGGCGAAATGTCAGTTACCTAGAATCACCCTCTCTCTCTCTCTCCCATCCCCCTGCCCAGTGGTCCTTTTGACTCGACTGGGGACCAAGAACAACAACAACGGAGGCCGACTCTTGGGGAGGAGGACGGGTTGGCGACAAGGATAGAAGAAGAAGAATATGGATAAAGTTCCTAAGATAAAAGGGAAGAAAAAACACAGAACAAAATATAAAACATGAAAAGAAAAGAAAGGGATAAAAAATCCGACGTATCGTATAACTTGAGTGCGGTGAAGCTTCTTGGGTCTATCTAGTATACATGCATAAATTCATAGGAAAGCGTGTCCGTGTGTGTGTGTGTGTGTGCTCGCTCGTTCGCTTTCTGCCTGCTTTTCAGTCTATGTAGCCGGAGGGTGGGATAGCAGTTTGAGATCTTGGTGGGAAAGGGTCTCCAGATTCTTTTGAGGATGGAAAGAGAAAAGCAGTTCGGTCGTGACTGGTCTTCGGTACCTGCATAGAAATGGGGTGGATAGGATCTCTGCATGTTCTTCAGGGATTATGATGTCCATCAAAACTTTTGAACGCATTGGCAACAGAAGAATAGTAGTACGTTCGATTATGTCACGGAGGATGCTACTTTCAGGTTCCCACCTTCTTCTCTTCATTTCATTCATAGCGAAATGAACTTTGGAAATGAAAGGAAACGTCGGTTCCCCAAAACTGAGAAATTTGCTTCATTTTAGTCACATGGTATTCCACAGGGAGTATCTTCTATGTGAGAGACCAAAAAGCAGCGTAAATTACTTTAACATTATTAGTAATTCATACCTCTGTAGCTGAATTTCTTTCTTTCTTGAATTTTGAGGATTTGCAACTTTTTGACCCTACCTGAAGAAAAATGAGAAAGACAACTTTGCAAATGAAAAAGAAAATAATGATTTTTAAATAATCAGGAAAAAATTCTTCTTCCTCTTTCTTTTTCAAAGCTTTTGTTAGAGGTCTGAAAAAAAATCGTGCTTCATTATTTCCATCTGTGGGGATCATATAAGCATTGATGTCTGATTTGAAACATTCTTTTTGCAAGCCTGAATTGTGAGTACAACGTTTAATACGTTTAGTCCTTGTCCGTTGCGTAACCTCGCCGCTAGGGGGCGTAAACGCACATGCTATTAATTTCAAAACATATTTTACTCTATGAAATTGCTTAAAAAAAACTCTTTTTTTTTCCAATACTTTCTACCACACAGGCCATTTTACCTACAGTTTCTATTTGAAATAATGCGTGGTGTCACCGCTAGGGAGCGTAAATGTACGTTGTACATTTTTCGAAATGTCTACTTCTGAAAATCGAATTAATTTTTTTTCTCTCGATAGACAGAAGTCATGACCACGGATATCTTGCGAGAATTTTACAATATTTTGTGACAAAATACTTTGCCACTAGGGGACGTAAGTGCACACTTCTGTTTTTAACATGTTTGTAATTGTATCTATCTATATTTTTAACATGTTTGCAATTGCATCTTTCTCTGTTTTTAACATTTTTGCAATTTTACCTCTATTTTTAACATGTTTGCAATTGTACCTATCTCTATTTTTAACGTGTTTGCAATTGTATCTATCTCTATTTTTAACATGTTTGCAATTGCATCACTCTCTGTTTTTAATATGTTTGCAATTGTATCTAATTCTATTTTTAACATGCTTGCAATTGTACCTATTCTATTTTTAGCACGTTTGCAATTGTATCTATCTCTATTTAACATGTTTGCAATTATATCTAATTCTATTTTTAACATGCTTGCAATTGTACATATTATATTTTTAACACGTTTGCAATTGCATCTCTCTCTATTTTTAACATGTTTGCAATTGAATCTATCTCTATTTTAACATGTTTGCAATTGTATCTATCTCTGTTTTTAACATGCTCGCAATTGTATCTACAGTATCTCTGTTTTTAACATATCTGCAATGCTATCTTTAGTTTTCTTTATATATATATACAAAATTCTTCTGGAGTCAGACGCCACTCTGCGCAAAAAACATTTACTTGCACTTTTTTTCTCAAGATAATGTTTTGTTTTTCCGATAAGGGAGCGTTAATGTAAATCTCAATGATACCTACGCCTCAAAATTCCGATTTAAAAAATTGTTTTTGTAACCGATAGCGTTTGTGGCGAAAAATATTTTTCATATATTTGCCAATTTTTGTATCATACAGGTTGCCACTAATGGGTGAAAGTGTGTATTTATGCTTGCACTATATCTGAAACCGTACCTTCATTTCTAAGGAAACGATTTCAAAAATCTCCTTGGATGTCTGGTAATTTGAGAAATGCTTTGCTCGCCCTTTGTGATACTTGGTAGAACACACATTTCAGCCGCTACTGCCCAAAAATAACTATAGTAGATTACGGTTAATTGGTCCATCGGTTAATAGAGGCAGCCATTTATTCGGGACAGTTCTTGAAGAACATCCCAAATTAGCTCTTTGGGATTAAGCTTCGCCTAATTGGGACAGCCGCTTAACTGGCCTACTAGCCTTGATTTGTTCTAATTAACCGAAATCTACTGTTTTTCTGGTTGTGGGTGTTTTACCGATTGTGTGTAGAAATCCGGTTGATATGTTGATTTTTTTAACCAGTTCAGTATACTACGAATATTTATTTATACATGTCGAATATTTATTCATTATTTTGTACGTAACGTATAAAAATAATGACCATTAAAAAACTGACCAATTTTAATAATAATTGAAAAAATCCGCTCTCTATGCAAGGCTCGAGACTATTGGTTGTTCGGGCATAGCTACGACATGACACATCCGATCACCGTGATTTTTGGCATGCGATTGGACATCGTCCACGGTCAGGTTTTGACGCTTTCCGATTTCCGAAATTTCGTGTCATTGAAGAATTTCAATTAAAGCTAGATGGCCTTTTACTTGAACCGTTTAACGAAAGTCGGCTCACTAACATTAACTGAAAAAAAATCGTTTGAATTGAAAAACGAAGAAATGGAAAAGACTGCGTCTATTAGCTCAACACTTGCTTAATCTGTAATAATAAAAGGAAGTTTGTGTATGTGCGAGTGTGTGTCTGTCTTTCGCGATACAAAATTGAAAAACGTGGTTCTCGATCCGAGTGTATCTTTCCGCTTTGTTTACATGTAACCAGATCACAACCAACGTGAAGGCGTGGAGGAAAGTAGTTCATGATAAATTTTAGGCATTTCTTTTTTAGAATGTTTCGTACTTTTGTTCTGGAAGTCATAAATTTTACGCGTTCTTTTATTTTTTGGAATTTGTTGTAATAAACGCCTTAATGAGCTCAGGTTTTGCAATAGCTTCGCTCAAAATTTGCCAACCATACTCGAGTTATCGGTTACCGTTGGCGGCCTGCCCTAGTATATTTAGTGTTGGTGTTTTGCTTTTTTCGTTAAAAGTTCCCTCACAAGAAAATTGGATTAGTTCACTAACATTGTTGAAGACTGAGTTGTGCTAAAGGATATTTAGCGGAGTAAAGACTAATCGTAAGTAATATTTTCTCGAGTTTCTTGAATGACTCCTGGTTCACTGTATAGGTGAAGTTGTGAGACTGATTGATCTATGTAATGTTCAGACAGCCATATTCCACGAACATTACACAGCAGTGAATGTTAAAGTGTGTGACGTGCCTGCACCGCAGGACGCACATGAGATAAAGGCAGATAGCAGCGAGAGCATACGTCCGCGTAGCTCAGTTGGGAGAACGGTGACTTATTCCGGAATGAGGGGACCCGGGTTCGATATCCGGCGTGGACAAAAATGACGGAGAAATTTACTTCGTTGTTAAGTGCTTAATTCCACAAAGTACGGCAGTTCGTGAAGAATGAAGTGGTACGGAGGGCTGACCCTGCGCGAACTTCAATTATATGGGACATCGGATTACGGCACACATCCGCTGCACAGTTGCAGACTCTTCCTTAGAAAGAGTGCATCGCTCAGGCCACCTAATACTAAAAATTTATCTACAATATCTCTAAAGGGAACGGAGCTCGTACATGCGCACTGATATAGACTGCTATGAGAATTTCTTAAAAGGTTTAAGCATTACAATTTTTTAATCAAAACTATAATACGAAGGTTCTGAGATCTACATGGCAGAAAAAACGGAATGAATTATAAAAGCCTACGTTAGGTATTGAGAATAATAAAAGCCTGCACACCATGAAAGCTTACTTATTAAATTTCGTCAAAAACGGTTGTTCCTTGCTGAGATGCCTTACAATTTCCAGAAAAAGCAAGAATGCAACCCCCCCACACACACACACCTATTCATTGGCTTTTCATTACTTGTGGTGGCAACGTATCATATGATTCTAAAAGGCACGTAATATAGATGGATTGGGGCATTGTTTGGTGCAGCACTAATATGAGCTACACATACTAGTACTCTTGGTGGAAATGGGCCGGCACGCAGCGGAACTCCGTTCCGGAAGCGAAACCCCACGTTCCGAAAGCGATGCGACACCAAAAGAAAGGGAGCATTTAATTTGAATAGAAAATTTCGCAGTGCATTATACATTTCAATTAATGACATCATCTTGTTCGTCTCAAATAATGTTTATCTAATGAAAATAGCTCTGACTTCAACTAAATGTGAGTATTTCACCTTAAAGTTTAACAACGAAATTTCCTTATGTGGTTTTATATCTATTGCAAATGGGTTTGTGCATATTAAATTTTTATGACATTCACTTATACGCTGGGTTTCCATTATTTCCATTTAATTTCCATTTCCAGCACTGCTGCTGCAATACAATGCATAATATGAAATAAAGACACATTGTCAATTACGTATCAACAGTCACCTGGTTCACAAGATTTATCCCGGTGAGAAATATACACCCCGAATGAGAGGTTTTTGTTGTGTCACGTGTTCAAAAATGCTGACAATACCTGAAAAAGATCCTGCGCATGGAATTACTCCTTTGCTTTTACTGATCCTTGGCCTCTCCCACAAAAAAAATAAAAAAATAAAATTACTGTGATAACGCATGCATTTTGTGAGAGAGTGAAGTAGTTGCGCGATTAAAATGCATTGCACAGCCTAACAAATTGCTGTTTTCCTTTCTCACCATTACAGCTGTAAATACAAAAGAGAGGATTTGTGAGTGTGGCTTTAAGCAGAGACCATTTAACCCTTTAACGACCATAACGCCCAAAGCGCCCGTACATACAAACGGCCATAGCCGCCAGAAACGCCTGTCTAGAGTGAGTCAGATTTCCTACCTTTACCCGTTCTTCAAATATTCTCGAACTATGAGGGATCAGAAGAAATCACTCACAGTCACTATTGTTGTTATTAAACAAAGAAGTGAGCTAACAGACAATTTCGGGCGTTATGCTATTTAGAGCAATACAAGATTTTTGGGTCATGGTCGTTAAAGGGTTAAGAGGGAGGGGAGGGGGGTGCTAGGGAGGCTGCAGCCCCAGGCCACACATTTTCGAGGGGCCCCAGAATAATGCAGGATGCTTGTAGAATTGACAGAGCTCTACAGGCTGGTTTTTTCTTTTTTTTTTTTTTTTTAGTACAGCAAAATTTATAAGAAAATGTCTTGTGGAACTTTTTTTCATTTCTTTCCCTTTTTTAGGAGGAGTTCGCAAAAGTATAGTCACCCCCAATCCATCCTCAAATCCTACGAAAGCATTACAGATGATTTTTGTACACATCTGTAATAGGGGACAATTTTCATACATTAAGAATTCTTTTGAATCATGATATTTGGATTATATTATGTTGTCCACTACTTCGATATAATTTTAACAAGCTGCATCCTCGGTGGATGGGGTGGTATTAAAGCAGAACTGAACTGGCGTCCATTTTTCGACCATGCCCTTTTGTATTTTCTTGCTAACACTGATTCATTCATGAATCATGGGATATACACTTCAATATGATGGGGATATTTTTATGGCTTCCGCATCATATTTTGGGAATGTTTTCTTCTGGGTATTTCTGTTCAACCACCCATAGTGAAATCCTAGATGTGCCATTACTACTAGAGCCCCCAAATACTGCCAAGCACTGGGCTCGTTGTCTCTTTAAATTAGCTCTGGCTTTAAGGTATGCCTGCAGTAGTAAACTAATTAAAAATTAAAAAGGGTAGAGAACGAGTACGATCTGAAGGGTTTTATTTCTGTACTCCAACATTTCAATTACAAGTGTTCCTGTCGTCCACGTTTTCTAGTGTTTTTTAGTGTTTTTTAGTGTTCTGCTACAGTCACCCCTTATCCTATTTTTTAGTGTTCTGCTACAGTCACCCCTTATCCTATTTGTTTTAGTGTTCTGCTACAGTCACCCCTTATCCTATTTTTAGTGTTCTGCTACAGTCACCCCTTTTGTTCTGCTACAGTCACCCCTTATCCTATTTTTTAGTGTTCTGCTATAGTCACCCCTTATCCTGTTTTTAGTGTTCTGTTACATTCACCTCGTATCCTATTTTTTAGTGTTCTGCTACATCCTATTTTTTAGTGTTCTGCTACAGTCACCCCTTATCCTATGTTTTAGTGTTCTGCTACAGTCACCCCTTATCCTATGTTTTAGTGTTCTGCTACAGTCACCCATTATGCTATTTTTAGTGTTCTGCTACAGTTACCTCTTATCCTATTTTTAGTGTTCTGCTACAGTCACCGCTTATCCTATTTCTTAATGTTCTGCTACGATCACCCCTGATCCCATGTTTTAGTGTTCTGCTAGAGTCACCCCTTATTCTATTTTTTTAGTGTTCTGTTACAGTCATCCCTTATCCTATTTCTTAGTGTTCTGCCACAGTCACCCCTTATCCTATTTTTTTGGTGTTCTGCTACAGTCACCACATATTTTATCTTTAATGGAGAGGAATACTGCATTTTTTTGTACATGCAGTAGAGACCGAAATTATGGAAACCTTTTGGAAAATTTGTATTTCTGAGCTTTGTTGTTTCATAACATCAGTCCTTTTTAGAATAACACCATAAAATTACATATCATTAGAAATATAATTTAATACAGAGCATTAGAAAGATAATTTAATGTAGAATGCAGTGCACCATTATCAAAATAATTTAATGTACAGGGTGTACGAAAATTAACTGTGCAGTGAAAGTAACACTTAGCATGTCGAACTGGTTCCTACAGGAGGTGTTGGAAATGAGCCCCACCGACATCCAGACACGTCTCCACACCATTGGTGAAGACCTTTCACAGGGTCTGGGGTGTGATTTGTTTGATGTGGGTCTTTATTGCAGCCTGTAGTTCTTGAAGTATATGTGGATTACCTGCGTACACCTTCAGGTAGAACCATGTATCTTCTGTAAAGAAAGTCACGTCCAGAATGTCCCCACCTTCTTCAGACAGGAATTCTTGGAACCACCTGCAGTACCGAACACGGGTCACGTGGTCTGTTTCTTTCAGCTGATGCACGACAGACACTTTGTACGAGTGAAAACGCAATTTCCTTATCAGAATATCGTGAGCTGTACTCTTAGGCACATCGGCTTGTTGCGACAGCCGCCTCAGAGACTTGTTTGGTCTCCTCTGTATCCTGTCCTGTATATCCTGTACGGTCTCGTCTGCTGTGGATGGCCTTCAGGGACAGGGGGGGGGGCATCCAGAACACTGCTAGTTCCCCGAAACTTCGCTATGAGCTGACGTACCGCATTACGGTGGACACTGCATCACGAAATTTCCTAGCGAACTGTTTTTGCACTTCGTCCGTGTACTTGTCGTCATGACGAAAGACATGTTCCACCAAAGACATTCTCTGTTCAACAGTCAACACCATTGTCATTGTGCCGAGACGAGTGATCAATCGACACGTCTGCCTCCGTCGACCAAGCGCTCGGGAATGGCCTTCGTTCAAAATGAGAGCTGGGAGCGGCTCGCGGTGGGGAGACTTGAAGGTTACCAGACACAGAGCACGTCCACGTGGCGGGTCACTTCTACTGTAATTCCATTCAAAATTTCTTTTTTATTACATTACTGCTATTCGTACATTCGGTGCACATTCATTATTTGGACACCCTGTAGAATCTTTATTAAAAAAACTTCACTTTAAAAGAAGTTATACACAGAAAACCATGATAAAGCGTATTTCATAACTTCTCACCCTTTCTGTTAGAAGCAAATGGTGAGAAGATATGAACTTCTCACGGAAAACCTTTGCTGCAATTACATTGGGAAACTAGTAGGGAAATATTTTGCTGCAATTACATCCTTATAACAGCATCCCATGGAATGAACCAAGCGTTTTAGTTCATCAAGTGTTATAATGTGAAACCAAGGCTGCATGATTGATTCTATCATTCTTGCTTTATTCCTTGGTTGCTTCTGACTAAGAAGTTTCTTTAATCGGCTCCGCAGTTTTTTTATTGGATTCAGGTCAGGGCTATTACGTGGACATCCTTGCAGTGTAACGTGATTTTCCTGAAAGCTCTTTTATACAATAGATTATGTATTTTTTGGCCATTTAAAATACTAGTCACACAAATTCTGCCCACATATTTTTCTGTCATACACCTCCAAATCATAACACTAACTGAATTCTTCGTGGTAACTGTAATACAGCAAATCTTAATTTCTTCTTCTTACATACTTTATTCCATCACTACCAAATATGGGTATTCTCGTCTCATCACTCCAGATAACTCTATCCCATTGTTCCTCAGACCAATTAACATGGTCCATTGTGATCTCTTCCTATTTTGTTTGGGATTCAGAAATGGCTTTTTCCTTGGAATTCTACGATTTAAACCAAAATCTTTGGGTCTGCATCAACAGTCCTAGCACTCATCTTCAAATTCATTCTTAATTGTCTCAGATGATTTTCTTCTGTCACTTAGAAACGTTCTTTTAATTCTTCTATTACCACATGCTGTTGCGCACTTTTTACTACCTTTACCAGTTTGGTTTGGAATTGGCTGAGTCTGCTGACATTTCTTTCGCAGTTCAAACATACCTCTCTTGGTTTGATTTCCTCCGACTTTTCTTATGATTTCCTCAGAAGTGTAGCCTTCTTCCACCAAAGTTAGTATTTTACATCGCTTTCTAGATGATCAGTCGACTCTTTCCACTGTGTTTGTCATCACGCTAAGTCACACTGCTTACTAAGTTATCAAAGCATAGAAAACCCCGTGAAAAAGCCTGTGGACAGCTTGATGACACTCACACAACTGAATATGAGCTCTATTATTAGCTCTGATATCTGGAAATTCGAGCCGACTCACACGAACACCTTAATGGTTTCATGCTGTGTCATAATAACACCTGACTGGCTCTTAAAACAATCAGTCTCATTGGTCAGTTTTGAGTTAAAGAAACCCACTTCTTGTTACATAAGGCAGTTGTGTTTCCTTTTTTGGTTATTTGGCTATAATTTTTGATAGAAAAAAGAATAATAATTCAACACAGTTTGTTGGAAAAGGAATAATAATTCAACACAATTTCTTACATTACATTCTGCATTAAATCATCGTTTTAATGATATATAATTTTGTGGTATTATTCGTAAAAAGCCATCAAACCTTAGAAATACAAATTTTCCTAGTGGCTTCCACAATTTTGGCCATTAGTGTAAACCATTACAATTGCACAACTTCACTCCCTTAGGAAATGCATGTGTTATTACAGTGATGCCTTTTTTTTTTTTTTTTTTATGTTTGCTGACAGGCTAGATAGAGGCCTGTAAAGACAAAGACGATTTTCGATGAGGGATCTGTTTCGGGGGGGGGGGGTAATGCTTTCTTTCTTTTACAGGTGACACAGCAAAAATCTTCTAGAGTGGATACTTCTCACCAGAATGAACCTTGTGAACCCAGTGCTAATTTTTTGAGCTGTAGACATCGTTTCATTAACTGATTTTGAGAGACCATCAGTGCTTAGCAACGAAGAGACACTGGCGGCAATGCAAGGAACAGGACCTACACTGAAGTGCCAGAAAAACTGGTACACCAGTCTAATACTTGGTAGGTCCCCCACGGGACCGCAGTACTGCAGAAATACGACAGGGCATGGACTCCACTAGCTTCTGGAAATATGCTGTAGGCAATATACACCATACTTCCTGCAGAGCGTTCCACAATTCGGGTGTATTCCGAGGTCTCGGATTCTGTGTTCTATAGCGCATTGCATGGCATCCCAAATGTGTTCTATCACGTTCAGATCTGGGGACTTGGGTGGGAATGGCAGCACCCCAAACTCAGATGAATGTTCCTCTAACCATAATGTGGCTTTCCGACCTTGGTGTGAAGGTGCATTGTCTTGTTGGAACAGGCCCAACCCATCAGCATGCCCAATGCAGGACATGAACGGGTGTACCTCGTCAGAAAGGATGCGCACATAGCGTTGGCCGGTCAGACACGTTTGTAGACGTACCAGGGGTCCCAGTGAAGTCTAGCTAAACACACCCTATACCATTACGGACCCTCCCCCACCAGCCGGTACAGTTCCCTGTTGACAGGCGGGATCCATGGCTTCATGGGGTTTGCGCCACACACGAATCCTTCCATCAGCCCGATGTAGTTGGAAACGCGACTCGTCAGATCAGGCTGCTTGTTTTCAGTCATCAAGTGTCAAGTGGCGGTGTTGCCGTGCCCAAGCGAGGCGCATAGCTCTGTGTCGTGCACCCATAAAGGGGATTCGAGTTGGGCGTCGGCTCTCAAAGCCCATATCGTGCAGGGTACGTTGCACAGTCCGGACACTGATGCTTGTTGAGGCTCCAGCATTGAATTCCGATGATACCTGCGAGAGTGTTGCACGCCTATCGCGTGAAACGATTCCTGACAGCCGACGATGGTCACGTTCACCCAATGTCCTTTTACGACCACACTGGTATTATAGGTTGGAGGTTTTTGCCGGAATCCTTGTAGTCACGGTACACCTTTGAATTGGTCGTCCGTAAAAATCCGAACTTCGTTTCCACCTGCCATCTTACTAGCGCCAACAATGACACCGCATTGAAATCGCTTAAATCGTTATTACTTGTCATTCTCATGCTGAAAACAGCTCTGACAGCTGACAAGAATGTCTATCGCTTTATATACGCACTGGAGGACGTAACCGGGTACGTGCATAGGTGACGTAGCTATGTATTTTGCATAAACTCGTCTGTGCCAGTTTTTCTGGCACTTCAGTGCGTATTTTTATTTGCAATGGAACAGGATCCACTATATTTTTTGCAGTCGAGCAAAACCTATAAAAAAATTTCAGTCTGCGTTTACAAAATTTTTACCTCTTGTATGTTATGTCTTGTTTCATTGGACAGACGTCGGTGTCAATGCAATCCAACGGGATGTTTCGTACAAGAGCTGAACATTTTGAAACTCTGATTAAAATAACTCTCATAGTATTTAATAGGTGTGAGCCAGCTATTTTTTTTAAATGTTTCCTCCTTTTATGGATGCATAATTTCCCGGTAGATGTTTGTATTTATTATTTGATTTTATCACGATATGTCGACTTAAAAAGCAGCAACAAAGAAACCCGGAAAGAAAAATTAATTCTTTTTGTATTAGACAACGGAGAGAATTATCAAGATTTTATAAACGTTTCTCTTTCTTCTTTCGTTTGCAGTCTTGCAAGAGGCAAAAATGCATACTCATGTAAATTACGGTATCTATATTTCCAGATGTTGAACAGGAAAAAATCCATTTATTTTGCAACATAAAGAAAAAGAAATCACGTCCGCATTTATTCAGTTCTTCTTCTTTCAGCTGAATTTTCTTCTAGACACTGGTAGTGTGTAACACAGCTTTCAAATGCGCACGATATATCTGCCAGAGTACGCCAAATCTCCGGTCTTTTGGAATTTTGTAGGACATTTTGCAAGATGTCATCGAACTTCCGCTGTGCCTTTTTATTATAGCTAAAAGACATGCCTGTGGCATTCCGGTCTCCATGGCTGCATTCTTCAAGAGAGGTTTTGTCGAGAAGGTGCGAAGAGAACAAAACGCTAGAGCTGTGTGCTGGTTACAAGCTCTTACATAGCGCAGTCTACTGCCAAATAAGAAATAGTTGGAATTATGCTGTTGAAAGGTCTAAAATACTATGTCTCGGTAGTAAAAAGAGAAAATGATTGATTTTTAAGGGCACAAATTACACTGAATGGAATGGCGATGACCATATTTTTCTTGCTGATGCACCACTAGGTCGCTGTAATCAGACAGAAAAGGAAGATTTCTAGCAGCAGATGATGTAAGCATTAAAAAGTGTACTAGAGGTGAACGAGTATTATTTGCAGAAAACTTTAACGATCATGTTGGACAAAGTAAGAAATCCTACACAGAACCCATGCAGGAGGATAAGGAGGATGGCATAATGATTGGGGCAATGATGGTGATAGACTTTACCATGGCGTTTTATATGATACTGGACAATGCTTTCTTTTAAAAGCAAAAGTAACACCTTATCACTTGTGAGAGTGGGTGAAGACATCACAGATATATAATGTATTGTACAATGGTAGATTCTAGTGGAAATTATTTTAAAACTTTGATGTAAGATCAGGAAAATTTAAGCCACAACATCAGGCACTTGTTATGTAGTAAGTAAGAAATAAAAGAAATCATAAATAAGAAGGGAAGTTCAAGACCCTCAAGAAAGAAAAACACCGGCCAGCTTCAAAAAAAAAAAAAAAAAAAAAAAAAGAAAAAAGTTTTCTCCAAGAAATACGAACCAAGGAGCTTAAGGATGCTCAAGAGTTGGTTGGTGGAATTTATTAACGCAAGGACCTCTATTGGTTAAAGAGCGCCAAGTACTACGGTTTACAGCAGTAACAGAAATACCAAAGCATAACTTTGTCAACAAAGGGAAACACTACAAGAATAGGTATAAATGGCCAACACAAGGACAACAGACTATAGCATGAAAGATGACACCGAATTTTCGGGTGTAAAAAGCACGTCTTTTGAATCCGTTCTGACACAAATTAAATTTATCAAAGCTATTCAAAGTCAATGGAACCGGTGTGGAAAACAATAGTATGTTACAGAAGACAGAAGTTTTTCAATCGGGTTTTTAATCCTTCAGATATTGCTGTAAACGGAATCGTGAGCTTACGCCCTCTGGTTGCAGACTTGTGCGTTAAGAAAAACATGAATTTATATGAGAAACATTTCGCACCGGAAACACTACCCAACAAAGAAGGAATTTTTAAAATCGGACTCCTAGAAGTAGAGATATTGACAAAAATAAGATATACGTCTACGCCCCCTGGCGGAGAAACTGGAATATTTTAAGAAGAAAGTATTCCTAAAAAGGTTTATCGATGTGAGTGGCATTAGTCCACGAAAGAAGTTTTTCAATCGATATTTTAGAAGCTCAGATTTTATGGCAGATACATCAGAAGCAAAAAATTAACACTTACGCCCCCTGGTGGCCAAAGTATTCTTTACCAAAAATTAGAAATTATATGCAGAAGATTTTCCATCAGGAGGTGTATCCGCTGAAGAATTGTTTTTTTCAAATCGGAGTTCTAGAAATAGAGTTATCGGGAAAAATGTAATTTACTTTTACGCCCCCAAGCGGAAAATCTATGCGTAATTTGAAAAAGTAACTATATCTCAAATGCTCTTCGACATAAATGGAATCGAAAGATAAAACAGTTTTTTCAATCGGTTGTTTAGAAGCAAATATGTAGAATAAAACGTATATTTGAATTCGACATTATCTGCATTTACGACCTCTAGCGGCGAAATTGTACATCGTGAAGAAAAAAAAAATGAAATGAAGGATCATCTTTCGTATATTTCAAGCTCCCCAATGCAAAAAAAAAAAAAAAAAAAAAAAAATTCAAATCGGACTAATAGTTGCAGAGATATCGTGGGTACAGACGGACGGGCGGACAAACCGGTAACATAAGCACGGTAAATATATATACAAAGACGTGCTGAAAAATGAAAAAGCACTGGTGAATGGAGAATGAAACCACGGAAGACACATCATAATGATTGTTTAAAAGGCAACCCAGAGTTTCTGAGTCGTCTGGTAAAGTGGGTAAAAGCAAATAACGAGAACATTCACTAACAAAACGATGACAAGAGTACAAAGCATGGATAGCATAAAGTCGTGAAGTTTTCGTGCTGAGTAAGTGAAGTCACAGATAAGCCGTCTGATGCACGATTTTCCAGATAAAACCACTCTTTAATATTTAAAAACGATGTTAAAAACACATTAAAAAGGGACGAGAACTTTCGGTGGCCGCGTCGGTCCCTTCATCAAGTCATACACACTGAGCAACAGAAATGAAAAGTTGGGTGACTTAAATACAGAATGAAGATGTACACCACACATGTCAAGGAATCAGATTTACGAAATTGGTGTGTACACTTTATGTATAAATCTGATTCCTTGACATGCGTGTGTACTTGTATTATGACATCTTCGTTCTGTATTTAAGTCACCCAACTTTTCATTTCTATTGCTCAGTGTGTATGTATGACCTGATGAAGGGACCGACGCGATCACCGAAAGATCTCGTCCCTTTTTAATGTCTTTAATGTGTTTCTAACAACATTTTTAAAATATTAAAGAGTGATTTTATCTGAAACATCATGCATCATACGGCTTATTTGTGACTGCATGGATAACAGACAGAGGTGAATTACACATCTCGTGCTCAAGAATGGTGGAAATAAAATACTGAAGTCTTGAAACTGGCAGGAAGTGAGACTGCATGACTGTCTTCGGGAAAAAACGGAGTTGACAAAGAAACATGATGATGAAATGAAGAAGTACAACAAGGAACAAAGGAAAAAAACAAACAAACAAGTAAACCCTAAAAATATATGAACTGAGACACAAGACCAACAGGAATGTAAGCTGCACAAAACAGTCAGGAAAGCAGTTAAAAAGGCAGTGCAAGTTGTCAAGTTACATTGTGTCTGAGAGGAATTTATGAAGAACTGGGTACAAGAGAAGGGCCAAAGAAAATGCTTAAAAGTTGAAAAGTAGGAAATAAGCTACGAAGATATCACTCAGATCAAGCAAGTAAAAGTGAGCATGGTATGGTGTTGACAATTGACCAAGAAACGAATGTTTTGAAGACTCCTGAATGAAAAGAAGAAAAAAAAATAGTAACGGAAGGACAGCCAGTTGCTGTAGTAAATATAGATGTAATATGTCAAGAAGTGAAACGTGCACTAACATCAATGAGAAATGGAAAAACTTGTGGGTCAATTATTGCCCCCATGGAAGATTGGAAAGCATTGGATGAGGTAGCAAATATATATTGAAAATATTAAAATATATTGAAATATTGTGGAATTTAACGAAAACGAGGTCCGATCAAAAAGTTTCGAGACTAGGCCGATATACAACAAAGTACTTATGTTACTTAAGTATCACTATGATCTCCCTCAAAGTAGTCTCCTTGGGCAGCGATACACAGCTGACAGTGTTTTTGCCACTGTTGGAACGTTCCCTGGAAGTCCTGTTCGCGAATCGTGTCAAGCAGCGTCTGCGACATACGTCTGAGCACTGTCTGCGATATTTCGTCCACGGTTTCAAAATGGCGACCCTTGAGCTTCAGCTTCATCTTATTTATTTATTTATTTATTTGATTGAAGGTTTAAAGACCACCGTAAGCAACTCAATGGGCTATAAGCAGTCGCCCGTCCCTAATTTAGAGTCACTGGTTCCAGGGAAGGGAGAGAACCAGTGCCGTAAGACAAACACAACATCCATGCCTCACCGGGATTCGAACCCGGACCCCTAACGGACGAATGATCAGAGGCCATCGCTTAGACCACTGCGCCACCGGGGCGGCTCAGCTTCATCTTCGAGAACAGACAGAAGTCGCACGGGCCCAAATCCGGCGAGTAAGGCGGGTGAGGAAGGGTAGTAATGATGTTGCGGCTGCAAAACTGTCGTGTTGCTAACGCTCTGTGAGCTACTGCATTGTCGTGATGGAGTAGGAAATCGCCCCTGCGCCACATTTCAGGTCTTTTGATTCGAATGTCCTACCCAAGGCGCCGCAGAACATCGCAGTAAAAAGGGCGGTGACGGTCTGGCCCCAGGGGACGAATTCACGGTGCACAACCCCACGGATGCCCACATATTTTGGGGTTTTGCTCGTGAACAGTCGACCTGACCTCTCGTCGTCTTCCAGTGCCGTTCTGCCGCTCTTGAAACGCGAGTGCCACTCAAAACACCTCGGAAGTCGCTTTGCTTCATTGCCATAAGCCTGCCGCAACATTTAATGTTTCGCTCTTCCCGATTTGCCGTGTTTGACGCAGAATTTGAAGCTCGCTTGCTGCTCTAGTTTGTAGACCATACCAAAATCGCAGCTGTGTTCTGCACGTGGTCACCAAATATCGTGTAGCACTGCTCCCAATATTCACAGAACGACGCCACTCGGCACAATGACTCATGAAGGTCACTGACCTCGACCGCCGCTCGCGCACCCGTGTACTGCCATCTGTTGGCGCGCTACGTACATAGTCTCGGAACTTTTGGATCGAACTACGTATATCCGAGCATTTAAATATTGTGGAATTAAACGAAAAATGTATCCGAGCAAGAAGCATTTCCAGAAGAATGGAGGAGTAGTGTGTTGATAACAATTTATAGAGAAAACAGGGGTGTACATGACTGCAACAACTACCGGGGCACAGAGTTAATTTCTTCCACCATGAAAATATGGGGAATAAATAGTACTAGAAAAGAGACTGAGAGAAAAGGAAAAGATAGATATTTTCCTCAGTGCAGCGGACACCTGTTTGCTCTAACACAATTCATGGAGAAGTACAGAGAACGAAAGCTACCTTTAAATAAGATATTTTCAGAATAATAGAAGGCACTGATGGAGTACCAAGGCAGGAAATGCGGAATTACATGAGAGAGAAAATGGTTCCAAGAAAATATTCGCAGTTGATGAAGGAACTGTACAGAGATTACGAAACATATAACAGTGCATATGTCACATGTAAAATAGAGCAGAGATCTTTTTTTCAGGTGACAGTTGGAATCCAAAATATGTAAGTAATCCCATTCCTATTTGGCATTGGTTTAAATGAGGCACGAATGAGAGAAGCAGCGCCGTGAACCACGTTGTCTGCAGGTGATGTGGTGTTATGCTGCAAGTGCAAAAGAGAAGCCTAAGAAAATCTGGAAAACTGGAGAAAAGCTTTCGAAGTCAGTGAGATTGGAGGTAAGGAAAACCAAAACAAATTACATATGCTGCAGAGAAAAAGGAGAAAGGCTGTGTTTGTACGGCTGTATTAAAGGGAGATGAACTTCCTGGAAAGTGAAACAGAGGAAGACCTAAATGTGATATAGAAAGATTGTCAATAATGGCCTTAAGGAGAAGAAGAAAGATTGTGTTTGTATGTGTGTGTGCGGTTATGTTTCGAAAAGGGACGTGGAGCTTCCTAAAAACTGAACTAGAGGAAGATCTATGTGTGAGATGGAAAGACGGCCAACAATGATTTGAAGGAGAATAAGAAGCAAGACTGTGTTTATATGGTTATTTTTTAATAAAGGACATAGAGCTTTTTAGAAATTGAACTAGAGGAAGACCTAAGTGTAGATGGCAAGACGGTCAACCAGCGGCGCCGACTATACTAAATTATTGAGGAGGCAGGCGTGAAGAGATCTGATGTGGGAGGAGCACGTCTGTTTCTTTGTCAGGAGGAAAATAAAAATTAAAAGGAGGGGGAGGGGGGGGGGCAAAAAGATCAACTACGAGGTTCGACAAATATTTTGAAACGAAACTGTAATTGCTCATCAGCAAATGAACAAGAAAATAGAAATATTCTTTTGCTGAGTATCAAGGCTTTTAAAAATGAAATTCAGCGCGCGATTTTGTAAAACTACCCCGAGAGATTTTGTTTCCAGACGTTTATCAAAAATACAAAAAATTAGCGCTGTTACTCAAACAAAGAACGAGAAGCGCAAAAAATAAATAGATACATAAAGGCGCTACATATTATACGTTTCTGTATTTCATTTATTTTATTTTTCATTATTGTTTTAAACATCACGAAAACATGTCGAACAAAGTACGGGGCTGACAATGAAGTTTCTTATCAAATAAGCAATGGGTAAAAAGTTTACTTATTTTGTTATTTATAAAATTTTCGGAAATAAATCGCTTTGGCCTCATAAGGTGGAACTTGGTCCACTTTATAAAGCAAAGCGATTATTTAATTAATCAGGACAGAAAATATTGTGATGGGGGGCGGGCACTGCCCCCTAGTAAAATTATTAGGGGGCAAAAATCACCTTTCGCCCTATAGTCGTAGCCTATGTCAACAATGACTTGAAAGAGAACAAGAAGCAAGATTGAGTTTGTATTGAAAGAGAACAAGAAGCAAGATTGAGTTTGTATTGAAAGAGAACAAGAAGCAAGATTGAGTTTGTATTGAAAGAGAACAAGAAACAACATTATATTTGTATTGAGAGAGAACAAGAACCAACATTGAGTTTGTATTGAGAGAGAACAAGAAGCAACATTGAGTTTGTATTGAAAGAGAACAAGAAGCAAGATTGAGTTTGTATTGAAAGAGAACAAGAAGCAAGATTGAGTTTGTATTGAAAGAGAACAAGAAACAACATTATATTTGTATTGAGAGAGAACAAGAACCAACATTGAGTTTGTATTGAGAGAGAACAAGAAGCAACATTGAGTTTGTATTGAAAGAGAACAAGAAGCAAGATTGAGTTTGTATTGAAAGAGAACAAGAAGCAACATTGAGTTTGTATTGAAAGGAACAAGAAGCAACATTGAGAAGGGTCTGTTGAGAATAAGTCTGTGTACCACGCATTCCTATGAGAAGGCACAAGGAATACGTGGTAAGCAGACTTATGGGTATATGGAGTTTCCTGGAAAGTGACCTAGATGAAAGGCTAACTGTGATGTGAAACAACGGTCAATAACGAACTGAAAGAGAAGAAGCAAGATTGTATATGTAAGGTTTTTGAAAAGTGACATGGAATGCATGTAACGTAGATTTATGAACATGGATTTTCCTGAAATGCAAACTGGAGGGAGAACTGAGTGTGATGTGGAAGGACTAACATCAGTGACTTGAAGGAGAACAAGAAGCAAGATTGTGTTTGTACGGTTATATTTTGGAAAAGACAAGGAATGCATGGCACGCAGATTTATGGACATAGAGCTTCCCGAAAATAAACTAGAGACCATTTGGCGAAAAAAATATGACAAAGAATTCGTCAAGCAGAAGTCTGTATTTTTATGCTCTCAAATTAAATCAAGGCGAAATTAAAATATTTTACCGCCGTGTGACTTAAATGTACGCCCAGAATCAGCTCATGAAACACTTTTCTCAATAAATAAATAAATAAATAGACGGAGAAAAAAATGAACTTACGAAACAAAATCAGGAGGCATGAACACAAAGAAATTTTCATAAATTTTGTATTTAATTTATGAGTCATTCCTCACAATCTTTCATTAAGAAAAATTCATAAAAAAATAATAGTTTAGGAAAGAATAACGCAATCAGAAATACTACAGGAGCTGTATCTCTAACGTTGTATCAGCATATTCTTGTTAAAGTCTTATGTATGATGTTCAATTTCCCCGGAATAAAAAGGCTAAACTTTCGAAATAAAAAAAGAAAAAATATTTACAAAACAATACAGGAAGTAAATTTGCAGAAAAATTGAAATCAACATGAAATTCTTCAATATGAATGTGCGGAATTTCGGGTCGAAGAAGAAACTGGATTGGTCAGCCCTGACGACTGAGGAGTAGCAAGAAGACAGCAGGTGATGTACATGGTAGCACACTATAAACCATGATGGCGCACATGCATGGCGTGACCTTAATTAGCTTTCAGGAGCCTCCATGGTTTACTACTTCTGTAAAGTAACAATTTTTTTCCCAATTAAAAAAATCTTAAGGAAGCTCTGGTGTTCAGTGAAATGTTGAACGGCACTAAATGTTCTTACATTAAGATAAGTAAAATTACTTTTATAGAAGCAACTTCTACAGTACAACTGTTTGAAGATGCAAGAGGAAGCCGGAAAAGATTGAAGGATTGGGGACGAATGATGCCATCATTTTCGAGTTTTTTCACGGTTCGTAGCAAAATGTTTTTCATTCAGTAGATTCTGGAGCTCAAAATTAAAGGAGCTACCACGAAAACCTAGTTAACAGACAATAATTGACAAAGTAATGAACATAAGGAAAGGAACTTTATTATATGCTATGTGGTATAGATCATCTTAGTTTTTTGTTTCACACTTGCGAACACAAAAGAACTAGGGTGTATGCAAATGCGCCTTAATTATGGCCCTGAGGAGAATATTTATGAAATAAGACATAAAACGATATCCCAGGCTTTTTCTTTCCAAGGCTTTTTTTCTTTTTTTTCTTTTTTTTTTTTTTCAAATCCCGTAAATTAGCAAAAGAAAAAAAAGTACCTGCAATCTTCAATACTGAATCTGATCACCACGGACAGCAATGAAAGTTTCACAGCGCTGAACCGTACTTTGAGATACAGTATATACAAAAACAGACTGAGGGATTAAGCTATTTTTTCAAGAACAGCACACCATAAGCCCTGTAGAGCTGTAAGAGGTGAAGAGCGAACAGCAATTCATCCACCTAGAGTGTCCCCAAACATGCTCAATCCAATTAAGATCTGGTGACCGTACCGTCAAATCCATACGTGTAATATGTCCGTTTCCAAGTTATTCGTTGACCACTAAAGCCCTATGATATCAGGCGTTGTCGTCCATTAACTGGAAATCTGGACCCATTGTACCTCTCAAAAGACGAACAATCCTGGATCTCGTCACGGTATCGGCGAGCCCTCCACGGTTTTCTCTGGTTATTACGAAGAAAGGTGAAGGACCATTGATATCGATTACAGCCCAAACTATTATTTCACCACCTCCAAAATGGTCCGCTGTCCCGGTGACGCAGTGGTCTAAGCGCTGGCTTGTGACCATTCGTCCACGATGGGTCCGGTTTCGAATCCTAGTGAGGCATGAATGTTGTGTTTGTCTTACGGCACTTGCTCTCTCTTTTTCCTAGAACCAGTGGCCCTAAGTTAGGAACGGGCGACTACTTATAGCCCATTGAGTTGCGCACGGACTGCTTATACCCCATTGAGTTGCTCACGGACTGCTTATAGCCAATTGAGTTGCTAACGGACTGTTTATAGCCCATTGAGTTTCTCCCCCTCTCCCCCCCCCAAATGGTCCTGTTCCCGAACATTCAATGGCTGATATCGTGTCTCACGTTCCCGCTATATGAATGTTCTCCGAGAATCTGGTTGCAAACAGAATCTACTCTCATTTGTAAAGACTGTGCGTGCCACATTCTTGGTTGGTCTGATGAAGATGTTGACGACACCATGCGAAGTGATCTCTTTTCTGGGATACACACAACAGGCGATGTTGCATGGAGACCACTGTTATGCAACCTTCAGTATTGTTACGATGTTGTTAAGGGGTCCGATTGCTTATACCTAGTTGCAACTCTTTGCGGAAAATACGAAGCAAATGAACAGTTGAGAAGGTTACAGTCTCAAATTGTTAATTAACTTATTCGTTATACCCACAGGTTGTCTCGGATTGATCTTAAATTAAAATTATTACTTAATATTTCTGTCCTCTCGCCGCCTGTTTTGTAACTCAATTGTTAGCTCTTTCGTATTTACCATCTAATTACACGCAGTATTCAACATTATTTCTTTCGCGTTTCCTTTCCTTATTACTCACGCTTCCCAGTACGTATGAAAACAATTCTCCTCACTTTTTTTCCAATTCGCTGTCCGAACATTGTCTACACTCGCCAAGTTCTTAGCTTCTTCTCCTCTTTTGTGTCCGTCCTGGATCCTAAGGCAAAGCGCCGGATGCCTCTGATAAAACAATCACCCCCGTTCCGAAACGCTTGCTGATGACAATGCCCATGATTGCAGTGTATGCCAATAAAACGATTTAAGCACTTAAGGTTTTCTAAAACAGCTCTTCCGTACAAAGAACGAATCCCAGGAGAAACATATTTTTACAAACCTAATTACCGATGCCCCCTCAGATAGTTTTTTTCGAGTTTACCGCTATCGGAATTAATGTTTAAATCTTTAACAGTCTCCTAGATCCCCGTAACAGTATACCGTATGTCGAGATACAGTCTGCTCATTTGTCGCAGTGGTCGTTTGGTCCGATTGACGTACCCAGAGATTAACACCAATAAGCGGTCATCTCCAGCAGAAGTGACCTTGCGACGTCCTTACCCTGGTCTCCTCGAGATGTTTTCGTTCTCCTGAATTCTCTCCAGGACCTGCAGATAACGGATCAATACACATTCAACCATCTGACCAATTCCGCTAGAGACTGTCCTGCTTCTAATCTCCTTATAGCCCTCCAACGCAATGAATCATCTAATCGAACTATTTGAGACATAATGTCTTATCACAGCACCTGACAGTGCAAACCCTCAATATTGCTCATGTGTTCGACTCCAATCGCTTATATACAGAATCCACTTGTATTTGGCGTATGCCAATTTTGCTATCCCGTTGTTTCTTATAGCGCCGTTTTCTGTTTATTAGCAGCGACATTTACTGCATTATATAACCAGCTTCCTGTGAACTATTTGCCTGTGATTTCGGAGTAAGCTTCTTCTGTTAATTAGGTTTTTGTGGTTGTTCCAGTTTTGAGTACCAGTGTGTGTATTGCTAGGATAACGCCGAGCATCAGATATGCTGAATTGTAAAATATAGCGTTCTACAACGTAGAGCACTTAGACCAATGAAAATACAAACTTACTAATAAACGACTTCATAGAAAAATTAGTGAAGTGTAAGAGAATGCAAGGACCTGGAAGAACCCCCACAAGACACAAAAATGACGCAAAATTAAGAGACGGGGGTTGTAACGGAATCGGGTGTATCTGAAGGAGTAAGCATAGTGAACATGGAACTAATGAGCTTCTCTCGCTGTCCATTGATGATAACATGGTGCCATATGGCCCTTACAGACTCAGTCAATGCTGTTTTACATATGGGTTCTTGTTGACGGATCTTTTGCTTCAATCTCCCCACAGATTCTCTATGGGATTAAGATCAGGTGACTGTGCCGGTCACTGAAGTTTTCTTATAACTTTCCGATTAAACCACTCGTCAACCAACTTTGACCGATGACATGGCGCGTTATCGTCCTAAAAGATAAAATCCAGCAAACCCATGTCTTGTGCAGATGGTAGCAGTTTGGACTTCAAAATATCCACATATTTCGATCCATTCAATGTACCATCAACAATGTGCAGACGGTCAACACCACTGGCTGAAATACAGGACCATAACATCACCGAATGTGGGTGCTTGATTGTTGGCTGGGTGCACCATGCCTTATATCTTTCACCAGCTCGACGACGTACATAGTTATTTCCATTATTAGCGGAAATAGTAACAGTTGTTTCATCACTGAAAATGACATTTTTCCATTCATTAGCAGTCCAATTCTTGTGTGCCTTGGCCCCAGCAGTTCTTTTGAGCCGTTGTTGTTCAGTAAGGAAAGGTTTTCGTGCAGTCAGTCCATTTTCTTGTAGATTACGACGAACTGTACGTGCAGATGCAACAATGCCTACTCCATTCTCCTACTCATTTCTTAAATCAGTGGCTGTTTTAAGCCTTGATTTTAAGGAATGACGAATCAACATGCGATCATCACGTTCAGTACACAGCCTTGGTCGACCTGTTCTTTTTCTGTTTCACACACATCCAGTTTCTGCAACTCTTTTAATGGTGAGCAAGACAGTGGAATGATCAAAGCCACAATTAACAGCAATTTTACGACAACTGAATCCCAGTTCATGCAAATTAGTAATTTTTGTTTCCTGGTTTGAAGAGGCAGGACCAATTTTCGGGTCTTTGACATTCCGAAATTCAAATATCACCAGGAATTTTGCATAAACTTCCGTCAACTGACTACATACAGCTGCGTTCTAAGTGGAAAGACGATTCTACATCCTTTTATATCTCACTAGCAGGCGTCGGAGAAAGCTATAGTGGATTATAGGGGCGCGAATGCTTTTTCAGAACTGGATTTGTGTTTCCTCATTTGCACATTATTGCTTGGAACTTCACTTCTATTAATGGTAATAACATTCTGTAAAAATATTTGTATTCAGCATAAAATTTCCTTTAAGATGATGTATAATATGTACTCCTGACTTTAACATTGCACTATATAAGTTGTCTTCAAACATAAAAAATTGTCTTTTGGCCACCATTGTATTTGAAACAGGTTACTTTGTAACTACTGGAGAGTTCTGAAATTTTCTGTGACCTCACATGTCACAGAAAATTTCAGAACTCTCCAGTAGCTTGTTTATATGTATTGTGACGTACTACAGAGGTGAAAACATGTGTCAAGACGACAAATCTGAGGCAAGATATTCTGTCCACGAGCTCAGTTGGGAGAGCAACTTACTCCGGAGTGAGGGGACACGGTTTTGATGCCCGTCGTGGACAAACTTGTGTTTTCACAGTATAATATTCATACATAAAATTAAGAGGAGGATAAAAACATTTTTTAGGATATAGAAAATGTTGGAAATGAGAAAAAATGTATTGCACGTAAAGTACTTTATATTTAAATTTTGGTCAGTAATTGTTTTAAACTAGTGAGAGAGACAATCGACAAGAAAATGCGCATAACTTAATCGACTGTAATAACTGAGAAACGAACCTTGTTGATGAAGGAAACGCGCGCGCACACACACTCACTCGCATACACAAAACAACTTTAGTTCGTTAAATGTACTAAATTAAGCCCAGAGCCCATTCATTAGTCCACCTGACTAGGATGGAGATAAAACGGGATGACATTCTTAATACACAGGGCTTTCAATTGGTGGATATCTGGCATGAGTCTACGAAAAAAAAAAAAAAAAAAAAAAAGAAGCCGCCCGGTGGCGCAGTGGGCTAAGCGATGGCCTCTGATCATTCGTCCCAATGGGGTCCGGGTTCGAATCCCGGTGAGGCATGGATGTTGTGTTTGTCTTACGGCACTGGCTCTCTCCCTTCCCTGGAACCAGTGACCCTAAATTAGGGACGGGAGACTGTTTATAGCCCATTGAGTTGCTCACGGCGGTCGTTAAACCTCCAATCAATCAATCAATCAAAAACCACGAAAAAAAGGATGAAAAATTTCTCCATTCCATGGTTTCCCATGGATCACAGATATCTCAACTATTTCACAGATATTTCAAATATTCCAGGGCAGAAATACTTATGTTTCTGCCCTGGAATGTAAACCGAACTGTATCAAAGATGATCATTGCCAGACAGGACTTTTTTTTTTGTTTTTTTTTGTTTGGAGGTTTAACGACCACCGTGAGCAACTCAACGGGCTATAAGCAGTCTTCCCGTCGCTAATTTAGGGTCACTGGTTCCAGGGAAGGAGAGAGCCAGTGCCGTAAGACAAACACAACATCCATGCCTGACCGGGATTCGAACCCGGACCCCTTACGGACGAATGATCAGAGGCCAACGCCTTAGACCACTGCGCCACCGGGGCGGCAGACAGGACTTGAAAGCACGACCACGTAGAAGATGCGTGAGTTTTTCGCCCAGACAGTTCCTTTCTACAATGAGTACGTTTCCAGCCATTTTGCCGACAATTCAGTAGTAAAGTAGCGCGAATTTTAAAAGACACTACTAAATATTTTAGTACAAATAATTTCTGAAGCCCTCTTCCAAAAAAACATTTAACAAAAATCCAAAAAAACTAGCAATCTTTAGTGTTTTAGTCTGTCAGTAATCTTAACCTTTTTTCAAAACAGACGGGAGGGATCACTGTGGATAATACCAAGCTATCCAGCGCACGCGTTATCCAGCTCACGCTAAATAAATAAATAGAAAAAATAAAGTGCAAATATATACACCATATTTAAATTTCATATACACTGAAGAGCAATTGAATTAGAGATACCTGTCTAGTAACGTGTAGCACCACCTTCCTCCCTGATGACGGCGGCGATTCGTCTCAGCATGGACTCGACAAGACACCGGAAGCGTTGGTAAGCCATACGGATCCACGACCCCTGAACAAGCTCCCACAGTTCACGAAGATTTGATGGAGGGGGGTCAGAGCCTCGAACATATCTGTCGATGGCATCACAGATGTGCTCGATGGGATTGAGGTTTGGTGACCTAGCTGGCTAAGGAAGCGAGGTCACGTCGGTGGAGTGTTCATCCAACCATTCGGATACAATTCGGGAGCGATGGCACGGTGCATTGCCTTGTTGCAGGATGAGGACCCCAGTGGGATGTTGAAGACGCACAAACGGGGGCAACTGGTGGTCCAGGATATCCCGGTAATGTTGACCTGTGAGGGACGATGTCACACGTACCAGGGGTCCCATTTCAGTCCACGTAAACAGTCCCCAGACGAGAATGCTACCCCTACCAGCTTGAAGAGTACCCTGCTGGCAAGAAGGATCAATCGTTTCATGTGGTTTGGGCCGTACTCGTATCCTGCCATCCGCATGCACCAACGTGAATCTCGACTCATCAGTCCAGGCAACATTTTCCCATATGTCTAGGGTCCAGTGGCGATGTTCCCGCGCCCATGCTAATCTTTGCACCCTGTGATGTGCGATCAGCAGCGGTACCCTCGTGGTACGATGGCTTCTGTACCTCATAGCGAGGAGATGGTTCTGGATGGTGCGGCTGCTTACACGTTTTTGTGCACCAGCGTTAAATTGCCGAGTGATTTCTTGCACTGTGACCCGTCTATCCGCTGTTACAATGCGAGCTAGCCAACGATGATCCCGCTCATCCACACGCTGTTGTCCACGGCAGTTGGCCCTTGCAGGGATGGTTTTACCGGATTCGATGTACTCACGGTGCACCCGGGACACAGTGGCTCGTGAAAATCCCAGTGCCTGCACGACTTCCGAGATGGAGTGACCCATTCGTTGGGCCCCGACAATTTGCCCACGATGAAATGCGCTTAGATCCTTCGTCTTACCCATACTGCGTCCGACTCTTACTGATTCCCGTGGCATCACTCCTTATATTGTCGGATCGCTGCATACGTCATGTCGTTTCCGTTTACAGGGCCGGCCACAGCGCCACATTTTCATAACGCCAGCTGTCTCTAATTCAATTGTTCTTCAGTGTATGTATACATACAGCACAGGCAGCCGTCCCGGTGACGCAGTGGTCTAAGCGCTGGTTTCTGACCATTCGTACGAGATAGGTCCGGGTTCGAATCCCGAGTAAAGCATGGATGGTGTGTTTACCTTACGGCACTGGTTCCCTCCCGTCCCGGAACCAGTAGCCCTATATCAGGGACGGACGACAGCTTATAGCCAATCGAGTTGCTCACGGTAGTTGTCCCCCCCCCCCCCCCCATAAAAAAGACAAATAATGCGTACACGTTGACATACGTATGTGGATATTGTTGTAAACTTTCCTACATTAATATATATATGCTGTATTTATATACACTCATTGTCATAAAAATCCGCCTCCCAAGAAAAAACTGTGCGATTAACGCGAAACTCGGCGAATAGTCTTGGGAATGCAGACATGCAAATCATTAAATTTTCGTGCGATTCCGCATTCCCGCGCGTCCAAGACCGGCGCTACAATCGCAATCCTTGGGGCTTATAAGGCGAGGTGCAGGGGACTCCAAATACTTGCCGAAGTGCACGGTAAGAGTCAGGTGAGATCCCTGAGCGATGGACATGCCAAGGAGCCACCGTACATGTGCGTACGGGCAACTGACGGAGTTTGAATGAGGCCGTATCGTCGGGATGAGAGAGGCAGGGTGTCCAGCGCGCCTAATCGGCCGTCATTTGAGCCGGTCGGACAGTACGGTGCGATCGTGTTGGGAGCAATGGACACGGGAAGGCACCCGGACACGGCAGACTGACTCCGCATGACGCAGACACACCACCAGCAGAGAGGACCATAGGATCGTAAGAACGGCACGCACAGATGCCACGACGTCCTTATCCAATATCCAGAGATATGTGGCAGCTGTACAAGACACTCCTGTATCCGCCACAACAATTTCCAGACGCTTGGCAGAGGCGAATCTGGGCTCTCGACGGCCTTTTCGTTTTCTGCCATTAGCACCTGACCATCGTCGACGTCGATTGCAGTGGTGTCAGCAGCGAGCAACGTGGAATGCTATGGACTGGCGACGTATAGTATTAAGCGACGAATCCCGCTTCTGTATGGGAACGGACGACCACCGTTTAAGAGTGTGGAGGACCGCAGGCGAGCGCTACAATCCTGACCTCACTGTGCAGCGACACACGTCCCGAACTTCAGGAGTGATGGTCTGGGGAGCCATCGCGTGTGACAGCCAAACTTCCCTCGCAGTGATCCGAGGAACGTTGACAGCCCAGCGTTACGTAAAAGAGATCCTGCGGCCCCATGTGCTGCCTTTCCTGGCGGGGTGTTCTGGAGCAATTTTCCAACAAGATAACGACCGTCCGCACACGGCTCGGGTTTCCCAGGACTGTCTACGTTATGCTTTGACGCTTCCGTGGCCTGTCAGATCGCCTGATCTCTTGCCCATTGAGCACGCGTGGGATCAGATGGGACGCCAGCTTTCTCCATGTCCCACTGTTCGTGATTTAGATCGTCAGTTGCAAGAAGTGTGGGCCAATCTGTCCCAGGATAACATGCGGCGTATCTTTGACTCCATTCCGACGGTATCACCGCATGTATCCGAGCACGAGGCGGTCCGACGCCGTACTAATGCGGAGCGGAATGTGTATTGTATGTTTGCGGGAAATCGTCCTGTTGCTGTGATATTGTAATCACTTCTGTCCTAGGTATGTACCATCTCACTACTAAAATCTCATTTCAATCCAAAGCCTCCTTCTTAGTGCGCGGATTTTATGACAATCAGTCTATATACAGTATATAGAGAGTAAAACCTCTGAATGGCTTCTGATCATTCGTCCGAAAGGGGTCCGGGTTTGAATCCCGGTGAGGCATGGATGTCGTGTTTGTCTTACGGCACTGGCTCTCTCCCTTTACTGGAACAAGTGACCCTAAATTAGGGACGGACGACTGCTTTTAGCCCGTTGAGTTGCTCACGATGGTCGTTAAACCTCCAATCGAAAAAAAAAATACATTGCTAGTCCGTTGCTTTTGTACTGAAGCATAATAAGTGTCACAGAAGAAAACAGTTACTCACAGAAGAAAACAGTTTTAGGACTATCTACGACGCTTCCAGGGTGCTGAACAAAACTCAATAAAATAATTAAATAAATAAATCATGGTATAGAGGATGTTAGAAAAGCGGTGTCTGACCACTGGTCTTTCACTGCCCTTGGAAATACCAGGCTATAGGAGATTAGGATTGGGGTACGCTGAGGGAAAGAAAAAAGAAAAATGTTAGACTGTAAAGTAGAACTACACAGTTAGCTGGCCGCGCTCTGGAAAACAGGAATAGAACTCACAAGAACCAAACTAAGATACTCCACCACCAACAGACAATATTTCAGTCACCAGCAACCACCCCTTAGGGTTGGATTGAGATATGCACTATATTCACAAAAAACAGCAGCCACCCCTTCAAAAGCAAATGAAAGGATCCGCTGCTTTGTTAAGATGCGCGGTACAGTTGAAAACGGTATAAAAACAAGCCTGTAGCTGACCGCGATCATATCGCACTGTGAGGTTGAGTGAAAATGTCGCGGCGGGAGAGAACTGACTTTGAGAAAGGAAAGATTGTTGGGTGGTATATTAGTGGGCTGTCCATAAAAGAAACCGAGAGGCGTTTAAACATACCCAAGTCTACTGTTTTGGATGTACTGAATAAGTGGAAGACACATGGCGTGCCTGAAGCAGCAAAACGTACCGACAGACCAAAGAAAATCGGTGATAGAGGAAGTTGAAGCCACAGGAGAGTCGTCACAGCTAATCGACGGGGTACTGCACAAGACCTCAGTGTACAGGTGAGTAAAAATGCTGGAATCTCGGTATGTACACGTACCATACGCAGAGAACTTCATTCCATGGGTTACCGTGGTCGTGCGGCTGCTCATAAGCTTTTCATCTGCACTCGGAATGCTACTCGTCGTTTAGCATGGTGTAAATAACTTTATCGTGGACCGTAGATCAATGGAAACGGGTCCTATGGACTGATGAATCCAGATACACGATCCATTAGTCTCTGATGGTCTTGTGTGGGTAAGACGACAGCCGGGGGAATGCTATTTACTACATTGTACTGTTCCTACGGTCAAGTTTGGAGCTGGCAGTGTACTCGTGTGGGGGTGTTTTTCGTAGTATGGTCCCGACTCATTGGTTATCGTGGACAAACCTGTTAACCAGCTCGTTTACCTCGATGTTCTGGACAATTATGCCCTAATAACTCTGTGGCAATACTATGGGACCGAGCCTTGTTGGTACCAACAGGATAATGTACCGAGCCATAAAGCAAGGATTGTTACGGCGTGGTTTGACGATAATTCCGAATAGTGTGTGGACTAACCAGCACAGAGCCCTGATCTTAATCCCATAGAGCACCTATGGGATGAATTAGAGCGCCGCATAAGAAGTTTGGAACCTAGGCCAACTAATAAGCAACGGTTAGCGGCAGCATTATGTACTGAATGGAAGCGTATATCTATCGCTGTGTTCCAAAACCTTGTCGAAAGCATGTCTCGAAGGGTCAGTGCGTGCATTAAGGCCAAAGGTGGACCGACACCGTATTAATGCATGTCAAGGTGTCCGGTGACTTTTGTCAATATAGTGTATATACGGAAGCTGGAGTTTACCTCATGCAAATTTGAACTTTAACTCCCTTCTTTTTACTTAAACACACCTGCCATAGTCTAACTTATTCTGCCCGAGACCTACAACCTTTAGCAATTATATTCGTCTTTCCTACATTTTCCCTCCCGCCGAAGTACTGAGGGAGCTACGTAAAATCCAAACTAACCAGGTGTTTGTTAGGATTCTTTCGGGAATGACTGGGATGTCCGTTGTCCGCTGTAGAAAGGTTTCGTTGTTCGGAGGTTATCGTTTATGTTAATGTTTATCTGTGGTATTAAAGTGGTGCAGTGGTCTAACCGGTGGCTTCTGATTATTCGTCCGAAGTGGGTCCGAGATCGAATGCCGGTGAGGCATGGATGTTATGTTTGTCTTACGGTACGGGCTCTCTCCCATCCATAGAACCAGTGACCCTAAATTTGGGACGGGTGACTACTTATTGACCATCAAATTGCTTACGGTGGTCGTTAACCCCCACCCCCTATGTACGAAATAAAAAGAACAATTCTTTTTGAAGTTAATGTAACTAAATTCAACGCATTGCTTACATCTTCATTATTTAACACATACACATAAGATAACATTTTTTACTTCAGATACATTTCTAAGAATTATATACCACCTATTTGGAGCAGTTCAGTATTGGAATGAATTTTATTTTAATAGTAATTCAGCTTCTCTCAGAAGTCCACAAAATTTCTTCAAAACACAGTTTTATTTTACGTTTCTCTCTCCGTTTTGAGATAAAAAAAGCAATCGAAACCTTTTACACAACATTCACGACACCACCTATGAAAATTAAAACTATTTACAGAAATGTGTCTTTTTTTCTCTCATTGTCAATGGTAAGGGATTCCCATAATTTTGTACCAATGTAACTGAAAATGTCCGAGATGCTTACATTTTAGGGAAACTTCTTATTAATAGTCTCAGATAGCCATTCATGAACGTTCCTTGAAATATCAATAAACCAGTCTCGACCAATTTCAGTTTACAGACCTCACTTCACTGGGCATGATTTTTGTTCCGAGATGGTAAATTAAAATTTCAAATGCCTTTCTTTGGAGCGGCTCTTCGCTCTGATTTGAAAATTTAATTTTGGTCCAGAACGCATTTATCTGATTTAATTTCAATCAAACAAGCACTTGAACATATTAAATTTCGTCTCGAATCATACTTGACTAGAAAATTGTAACTCAAGTAATTTCGGTACTGATTAATTTTAACACAACCATTTCTGACCAGATCAATTATATAAATGAAACTCATTTACAATTAATAACACATTTCACGAATTTCTTTGAGCATTATGAGTACTCCTCTCTATCATAACTGCTGCCTTTTGATATTTTAATTAAAGAATTCAGTCTTAATTCGCACGTTGCTTGACCTATTTTTCTTTAATAAGTACCCAATTATCTGTTTTTTATTCTAAAATAACAAAATTGTTGTTATTTGATAGTGAATTACAAACTGAAGATATATAGGTACATCCCATTTTGAGGACAGGAAACATAAACGAAATATTGCTCCTCCAAAATACGTTGTAAACCAAAATTTTAAGTTTCTCCTACCTTGCTTTACTTTCCTTTAACAAGAACCCAATCATCTGCTTTTATTCTAAAATAGCAAAATTGTTATTATTTGATAGTGAATTACAAACTGAAGATATATAGGTACATCTCATTTTGAACATACAAGATTCTGATGGCAGGAACAATAAACGAAATATTGATTTTCCAAAATTCGTTGTAAATCAAAATTTTAAGTTTTCCCCTACCTTGCTTTACTTTCATTTAAATAGAAAAATGTTTGACTGAGTTTGAACCAAATCAGTAGGATACCTGTTATACAGCTGCAGGTCGCGGAATTATTTCATCTGAATCGAATTCTTTTTTAGGTTTTGTTCGATTCAATATGATTACAGTTTCTGTTATTTGGAAACATATTTTAAAAATCTATCTGAGTCTTCTTGAAAATTATACGTTGTGCATGCCTGACATATTTCAGCATTAGTCATTCAGCAGATTCCGTATTACGTCAGTATTGCTGTTATTAATTGTAAATCAAAAATGTAAAGTTTTTTTAGGATTTTATATCTAAAGATTTAGAAGTTATCAAGTTTCATGGCAAATTTCTACTGAAACTGAGCTCCATTTGATTGCTTTAAATTGAATTCAAGTTTCTTGATTTTCCTGAAAATGAAGAACTTACGTTTTTGACAATGAATCTAAAATTTCATATTTAATTTTGAAGTTCTAGCATGATTCGTCACGCAGTATTGCGAGTGATGACTATTTTACAAATATCACCATAGCCAGAATTCTACTAAAATCTATTTCTTCAAAAATCGCCGATGTTTTACTTCCTCTTCATTAAGTTTTAAATTTCCAATTTCGGGTGTAAATCAATTTGGAGTTTCTCGATACCTTGATAGATTCTGCGATTTCACCTTTAATCAAAGCTTTGATTTCACTCAAGATGCATTCTCAGTATTTAAGGACTTATAAGCGTGTTCTTGATTACTTTCTTTCTTTTCTTTCTTTCTTTTTTTGTTTTTTTTTGTTGGTGTTGTTGAAATACGTTGGACCGATTTCAGTGAACATCAGCACTGTTGCTCCTGCTCAGTAGCACATAAACAAAAAGCAACTGCATTTTAAGTTTCTGATTTAGCGCCTTCAGACGCTAGACTTTGAATCAGAAAGTGATTACTTCAACTTGAATCCACATACGTTTGATCGAATTTTGTTTCAGATGTTGCCTTGATTACATTGAATATTTCAGAATTATTCCCCTGTAGCAGTTATTAAACCTCTGATTTTACAGTTTCAGTTGAATCTTCTCTGAAACACTGCACATAAAAATTTTCGAACCGATTTCGTATTAAATCGAACCCTATTTCAGCGGCTACTTTGAAGCTTTTAGAACTTTACAGAAGACTGGGAACACTACTGGTACTTTGTCTCAATATCTTTCTCAGTCTCTATATCATCATTGTCAACCATTATCAATCCACTGCTGGACGAAGGTCTCTCCAAGCCTCTTCCACAACGGTCTGTTTTGTGCCAGTCTCCTCCATGTTACTTCCGCATACTTTCGAATTTCATCCACCCATCTCCCATGTGGTCTTCTTCTGGGTCTTTTCCTGTCTTTTGGAATCCAATCTAAAATTTCGGTTGACCATCGATGGTCTGTCCTCCTGGCAGTATGTCCAGCACATTGCCATTTCAGGGATTTTACTCTGATCATGATATTTTCCACTCTTGTCATTTTTCTGATCCACGAGTTCCTCTTCTTATCTCTCCTGGTTACACCAAGCATGCACCTCTCCATGCTTCTTTGAGTTGTCTTCAGCCTTTGTATGTCTCTTTTAGTTAAGGTCCACGTCTCTGCACCATACGTAAGCATTGGAAGGATGCATTGATCAAACATTTTTCTTTTAAGACATAATGGCATATTGCTCTTGAAAATTTTGCTGTTTCTTCCAAAAGCTCTCCAGGCAAGTTTTATACGCTGATCAATTTCTTCATCAATGTGACGCTCACTTGATAACTGCTGTCCAAGATAAACGTACGTATCTGTTATCCCCAGCATTTCTCCATCAATCGATAAATCTTCATTTCTTGTTAAAGCATTGTACATCACTTTTGTCTTCTGAAAGTTCATTTTTAATCCCACTTCTTTACTTTTGTCAGCAAGTTCCTGGATCATACTCTGCAGCTCTGATGGGGTAGTTGCAAAAATGACTAGGTCATCAGAAAAACGAAGGTGAGTTAGATAATCTCCATTAATCTTTATCCCTTTGTTTTCCCAGTTCAGTGGTTGAAAGGCATTTTCCAATGTGGCGTTAAAGAGCTTGGGAGATATGGTGTCACCTTGTCTCACTCCCTTTCCAATTGTTATGTGTGCTGTATTCTCAAACAGCCGAATCTTTTCACTAGCATTTTCATAGATTTTATTAATAATATTAATGTATGCATCTTCAATACCGTAGGATTTCAAAGCCATTGTAACTGCTGATGGTTTCACCGAATCAAAGAACTTTTCATAATCGATAAAAGCCATGCACAATGGAAGTTCATATTCCCTCGTTCTTTCAATTAGTTCTCTCATTACGTGGATATGATCTATAGTTCTGTATCCACTCCTGAACCCAGCTTGTTCTCTCGGTTGAGCCATGTCTCGTGTTACCTTCAAGCGGGGTGAAAGAACTTCAGTGAAGATTTTATAAACCACTGATAACATGTATAAAGCAAAACAGAAAAATGAGAAAATGAGAGTGTTTCCGTCCGCACATTGTTCAACCACTTCTAAAGGACCTAGAGATCTGAGAATTGGTATGCTGATAGGTCTTAACGTCCATATACCAAGAAAAGCCCGAAAACCAAAAAAATCAAAATGGCAGCTTTGGAATATTGTCTACTTGAAATTTTCGCGATATGTTGGACCACTTCTAAAAAAGACCTACAGATCAGAAAATTGACATGCTAATAGGTCTTGAGGTCCGGTTACCTAGAAAAGTCCGAAACCCAAGAAAAAAAAAATCAAAATGGAGGCTTTGGAATATTGTCTGCTTGAATTTTCCTGCCACTTCTACACGTAGAAAAGTCTGAAAAGCATAAAATTCAAAAGGGAGGCTTAGCTTTACTGTTCAAAATGCTGATAGGTCTTATGGTCCAAATACATAGAAAAGTCCGAAAACCAAAAAAATCAAAACGGCGGCTTTGGAATATTGTCTGCTAGAATTTTTCTACCACTGCTAGAAAAGTCTGAAAACAAAAAAAAAAAAAAAAAAAAAAAAAAATCAAAAGAGTAGCTTAGCTTTACTGCTTAGAATGCTGATAGGTTTAAAGATAATTGTACCAGAAGCGTTGAAATGTTCTAAAAATTTCATGAAATGGTTATTTAAAATTAAATGGCGCCAATGACCGCCACCGTTTTACGTCAAACAGTATGCACTAACATCACGACCGTGTTCTAAATCGTAAAACAGATACGGATCTTAAATTGTTTTTCTTTCCCTTTATTACTTTTCCCTTTCCTTAGTTTTATGTTAAAAAAATGATTTTACAGATTCACGGTTCGGAGAATGGGCACGACTGCTCGTCTTCTATAAACTGAATTCCATGTTTCTATTTGAAATAGTTCCGGAATCATCCAGTTTAACCCTTTAACCGACCGGAACGAATTAACTCGGGGTTAGAAAAATGGACTGAAATAATCTCGAGCGAATATATTTGTTGTCTAAGGAGTGGGCTGAACACGGTTGAAACAAAATGTTTAAAGGTATGTTTAGTGGCCAGCGCCTGTTATACTTGGGCCTCAGAAAGCCTTCCTTCTTTCTTTTGTTTTGTTATTCAAAGTGGTCATTTAGGGGAACTAATTCTTGCTGAAGTACTTTAACACCGGCGACGAACCTAAGAATGGGAAAAAAATTATGTTTGAATGCCATGATGCCTGTGTCAGAGGGACTAGCCCTTCCCTATTCGTGAATTCTGTCACGCAGCAGAGAACAAAGTGCTTGAATGGAGCACTTATCACTTGTGAGTATTTAATCGTCGGTACTGCTGAAATGAGAGGGAAACGAATTATTTGGCCGTAACAATAACATCTTTCCTGAAATCATGCTGCTATGTGACCATTTCTGTTCGGGGGAGTGCAAGAAGTTTGGAGCAAACGCGTCTGCAAATTTTGGCTGATTTAGGGCAGCATTTACTTTCCGTATAGATCCGCCGCTTAAAGGGTAAAGAGGGTATTCACCAATATTTCCCAAACTGAACGCAGTTTGATCGTTAGCGGTTAAAATCTCTTGTATTACCTATCATTCAATTTTAAGTTCTGATTTCCAATTTTGAAACATTACACGAAAATTACTTGCAGTCCGTAATACTGAGTCCGCTCGATCAGTTTTATTTAAAACTGCTATACGACTACAGTGGAATTCTTCGCCATTCAATGCTTTGAATTATATGAGCTTGTTGTACGTATATTTTTTACTCTCGGACGGTGATCCTTAACTACCAAATCCAAAGATTCCAGCTGAGCCATTCAAGCGCTATGGATAGTCTAAGAGAATCAAATCCCGGGCGTTTGCAAACTGACAGCTTTGGTCGTGTTGAGATCGTACATAACTCGAACCCTATCATTTACAACGTCCGGTTTTGAAATTAATAGTAATAAACTGTATCTTTCCAACGATGAATAAACTTGATGAAAGTAACTGTTCCTCCATGTAAAAGGTAATTGAAATGTATTTGACTTTAAGGTTTCGGAATACTTTCTCTTTCTTTAAAATTTCAGCCAACCCAATTTTTCTTTAATTAAAAGAAAAATCTCAGCTATCTAAATACTTACGAAACCTTCATCAAAGTGTTCTCATATAGAATAGAATCGTCGAAAAAAAATGCAGAATTTTTCTCCAGTCCGGTATGAGAACAGACAGGAAATTTTCCTGCTTTTTTTACATTCAACAAAAGATTGAAGTTTACCGGAATTGAATTCTTCAAGGTTATTCACTCCACAATGACAAATGGGCACAATGTCAGGAAACATTACAACATTCGCACTCTGTAACAAATAATGCTCAGGAATGTCAGAATGGCTGAAATCTCGATTCCTCAGTCTGAGAACTGACTGTCTAGGAGCTTCACACCTCTTAAGAGTTATAACTTTAGTGTTGTGAAATTTTCCGCATGAGTACGATTGTAAATTCTTACGCGACTACCGCAACAACCTTTCCCTCCATGTTTTTCCCTCTTTTCTTTTCTTTCAGTGTCCAGCTAGCAGATCTTGCTGCAGCAATGATGTGCTCTCTCATCTTCTTTCTGTACAATACTTTTCTTTTTGGGAGATCTTTTATTGCTAGGGAGCTGAGGTTTTCAAGTGCCCATTGATCAATAAGAGAGCGAACCTGAATTGTGAATTGGAGTTCAAAGGGTTTCTTAGTCGGTAAACATCAGACGAAGCTCGAGAAGTGTCATTGTTCTGCGAGGGAGATGGAGTGCATGCCCACCCCTCGGTTTCTTTCATTCTTTCGACATTACAAGGGAGTTCATACACCCAAAACAAGCCGAAACCACAACGAACTCACGTGGGGACTGTTTGGAGGAAACGCATCATTTTTCATAACCATCTGCAGTCGCCGCGCTAAAAAGGGCGGAGGATCTCTCTCTCTCTCTCTCTCTCTCTTCCAGATTCATTTTTATTTTTATTTTTTTTTACCATTGGCAGACCGCATCGGAAGCCATCCTTGTCCACAGGATGTTAGAGGCAGGTTTTTCTATTGTGTTCATTTGCACCAGACACCCTCCATAATGAACTCTAAACTGGAGAGTGCACAAGTGGATTGTGGAAATGAAATTTTACAGGACGTGAGACGGTATCGTTTGTTTGGGGGAGGGGCCTAGCCAGGGATGCCTATGTGGGGCTGGAGCAAGGGTGGGGCTATTCGTTTATGTGTGCATGCATCCACAGGGAGGGAGGCGAGTGGTGTTGGGGGGGTTAACATGGCTATGCACTCAGAAGACATCTAGTCGTAATCCAACAAGAGGGTCACAGGGAGTTCACTAGCTTCTATCTGTCCCTTCACCTAACTCTCCTCGGTCCTCTGGATTTTTTTCCTTTATTTTTTTAAGGGGTCGACCCTTAGGAACTTCAACACGGTCTCAGTAAACACGAGTAGATATGTGATGGTTAACTCGACGTGTTTAGTTCTGAATCCGGTTCCGGCAAAAGTCAGCATTTGTTAAAAGCCCTCTTTTCTTTGACTCGACTTCAGGTAGCGATAAGTTCCCGGGCGTATTAAATTTCGCGCACGATTGTTCTTCCGATTCATTCCGACCGAAACACATACGTACATACGTTCCGGTGAGGGAGACATCTTTCTCTTGTTCCTTAAAAAGTAGGAAACGGACTTTTTTTTTCCCTTCTACTTCTTTTTGTGAGGGCTATTCTTTTGGTTAGGTAATGCTCTTACAAGTCACTGTCACATGATCTTCCTTGGCGCCTGTTTCTTTGAGGTGTCTTCCTCATTGATACGTATACTTTCATCCTTCTTGTCCTTTATCCTGCTCCCACTTTTCTTTCACAGTGCTTTTTTGAGCATTTTTAACTTAGCAGGCATATCCATTGTTGTTCGTGACTTCCTTTTATATCACTGGAGTCATATCACTGCATTTCTACTATTTACTCTTATAGCAAGATGTGTTTGCGTATTCAGCACTTCTAGGTCAATTTTTTTTATTCAGTCCATTTTTCTTTTCGGATCTCTCACAGAAGTATCATCCCCCTCGCTGTTTCAATATGAGTAACACGAATTTCCTACAGCATATAGTTAAACCAATAAATGTTAGCATTCAGCACATCTTCCCTACAATTTTTTTTTCATTCTTCTCTTTCATCTACTTTAATTTCGTAGAAAACAGCAGTTTGTGACTAATATATTATATGTTATACAAGAAAGAAATATACAATTTGTTGTATAAACTCGAGTTTACCCGGTACTTAATCTCTAATATCCGAAAATGCCCCCAATACAAAATTCTTCGAACTTGTATTTATTCTGTCATTCTCAATGGCTTTTATGATTCGGTATTTATGAAAAACCAAAAAAAAAAAAAAAATTGCCGAATGATGTCCTCACATATCAAAGAACAAATAACTAACTAGTTAATAAAAGTAAATAAATATCATGAATGGAATACGCGATTACACCATACAATACAAATTTTGAAGATGACAATCCGTTTTTTGGTGCAAATATGACAAGGATGGTGAGTCAGATAATATCCGAAGCATAAATATAGCATACCCGATTACACCATGCAATACAAGTTTTGAAGATGGCAATCCGTTTTTTGGTGCAAATATGACAAGGATGGTGAGTCAGATAATATCCGAAGCATAAATATAGCATACCCGATTACAATATACAGTACAAATTTTGAAGATGACAATCCGGTTTTTGGTGCAAATATGACAAGGATGGTGAGTCAGATAATATCCGAAGCATAAATATAGCATACCCGATTACAATATACAGTACAAATTTTGAAGATGACAATCCGTTTTTTGGTGCAAATATGACAAGGATGGTGAGTCAGATAATATCCGAAGCATAAATATAGCATACCCGATTACAATATACAGTACAAATTTTGAAGATGACAATCCGTTTTTTGGTGCAAATATGACAAGGATGGTGAGTCAGATAATATCCGAAGCATAAATATAGCATACCCGATTACACCATGCAATACAAGTTTTGAAGATGGCAATCCGTTTTTTGGTGCAAATATGACAAGGATGGTGAGTATATCCGAAGTATAAATATAGCATACCCGGGAGCTATCTGGGAGACGCGGATTCGATTCCCGCTCCAGGACGGCGAAATTTTCAAGTTTTCGGATATTATCTGACTTACCATCCTTGTCATATTTACACCAAAAAACGGATTGTCGTATTCAAAATTTGTAAAAAAATATGTTTGTTTTCATTTCTTTGCAAATATACATAGCGTGCTTCCCAATTTTATCCACCAGTCTCCCAAGTGATCTTCTTCTGGATCTTTTATTTTGTTTCTTCGTACTCATTTCAGACTTTCAATTGTCCCACAGCAGTCAGTTCTTCCAGCAATAATCCAGGTCATTGCCATTTGGAACATGATGTTTTCCACTCTTGCAATTCTCCTGACTCACGAGTTCCTCTTCTTATCTTTCCTAGCTACCCCAGGCATGCACCTCTCCATGCTAATTTCAGCTGTCTGGAACTTCTGTATGTTCTTTTTAGTCAAAGTCCATGTCTCCAATAAGAACTGAAAGATAATTCCTTAATTAAATGCATTTCTTGAAGACAAAATGGAAAAATGAAAATTGTGTTTTTCCTTCTAAATGCTTTCCATTTAGAAGGAATTGTTGTAAATGTAGTTGTCAGTCATTTCCAGATTTTCCTTGTCTCCTTCGAAATCTTCAGTTCGTATAAAAGCATTGTACATCAGTTTTGTTTCCTGTAAGTTCATTGCATGTTTTGCATCCCGGAAGGAACTCTGAGCATAATTTTTATATTTAATATAACAGAGTGACCATGGGTATATTTCATACAACCATAAATTCTTCTGGAGGTCATGTACAAGCAAATTTTAGGCAATAAAAGAGTAAGTCTACATCGTCCGAAAATCGCGCACATGCATATGTAATCATTCCTGATTACATATGCATGTGCGCGATCTTCGGACAATGTAGACTATAAGTTTTTCAGTGAAGGTACACGTGAGGAACGCGTATTCCAGTGTTAATAGAATAATTCAGTAACACATATTCAGCAAAATAATTCAGTCATAACACAACAACTGAAGCAAACAGTCGATGTTTCAATATTTTTTTTTGCTTTCAGTGACTGTCAGCTTCGAAGAAAATTGTTTTCCCTCTGAACCAACAAATTTTCTCTCTGCGTTTGAGAATACAGAAAGACCAATATTATTAATAACATCTAGGGAAATGTAACAGCAACGGTTGAACTGCTTTTTTTTAGGCTTATCGACCACTGTGAGTAACTCAGTGGGCTATAAGCAGTTGCGCTTTCCTCATTTCGGGCCAGTGACTCCAGGAAAGGGACAAGAGTAGTGGTGTAAGACAAATACCATTCCATGCCTCATCCAGGATTCGAATCAGAACCCACCTTGGACGAACGCTTAGAAGCCAGCACTTCCTACCACTCGGCCACTGCAGCTTCGAGAGTTCGAGGACATGACACGTATAAAAATTGGAAAGGGTGTGAGACAAGATGGCACCCTATCTTATTATGCAAGCTCTTTACGGTCACAAAGCAGAACGTCTTTAAATTATTGAACTGGGAAGACCAGAAGATAAATATTAATGGAGATAGTTTAACCCACCTTCACGGAACTTGCAACTAAGACATAGTTCCAGGATCTCTTAACAACTGAAGAGTATGATCCAGGAACTTGCTGAGAAGGGTAATGAAGTGGGATTAAAGATGAACCTACACAAAAAAACAAAATTAATGCATAATACTTTTACATGAACTGAAGATTTTGAGGTTGATGGGGAAATCTTATAAATCAGTAATGCGACATCCAGCCTGGACAACAAATATTAAATAGTGAGGGCCACATCGAAGAAAAAGTAATACACGTAAAACATTTGGCTAGAATGCATTTGAAAGAAATGGTAAACTTTGTAAGAGCGATTTATCATTCTGTGTTAAACGAAAAGTTTTTAATCAATACATTCTTTAAGTTCCTACTTATGGATTTATGGATCAGAGATATGGACCTTAACTAGAAATGTCAAACAGAGGCTGCGAAAAGCTGAATTAAGCATGGAGAGATGTATGTATGGTGAGCCCAGGATAAACAGCAAGAGGAACTCATGTACCAGGAAAATGATAAGAGTTGATGACATCACGAACAAAGTGAAAACCCTGAAGTGGCAATGGAATGGACAAACTGCTATAAGAACTGACTCTCGTTGTACATCTGAAAAACAACATGGGATGACAAGGGGCAGGAAAATATCCAAAGAAAACGATCACCTGGGCAATGGGTGGATGAGATTTGGAAGCACGTCTGACGAACATGGAAAAAATTACTCAAGTTGTGGAAGAGAATAAGGGACACCTTCATACAGCAGTGGACTGAAAATGGTTGATGGCGATCAAAATGAATCCGAAAAGTTTCACTTGCACGGAACGGCTGTTTATGCATTTTTGGATTACCCTGATACATAGTTTTCCTCCAGGTGGTGCAACAGCATATCTGCATTTAGTATTTTTTTTTTCAGTCCGCTTGTAGGACTCTTGCTGGGAAAAATTTCTTTCTTCGCCATATTGCTGCTATCATACTTGAATTCTCTATACACTATTCAGTTTTTTTATGGTATAAAATTTGACCGCTGTGCATTTTGTGAAAAATTCCTGCTACTACGGCCATGATAGCAAAACTTCTTTTCACGTCGAATAGATGTAAGCATGATTAAAACCATACACACATCCTTCCCCGTTCCAGTTACAATTCACTACGGTGTGCAAAAGCGCGTATTTTGCATTCGGCCACGTGTTTTGCATATCTCCACTTTATACACCAAATTGCATATTTTGGTATTTTCTTTTATATTCGAAATTAAGTAAGTTCAGATGCTTCATTCATGACCAGCCGACATAAGGTATGGAATGACACACAACATTCATAAATTAACGCAATTTTATTCTAGAAAATTTACCTTTCTTGTTTTCATTTCAGAAAATTCATTAATTATGTTGCTGTAATCCAGATCATCACATAATGTATGTTCTAATGACACTAATGCCAGATTATGCAACCTTTCCTGAGTCATTGTCCTTCTAAGATTGTTTTTTATTAATTTCAATTTAGAGAAACTTCTCTCTATTGAGGCAGTAGTAACTGTAATTGTCAAATATTATTACTTTAATTTTGAGAAAGACAGTGTTATTGTAACTGTGGAATTTTATTTTGTCAGTAAAATTCATCAGATGCAATAACTCCATCTTTCTCAAAATTAAAAATACCAATCACTTTGCATTAAATGTGGAAAATGAAAATTATAATTTAAGAAAATATCAAGCGGAGCTTACGTTTTAATTTGTGATTCCGTCGATTGATGTAAATTATGAGCATAGTGGTAAGTCAAATAATATCCGAAAACTTGAAAATTTCATCGTCCTGGAGCGGGAATCGAGCCCGCGTCTCCCGGTTTGCGCCCGAGTATGCTAACCACTCCACCACACAGAACGACCAAGTCTCAAGTATCCAAGTAATTTGAATTTAACACATCACAGAAATCAGCAGTCGAAGCAACGGTATACTTGGGCGCAAACTGGGAGACGCGAATTCGAATCCCGCTCCAGGACGATGAAAATTTTCAAGTTTTCAGATATTATTTGATTTATCACTCTTGTCATAATTTATAATAATAGACGGAATCACAACTTCAAACTTTTATTGTATGCTGGTGTAATTCTATATTTGATGGTACGTTTTAATTGTTGATACAAACTTATAACAATATTTTCATATTAAAAATTGCAGTGCAACTTGATTTTTTGTGGTATTATTTATTTACTATAGTTTGAACACACTCAAGCACAAAAAGTACCGAGGCTATCGGAATCCAACTATTCCCTCTAATGCAGGGGAGTTAATTGGCTTAATTTAGGTGTACTGGGACGTTTCCATACCCCGTACAGTATATATCGTACAAATAGGGTAACATTCGCTTTGTTGTGCAGGTCCTTCATGATTATTTTATTTTACTCTACATATTTTATTTCTATCTTAATAATTTTTTTGTGCCTATGATGAGCGGGATCCTTCAAAGCTTGGGGCCCGGGACAGGTACTCCTCTTGCCCTGATGTAAAGGCGGTCATGTCCGTCTGATGCATTTTCTGTTTTGCTTTGTGATTTTAATTTCTGCTAAGCAATTCATTAATTGTAAATAAAATTAAATTTAATTTAATCAAGTGTCCTGTTTATTAAAAATTGAGAAATTACCACGATTCAAAAAGCAATTGAAGGTTTATAGACAGTCAGCAGTCTTAGAAGTAGGCACCTGAGTGTGAGAAGGAAAAATCTAATTTGTATGATTATTTTATAAGACCGAAAAGGATTCTCTGATGCTCTTTAAAACTTCTGTACTCTAAAAAAATTATGAAATTCATTTTCCGTGATTCCTTTCGTGAATTAATAAAGCACATTCCTCATTCAGACTTTTCCGTGAAATAACGGAAAAGAAAACCTGAATTTCACGGATTCTTTTCTACGTTAATTAACAGAAATACTCCGGTTAGTAACGGAAAACAAGCATTTTTTTGCAGGTTTTACAAAAATACCCCGAATTTTCAGGGAAACTTTCTGTGATTCCTTTCGTACATCAACGGAAAATTTCTGTTTTTCTCTTTTTGGTATTCATATACCGGAAATTTTACGGTAATAAAATAAAAAAAGAATGGTTCGCGGGAAAAACTAAATTTAGAGAAGTTTGAATACCTATTAAATTTCAGTTCGACAGTTTTGCTGAATTACTCATTCACACTATCAATAGCCATAACCGCAAAGGCCTTACTAATATTTGCTTGGTAGCAATATTCGTACCCTCGTCTGTTGCTGGACCTGATTTTGAGGTTCTTTAGCGGTACATGATATTGTGTATACCATACCGCATGATATGAAAGTTGTTATGACAAAGCATATCCCCCACGCAGTTGGCGGACCTGTTATTGCGTACTGTATTACCGTAAGAAACCGGGAACTAGAAGCGTCGTACAGATTATCATACGGTTTGTACGTATCAGTCTGTGGACCTCTTAACACAAAAAACTATTATAGCTATCAAAACAAATTTAATATTTAGGGTTTTGTGAAATAATAGTACAAAGTAGTGAATGCCTTTCACCTTTTCTTAAACATTATTGAAAGTCATTGAGTTTAAAAAATCTCCAGTTCCTTGAAAAATTGTGATGAAAAAATGTAATTCGTGATATGTGATTAATATAATGCAATTTGTAAATACTCCTCAGGTGGTTCAATGGTCTAAGGCTTGGCTTATGAGTATTCGACCGAGATGGGTACTCGTTCGTATGCTAGCAGGGCATAGATATTGTGTTGGTCTTCTGGCTATCTCCCTTCCCTGGAATCAGGGGCACTAACTTAGGGGCGGACGACTAATTAACTTAGGGGCGGGTGATGACTTATACCCCACGGAGTTGCTCACAGTGGTCGTAAAACCACCAAACAAATAAATTATTTGAAAATGTATTATATTTAGTGATATGTCATGTCCTTAAACATATTTAAAAGCCAGTTCAAAAAAATATCTAAAGCTTTGAAAAATCATGATGAAAAAAAAATGATTTGGGACAAAAAAGAATGAATTAGAGAAACCTATTCAGAAAAATAAGAAATTTTTCTAACAGAAAAATGATAACTAACTAATTATCCCGCATTCATAGCGAACAACACTGCATCATCCGTGCGATCCACTCCTTGTTTTTCGCATGTGTCTTACCGGCGTAGCCAGCTTCGTTTCTTTCCCACGTGAGAGCCATCGCTGGTTCGAAGCCGGCCGAGGGAGGGGGAAGGATTTGCATAATCTTTTAAAGCCACAATATCTCCTCCATCGACAGCGGGCTACATTCCGTAGAGACTGGCTAAAATATATGTTCCTCGGGAAATCTGTGTGGGAACTGAAAAACATAAAAATTGAGGTTTCTGGTAACTCGGAAAGACTCAAAACGGACATTTCTTTTGTAACGTATATCTCTAATTTAACCTTCCTTTTGAGTTTCTGTTTCCCTATGTAAATTAGGGTTTTCCTCGTTAAATATTTTCTAACTTAACGGAACAAAGTTCCTTCTGACGAGCTGGTAAAAGCTGACGTGCGCAGTGCATATTCGATGAAGCGATTCTTGTATGAGGAGATTGTATTGAGCGAGAAGATTGTATTCGAAGGGTGATAAGAGTCCACGTTTATTGTGCGACATCATTGTTTGACTTCTATCGAGCGTACTGTGATACGAACGACTTGTTAATGATTAACTAGTGACGTGCTTGGTTGCTAACAAAGTGGAATTGGATTTCAGTAAGTAGAATTCTGTTGTCATTGAACTTTGAAGTGATATTCATCTGATTAATTAAGATGTCTGTAGCGTACGAACAATGAGAATAATTCGGATATCAAAGTGAAGCTAACGACAAGTCCAATTCTACAAATCCCAATAAAAAAACTTATTTTATACTGTTAAAAAAAAGAAAGAAAGAAACCGGAAGTAGTGACAACGGGAAATCTATCAAAATACTGAATGTTCACTTATTTGGAAACAGCGACTTTTTTTATTTTTTTTTATTGGAGGTTTAACGACCTGCGTGAGCAACTCAATGTGCTATAAACAGTCGCCCGTCCCTAATTTAGGGTCACTGTTTCCAGGCAAGGCAGAGAGCCAATGCCGTAAGACAAACACAACATCCATGCCTCACCGGGATTCGAACCCGGACCCCTTTCGGATGAATGATCAGAAGCCATTGCTTAGACCACTGCGCCATCGGGGTGACACGGCGACTTTTCCAAACAAAAATTTCGTTAAAAATCGGAGATCTACCAGAAATTTTGTTGCACGTTATTTTCAGCAATTTTTCGTGTATTCACACCACTGATATTTACATGATAGAAAGCTGAGCAGCCGGATTCATTGATGCACAGGCAAACTATTTCGTCTCAAAGGAGGGGAATGTTAATTCCTCCCACCATGATTCGCCCATGTAATTGCAGTTAGTATACAGTATATGCCATTATGTCTTAAAAGAAAAGTGTTTGATCAATGCATCCTTCCAGTGCTTACGTATGGTGCAGAGACGTGGACCTTAACTAAAAGAGACATACAAAGGCTGCAGACAACTCAAAGTAGCATGGAGAGGTGCATACTTGGTGTAACCAGGAGAGATAAGAAGAGGAACTCGTGGATCCGAAAAATGACAAGAGTGGAAGACATCATGATCAGAGTTAAATCCCTGAAATGGCAATGGGCTGGACATACTGCCAGAAGGACAGATCATCGATGGACAGCCGAAATTTTAGATTGGATTCCAAGGGACAGGAAAAGACCCAGAAGAAGACCACATGGGAGATGGGTGGATGAAATTCGAAAGTATGCAGAGGTGACATGGAGGAGACTGGCACAAGACAGACCGTTGTGGAGGAAACTTGGGGAGACCTTCGTCCAGCAGTGGATTGATAATGGTTGACAATGATGATGATGATGACATATCATTACTCGCGTTTCGTGCACATGTATTTTTTATTTTTACGGACTTGGATAAATAAAGTTTTAAATACACTTCGTTGTATAGCATTTTTTCAGTAACACGTTTTCTGGCATACATATTCGTGTGAAAATGACGCATTTATACCGTATTGGATTGGAAAGAAAGTAATGTCTGCAAATGCAAGGCAACAGAAAAATGCTAATTACCGTATATCCAAGTACACATCTATCCAAAATGTAGTCGTCATCGTTTGCTACGACTAGCTCCCATCGTCTGGGCAGCTGTTGAATAGCGTCCCTGTAGAATTGTGGCTGCTTGGATGCAAAGATGTGAGTAAGTGCGCGTTCGATATCGTCCTAGTTGGTGAACCCCTGTCCGTCCAGGAAATGCTGCAATGTCAAGAAAAGGTGGTAGTCGCTTGGGATAATGTCCTGAGAACAGGCTGGGTGCGGCAGCAGTTCCTAGCCCAGGTCCCGGACGTCACCCGTGCTCTGTGAGGTGTCGCAGCATCCTGCTGTAGGAGGACGCCCTTGCGATTCAGCAGTTCTGGCTGTTTTGATGTGAGGGATGCGTGCAGATCGTCGAGCTGACGGCAGTACACATCACCGGTGATAGCGGTGTTGTTCGAAAGCTGCTCAAAAAACACGACACTCCGCATACCCTACCAAACAGACAGCAGGACCTTACGTGGGTGTAGGTGAAAGCCGGATTTAGGGGTAGCCATGGGCTTCTGTTTTGGGTCCAACTACTGTTTCCGGGGTTGACATTGTCGTACAAGACCTATTTCTCGTCATCTGCCACTGTGCGGTCTAAGAACGGTTTAATTTCGTCACGTGCAAGCAGGGAAACGCATAAATTCATGCTATTTGCTTTCTGTTCAACTGTGAGTTGATGGAGTATCTAAACTCCCATCTTTTTCCCCTTCCCAAGTTGACGCAGGTGCGTGATAATGCTCGTGTGGGTAGTCCCCAGCTGTTCGGAAAACTCCCGCATAGTCAAACTTGGGTCGGTCTTCACTATGGTCTTCATCATGTCCATATACACTGTTGCGCGTCTTCTAGCTTTGGGACAATCAGCTATGTCAAACTTTCCCCTCTCGAAACCGTTCGAACCAACAACAGCACTGAAGATGTGATATGGCATTGGGGTACATATTGGTAATGCTCCCTACAGCACTTGCGGGTGTGCTACCATGACGAAACTCATACAGCATAAAATGGCGGATGTGCTCCTTGTCCACTTCCATGTTGGCTGGCGCTTACACTCTTCGCCTTCTGACGGCTGACTGCCGCTGACCTACCTGCTAATGCCATGCCGGTGTGCTGCTCAACCTCAACGACCAATGTGCGCTGTGTCCGTGTGGCCCATTATAGAAACACACGTACCCACTGGGGAACACCTCATAAATTCACTCATGAAAAAATTCTGTTAACTCCTGGATGAAATACAACTGTTGAAATATGCATTGTAAAAGTAATTCAGTCGCGAAAATTTTTTAACAACAGTTTAAGGGTGGAAAATATTTTAAACTCCACACATTACTGAACGTAGCATATCAAACCACGCTCAAAACGGAGTGTTGTACAAGATAATTATATTTACTTGTCAGAGATCATTTTGTACCGCAAACTTGAATAGATGCCTTTTTATTCTACCCACTGTTTTTGACTCTAAAACTAATATTTTGATCCATGAACTAGTACCAGTAAATATGTGTTTGTTTTAAGACAAATGTGGTTGAGACACGGATTTCGGAACATACCTGCTGAAGAATAGTTTTGTGCCCTGTGTCTTGTACGTGGATAAGAGTGTGGGAATGATGGACCTCAAAATGGTTGCTAGTGACTCCTCCAAGATTATGAAAGGAGGGTAAGGCCCCGTACCAATGTCCTTTTGGCTCAAAGTCCAACGACCTACTCTTAACCGCAGTTAGCTTAATTTAGAATATTTATAACAGGGTGCTTGGTCCGGCGACAAATTTCTCACTAAAGTACAGGGAATTTTGCTTTGTTATTTTAGAGCAAATGCCCAACATATACACTGAAGTGCCAGAAAAACTGGTACAGACTTGCTTATGCAAAATACACTGCTGGGCACCCGATTGGCCTGAAATTCGCAGCCTGCGTCGCCCGCGAGAGGACATGCAAACGATTAGCATTGCAGGGCATATGCAAATCACGTGCTCCCGGCACGCCACCGAGAAGCACTATAAGAAGGGTGCACAGAAGGCGGGGTGTAAGTAGTGGAAGTGTGTTATGCTGCCGGACATGTGCGTGGGAAGCTTCCTGATGCCTCGTCGCAGAAGAGTAAGTAGTTCTCCCAACTGAGCTACACGGATGGAATCTGTCGCTGCGGATTTGTCGTCTTGACACGTGCTTCACTGCTGTAATACGTCACATCATTTCCCTATTAATGTTTCTTTCTTTTTGAAACGAAGAATGATTTTTCATTAATTCTAGACAATGTGTGAAACAAACATCACACATTTTTCGAAGGCCGCCCCGGTGGCGCAGTGGTCTAAGGCGTTGGTCTCTGATCATTCGTCCGTAAGGGAGTCCGGGTTCGAATCCCGGTCAGGCATGGATGTTGTGTTTGTCTTACGGCACTGGCTCTCTCCCTTCCCTGGAACCAGTGACCCTAAATTAGGGACGGGCGACTGCTTATAGCCCATTGAGTTGCTCACGGTGGTCGTTAAACCTCCAATCAAAAAAAAAAAAAAAAAAAAAAAAACATTTTTCGAAGAACCCAACGGACAGTACACCCAGTTTTAATTTCGGGCGCCAATGTGAAACCGCAAATTTGTCCGTGACGGGGATCGAAATCGCGCCCACTCATTCCGGAGTAAGTTGCTCTCGAAACTAAGCTACACGGACGGAATGTATCGCTGCAGATTTGTCGTCTTGGCACCACGTGTTTTACCTCTGTAATACGTCACAAAGACTGGAAGCATGTGTGCCGCTTCCATAAATCACTACACGTACTCAATCGTACAGATGGCAGAGTCCATATTTGGTGTCAGCAGCGTGATGATTGGACGACAGAAGATTAGAAGCAGGTGTGTTGCTTCGATAAATCATTATGCTTACTCCATTCTTCTGATGTCTTAGTCCATATTTGGCGTCAGCAGAATGAGGATTTTTTTTTGATTGGAGGTTTAACGACCACCGAGAGCAACTTAGTGGGCTATAGGCAGTCGCCAGTTTCTAATTTAGGGTCACTGGTTCCAGGGAAGGGAGAGAGCCAGTGCCGTAAGGCAAACACAACATCCATGCCTCACCGGGATTCGAACCCGGAGCCCGTTCGGACGAATAATCAGAGGCCATCGCTTAGACCACTGCGCCACCGGGGCGGCAGAATGAGGATTGAACGCTAGAAGATTAGAAGCAGGTCTGCTGCTTCGATAAATCACTATAGACGGGTCCATATTTGGCGTCAGCAGCATGAGACTGCGGATCTCTCATGTATTGCAGCGACCATCCAGGCCCAGGGACTGCAAAGGGACCATGTGCACCCCACAACGTTGTACTTCCTTCCTTAGGGGAATGGATTCCTCTTGGACAATAATGCCCCATGTCATCATGGCCGCTCTTGAAGGAATGTTTCAAGGAACATATTACTGACATGAGATATCTTGAATGAAATCCAAACTCGCTTGACCTTAACATGACTGAACATCTGTGGCAGGTTGTGGGTCATCAGATGAGCAGTTTGGCACAACATCCTGCCGCATTCTAGAACTGTGGATGGCAATACAAACAGGTTGACTGCACATCTCCAAACAAATTTACCTCGTGAGGTCGATGCCGATCCGAGGTGTAATGAATGCCTACGAAGTATTAGGTAGGTGATCTTGATTCAGTGACCACTCAGTGTGTATCCGTCATGAGAAATAGAGTAAATAGGGCGGATCAAACAAGATGATTCGATCCCCAGATTGTGGGATGAAAATTCCTATTCCGAATATTCTAGAGCTGAGTTTATGAGTTTTAAATTCAGTAACATTAGAAAGTTGACGCAATTATTCGTAAAAGATAAAATTTCAGAGCTTGACTTTTTATGTTGTCGATACGTGACCTTATTCTTCAATCTGGATCATCAGTGTCTCAATTACCAGGTTTTCAAGCATATAGTAACCGAAATACGATATCCATCCAAGAAGTTCCAGGACTGACCGCATAACTGATGCAACAGTAGAGGGATAAAAGTGTCACGTGTATGCCAGAAGACAACAGTTCTTGACCAATCATTGAACAGCTGGACACCGGTTTATACAGGTACTGACAGGCGGCAGACCGGCGTTAAGGGAGTGATAGCAAGCATTCTCGTCCCATTTATTTTAGTCATGGAATACCAGACAATAAGCATCCGTTTTCATTGGAGACTTTGTAAATCAGCTACTGAAACTTACAGAATGTTAAAAGAAGCATATGGTGACACAGCATTATCCCGCAGAAGAGTTTCCGAATGGTATTCACGGTTTCGTGACGGGCGGGAATCCTTTGATGCTGCTTCGAGATCTGGGCGACTCTCCAGTGTGCGGACAGTGGAAATAATCGAAGAGGTGCGGAATCAGTTAAAGGAAGATCGCCGAATTACAGTGCGGGGCATCAGTAAGCCTATTTGTCGCGAGGATCTACGCGAGGATCTGGGAAAACGAAAACTTAATGCAAAATTGGTACCTCGCATTCTGAATGATGGTTCTTGCTCTATGATAGCGCAAGAGCACATACCGCGTTGTCAGTCCAACAGTTCCTGGCTCACCATCAAATCACTGGGATGCACATGTGCCATATTCTCCTGATGTACCGCCCTGTGACTCCTTCCTGTTCCCCTGGATAAAACGGGCACTAAAAGGATAATATCATGCAGACTTTACATCTATCCAACAGCCGTGACAAAACAATTTGCAGACATCCCGGAAAGTGCCTTCCGTAACTGTTTTCAGGATCTTCAGAAAAGTTGGAAACTGTGTGTTCATTGAGAAGGGCTATACTTTGAAGGTGACCAGCATTAATTGGGAGTATGTTACTTTCTTTGTATTCTCTATTGCGCCAGTTCTGGAACTATTCGGTAGAAGGTTGTGTTATTCCCTACTGCAAGCGAGCTGCTATATCCAAAAAAATTAGAAACTAGAGGATTTTGTAAAATTCTTGCAGCCTGCAGCTGGAAAATAAAATGTTGGATTTGTGACATCGTGTTTAAAAACCTTTGGTACTCGCTCAGAAAATAGTTACACTCCCGAAACGTTCTCTCCCGAATCACATCCTGCCACCGCACTGCTATCACAACCACAAAAAAAAAAAAAAAAAAAAAAAACAACTAAAAGACAAAGTCAATAAATCATATTCTCCTAAAAACATCATTTTGGCTACCCCACCACTATTCTTAGCGCCCCTAGTCCTATCATTAAGGGCCACGCTATCACTGTTACCATACGATATGGATGAAATACTTCTGTCAACTTAATAACTTTCTAATGAATTCGACATTACCAAAACACTAAATACAAATGCTTGAATAAACGCGACCGCCCACTCTAACACCAACATTAATGTCCGCAACACCACAGACACCACCCCACCCCCAAGAAACCAAACTAATTCTCAAAATTAAACCAATAGTCAAATGAACGGCTATTACAGTATATTAGCAGCTAACCGCTCCGATAACGTAACAAGCCGAATCAAATGTCTTACTCTTTTGATTAACACCATAAAAGGCACCAACACTAACGGTGCACCCTCAGGGACTAAATGTGCTCTTCTTTCCCTAAATTTCCTTGCTCAACCCATAAAAAATCCTATTAACCACACCACTACCCTTCACGTTTCATATATCTTCTCACAACTTTCGATTATCATCCGATATCTTAACCTTTTCAGTTACCTTTTTAACCCTTATTTCTTATCATTTAATCTCTTTATCATAATTTAACTTTAATAAAATCTTTAACCTAATAAGCCTTATCATAACAGTTCTGGTAATTGCATTTGTAGCTAGCAACACCCTTATTTTTTATAGCTTTTTCGAAGCAGTTTTGATCCCTACCCTTCTAATTACCATAAACGGTTCCTCCCAGAGCATCTACAAGCAGGAGTTCATCTTCTTCTTTATACTATTTTCAGCTCCCTCCCTTCTTCTTTCATTTCTTTTTACTCATAACACTTAATCATTTTTATATTCCTTCTTCAATCCAGCCCCTATTTTCTTCTCCATTTTCCTCATTATGGCCTTCCTCATCAAACTCCCCAAGTTCTTCTCCCACCTATCGCTACCTAAGGCCCATGTAGAAGCTCCCCTCGAAGGAACAATAATCCTAGCAGCCGTTCTTCTAAAATTGGGGGTTTACGGTCTTATTCGAGTCGCCCACTCGCTCTCTTCCATATCTTTTCTCTTTAAAAACCTTCTAATTTCAATTAGAATCACTGGAGCCTTCTTCACTAAAATTAAATGCACACGACAAAAAGATTTAAAATCACTTATTGCTTACTCCTCGGTCGCGCATATAGGGTTAGTCTTACCTGCAATTATTTCCTTCAAGTCCTCCGGTTTCTACGCAGCTATCCTCATAGCTGCTCATGGTCTTACTTCCTCCGCGATGTTCTTCCTAGTAACCATTCTCCATAACCAAACCCATTCCCGTAATATTTTAATTTTTAAAAGTCTCCTCTTTATCCTCCCCAACATTACTTTTTGATGATTCATCTTCACCTCCGCAAACATTTTCCCCCACCACCCGTCAGTTAACATCAGTACATCACAAGAACAAGAACAATTCAACTTTCCGTCTATATGAAACGGGGTATATATAAAGTCCTCTGACCCTTGAATAACAATACCCTATGCAACTTCGCAAATGAAAAAAACAAACAGATGATGTCGACCAAATTTATTTGAAATGCGTAATCTCTGCATACGTCTTTTGTTGAATTAAAAACTGTTGAATCTCAAATATTGACGGTACTTTGATAGATTTACTTCTTCGAGTCAGTCAGTTTCTGAGAAAAACTATACTGCAGTCTGCTGTCATAACATGCTACGAGTTAATTGGTTTTGAATGCAGCTTTTCATAAACACAATCCCGAAAGTAGTGTTGTTCATGTTCTCGGTTTTACACATTATAATATATGAAGTAGAACATTTAATATTTTTGTTAGTCAGTTGATCCACTACTGTCACAGTGCACTTGTTAAGTTGAAAATCTATCAACTTGGTTTGTTTTCAAACAAACATCCAATTTTTACATACATCATGAGTTTGTACAGTTTCTAGGCTCCACATATTTTCCTAAAAAGCAGAAACCTTTCTTAACATGAAATTAGAATGCAGTAGGTATAAGAAACCTTTTTGTGATATGTAATCTTAAAAAAATCAGTATTGCGACTAGCAAGGGTAGACAGGAATTGTTTGGAAAGCAAAGCTTATCCCAAGAGTTATGTCCTTCTCGCGGACAATAAAGGATATTAAATAAGGTTGAAAGAAAAGAGGAAAATGAAAGACGAAAGAAAAAGCTGTAAGTTTGAAGACGAGATAAACATGACGACCTGGCTGGCCTAATTTATATGTTTTGTGTGTACTTAAACACGCAGTGAAATAATAAATAATCATTTATGAAGAACTAGTGAAATGCAAGACATCCAAATTTAACACGGTTGGGGTTTCACTAAGACAGAAAAATTTATTGCACCGAAGGATTTCACGTTTTATTTTCTTGCCCTTTCCTTTCTCTTAGTTTTTCTGCGTTGCATCAGATGCCTTTTCGGATAAAACAGGATCTCGTTATTACACTCATTTTAATCTCGCCTGTCATACTGCGTATATGCAATAATTGACATCCCTCTGCTATTCCTCTGGCCGAGTTCATACATTATATCATTTAACTCATGGATCATCCGATTGACTGTACATACACTAAAGTAGCAAATTATTAGGAACATCCAATTGCAATCAGACACGTGTCAGCTACACTTACGTACGCAACTATGACGATCAGACACCTGCCAGCCGCACTTACGTACGCAACTATGACGATCAGACACCTGCCAGCCGCACTTACGCACGCAACTATGACGATCAGACACGTGCCACCCGCACTTACGTACGCAACTATAACGATCAGACACGTGCCAGCCGCACTTACGCACGCAACTATGACGATCAGACACGTGCCAGCCGCACTTACGTACGCAACTATGACGATCAGACACGTGCCAGCCACACTTACGTTCGCAATTATGACGATAATTTGTAAGCAGCTCACTGCAGGCATTTGCGTGCCCAGAATGTTTTTTTCTGGGGGAGTTACGAAGTTTATTTTCTTTTATACAACTAAATCTGTTATGAGTGCATTTTTAAAATGTACGCAACATCTGCGCAAAAATATTCAAATAAATTCTGCTGGAAATTTTTATTAATATTCTTATTACCACATAATGGTTGACCACTTATACTTTGCTATTTATCTGTCTAGAAAATAAGAGTACTACATTATTTACTGTTAAATGGTTAAAACACAAGTAATTCTAGAACGACATAAAAATTTACCTTCTAATGAAACATTCTTCATTTGTGTAATGGCGCTTTTTTTCATTGTACAGAAGACTAAAAATCCCTGGCGCTGCCGACACTCATTTTGATAAATATTTTTTGATTTGATTCAATTCTTATGTTACTTTTACTTACTCTTACTTGAATCATATTTCTAGCCTTCTGGGTATTTTTGCTAGTTCATCTGAAACTTCTTTAGATTTCGGTGTGTATTCTCGATTAATGTGACGTAATTCTAACCCATTGAGTCTCATTTCTGATATGGTATTGCGTAGAAAGGATTTTAAGAGACTCAGTGTTGAAACAATGTTTATACACTGACGGAAAAAAAATCCCAACACCAAGAAGGGGTTGTGTTAGATAAACGACAGTAGGTAGGCGGTGAGAGTACATCTGTAAGATGACGTCTATGCCAATTTCGCGCTCGGCGCATACGTGTGGCGCTAGTAGCGCCCTCGGAACATGCAAAGCAGGTTTGCTATAAATACGCGTTGTAACGTTCGTGAGCGTTAGTTATCGTTGAGATTCGACGTAGTGTGTTGATGTTAGTCAAGAATGCCTTTAAAAGACGAAGAAGCCATTATCAACAGCTCACGGAGTTTGAACGAGGTCGTGTAATAGGGCTAGGAGAAGGTGGATTTTCTTTCCGCAATATTGCAGAACGACTGGGCAGGAATGTAGCCACTGTGCATGATTGTTGGCAGCGGTGGTCAAGGGAAGGTACTGCCTCAAGAAGACCGGGTTCCGGCCGGCCACGTGGCACTACTGAGAGGGAAGACCGCCGTGTACGGCGTATGGCCGTGGCGCATCGTACTGCGTCTGCGGCTGCAATTCGAGCTGCAGTTGCCACCACAGTGACACAACGAACTGTTACAAATCTGTTACTTGAAGGACAGCTCCGAGCCAGACGCCCTGTAGCGTGCATTTCACTTACTCCAAACCACTGCCGTTTGCAACGTCAGAGGTGTCAAGCTAGAGCTCATTGGAGGACGGAGTGGAGATCTGTTGTGTTTTCTGATGAAAACCGGTTCTGCCTGGGTGCCAGTGATGGCCGTGTTTTGGTTAGAAGGAGGCCAGGTGAGCACCTGCAACCAACCTGTCTGCGGCCGAGACACACTGGACCTACACCTGGAGTTATGGTCTGGGGAGCAATTTCCTATGACAGCAGAAGCACTCCCGTGGTTATCCCACGCACCCTGACGGCACAGTTGTACGTCGGTCTGGTGATTCAGCCTGTTTTGCTGCCATTCATGAACAACATTCCAGGGGTGTTTTCCAACAGGATAACGCTCGCCCGCATACCGCTGTTGTAACCCAACATGCTCTACAGAGTGTCGACATGTCGCCGTGGCCTGCTAGATCACCAGATCTTTCTCCAATCGAGCACGTATGGGACATCATTGGACGACAACTCCAGCGTCACCCCCAACCAGCATTAACCGTCCCTGTATTGACCGACCAAGTGCAACAGGCATGGAACTCCATCCCACAAACTGACATCCCGCACCTGTACGACACAATGCATGAACGTTTGCATGATTGCATTCAACATTCTGGCGGTTACACCGGTTATTAATGTACCAGTATTTCACATTTAAAATGGCTCTTCTCGCGCTTACATTAAGCTGTGATCTTGAAACCTTAATCGATTAACTATGTTACCTATAAGAATGTATTGCCGCCATTTCATTCCTCTACAACTATTTTTTTCGTGGTGTTGGGATTTTTTCCCCCGTCAGTGTATATTGGGTAGAAACTCACTGTAGCACAGTTTCAAATCACTTAATGCATCTTTTGGCCAGTGCTCCTAGTAGCTGAGCCCATCTTACGGATTTATGGTGTCAGAAGCCGACAGAAAAATACACATAGCGCCGTGGATTGTTGGCCACCGTGGTGTAAAGCTAGATATCGAGAGATCTGGGATTCGGATCCCCAGCGGTGACAGAACAACAATTTTTCGGTTGCTATGTGTTGCTAAAACGTGGAAAGAGCGATATCTTTGTTTATTCACTGACGCCACATATTTGGAGGATTTGCACTTTACAAAAGGAGGATAGGGCATTCCAGTGAACCTGGGCTCCAAGTCCAAGGCCGAACTATAGTTAGCTTTAGCTTAATTTATAAGTGTTTTTGGTCCAGCTGTGCTTTTCTTGGATAAGTACAAAAATTTTTGTAGAACATTCTATTTCATTAAGAACAAAGAGTTTTTATGTGTCATTTGAGAGAAAAAGCCCAACATATAGATTGAACTTTTTTTTAAGGGAATAACTTTTCTGACAGATATAAAGTTCGAATGAAGTAACGATCATTATTCATATGTACCCGAAAAATTACTTCAAAAAATAAATCCAGACAAAAAGAATACGAAACATTGCGCAATTTCTTCAGTGGACCACCGGAAAATGTCCCGGTTTCCCTGTGGGACAATCCGTCCCTAACTCGCTGCGAAGGATTCAGAAGGGTGGATAGCTGCAATATGTGGGAAATACTTTTAGGCGACATGATAAAGCGCCCTAGCGAGCAGGTGCAAGCATCTCAAACGGCAAACTTTCTCGGTTACGAAGGAACAACTGTATCGAGGATTTTCAATGAGTGGTGCACACACACACACAACGAAACATGCTGTCAGATGTCTTGCTATGGGCGGAAACGACTCGTCGGTCTTCGAGGACAGCAGCGGTTGGAGAGGATTTTACGAGGTAACATACGAGCTCCATTGGCTGAACTAACCTCTCAGTTCAACAGCGGCATCGAAAGAAAGATTTCAGCACACATATCCCGAAACAAACTAGCACAAATGGGCTATCGTCTATGTTAAAAACGGGTAAATTCGTCAACAGCGAGCCAGGGCCGTATTAAAGGGGATCTATGTGGGCTGTGCAAGGTCAGGTAATGCGAAAACTTATAGCCTCTCCTTGGCAAATGTGAATTAAAGGTGGTCTAAAGGGGGTCTGTAGGGGCTGTGCAAGGTCAGGTCATGCAAAAGCATATAGTCTGTCCTTGACAAATGCGGATTAAAGAGGTTCTAAATGGAGTCCATAGGAGCTATGCAAGGTCAGGTGATGCGAAAACTTATAGCCTCTCCTTGACAAATATGGATTAAAGGGGTAGAAAGGGGTCTATAGGGGGGCTATGCAAGGTCAGGCGATGAGAAATCCTATAGCCTCTCCTTGACAAATGCAGATTAAAGAGGGTCTAAAGGTGGTCTATAGGGGCTATGCAAGGTCAGGCGATGATAAATCCTATAGCCTCTCCTTGACAAATGCAGATTAAAGAGGGTCTAAAGGTGGTCTATAGGGGCAATGCAAGATCAGGTGATGAGAAAACATACAGCCTCTCCTTGACGAATTAAAGAGGGTGTAAAGGTGGTCTGTAGGAGCTATGCAAGGTCAGGTGATGCGAAAATACATAGCCTCTCCTTGAAAAATGCGGATTAAAGAGGGCCTAAAGGGCAGTCTATAGGGGCTATGCAAGGTCAGGTTATGCGAAAACTCATAGCTTCTTCTTGACAAATGCCAACCCCGCCTTCTCGCGATGCATCCTGTTCCCACTAAAGGGTCTCTGTCGACCGACAAATAGCGGTATAACTATAGCACCGGGATTAAAGGAAATGCTATCCCATTCTCACCAACCCGCTTGGCCAGCGTGATGAGTTATGGCCAAGCCCCTCCCCCGCACCCCTCCGTATAGAAAGACATCATGATCAGAGTAAAGTCCCTGAAATGGCAATAGGCTGGACATGTTGCCAGAAGAACGAACCACGGATGGACAACCGAAATTCTAGACTGGATTCCAAGGGACAGGGAAAGACCCAGAAGACCACATTGGAGATGGATGGGTGTAATTTGAAAGCATGCGGAAATGACATGGAGGAGACTGGCGCAAGACAGACCGTTGTGGAAGAAACTTGGGGCACCTTCATCCGGCAGTGAATTGATAATAGTTGGTAATGATGATGATAGGGGGGCCCATCATTACCAAGGGCACAGGAAGCATGCCTGGGAAATAAGACAGAGAGTTTATATAATAGTTTAACCTTTGTCTTCTTCCTATATGATTCGTACTTGGTCAGAAAAAGAGGCTCGAACAGATTGAAGCAGTGACTCACCAAGGGTAAAGGTTTCATGTCGCTGTGTAGAGCGGGATCGGCGACACAGTTTCAACTTTTTCACGACCATCCACTCCAACCCTCCCAATTTGCAATTGGAGCCGTTAATGGTTGAAGTCCCTTGTGGCTTCGTTTTGCATAGCAAAAAAGATGCACTAAGAGATCAGTATATTAAATCATTAGAAAATCCAAGACATAATTTAGAAATATGAAGCTTTTAAGTCATGTTCTTATGAGAACAATGGAAAATACAGTGACTCGTTATGAAAACTCTGCAGATAATTTGTTAGTTTGAAGAATGCAATACGTATTAATTATCACAAGCATATTGCTAGAGTTTCGTATTTTAATGATTCCCCATCATAAGTTCTCTGGGGGCCCATTCAGTAGTCTTAGCCTAAGGGCCCATTAATGCCTTAATCCGGCCCTCCAGCGAGCACGGGAGTAGCATAACTGGACCCTTGAGGACTGGGAAAGTCCTCTTGGTCCGATGCATCACGTTTTCAGTTAATACTCACCAATGGACGGACCACAATATGGATTCAACAGCACGAATCGATGGATCTCAGCTGCCTGTATGAGCTGTTGGAGTCTAATGGTCTAGGATATGCTTTCATGGTGGACATTGGGTTTCTTAATACCTCTGGAACAGCATTTGGATGACATGTGGTATCTTAACATCACTGAGAAACAGGCGCAAAACGAAGCTGAAAGCAACGTTTTCCGGTGTGCAGGTTCACTCGTTCCAGCCGCGTTCTGCCCACTTCTTAGATGGCGAATATTCATTCGTTCGAGCTGATTTCAGCCTATTTTGCTGCCCCCGAGTTAATTTTCTTTCCGTCCTACCAAACGGTTAATTCGTTATTTAACGCGAGCGCCCATTTTTTTCTTGAAATAATTTTCCTAATTGAGTCCGTTTTACAAGAGAATCACAAGACTTACCATTCGAGTAAAATGGCATTGGAAAAGTTAGTTTTAAGACTTAAGAGATATGCCAATCGATTTCGTCCCTGTTCGGCTCTTTCTGGGAATTGTGAGTAGGTTGGAATGTGATGATATGCGACACCAAATCCCACGCCGGTCAATAAAAGCAGCGTTTAATGTGTTACATACAGTTAGTTCAACAACTAACTGTATACAACACATTAAACGCTGTATTATGCCTCAAGGACCGTACTTGTAAAAGTTCCGATTCATTTTCTCTAACAAATGCTTTCTTAGTTGTAAGTTCCGCTATTTCTTCCCCATTAAGATATCACAAAACTCTTAAATAACAAATTTCGTTTAGACATATGTAGTAGTTTTTGAGGTAACAAACCACATAGACACCATTGTGAACATAGTCAATTCATGTTCGGGGAAACCAAAAATGTGTATTTTTGTTGAAATCTCTAAGTCGAATTTTTTGCAATTACAATATTTTCTCATAAATTAGTATGAGAATGTAAAAATTATGGGAGTGGAGGGGAGAAAGGAGGTATGCGACAAGAAATAAAATGAATTTTTGACGGATGGCGGAAAAAGTGAGAGTGGGGAGGACCCAAACCTTATGCTGTGCGTAGGGCCCCTGTAGCTCTGAATCATCCATTGGATAACCTGCCTGCTACCCCGGTGGCGCAGTGGTCTAAGCGATGGCGTCTGATCATTCGTCCGAAAGAGGCTCGAGTCCCGGTGAGGCATGGATGTTGTGTTTATCTTACGGCACTGGCTCTCTCCCTTCCCTGGAACCAGTGACCCTAAATTAGGGACGGGCGACTGCTTGTAGCCCATTGAATTGCTCACGGTGGTCATTAAAACCTCCAGTCAAAAAAAAAAAAATAATAATCTCCGTTCCGTAGTGCATTTGGTAGATGTTCTTTGATAGTATAGGAAATTTCCACACACAAATCTATCGCTGGTAGAGTTTTTGGCCGTAGTAAACGGATGTCAGCCACTTCCATTTTCTCGACGACTGTTTCTTCAAATTTGTGTCTTTAAAAATGCCTGCATAATTTCGTTTAATTGCTCATATATGATTGATTATCCAGTTATAGCGCGTGGCGTAATCATTTTATCGAAGTCGAATTTAACCCCCCCCCCCCCCACACACACACACATGAATTGACTATTTCGCGCATCGAATTTTTTTGGGTTTTTCTTCCCTGAGATATTTGAAAATTCTTTTTGGTGGTGAAAGGCCATAAAAAAAAAGTTATCATTTAAATTCGTAAACAATTTGAGGCATTTATGTTTTTAATACATACACATATTGTCCCAGTGGCGTACCGGAAAAATTCGAGCCCTCTCCCCCGCAAAAATATCTTCGAGACCATTTTGCGAAAATCTATTAGCTTTCAATAACAGAAATTTGAAAATTCTATGTTATAAATCAGGTTTTATGGGAATTTTAATCACTCAAGCTCTTTCGAATCTACAGATATTTATGCTCCGAATCGTGTTACTTTTTAAGAAAAGTATCAGCCTTCAATTACTAAAATTTTAAAGTCCGATATTATTAAATAGGTTTTATGAGCATTTTAATATTTCAGATTCTTTGGAATCCATCAATATTTTTCGTAAAACCAAATTATTGCACTTCATTGCGTGTAACACAAATGTGCACGTTCTAAATAAAATCATTGCTCTACTTTTATACCAATACAAAGTAATCTAAAACACTTTAAAAAATTACTTACATTATTTTCCATTGAATATAAAAACACACTTAACACAATATCACAGTGTTTTGCACATTATAAAAGTTTTTCTCTTGACTGTGTTATATATATATATATGGTGATTCATAAAGAAGTATACAGTTTCCAGATGCTGTAAAATAGTAACAGTTGAAGACACGGACCACAACTGCGAACCGTTAGGTAGATGTACTCATAAAGTTTGTGTCCCGCTACTAAAGGAAATGACGTAGGCGATAGCTCGCGTGTCACGTGACTAGTCAGTCAAAATGGCAGCGTCTGCAGTGGAGAAGGCGTTTTGTGTTATTGAATTGAGAAAAACGGAATCTGTAACTGTTGTGCAATGGCATTTTCGATCACGATTCGGAAAAAAACTCCAACAAGAAAATCTTCCTACGTTGGCTTAAAAAATTTAAAACTACGGGCTGTTTGTGTAAACTTAAAAGTCCTGGGCGACCGCGTGTATCGGAAGAAGTCGTCGATAGTGTTTGCACGGCCATTCAACGAAGCTCTGGAAAGTCAACGCGAAGGTTGAGGCGTAAAGTGCAGATTTCACAGCCCCACTGTCTGGAGAATTTTGAGAAAGAAGCTGAAAATGATTCCATACAAAGTGCAGATGTTGCAAAATCTCACTGACCTTGACAAGACAAAGCGCTTTGAATTTTGTGCCGAAATGCAGCACCGTTTTGAAAATGACGATTTTGCCGATCACTTAGTTTTCACGGATGAAGCTACATTTCACGTGAGTGGTCAGGTAAACGAGCACAGTGTTCGCTTTTGGGGAACGGATAATCCCAAATTTACAGTGCAACACGTGCGAGATTCCCCTAAGGTAAATGTGTTCTGTGCTTGTCCAAATAGAAAGTGTATGGCCCCTTCTTTTTTCACGAGAAAACTGTCACGAGAGGCTCTCTTCTGGATATGTTAAGTCTTTGGTTGATGCCACAGTTGCAGGACGACAGTAACAACTTTATTCTCCAATTCGATGGTGCACCGCCGCACTGGTTAGGCGACGTGCGAGATTATCTCCATGAACATCTTCCACACCGATGGATTGGACGAACCGTGGACTACAACATGTCACTGACCCAATGGCCACCCAGAAGTCCTGACTTAACACCTTGTAACTTTTTCCTGTGGGGGTACGTAAAGGACAAGATATTCGCCCCTCCCCTTCCTGTTGATCTAGCGGAGCTGAAACAGCGTATCACAGCCACTACCACTGCACTTGATTCAGATATCTTACCTCGCGTTTCGGCTCAAATGGATTACCGGCTCGATGTGTGTCGTGTGGCTAAGGGTGCACACATAGAGCATCTGTAACAGTCTCTAAAAAACTTGAAGCATTCTCCTACAATTCTGTTACAGGTAATTTTACATTACCTGTAACAGAATAAAGGTAATGTAAAATTACCTGAGGTACGCTAATGACAATAATGCCATCAATGTACCTCAGAACGATACCAGGCAAAGGGCAAGCAGCAGTAAATCTATCCTCAAAAAAGTGCAGATAGTGATTGGCTAAGCTACTTGAGAAGCGACTGCCCATCGGAATACCACGAGTTTGGAGTTATAGTCCATCGCCCACGGTAACGAAATTTTTATTAATACAGAAGTCCACTAAAAAGTGCCAAGACTGTTCTGTAGCCCGGACTCAAACTTTATGTGTAAATTTAAGGCCACCTGCCATGAACCCTTCAATGAAATTGAAGTGAAAAGGTTTTTAAAATCGTAGGTATCAACAGATGAGACATTTGTTGAGTTCAATTTTGAACTTCCATTTCGAGTTTAATTCAGTATTCTTTATGGAATTTATTTTTTTGCAAATTCTTATTTTTTACAATTCACTCTATATATGCTACTACATGAGTATTTGGCGTTTCTCACGGCACTAGCTATGATTTTGTGTTTTATTTTTGTGATTTGTTTTTCTTGTTTTACTTTGCAAATTAATTTATAATCTATATGCTTCTCCGGACTGCTTGCGCATTTGGGGTTGCATATCCACCTTCTTAATTTCTAATGCTGTTACGATCCAACAATTTAACCGTACCACATCGGTCTTCGCGTGTTTTAACAAGGACCGCTCTTGACCCTTAGGCAGGGGAGGTCACGGCGAAAAGTGTGCTACAACCTCCGGTACCTGGACCTAAGGCAGAGGGGCCCAGTGTTGCTTCTACGCTACGGTCTCCATTTCAAAATGTTTTTGTTGAAAGTTATAATTTTTTAGTTCCTCAATTTATTCATCAGTTAAGATTTTCAAAATGAAGTGACGGTAGATGCAAGACTTGCTGTTGTGCTCAATCTTCCAATCTAGGTGAAGATCATTCGCCTATCTTTTGTAAAGCTGTCAACTGTGTTGATTTGATTACTTGCGAAACCTTTCAATGTGAATACGTTGGCCAGAGCAGTAATCCATTACACATCCGTATAAATGATCATAGATCCGACATAAGAACCTTCAAAAGGAAATCGGATCGTGATATTCAACATTTTCAATCTCACGATTTCAGCAATATTTCCATTAGAATTTTGTTCGTTGAGTCCGTGTTGGAGAACAGGTTATTACTGGAGAACCAGTGCATGCTACAGTTTGAAACCCTTTTTCCATATGGGCTCAACGAACTATTCAATGGTAAACAGTTTAACCAGGAGACTTGTGTTTATCTTAAATTCAAATTTAAACCATTTATTGTTTCTCATGAAAAAAGCAGAGGCAGTGGAAGAAACTCATGTGTCCAGGTGAGCTTTAGTGAACTGGTTCAGGAGCTTGATTGCTCCGAGGGTTACTTCGTTAAGCGTTGCCAATCCAGAATCATTGCCCTGAACAAAAAAAAAAAAAAAAAAAAAAAATCAGAGTTCTTGAGCAGTTGTTTCGGAACTGTGCATTTAGCTCTGAACAAAAAAAAATCAGGGTTCTTGATCAGTTGTTTCGAAACTATGCATTTAGCTCTGAACATATTAGAATTCTGATTGGTGACCGTCTTGAGTACCGTCTTTCTACCTTTCGTTCTAAGTTCTCTGGAGCTCACCTTGTCAGGAAGTATAGCGTAATTAATTTTTGCCATGAGACCATTTACTACATTAGTTTAAAGTCAATTCTAGGTAGACGTTTGGATCTTTTCCCCTTGGAAATGAGGTGAAATTGGTGACCTGTTATCGATATGGAAAACTGCTTGGTCACCGAATTTTCAATTACAGACAAACCGTAGCAAATCTCAAAGCTTTAAACGATAAAGAGGATGACAGATGTCACTGTCATTCCGACAGATTTAGTAAATTTGTCGATCCTCACCATGGTCATATTATTACTGATGACCTCGATTCGTGCCTTTTCGAGAGCTACGTTCTCTTATGTCTTTGGGCACCAAATACAGGTTGGCACCTCGTTTCAATATAAAGAAGTGTGACTCCATATTGCGTAGTAATTTTGCAATGTGCACTCAAACTTTCCTATGAGTTCGGTCTGCCTCTCGAATCCTTCAATGAGTGGTTGGATTGTGTGCTTTGTGACATTCGTCACGAGCTTGGTAAATTAAGAAGCTCTAAGGTTTGCACCCAGCAACCACATAACCTTTCCTTGATTACTTCACAAATTCGTGAACTTCAAGATTTATTCACTATTTCCACAGTGGATAAAACTACTAATAATTTTGCCATTATCTGTAAACAGTTTTACCAGAGTCTCCTATTACAAGAGATGAACACTACGGATACATACACTCCGGCGTCTCAAAACCGTAAGGATGTTGTTAAAAAAATCATTGCTCTGCATAAAAGGATTAAGCTTACAGTATCTAACTTAAATTTTCCTTTCGTTTATGCTATTCCACGGTTTCACAAGAAACCTGTTCCTTTTCGTTTCATAATCGGTGGGCGCAATTGTTACAATAGTAAAGCTGGTTGGGTTGCTTCAGAGGTACTTGTCTGAAATGCTTCGCAAACTACACTGACGGAAAAAAATCCCAACACCAAGAAGGGGTTGTGTTAGATAAACGAAAAGTGGTAGGCGGTGAGAGTACATCTCTGGGATGACGTCTATGCAAATTTCGCGCTCGGCGCATACGTGCGGCGCTAGTAGCGCCCTCGGAACATGCAAAGTAGGTCTGCTGTAAATACGCGCTGTAACGTTCGTGAGCGTTAGTTATCGTTGAGATTCGACCTAGGCTGCTGATGTTAGTCCAGAATGCTTTTAAGAAGACGAAGAAGCCATTATCAACAGCTCACAGAGTTTGAATGAGGTCGTGTAATAGGGCTACGAGAAGGTGGATTTTCTTTCCGCAATATTGCAGAACGACTTGGCAGGAATGTAGCCACTGTACATGATTGTTGGCAGCGGTGGTCAAGGGAAGGTACTGCCTCAAGAAGACCGGGTTCCGGCCGGCCACGTGGCACTACTGAGAGGAGAAGACCGCCGTGTACGGCGTATGGCCGTGGCGCATCGTACCTCGTCTGCGGCAGCAATTCCAGCTGCAGTTGCCACCACAGTGCCACAACGAACTGTTACAAATCGGTCACTTGAAGGACAGCTCCGAGCCAGACGCCCTGTAGCGTGCATTCCACTTACTCCAAACCACTGCTGTTTGCGACGTCAGTGGTGTCAAGCTAGAGCTCATTGGAGGACGGAGTGGAGATCTGTTGTGTGTTCTGATGAAAGCCGGTTCTGCCTGGGTGCCAGTGATGGCCGTGTGTTGGTTAGAAGGAGGCCAGGTGAGCGCTTGCAGCCAACCTGTCTGCGGCCGAGACACACTGGACCTACACCTGGAGTTATGTTCTGGGGAGCAATTTCCTATGACAGCAGAAGCACTCTCGTGGTTATCCCACGCACCCTGACGGCACAGTTGTACGTCGGTCTGGTGATTCAACCTGTTGTGCTGCCATTCATGAACAGCATTCCAGGGGTGTTTTCCAACATGATAACGCTCGCCCGCATACCGCTGTTGTAACCCAACATGCTCTACAGAGTGTCAACATGTTGCCGTGGACTGCTAGATCACCAGATCTTTCACCAATCGAGCACGTATGAGACATCTATGGACGACAACTCCAGCGTCACCCCCAACCAGAATTAACCGTCCCTGTATTGACCGACCAAGTGCAACAGGCATGGAACTCCATCCCACAAACTGACATCCAGAACCTGTACGACGCAATGCATGAACGTTTGCGTGCTTGCAATCAACATTCTCGCGGTTACACCGGTTATTAATGTACCAGCATTTCACATTTGAAATGGCTGTTCTCGCGCTTAACTCCTTGTCATTTGTTGGTACTAGAAAGGCCACTCTCGCAGGTTGATGCTCTCCTGATGCCGGCAACCTGTTTGTTCATATTTTTTTGTTTTCAATTTTGAGCTTCCATTTTCAGTTTAATTCAGTATTCTTTATGGAATTTAATTTTTTGCAATCGTTATTTTTTACAATTCACTCTATATATCATCATCATCATCATTGTCAACCATTATCAATCCACTGCTGGACGAAGGTCTCCCCAAGTTTCTTCCACAACGGTCTGTCTTGTGCCAGTCTCCTCCATGTTACTCCCGCATACTTTCGAATTTCATCTACCCATCTACCACGTGGTCTTCTTCTGGGTCTTTTCCAGTCCGTTGGAATCGAATCTAAAATTTCGGCTGTCCATCGATGGTCTGCCCTTCTGGCAGTATGTCCAGCACATTGCCATTTCACGGATTTAACTCTGATCATGATGTTTTCCACTCTTGTCATTTTTCGGATCCACGAATTCCTCTTCTTATCTCTCCTGGTTACACCAAGCATGCACCTCTCCATGCTACTTGGAGTTGTCTGCAGTCTTTGTATGTCTCTTTTAGTTAAGGTCCACGTCTCTGCACCATACGTAAGCACTGGAAGGATGCCTTGAACAAACACTTTTATTTTAAGACATAATGGCATATTGCTCTTGAAAATTATGCTGTTTCTTCCAAAAGCTCTCCAGGCAAGTTTTATACGCCGATTAATTTCTTCATCAATGTGACCCTCACTTGATATCTGCTGTCCAAGATAAACGCACGTGTCTGTTATCTCCAGCATTTCTCCATCAATCGATAAATCTTCATTTCTTGTAAAAGCATTGAACATCACTTTTGTCTTCTGAAAGTTCATTTTTAATCCCACTTCTTTACTCTTGTCAGAAACTTCCGGGATCATACTCTGCAGCTCTGATGGGGTACTTGCAAAAATGACTACGTCATGAGCAAAGTGAAGGTAGGTTAGATAATCTCCATTAATCGTTATTTCTTTGTTTTCCTAGTTCAGTGATTGAAAGACATTTTCCAATGTGGCATTAAAGAGGTTCGGAGATGTGGTGTCACCTTGTCTCACTCCCTTTCCAATTTTTATGTGTGTTGTATTTTCAAACAGCCGAATCTTTGCACTTGCATTTTCATAGATGTTATTAATAATATTAATGTATGCATCTCAGTACCGCATGATTTCAAAGCCATAGTAACTGCTGATGGTTTCACCGAATCAAAGGCCCATTCATAATCGATAAAAGCCATGCACAATGGAAGTTTCTCTCTCTCTCTCTCTCTCTCTCTCTCTCTCTCTCTCTCTATATATATATATATATATATATATATAAATCTATGGGATGTAAGGTCAGGTGATGCGTAACATCACATCGTCTACTTGACGAATGTCAACCCCGCCTTCTCGTGGTACATCCTGTTCACACTAAAGGGGCTCTGACGACCGCCAATAGCGGTATAACTATACCATCGGGATTAGAGGAAATGCTATCCCACACTCACCAACTCGCTTGGCCAGCGTGGTGAGTTATGGCCAAACCCCTCCAAAATGACTCCACAACTTAAATCTTGGCCCTCAGTCTCCGGCAGCTGGAATGTACCTGGCCAAGGCAGCGGCCAGTGCGACATGAAGGCAGAGGGTGCTAAGAATCCCCGGAGGACCGGACTAGGCTGCCATCTGGTGCTGACCTTGGCTTCGTATAATGGACGCTCCCTATCTTCTGATTCAAGGCTTCTTGAATTGGAAGAGGAACTACAAAGGCTCAAGTGAGACATCGTCGGGCTAAGTAAGGTAAGGAGAAAAGGAGAAGATATCATTGAACTATAAAGTGGACATCTGCTCTACTATCGTGGGACAGATACTGGCAGAACTAGTGGTGTTGGATTTATAATAAACAAGAAACTGAAGGACAAAGTTGTAGAAGTTGAAAGTTCCTCTGACAGAGCTGCACGACTCGTTATCCAACTCTCGAGAAGATACAAGGCTCAGATTATTCAAACTTATGCACACACCACAAATCATCCTGAAGAAGAAATTGAAGAATTTTATGAGGAAATTTGACATCTAAATAACAAAGGTAAGCAGCACTTGAAGATAATTACGGGAGATTTCAATGCAAAAATAGGGCAACAGCAACAGAATGAAACTTCAGTAGGTAAATTCGGTCACGGCAACAGAAACCAGCGTGGAAATACTCTCGTTGAGTTTGCAGAGGCAGAAGGGTTTTTCATCTTGAACTCCTTTTTCAAGAAAAAGCCACACAGGAAATGGACATGGAGACATCCAAATGGAACGACAAGTGAAATTGATTTTATTATGTGTAACAAAAAATTCGTCATAGAAGATTGCAGTGTTCTAAACAAGTTCGATACAGGAAGTGACCATAGATTGGTGAGATGTAAGATGCACCTCAACACTAAACTCGAACGTGGCAAGCTCATAAGACAAACAAAATCTATTGACATAACCAACCTTGAAAAACATCATAATACCTTCAAGTTGGAACTCAAGAACAGATTCTCTGCTTTAGAAGGCCTAACATCGGAAGAAATGGATATTTCTGAATTTAACAGAAAAGTAACCAAAGCTCTTATGGAAACAGCAACAAAATTAGCTGGGTCTAAAAACAAGTTGCATGTGAACAAATTATCAGGAAAACCCAAAATGTTGATGCAAAAGAGAAGAGAGATGAGGACAACTAAAGAAGATGTGACTTCCAAAGTGGAATATATAGAGCTATGCAAAACAGTACGAAAAAGTATCACTGAAGACGTAAGGAAATTCAACTGCGAACTAGTGAAGAAAGCAATTGAAAACAACCAAAGCCTAAAGATAGCAAAGGAACATCTCAGTAAGGGAAGAAAACAGATTATGGCACTAAGAAGAGAAGATGGTTCTGTAACAAGATATAGAAGCGAAATTTTGACAAGAGTGAAAGATTTCTACTGCAAATTATATGAAAGGGATGATACATGTACTCCAGACATCATGAAAGGTACCAGTAGTAGAGTTCTTCCAGTCCTCCCAGCAGAAGTTGCACATGCAACCAAGAACATGAAGCGGAGAAAAGCTCCAGGAGAAGATGGAATTACTGTAGACATCATACAAGAAGCAAGTGGAGAAATCGAAACACTACTCGCCCAAATTTTCACTCGATGCCTTAATGAAGGGAAGATTCCTGAGGATTGGAACAACGCTACAATGATCCTGCTACATAAAAAAGGTGACATTGATTATCTCAGGAACTACAGACCTATCAGCCTCCTATCAGTGGTTTATAAAATCTTTACTAAAGTTCTTTCACACCGCTTGAAGGTAACACTGGACATGGCTCAACCGAGAGAACAAGCTGGATTCAGGAGTGGCTACAGCACAATAGGTCATATCCACGTACTGAGATAACTAATTGAAAGAGCGAGGGAATATGAACTTCCATTGTGCATTGTGCATGGCTTTTATCGATTATGAAAAAGCCTTTGATTCGGTGAAACCATCAGCAGTTACAATGGCTCTGAAATCCTGCGGTATTGAAGATGCATACATTAATATTATTAAAAACATCTATGAAAATGCAAGTGCAAAGATTCGGCTGTTTGAAAATACAACACACATAAAAATTGGAAAGGGAGTGAGACAAGGTGACACCATATCTCCAAAGCTCTTCAATGCCACATTGGAGGGTGTCTTTCAGTCGCTGAGCTGGGAAAACAAGGGGATAAAGATTAATGGAGATTATCTAACCCACCTTCGTTTTGCTGATGACGTAGTCATTTTTGCAACTACCCCATCAGAGCTGCAGAATATGATGCAGGAACTTTCTGACAAGAGTAAAGAAGTGGGATTAAAAATGAACTTTCAGAAGACAAAAGTGATGTTCAATGCTTTTACAAGAAATGAAGATTTATCGATTGATGGAGAAAAGCTGGAGATAACAGATGCGTACGTTTATCTTGGACAGCAGATATCAAGTGAGGGTCACATTGATGAAGAAATTAATCGGCGTACAAAACTTGCCTGGAGAGCTTTTGGAAGAAACAGCATAATTTTCAAGAGCAATATGCCATTATGTCTTAAAAGAAAAGTGTTTGATCAATGTATATTTCCAGTGCTTACGTATGGTGCAGAGACGTGGACCTTAACTAAAAGAGACATACAAAGGCTGCAGACAACTCAAAGTAGCATGGAGAGGTGCATGCTTGGTGTAACCAAGAAAGATAAGAAGAGGAACTCGTGGATTCGGAAAATGACAAGAGTGGAAGACATCATGATTATAGTTAAATTCCTGAAATGGCAATGGGCTGGACATACTGCCGGAAGAACAGACCATCGATGGACAGTAGAAATTTTAGATTGGATTCCAAGGGACAGGAAAATACCCAGAAGAAGACTACATGGGAGATGGGTGGATGAAATTCGAAAGTATGCGGGAGTAACATGGAGGAGACTGGCACAGGAAAGACCGTTGTGGAGGAAACTTGGGGAGCAGTGGATTGATAATGGTTGACGTCCAGCAGTGGATTGATAATGGTTGACAATGATGATGATGATGATGATATAAAGCTATATTTCGTCCCCACGAAGAACACATTTTTAGTTCATTGCATTCTGAAGAATACGTATAGTTATGTGAAAACAACTGCAATACATTATAGCTTGTCCTGCAAATATTTCATTCATTGAACTATTATTTCTTTCACATTCACTTCTTAATATACAAGAGAACTATAGCAGTGTCTGTGAAAAAGGGCCACAAGTCCTCTGAAATGACTGGTTTCCCGTCATCCATGTTTTTGTACACTTAGACCGCGAAAATGATTTCTAGAGATTTTACTTATTTACTGAGGAGAAAAATTACTTTTATCTTTACTTTTACGTTCAAAGCTGCCGTCAAAAATTTGTGGCTATTTCTTTATCTAGTTTTACATGAAGTTTCAAGAAAAAGATCTAAAATATTTTTGCTGCGGCTAGAGACACTATGAGCCGTGAGGCTCCCCCTCCAGCACTTCATGGGTTGCGGGGGCTATCAGTACGCCCCTGCACTGTCCAAAAAGACACTGTCTAAAAAGTAACGAACCTTTATGAAAAGACAGTGACAGACAATGAATTCTAATTTGCGTGCAAATGTAGCAGTTACATGGACTAATGACGTTTTGCTTTGTCCTTTGAAGATGTGTAAAGGTCATTCGGTGCAGTAAATCATGTTAACATGGGAAAAAACCCTGGTTGTGTGGGGAATCCAAAAATGGTCTGATCGTAGGCGAACCTTTGGCGGGAGCCACAATTAACAAAAGGAAAGAAATTGCTTGTTTCTCAAAAGCAACTATTTGATAGGTGTTTAGCGACTGGAAGAAAAGCGGATCTTCCATAACCAAAAGCCCAAATTGTGGTCGGAAAACTAGATTTAAAGAGCATGGCATTCGTGCTGTGAGGAGGATTATACGGACGAACAGGTCTTTCAGTGTGAAGCAGCTGATTGCTAAATTCAACCGAGGACACAAACAGGGAAAAACACGCTTACAGTTGTACCGAGAATGCCGTAAATAGAGAGTGGAACAATGGAAGAAAGGGCTGTGGTAAGATGAATCAATATATATATCGTTTTGCATTGATGGTTGGAAGAGAGTGTGACGAGAACCTCATGGAGAGATGGACACGGCATGTCTTGTGAACATAATCCAATCACCTAGAGGTAGCATCGTGCTATGGGGTATCACGCAAATACACCACGCGTTCCTCACGCAGGACTCGAACCTGGGCCCATCTTGGACGAAACAGTCAGAAGCCAGCGCCTCAGATCGTACAGCCACCGGGGTGACGATGAATTTTTTATATTTGTTTTTAATTTGCCCCTGTGTTAGATTCTATGAAATTTGAGTGCTTCTTGGTTCGGCAGGGCACCAATTCATTTCATTTTTATTTTTATTTATTTATTTATTTGGAGGTTTAACGACCACCGTGATCAACTCAATGGGCTATAAGCAGTCGTCCGTCCCTAATTTAGGGTCACTAGTTCCAGGGAAATGAGAGAGAGCCAGTGCCGTAAGACAAACACAACATCCATGCCTCAGTGGGATTCGAACTCAGACCTCTTTCGGACGAATGATCAGAAGCCATCGCTTAGACCACTGCGCCACCGGGGCGGCATTTTTTATTTTCGTTATATGGTTACAGTGAAAATTTTCCAAATACTTGGAGACAATGTGAATAGACAAAGTCATCGATTCTTTCCACGTTTTTCTTTAATTAACACACAGCAACCAAAAAATTGCTATCCGGACACCGATCTCTCGATAACTAGCCGAGTGCGTAAATTTTACGTTACCTAGATTTTGTACCCAGATTTCTCGATAACTATCCGAGTGCGTTCATCTTACGTTACCTACGGTAGCCAACAATCCACGGCGTTATCTGTGTTTATCTGTCAGCATCTGACATCACAAATCCGTAGATATGGGCTCAGCAACTGAAACGTTTCCATCTGGTGGGACTTAACGGCACAAGCTACGAAATTATAGCTAATAAATCCAAAGAGCGAGAGTGATAGTGAAAATAATCCAATGTGAAAATCTTTCATGTGGTTACATTTGACCGTGTTACGTTTCAATATTGATTTTATAACACATTAAGAAAAAAACATATCTGATATATAAAACATATACACTCTTATCGCTATTTAATCTAGTGTTACAAGGGTTTAGGAGCTTTTACAAGATTAATTTATTTCCAAGTTGGGAACTTTCAACGGTGAGACTTTCTTTGTTGGTTCTTTGCGTCGGTCAGTATAGGAATATTCGAATATGTCATATGTCAGGGCAGCAATAAGAATTCTTAGATGTTAGTACGTGAAATAAGTGCTTTTATTGTTTTACTAGCCTACGCAGCAATCATGTACATTGTTATCCGAAAAGCGATCGAGACTGCTAAATGAGTTTATTGCTCTTGGAGGTGCAGAGAAGCAAAGGTCCGAGAGAAAGGGGTTGAGAGAGGCCCGGACAACACAGATCACGCCAGAAAAAGCAGTTGTTTGGGGAGAGGTCGTGAGAGGCTGGTCTGAGAAGAAAGCCTTTCCGGTCTCCAGACAAGGACAGCGCGAGAGAATGAAAATTTACGTAGAAGTGCGAAATAGCGAATAATTCGGAAACAAAATGAGTAGCTAGAGAACTGAGGGATTTAAGTATTAATTTAGTGAGATAATTCTAGAAAAACCTGCAGTTTAAGTTTAAGGAAATAAATTAATTGAAACTGCAACTTTCTCACATATTACTTTGCTATATATTTCCTGCAACAAGCTGCAATAAGGCTTAAGCATCGAACACGAAGTGCGCTATGACAGAACGATAATAGCTCTCTAACACTAGTTTAATAATTCCAAGCCCATTATAATATAAATTACAGTTGGCTTCAATAAACTTTGAAAAGGTATTCAACACTGTAAAAGGACGAACCGTTCTCGGTTAGGTGTATACCGATACTCAAGTCACTTCCCGAAATCCCTTTCTTCATCGGCTGTTTCTTTGTTTTCCAAGAGTAGTAAATATATATCTTGACCCCCTGCATCAGTTACGTTCACTACGCCGCTTCATGAGTTCACTGTTTTGATATAAATAAACAAATTAAATAATGATTTTAATTTGTGATTTCTAATCGGCATTTTTTCGTTATATATCTTCTACTGGAAGTCATGCCGTTCTCCGAACGGTGAAACTATAAAATAATTTTTTGAGCATAAAATTAAAGAAAGGGAAAAACAATTAAATGAAAGAAAAATAATTTAAGATCCCTAACAGATTTACGATTTAGAACAGGGCAGTGGCGTCAATACATACGGTTTGACGCAAAACGGGAGCAGACTTTGGCGTCCCTTAATTTTAAATCAAATTTTCATTGAATTTTTTACATGATTTCAACATTTTTGGCATAATTATCTTTAAACTTATCAGCATTTTGAACAGTAAAGCTAAGCCACCCTTTTGAATTTCTTGTTTTTCAAACTTTTCTAAGTGTAGAAGTGTTAGAAAAATTCAAGCAAACAATATTCCAAAGCCGCCATTTTGATTTTTGTTTTCGGACTTTTCTTAGTGTAGAAGTGTTAGAAAAATTCTCTAGCAAACAATATTCTAAAGCCACCATTTTGATTTTTTTGGTTTACAGACTTTTCTAGGTATCCAGATCTTAAGACCTATCAGCATGCCAATTTTCGGATCTCTAGGTCATTCAGAAGTGGTCGAATAATTCTCGAAAAATTCAAGCAGACAATGTTCTAAACCCGCCATTTTGATTTCTTTTGGTTTTCCGACTTTTCTAGGTATACGAACCTTGAGACCTATCAGCATACCAATTTTCAGATCTCTAGGTCATTTAGAAGTGGTCCAAAAATTAGCAAAAATTTCAAGCACGCAATGTTCTAAACCCGCCTTTTGATTTTTGAACGTTTCCAGGTATCTGGACCTAAAGACCTACCAGCCGCCCCGGTGGCGCAGTGGTCTAAGGCAATGGCCTCTGATCATTCGTCCGAAAGGGGTCTGGGTTCGAATCCCGGTGAGGCATGGATGTTGTGTTTGTCTTACGGCACTGGCTCTCTCCCTTCCCTGGAACCAGTGACCCTAAATTAGGGACGGGCGACTGCTTATAGCCCATTGAGTTGCTCACGGTGGTCGCTAAACCTCCAATCAAAAAAAAAAAAAAAAAAAAAAAAAAAGACCTACCAGCATGCCAATTTTCAGATCTCTAGGTCATTTAGAAGTGGGACTAAAAAATTCGCGAAAATTACAAGCAAACAATGTTCCAAAGCCGCTATTTTGATATTTTAGATTTTCGGACTTTTCTAGGTATCCGAACCTTAATACCTATCAGCATGCCAATTTTCGGATCTCTTGGGCATTTAGAAGTGGTCGAACGATTGGCGAAAATTTCAAGTGGACAATGTTCTAAATCCGCCATTTTGATTTTTTTTTCGGACTTTTCTATGTATACAGGACCTTATGACCTGTCAGCATACCAATTTTCGAATCTCTAGGGCATTTAGAAGTGGTCCAACAATTCGCAAAAATTTCAAGCAGACAATGTTCCGAAACTGCCATTTTAATTTTTTTGGTTTTAGGACTTTTCTAGGTATACAGACCTTAACACCTATACCAATTTTCAGATCTCTAGGTCATTCAGAAGTGGTCGAACAATTGGCGGACGGAAACAGTAGTATATGTGTGTGTTTCTGATGCTATATAGACTGTCTTGAATATTTCTTCATGCCATGTTTCTGCTGTCATCACTTTGATTTAGAGTTTCTCCTTCTAGAACTTTTTTTGACACAGCACTTTTTTTATTTCTATCGTCCCGAGCACTTTTCTTCCATGCATGCATGTACGCTTAGAAATTGCCTCCAGTAGAAATAAGCTGTGGTTGTCTATCTGCGTACGAATCTGATAGGAGAGCGAACTGAAATCTCACCATTTCCATTTCAGACCTGACTTCCGTAATGTGTGACATTAAGCTTTGTGGTGTGATCAACTAACAAAACATGATTTGTAGCACAGGAAATGGGAAGTTAAGTGAGGATTAAATTTGATAATCTCTTCAACTATGCATGCGAGACACCTGGTTGAGGTATTAGAGCCCCAAATCGGAGTGTTGCAAGCAATGGCATGTTTTCAAGAAACAAGGACATCGTTCCGTTTTCGCAAAAACAACATTTGCGACCGTGTCCTGTGTTACGGGATAATGCACTGTAAGAATCCATTGGCAAAATGGTCTGCACAAGTACATCTTTTGGGCGTTTGGAAAGGAAAAGGAACTGTCATTTTTCTTTCCTGTTTAAGCCAAGAACTCTGTATTTTTTTTACTTATTCTACATTATTTTTTTCCATTTTTTTTGTACTTAGTTGAGATCATTTTTTAAAAAAAGAAGGTTGATTGAAACGCGGAAACGAAAGCTTTACAGACGTAGCTAAAGTCACATAATAGTAAAAAGTCTTGTTTTGAGGCTTCGGCTTGCTACAAAGTGCGCAACATCATTTTTCACCCGTTTCTACGATGACAGGCTTCCAGCCTCCTGTGTCCCTGACGTTGGGACAATCCCACGCCATCTCCCTCCGTGGGGAAAGTCACTGGTGATACAATTGAAGAAAGAAGAGCGCGGACATCAGCACAGTCAAATTAGTCTGGCTTGTTGGCGTATTGATGGAGTCGAGGTTTGAGGACATCGTAATAAATGATACCCCCTACGGCGTCTGTGAAAGATTATCTGGAGAGGAGGAGTTTGTCTGTAAGCAGATATACCACAGAAGAGAGAGAGAGAGAGAGAGAGATCCAAAGAAGGATGAATAAAAAATATTCCGTGATTTATAGTGTACAGATTTGCGAGGAAGAAATGTGGATTCAGGTTCTGGGCGATCGGTCAGCTTCTTCTCGACCTTCCGATCTCCTCTGCGCTCCACTTCGAGAGAGATTTACTTGTAGCTCCTGCCGCGCACGCTTTAGCCATTTCCCCTCTGGACTTCACTTCTGTGCTTCACGTTACTGGAAGCACAGAACATTGAGGGAAGGGGGATAAAGAGCACCATCAGTAACCCTTTGTAGCCCGTCCGTAATTTGGAATCCCTGGTAAAGGCTTAACTTGGGCCCGAAGGCCGGAGATTGAATTAAAATGAATTTGTTTTAACTTCCTCCTCTTGAAAAACGAGGAAGTTAAAACATGGAGATTTGGTAGTAAACTACTAAGTACTGTGAGATAACATGGGTGCTGAAAAAAAAAAAAAAATAGGAATTAAATATAAGAAAATGGTCATCAAATTATTGGGAAGACGTCAGGGCTTAGTTTCCCCTGCTACAGAAACCCGTCGAACATGTTATAACGAAGTAAATTTCTCCGTCATTTTTGGTCTACGCCGGGATTCGAACCCGAGTCCGCTTATTCCGGAACAAGTCGCTCCACCAACTGAGCTACGCAGACGTTTTATTCCGATTCCTATCTGCCTTTATGTCGTGTGCGTCCTTCGGGCAGGTACGTCACATCTCCTGGTACGTTACAATGTGGAACTGCAAAAGAAAGAATGCAAACAAAATAGAGATCTGATTATATTCATTACAATCATCATCATCCTCAATTATCAATGCACGGCTGGATGAAGGTCTCCCCAAGTTTCTTTTGCAAATCTCTGTCTTAAGGAGTCTCCTCCATCTAACTTCCACACGCTTTCGAATTTCATCCACCCATCTCCTGCATGGTATTCTTTTGGGTCTGTTCCTCTCCCTTGGAATCCGCTCGAGTATTTCAATTGTCCAACGATGGTCCCTTCTAGCAATATTGTCCAGCCCACTGTCTCTTCGGGGATTTGGGTAGCGTGTGGCCTAGTGGTCAACGATCGTAACTGCCACGGAGAAGGCCTCAGGTTCGATCCCAGGCAAGTTCGAACGCTCGAACCACTAAATATCCGCCGTGGGTCGGATGGACACGTTAAACCGTTGGACACCGGGTACTGGTCCCACGGTAATAAATAAGGGCGTCTTCCTCCCCCTTTCTACCTCACTTCCGTGTCACTTTCCTATTAGGCACTCTAGACCAAATCTTCTAGCTTCCTATTTCTAAAGGCTGTTTAAGACCAAGGGTCAGACACTCCCTTCCAAAAATCGTCTACATATGATCTAATATGATCTATACCATTCATCACGGCGGCGGATGGCCTAGTAGTCAACGTTAGTGACTGCCACGGTGGAACCTCAGGTTCGATTGCTGGCAGGCACGAACGCTCGAACCACTAAATATCTGCAGTGCGTCGGATGGGCACGTTAAGCAGTCAGACCCTGGGTACTGGCTTCCCGGTAATAAATAAGGGCATCTTCCTTCACCTTTCTATCTCGCTTTCGTGTCACTTTCCTATCGAGCACTCGAGCTCAAATCTTCTAGCTTCCTATTTCTAAGGGTTGTTTAAGACCTGGGGTCAGACACTCTGTTCCTAAAATCCTCTACATATGATCTAATCTTCAGGAATTTTACCTTGATCATGATGTCATCAGCTCCGGTCATTTTTTCTGATCCATGAGTTCCTCTTTCTATCCTTTCTGGTTATACCAATCATGAACTTCTCCATATTTTTTTCAGTAGTTTGCCACCTTAGGATATACATAAATATACTTATATACTTATACATATGCTATATCATAATTGTCAACCATTTTCAATCCACTGCTGGATGAAGGTCTTTCCATGTTTCTTTCACGAAGGTCCGCCTTGAGCCTGTCGCCTCCATGTCACTCCCGCATTCTTTCGAATCTCATCCACCCATCTTCCATGTAGTCTTCTGGGTCTTTTCCTGTCACTTGGAATCCAGTCTAGAATTTCAGTTTCAGATGGCAGATTAGTCCAGTCTTCCGGTGATTCATAGCACCCTCTGCCTTCATGTCGGACAGGACGCTGCCTTGGCCAAGTACATTCCAGCTGCCGAAGAGTGAGGGTCAAGATTTAAGTTATGGGATTACGTCGAAGGGGTGTGTGTGGGGGAGGGGCATAACTCACTAGGCTGGCCAAGTGGGTTGGTGAGTGTTGGATAGCATTTTCTTTATTTCTAGTTGCATAGTTATACCGCTGTTGCGCGGCCGTCAGAGCCCATTTAGTGGAAACCGGATGCACTGCGAGAAGCCAAGGTTGACATTTGTCAACCTCGCCTAGAAGCTATGATATGTTTGCACACATCACCTGATCTTGCTGATCATATACACTAAAGTGCCAGAAGAACTGGTACACCGCAGTCTAATACTTGGTAGGTCCCCCACGGGAACGCAGAACTGCAGAAATACTATGGGGCATGGACTCCACTAGTTTCTGGAATTATGCTGTAGACAATGCACACCATACTTCCTGCTGAGCGTTCCACAATTCGGGTGTATTCCGAGGACTCGGATTCCTGTGTTCGATAGCGCGTTGCATGGCATCCCAAATGTGTTCTATCACGTTCAGATCTGGGGACTTGGGTGGGATGGCAACACCCCAAATTCAGATGAATGCTCCTCTAACCATAATGTGGAGTCCCGACACTTGTGTGGAAGGTGCATTGTCCTGTTGGAACAGGCCCAACCCATCAGCATGAATGCAGGACATAAACGGGTGTACCTCGTCAGAAAGGATGCGCACTTAGCATTGGCCGATCACAGACGTTTGTAGACGTTCCAGGGGTCCCAGAGAAGTCCAGATAACCACACCCCATACCATTACGGACCCCCCACCAGCCGGTGCAGTTCCCTGTTGACAGGTGGAATCCATGACTTCATGGGGTTCGCGCCACACACGAATCCCTCCATCTGCCCGATACAGTTGGAAACGCGACTCGTCAGACCAGGCTACTTTTTTCCAATCATCAAGTGTCCAGTGGCGGTGTTGCCGTGCCCAAGCGAGGCGCATAGCTCTGTATCGTGCACCCATCGAGGGGACTCGAGTTGGGAGTCGGCCCCCAAGGCCCATATCGTGCAGGGTACGTCGCACAGTCAGGACGCTGATGCTTGTTGTGGCTCCAGCATTGAATTCCGATGATACCCGCGAGAGTGTTGCACGCCTATCGCGTGAAATGATTTTTGACAGCCGACGATGGTCACGTTCACCCAATGTCTTTTTACGGACAACACTAGTATCGTAGGTTGGAAGTTTTGCCGGAATTCTTGTAGTTACGATACACCCTTGCAATGATCGTCCGTGAAAATCCAAACTTCGTTTCTACCTCCTAAATACTATGGTCCATCTCACGAGCTCCAACTATGACACCGCGTTGAAAATCGCTTAAAGCGTTATTACTTGTCATTGTCATGCCGAAAACAGCTCTGACAGCTGGCAAGGATGTCTATCGTTTTATATAAGCACTGGCGGACGCAACCGAGAATGCGCATAGGCGACGTTTGCTATGTATTTTGCATAAACTCGTCTGTACCAGTTTTTCTGGCACTTCAGTGTATATAGATAGATAGATAGATAGATAGATAGATAGATAGATAGATAGATAGGTAGATAGATAGATAGATAGATATACACACAGTCGTATGGGAATAATATGACCACGTACATAATAGTGGGAATAACTACCCTTGGTCCGGACTACAGAGGCGAGACGGCGTGGCACGGACGCAATGAGGCTCTGGAAGTTTTCCCGGCGCACACGTGACCATTTGGACTACAGAAGACCACGGAGTTTCCGGAGATGAAGTGGTTGTTAGTCAACCTGTCGAACTTGTGGATCCAAATAGTCCCATATAGTCCACTGAGTTGCTCACGGTGGCCGTTAAACCTCCGATAAAAAAAATTAGTCCCAGAAGTGCTCTATGTGATTGAAGTCGACAGATTTCGCCGGGCAAGGGAGAACGGAGGTATCGTTGTGGTGTTCCTGGAACCAGTCACGCACCAACTTAGCAACGTGGCACGGCGTATTGTCCTTTTGGTAGAACTATCACCAACAAGGTAAACGTCCAGCGTGAAGGGAGGCATGTGAGCAGGTAGCCATTGTTATTCAGGGGCCCATGCAGTGGTACCAGAGGTCCCAGTTCATACCAGAAAAACATTCCTCAGACATGCACACTGCCACTGCTGGCCTGTACTTGACCAAAAAGCGTGACTGAGTGCTGGTTCTCGTGTGTTTGCCACCGCCCGTCACTTCTATAAAGTAGAAACCTCGATTCTTCAAGAGAAATCAACCTGTCTCCACTCTTCCACTGTCCAATGACGGTAGTCCCATGAGAGCTGTGGGCGTCGTTGCCGATGGGCCTGGGTTAACATGGGCGTCTTGACGCAGCGTCGACTCCGGAGACCCATTGCGTAACAGGGTTCACTCTACTGTTATCAGGGACACGTTTCTGGTTTCCCCAGCGTTCATTTGCGCGGTCAATTGCTGCACTGTTGCGTGTCATTGCACTTTACCAGTCGATGGAGGTGACGTCCTCCTCTGGAGTCGATGACCTTTGGAGCTCCACAGCTATGACGTCTCAGCGGTACCACAGCGCCGCGTGAACAGCCCACGAAGTCTGCTGTTTCTAAGATGCTTCCACCTTTGGCGCAGTAGCCGATGATCATTCCTCTTTGAATGTCCGTTAAATCGTTACCTCTGCCTATTGTGCTCACGTAACGCACTATGGCTCATATTTTCCTGACTGCCGCTTATATCTCCTTATATCTCCGTGTTGTCGACCTTATCACGTGTACTCTATGAAGCGCCTGGCCGGGTACAAGGTGATTCTGAGGGTTGTCATAATATTCTGATACGACCGTGTAATTTTTGTTTGTGGGTTTAAAGACCATCTTGAGCAACTAGGTGAGCTATAAGCAGCAGCCTAGCCCTAACTTAGGCCCACTAGTTCCAAGGAAGGGACAGTGCCGTTAAGCAAACACAACATCCATTCCTCAAAGGGATTTGAACCCGGACGAATGATCACAAGCTAGCGCTTGGACAACTGCTCCACCGGGGCGGCGTAGGGACATTCTTTCTCGTTCATTTAAAAAAATATATATATTGATATGTCAGTTTATTTGGTACATCTTTCCTCGTCACATAATTGGCTCAGTCCAACACGTAAGACGGCACGTCAGTGCGTTATGCTGTACTAATCAGGCAGACTAGCTCGTTGAGCATCAATTATCGTTAGACTGAGGATCGGAATGAGCGAAATGAGTGATTCTGAGCGAATTGAATGTAGCATGATAATTGGCGCCAGATTGGTGGTTCGACTGTCTCCTAAACGCTTTTACTCTTGAGTTTTTCACGCACAACCGTTACAAGAGTTTACCGTGAATGATGCGACACGCAAAGATCTTCCAGCAATTGGCGATCTTGTGGACGAAAACAGTTAGTGAATCAGAGGGGTCGAAGGTGACTAGCGACATGATTGTACGCTGCTGTACCCCATTCGCGAAATAATTTTATTTTTTGTAGATTTAACGACCACCGTGAGTAAGTCGATAGCCAGTTCTTCTTTTTCTTGGATACTCAGTCCAACGACTGGTTGCCGCCCCGGCGGCGCAGTGGTCTAAGCGATGGCATCTGATCATTCGTCCGAATGGGGTCCGGGTTCGAATCCCGGTGAGGCATGGATGTTGTGCTTGTCTTACGGCGCTGGCTCTCTCCCTTCCCTAGAACCAGTGGCCCTAAATTAGGGACGGGCGACTGCTTATAGCCCATTGAGTTGCTCACGGTGGTCGTTAAACTTCCAATCAAAAAAAAAAAAAAAAAGGACTGGTTGTTCATCAGATGTACTCTGTCTATCCATTCCTCCCTATTCTCCACCGTTCTCTTCAAGTCATAGTATGTCCTAATTTTGGTGTCTTGGAGTAACTTTGCCACAAAACTATTCCTTGGCCGTGGGCCTAGCTTGCATCTCGCCGGACAGGAGCCAATCGAACATGTCTTTAGTCTACAGCCCATTATTTAAGTGCTTTTTCCCACTTACAGGATTTGATTTCAGAGTTATTGATCTCCTAGGTATCTCTATTAGTCTCTCTTCTACCCCACGAAGACCTGTCCGGCTTGGGTGTCCCTGCTGGTATAGTCAAACGACCGCCGGCATAGCTCTCGGGGTTAGTATAACCAGTCACCCTTCGCTAATTTAGGGGCACTGGCTCCAGGGAAGGGAGAGAACCACTTTCTCGTAATACAAACACAAGATCCATGCCTCACCGGGATTCAAACAGGGCCCCATCTTGGACAAATGGTCAGAAGCCAGTGCTTAGACAACTGAGCCACAGCAACATGATGCGATAAGCGTTACGTCAGGAGGTGACTCACGGTACACAAGTGTTGAATTATGTAGTGATTTTCCAGGCCAGTCCTTTCGCTCGCACGACTGTCGCCAGTCTCCTTTGATCCATTTGATCCACCAGCTGTTTTCGCCCACATGATCGCCGGTTGCTAGAAGCATTTTTGCGCATCGTATCATTCACGAAAAGCCCAGAATGACGGTCGTTTGGGAGATACTTCAACCTGCACGCCTGGTGCCAACTGTCATGCCACGTTCAAAGGCGCTTAAATCTCTCCTTTTGCCCATTCCGAGTCTCAACGCTAACTGATGCTCCACGAGCTGGCATGCTTGATTTATACTGCGCACTACGCTGACGTGCCATCTTACATGTTGTGTACCTAATAAAAATGGCGTCTCAGTGTGTTCGAAATTTAAATTCCAATATGAAGAACATAGTGGAAACAAATTAACATTTGTTTTACCGATCATTGTAGTGCATGAAACTGTAGTTGACGGTCCCAGTTGCGCAGAGGTATAAGCGCTGGCTTCTTGTCCTTCATCCGACATAGGTCCGGGTTCGAATCCAGTGAGGCGTGGATGTTGTGTTTCTTACGACGATTGCTTTCTCCCTTCCCTGGAACCAGTGGACCTAAATTAGGGACGGGCGACTGCTTATAGCCCATTGAGTTGCTCGCAGTGTTCGTTGAACTCCAAAAGAAACAAAACCAAAAAGACCTGCAGTTCAGACATGGAAATGGCGACAACTGCTGTCATGTTTTCGGCGAAGTGAAAAAAAAATGACAACTGTAGTTTGAGACCACTGCATGATTGATATATCTGAAACGGTTATCTATGGCATCATATACACTGAAGTGCCAGAAAAAGTTGTACACCAGTCTAATACTTGATAGGACCCCATGGGAGAGCAGGACTCCAGAAATACGACGGGCATGGACTCCACTAGCTTCTGGAAATATGCTGTAGGCAATGCAAACCATACTTCCTGCAGAGCGTTCCACAATTCGGGTGTATTCCGAGGTCTCGGATTCCTGTGTTCGATAGCTCGTTACAAGGTATCCAAAATGTGTTCTATCACGTTCAGATCTGGGGACTTGGGTGGGAATGGCAACACCCCAAACTCAGATAAATGCTCCTCTAACCATAATGTGGCGTCCCGACACTTGTGTGAATTTGTATTGTCCTGTTGGAACAGGTCCAACCCATCAGCATAAATGCAGGACATAAACGGGTGAACCTCGTCAGAAAGGATGCGCACATAGCGTTGTCCGGTCACAGACGTTTGTAGACGTACCAGGGGTCCCAGTGAAGTCCAGATAAACACACCCCATACCATTACAGACCCCCAGCAGCCGGTACAGTTCCCTGTTGACAGGCAGGATCCGTGGCTTCATGGGGTTTGCGCCATACACGAATCCTTCCATCTGCCCGATACAGTTGGAAACGCTACTCGTTGGACCAGGCTACTTGTTTCCAGTCATCAAGTGTCCAGTGGCGGTGTTGCCGTGCCCAAGCGAGGCGCATAGTTCTGTGCCGTGCACCCATCAAGGGAACTCGAGCTGGGCGTCGGCTCCCAAAGCCCATATCGTGCAGGGAACGTTGCACCGTCCGGACGCTGATGCTTGTTGAGGCTCCAGCATTGAATTCCGATGATACTTGCGAGAGTGTTGCACGCCTATCGCGTGAAACGATTCTTGAGAGCTGACGATGGTCACGTTCACTCAATGTCCTTTTACGGCCACACTGGTATCGTAGGTTGGAGGTTTTGCCGGCATTCTTGTAGTCACGGTATACCTTTGCAGTGGTCGTCCGTGAAAATCAGAACTTCGTTTTTACCTCCGAAATTTTATGGCCCATCTCACGAGCGGCAACTATGACACCGCGTTGAAAGTCGCTTAAATCGTTATTACTTGTCATTGTCATGTCGAAAACAGCTCTGACAGCTGGCAAGGATGTCTATCGCTTTATATACGCACTGGCGGACGCAACCGAGTACGCGCATAGGTGACGTTGCTATGCGTTTTGCATAAGCTCGTCTTTACCAGTTTTTCTGGCACTTCAGTGTATGTGTGTGAGGGAAAGGGAAAAAAATTGTTATTTAATTTCTTTTTTTTTTTGTCTGATCGAACTGTTAATTTGCATGCCGATTATCAGTTTTCAAGAAAGTGGTTGCAGTGAGGCGAGGGCTTTCTGCAGTGCAGTTTAACTTATAATTCTGCTTGAAAATATACTATCCTAAATTGCATATTGACTAGACTTCTCGAGCGAAAAAATACGGAGATGTTGATTCAATTCCCTCTCCAGAGTGATGTATTTTTTGGTCGTTCCAAGGAATTTCACTTTTTGAGCCAAAAGAAGTGTTAAAGCTCCGGCATATTGCATCGATCAGCCATTACATTATGACCACCCCCAGCCTCGAGAAATGAGCGTGCCTGGAGACCGAACGGTGGCGCAGGTGAAGTTTATATATACAACCCGAGGGCCGGCTTTCGGTTAGTAAAGTGTTCGGAGTCAGAATGGGAAAAGCTGTCGATTTATCGGAGTTTCACAAATGACAAATTGCGATGCGACGGTGCCTCGGAACTACGATCTCGGAAACGGCGCGGCTTGCGGGTTGGTCACTTGACGCTGTAGTGAGTACGTATCAAAAGTGATGCGCAGATGGCCAAACGACGAACCGTCGTCGAGCCGTGTGTCCTCCGCAGCTCATTGATGCCAGAGTGGAGCGGATACTGTCGCCCATTGTTCACAGCGACCGCAGTGCCACAGTGCAATAAATCACCCGGAGCTACAACAGTGGTGATAAGGACAAAGTGTTACAGCACACAGTTCATCGCAGCTTTCTGCGCATGATCGTGCGTAGCCGAAAACCTAGCCAGGTCCCCATGCTCCCTGCACGTCATCGCCAAAAACGCATGAAATGGGCCTGAGGTAATTAAACTTGAATCATGGATGATTGTAAGAAAGTGGCCTGGAATCAAGATTCCTGGTGCATCACGTAGACGACCGAGCGCGGATACGCCGATTACCAACGGAAGCTATGGCATCTAGATGCACTTTTGGGCGGAAACAGGTCGGCGGCAGCGGCGTTATGCTGTAAGCGATGCTTTCTTGGGACAGTTTAGGCCTCATTATCCCAATAGCCCAGACAGCTGGGAGGTATCTGAATATCGTTGCGGACCAAGTTCACCCATTTATGGCAACAGAATGAGCCATGCCACACTGCCAGAACAATCAAAACGTGATTCGAGGAACATGCTGGTGACTTCATGTTAATGCCCTGGCCTCCAAATTCCCCTGATATGTACCGAATCGAACATTTGCGGTTCGACTTGGAAATGCGGGTTCGCCCTAAATCCCCATCACCCCACAAATGTACGAGAACTGGAGAACCTGCTGTTGACATTATTGTACCAGATACCCCAGGATACCTATCGCCACCTCATCCAATCGATAATTCGCCGAGTGACCGCTGTTTTGCCGGTTAAATGGAGTTCTACAGCTTATTAGGTAGGTGGTCATAATGTAAAATCTCATCGGTGTATAAAACTTTTAAACACAAAAAATGTTGGTTTCATGTCGCATGTGTGATGGACTTTTTTATTTATTCATTCATTTTTTTCTCATCGGGGTTTAAAGACTACCACAAACGGATAAAAGAATTAGCCCGTCGCCAATTTAATGCCTCTGGTTCCACTGAAAGTGGCGGCGTCGTAAGAAGAACACGCGTTCTATGTTTCATCCGATTCTCGAACTCGCACTCAGTTCCTGCGAGAAACCAATGCCATGCGTGATTTTCAAGATTCTCTTTGTAGAACTGAAAGCACGAAGTTTTTACAGTAAGATAAGTAAACGTGCCCAAATAGCTAGAACATTTCATTGTGCTTATTTCTGCATGCATTCTATGTAACCAAGAAAAATGGTGATATAATTTAAACTGCTTTAGTCGGCGTAAAGCTGAAGACATTGCTATCCATTCATGCCACGCAGGCTGTTTTTGGAGATACTAATATGAAATTGAGCGTTATTCTGATGAGATATGGTGTCCGATATTATTGGAAACTCTCTGGAAATCATAGCGGTGAAAATTTTCCTGTGACATGTTTCAAAGGTGACTGATCTTAGTAATGGGAGGTATCTATGTATACTGCTTATTTTCTGCATAGGACTAAGAAATGACATCTGTAACTATGTCGTCTTCATACTAGAATGAATGCTGTGACCTTCATTCATACCACAAGGAGTAAAAAAAGGTTCGTCCCGTTTGTAACAAAAAAGTTTAAAGACAAAAAGAAGCCATACACGCTCACTTCATTCTGAAAATTAGTCAGTTGACTTCAATTGCCATTCGCAAACGTTTCATCAGAGCCATGACGCCACGGCAGTGACACTCAGCAGGTTTCAAGGACAGAAACTCCCTGATGTCAGATTCCACATTCAACAGTGACGTCCTTGTAGGAAATGGACCATGGAATGGAATAGGTGGTAATCAGATGGGGCAAAGTCTGTACAGCATGGAGGATGTGGTAAGACCTTTTCAATTCCAGTAGTTTTCTGCGAAACCAGTCTGGAGGTGTAACTAGGGGCAGTATCCAATTAAAGAAATACTTGCTTTCCACTCATGAGCGCTGGGTACATTTGAGGCAGACACCATCATGGACCGACTGTAGTTGCTCGGCACAAATGTTCTCGTCTACAGCTTGACCATCTAGCACGAATTCAAAGTCCACAGGACCCTCACAATTTCATCAAATGCGCAGCATGACTTTTCTCTGGAACTGCCCTATTTGTACTACTGGCTGTGCTTCCTGGGTTGGTCTCAGACACTGGTTTCAAGTGGTAAGATGACATAGGAATATCCACTTTCATTACCAGCGACAATATGACGCCAAAACCTGTCGCTTGTGGATCTGACAGCAGTCTGTAACAGAGAACAGCGTATTGTTTCGCCTGCTGGGTTGTCAGTTGCCATCCATTGGAGGAAAAACCAAGCTGGTGAACGTGACGAATGATGGTGAATTGGGAAGACCCCACCTGAGTTCCAGTTGTCGCGCACTGGTACAGTGGTTCGCGGTCACAGTTTCGATCAGGGTGTCAGTGTTGGTGGTCGTCGGACGTCCCGACCTTGGCTTTTCTTCGAGACTGGTGCCGCCACCATTGAAACCCGGAATCATTTTGGTGCAGTGCTTCCCTCCACTGTTTCCTCGCCTTCAACTGCAAACATCTCTGTCGCTGCTACTTCCGCGGCAGCGACAGGGATTTTTGGTGGGCAGACGATGTAAGTGATAAACCTCCAAATGTAAGTTGATAAACCTTCAGATGAGCAGAGGATGTAAATCGATAAACCTCCAAAAATATCCGGGCAGGAGAAATGATTTGAGAAGATTTGGGCAGGAAGAATGATTTGAGGAGATTTGAGCAGGTAGAATGATTTGAGGATATTTAGGCAGGCAGAATGATTTGAGGAGATTTGAGCAGGAAGAATGATTTGAGAAGATTTGGGCAGGCAGAATGATTCGAGAAGATTTGGGCAGGCAGAATGGTTTGAGAAGATTTGGGCAGGCAGAATGATTTGAGGAGATTTGGGCAGGCAGAATGATTTGAGAAGATTCGGGCAGGCAGAATGATTTGATAATATTTAAGAGAAAGAATGATTTGAAAAGATTTGAGCAGGCAGAATGATTTGAGGAGATTTGAGCAGGCAGAATGATTTGAGGATATTTAGGCAGGCAGAATGATTTGAGGAGATTTGAGCAGGCAGAATGATTTGAGAAGATTTGGGCAGGCAGAATGATTCGAGAAGATTTGGGCAGGCAGAATGGTTTGAGAAGATTTGGGCAGGCAGAATGATTTGAGGAGATTTGGGCAGGCAGAATGATTTGAGAAGATTCGGGCAGGCAGAATGATTTGATAATATTTAAGCAGAAAGAATGATTTGAAAAGATTTGAGCAGGCAGAATGATTTGAGGAGATTTGAGCAGGCAGAATGATTTGAGGATATTTGAGCAGGCAGAATGATTTGAGGAGATTTGAGCAGGCAGAATGATTTGAGAAGATTTGGGCAGGCAGAATGATTCGAGAAGATTTGGGCAGGCAGAATGGTTTGAGAAGATTTGGGCAGGCAGAATGATTTGAGGAGATTTGGGCAGGCAGAATGATTTGAGAAGATTCGGGCAGGCAGAATGATTTGATAATATTTAAGAGAAAGAATGATTTGAAAAGATTTGAGCAGGCAGAATGATTTGAGGAGATTTGAGCAGGCAGAATGATTTGAGGATATTTAGGCAGGCAGAATGATTTGAGGAGATTTGAGCAGGCAGAATGATTTGAGAAGATTTGGGCAGGCAGAATGATTCGAGAAGATTTGGGCAGGCAGAATGATTCGAGAAGATTTGGGCAGGCAGAATGATTTGAGGAGATTTGGGCAGGCAGAATGATTTGAGAAGATTCGGGCAGGCAGAATGATTTGATAATATTTAAGAGAAAGAATGATTTGAAAAGATTTGAGCAGGCAGAATGATTGGAGGATATTTAGGCAGGCAGAATGATTTGAGGAGATTTGAGCAGGCAGAATGATTTGAGAAGATTTGGGCAGGCAGAATGATTCGAGAAGATTTGGGCAGGCAGAATGATTCGAGAAGATTTGGGCAGGCAGAATGATTTGAAAAGATTCGGGCAGGCAGAATGATTTGAGGAGATTTGGGCAGGCAGAATGATTTGAGAAGATTCGGGCAGGCAGAATGATTTGATAATATTTAAGAGAAAGAATGATTTGAAAAGATTTGAGCAGGCAGAATGATTTGAGGAGATTTGGACAGGAAGAATGATCTGAGGAGATTTAGGCAGGCAAAATTATTTGAGAAGCTTTGGGCAGGCAGAATGATTTGATGGGATTTGGGCAGGAAGAATGATTTGAGGAGATTTGAGCAGGCAGAATGATTTGAGGAGATTTAAGCAGGCAGAATGATTTGAGATTTGGGCAGGCAGAATGATTTACAGGACCCTGTTCATGTTCAATTAGCTGTAATACGGATAAAACAATTTTCAGTAAAGAAATGCACTTCGTACATGAAATGTTTGTTAAGACAGCAGCAAAGCATTCTGTGAGTAAGTTTGAAAATTAATGAACAGCTGTTCACTGAGGAATTCGGCTAATGGTGCAACTTCAGACACCAGTTTGAATTGGGGCCCCTTGCCTTGTAAAAGACATGAACGTTAAAACATATACACTTAGTAGTAAACTACTAAGTATTAATTTATAACTAGAAGCAAAATAGTTTGAGTAGAAAGTCGCACGGGCCAATAAAGCCACCCAAATTGCTGTTTGAAGCACGAACTGAAAACCTCTCTCAATTACTAAAGTTGCTACACTAGCTTTCTAATTTTTGATGAAGTGCAATGTAAATTACTTGCGGTTTTGATCAGACAAATAAATATCGGTAACAACATAATTCTTGTATTTTTCATACTTACAGGCAAATTTTATATACTTAGTGAATATCTTCACAATCAACCATTAGTCTCTTCCACATTTCTGTGTCTTCAGCAAATCTCTTTCGTGCTATACAGTTTCATCCGTTCATTTCTCGCGCACTGTAAAAAAAAAGTGGTGTGAATTCACGGAAAATTTCTGAAAATAACGTGCAGTAAAGCTTCCGGTAAGTAACGGAATTTCAGTTTCTAAAGGTTCGCGTTTATTTAACTTCCGTATTTTCACAAATTTTCCGGTCAATAATTCCATTTATTTCAGAAAAATCCGTTTCAAATTTTTCCGCCTTTAGAAAGAAATTTTGCGAAAACCAACACGCTGAATATTTCAGCCCTTACGCGAGAGAATTCTCTTGAGACAGTGATCGAGCCCAGGCTGTTTGATCAGATCAGATCATATGTTGAGGATTTTAGGAAAAGAGCGTCTGACCCCAGGTCTTAAACAACCCTTAGAAATAGGAAGCTAGGAGATTTGGGCTAGAGTACCCGATAGAAAAGTCACACGGAAGCAAGGTAGAAAGGGGGAGGAAGATGTCTTTATTTATTACCTGGGGACCAGTACCCTGGGTCCGACAGCTTAACGTGCCCATCCGACTCACGGCGGATATTCAGTAGTTCGAGCGTTCGTACCAGCCCGGGATCAAACCTGAGGCAACTCCATGACCATCACGAACGTTGACCACTAGGCCATCCATGGTTCCCCAGGCTGTTTGGTTTGAAGCAGTGCGTCTTATCCACTGAGCCAGTAAGTCAGAGGAGTCATACTCCCGTTCACGGTAAAACTGATTGGGTGATAATGATTTTTTTTATTGATGTGAGTCATTTAGTCATTTTATTTTCTATTAGAACTTATTATTTTTTTGAATACGTTTGTAATAATTTTATTTTTTCTGTAGAGGGCCTTACTTCAAATTATGTATTTTTTCCATCGGGATTTTTCGATGCAACAGAATGAGTTGGATTATAAGATCTTTTTTACAACTGACAGTAACTTTTAATTATTTTTAAGAGAAGGCGCAATATACTGCTTTATAATATTATTTCATCAAACTTCTAAATATAAACCTTACTCTTGACAGCTATATGGTTTTTGTCCTAAGGACTCCACAAGCTGATACATAGACATCGTACAATCACCTGTACAGTAAATTTGGAACCCGGTTTCTTACGGTAACATTATATATAATAGCTGGTACACAAAATAAGGAAGATGAGAAAAATATCCTGTCACTGTAACCGAAATTCATGCTATTCACAATATCCTATCTCCCTACAGAACTTCAAAATCAAATACTTCGACAGACTATTGAAATTTAACAGTCAATCAAACCCTCAAGCGTTCCTGTGAATCTGTCCTGTTATGGGAAATTATTCGTCATATGGATACGGAGTTTTGATGTCAATGTAAGAAAGACATTGGGGAAAGGTTTCTGAAAAAATTCAGAATTTTCCGTTAACACATCTTGAAAACAGTTATTTACAGTCAATATAAGAAACGAATTGTGAAAGGTTTCTGAAAATTCAGGATTTTCTGTTAACACATCTGGAAAACGGTTATTTACAGTCAATATAACAACGGAATTGCTGAAAGATTTCTGAAAATTTAGGATATTTTGTTAACACATCTCGAAAACGGTTATTTACAGTCAATATAAGAACGGAATTGCTGAAAGATTTCTGAAAATTTAGGATTTTTTGTTAACACATCTCGAAAACGGTTATTTACAGTCAGTATAAGAACGGAATTGCTGAAAGGTTTCTGAAATTTCAGGATTTTCCGTTAACTGATCTTGAAAACGATTATTTACAGTCAATTAAGAAAGGGATTGCTGAAAGGTTTCTGAAAATTCAAGATTTTCCGTTAACACATCTCGAAAATGGCTATTTACAGTCAATATAAGAACGGAATTGCTGAAAGGTTTCTGAAAATTCAGGATTTTCCGTTACAGATCTTGAAAACGATTATTTATAGTCAAGTAAGAACAGAATGTAAGGTCAGGTGATGCGTAACATCACAGCCTCTCCTTGACAAATGTCAACCCCGCCTTCTCGTGGTGCATCCTGTTCCCACTAAAGGGGCTCTGACGACCGCAAATAGCGGTATAACTATACCATCGGGATCAGAGGAAATGCTATCCCACACTCACCAACCCGCTTGGCCAGCGTGGTGAGTTATGGCCAAACACCTCCAAAATGACTCTACAACTTAAATCTTGGCCCTCAGTCTCCGGCAGCTGGAATGTACCTGGCCAAGGCAGCGGCCAGTGCGACATGAAGGCAGAGGGTGCTAAGAATCCCCGGAGGACCGGACTAGGCTGCCATTTGATGCTGACCTTGGCTACCTACAACGGGCGCTCCCTATCTTCTGATTCAAGGCTTCTTGAATTGGAAGAGGAACTACAAAGGATCAAGTGGGACATCGTCGGGCCTAAGTGAGGTAAGGAGAAAAGGAGAAGATCTCATTGAACTGAAAAGTGGACATCTCTTCTATTATCGTGGGACAGATACTGGCAGAACTAGTGGTGTTGGATTTATAATAAACAAGAAACTGAAGGATAAAGTGGTAGAAGTTGAAAGTTCCTCTGACAGAGCTGCACGACTCGTTATCCAACTATCGAGAAGATACCAGGCTCAGATTATTCAAACTTATGCACCCACCACAAGTCATCCTGAAGAAGAAATTGAAGAATTTTATGAGGAAATTCGTCATCTAAATAACAAAGGTAAGCAGCATTTGAAGATAATTATGGGAGATTTCAATGCAAAAATAGGGCACCGGCAACAGAATGAAACTTCAGTAGGTAAATTCGGTCACGGCAACAGAAACCAGCGTGGAAATACTCTCGTTGAGTTTGCAGAGGCAGAAAGATTTTTCATCTTGAATTCCTTTTTCAAGAAAAAGCCACACAGGAAATGGACATGGAGACATCCAATTGGGACGACAAGTGAAATTGATTTTATTATGTGTAACAAAAAATTCGTCATCGAAGACTGCAGTGTGCTGAACAAGTTCAACACAGGTAGCGACCATAGATTGGTGAGATGTAAGATGCACCTCAACACCAAACTTGAACGTGGCAAGCTCATAAGACAAACAAAATCTATTGACATAACCAACCTTAAAAAACACCATAATACCTTCAAGTTGGAACTGAAGAACAGGTTCTCTGCTTTAGAAGGCCTAACATCGGAAGAAGTGGACATCTCTGAAGTTAACAGAAAAGTAACCAAAGCTCTTATGGAAACAGCAACAAAATTAGCTGGGTCTAAGAACAAGTTGCATGTAAACAAATTATCAGGAAAAACGAAAATGTTGATGCAAAAAAGAAGAGAGATGAGGACAACTAAAGAAGATGTGACTTCCAAAGTGGAATATATAGAGCTATGCAAGACAGTAAGAAAAAGTATCACTGAAGACGTAAGAAAATTCAACTGTGAACTAGTGAGGAAAGCAATTGAAAACAACCAAAGCCTAAAGATAGCAAAGGGACATCTCAGTAAGGGAAGAAAACAGATTATGGCACTGAGAAAAGAAGATGGTTCTGTAACAAGAAATAGAGGCGAAATTTTGACAAGAGTGAAAGATTTCTACTCCAAATTATATGAAAGGGATGATACATGTACTCCAGACATCATGAAAGGTACCAGAGTTCTTCCAGTCCTCCCAACAGAAGTTGCTCATGCAATCAAGAACATGAAGCGGGGGAAAGCTCCAGGAGAAGATGGAATTACTATAGACATCATACAAGAAGCAAGTGGAGAAATTGAAACAGTACTCGCCCAAATTTTCACTCGATGCCTTAATGAAGGGAAGATTCCTGAGGATTGGAACAATGCTACAATGATCCTGCTACATAAAAAAGGTGACATTGAGGATCTCAGGAACTACAGACCTATCAGCCTCCTATCAGTGGTTTATAAAATCTTCACTAAAGTTCTTTCACACCGCTTGAAGGTAACACTGGACATGGCTCAACCGAGAGAACAAGCTGGATTCAGGAGTGGCTACAGCACAATAGATCATATCCACGTACTGAGAGAACTAATTGAAAGAGCGAGGGAATATGAAGTTCCATTGTGCATGGCTTTTATCGATTATGAAAAAGCCTTTGATTCGGTGAAACCATCAGCAGTTACCACGGCTCTGAAATCCTGCGGTATTGAAGATGCATACATTAATATTATTAATAACATCTATGAAAATGCAAGTGCAAAGATTCGGCTGTTTGAAAATACAACACACATAAAAATTGGAAAGGGAGTGAGACAAGGTGACACCATATCTCCGAAGCTCTTTAATGCCACATTGGAAAATGTCTTTCAATCACTGAACTGGGAAAACAAAGGGATAAAGATTAATGGAGATTATATAACCCACCTTCGTTTTGCTGATGACGTAGTCATTTTTGCAACTACCCCATCAGAGCTGCAGAGTATGATCCAGGAACTTGCTGACAAGAGTAAAGAAGTGGGATTAAAAATGAACTTTCAGAAGACAAAAGTGATGTTCAATGCTTTTACAAGAAATGAAGATTTATCGATTGATGGAGAAAAACTGGAGATAACAGATACGTATGTTTATCTTGGACAGCAGATATCAAGTGAGGGTCACATTGATGAAGAAATTGATCGGCGTACAAAACTTGCCTGGAGAGCTTTTGGAAGAAACAGCATAATTTTCAAGAGCAATATGCCATTATGTCTTAAAAGAAAAGTGTTTGATCAATGCATCCTTCCAGTGCTTACGTATGGTGCAGAGACGTGGACCTTAACTAAAAGAGACATACAAAGGCTGCAGACAACTCAAAGCAGCATGGAGAGGTGCATGCTTGGTATAACCAGGAGAGATAAGAAGAGGAACTCGTGGATCCGAAAAATGACGAGAGTGGAAGACATCATGATCAGAGTTAAATCCCTGAAATGGCAATGGGCTGGACATACTGCCAGAAGGACAGACCATAGATGGACAGCCGAAATTTTAGATTGGATTCCAAGGGACAGGAAAAGACCCAGAAAAAGACCACATGGGAGATGGGTGGATGAAATTCGTAAATATGCGGGAGTGACATGGAGGAGACTGGCACAAGACAGACCGTTGTGGAGGAAACTTGGGGAGACCTTCGTCCAGCAGTGGATTGATAATGGTTGACAATGATGATGATGATGAAGAACAGAATTACTGAAAGGTTTATGAAAATTCAGGGTTTTCCGTTAACACATCTCGAAAACGGTTATTTACAGTCAATAGAAGAACGGAATTTCTGAAAGGTTTCTGAAAATTCAAGATTTTCCGTTAACAGATCTTGAAAACGGTTATTTACAGTCAATACAAGAAAGGAATTGCGGAACGGTTTCTGAAAATTCAGAATTTTTCAGGTGTATTAAATACCCGTGAAACTCATATTATTTCCCGTCATTTCACGGGAAAAGTTCTATCAGAAGTATGCTCCGTTAATTCACGAAAGAAATCACGGAAAGAGGCTCGTGAATTTTAGAAAAAAATTCAGTGCGTATTCTTCTTTCGCGTCTTTTCCTGTCGGTTTGTATCCAGTCTAGTATTGCAGTTGTTCAACGGTGGTCAGTTATTCTTACAGCATACTCAGCCCATTTCTACTTGAGGGCCTCTACCTTGACCAGGATGTCATCAAATCCTATCATTTTCCTGCTCCATGAGCTCATCTTCCAGCCCTTCCTGGTCATACCAAGCATGCATCATTCAAACGTTTCTTTGAGTTGTCCGCAGCCTTTGCACATCTTTCTTTTTTTTTATTAAGGTCCGTATCTCGGTTCGTATAATTAAGAATTACAAGGATGCCCTCTTTAAACACTTTTCTTTTAAGATATAATGATAAATTGCTCTTGAAAATTACACCGTTTCTTCCAAAGGCACTTCACCATAGGCGTAGTGACGGGGGTCACAGGGTCACGTTCCCTCAAACTTAAAAAGTCGAAAGAGTAATAACTGGTCGTTCTCCTTTTAAATGTTATAAAGTGTGACATACAGCCAAGGCAACAACGCTACGCAATAGCGAGCATTGTTATGACTGCTTTCCAGAAGTCATTCCATGCACAGCAGCATACAGTCATCTGATTATGGTTTCCGTCATCAGATAACTGTATGAGATGCTTTGAAAGGCATATTTTTTAAACCCCATTAGGATGAATCAACGCAATCCTCGCACACCTTGTATTAGGGGTATGCAAGAGTTTCCGTCGTTTCAGGAGAAAGGAGACAGGGACAATTAGGAAACCAGTACACATTTATTCAATGAAATATTGGCTGTTAGTATCAATGACCTTTTGCCATTTTTCAGGCAACAAATGAATGCTCCTGGGATAGAAGGACCCAGGTTTGATCTAAAGAACGCGGTGATAAAATTTCCCACCTCTGGAACTGTGGTTAACAGCTGTTGGGTTTGGTCATGTTGCATAGAGCAAAGCAGATGAACGTCTGAGGGTGCAAAGTCCGGGGAGTAAGCCGTGCGCGGTAAAACATCCCAGTGTAAACTGTTCAAGGGTTGATTTCGTGGAGACACCGACATGTGGTCTGGCATTATCGTGTGACAGGATAACTGGGTCGCGTCCTTTACCTGTCCATGGGCGTTGTTGCTCGATTGCGGCGTTCAGTTTCATCAACTGATCGCTATATCGTTGTGCAGTGATTGTTTCACCCGGTTTCAACAGTTCGAAGTACAACACTCCATGCATATCCCATCACACACACAACAGCACCTCTTTCCCGTGGATATCATGTTTTGTAGTGGTGTTGATTGTTGGCCTGGGTCTACCCAGGATCGCTTACGTACAGGGTTGTCGCAATATACCCATTTTTCATCCCCGGTGACAACTTTCCACAAGAAACTCTTCAGCAACGACATGCAGATGCCTAATCGTTGACCAATATTACGATCCGTTAAAGTATGCGGAACCCACTTACCAATCTTCTGGAATTTCCCCAAGGCCTGTAGACACCATACTACCTTCGATTGAGCCACTTACAAACGCTTCGACAGCTGTGTGGTCGATTGTGTGGGGCATCCTCTTGCAACAGCGATTCCAGCTCCTCGTCTGCGAGTTCCTGCGATCTACCTGCACGTGGCTTGTCTTCCAAGCTTAGATCACCTTTTTGAAACCTGACAAACCATTCTCGACTCATCCGCTCACTCACAACCGTTTCGCCATACGCCTGACATATTGAACCATATGCTTCATTCGTACTTTTCTCTAAACTAAACATGAATAACAAGCAGTGCCGCAAATTAACTTTATCGACCACCATGCTTGGCTTCATGTACGAACTGACAGCACGGGTCGCCGGCCGGTTAGACACCTACAACGCCCGCTTTTGGGGGTCGGCGGAAACTTTTGCACACCCCTAATAGTTTAAGATATATATAACCAAAGTTATGTCACTAATACACTGGTGTGCAAAAATTAAGGACGAAGAAGAGAAATTAGTATAACAGCGGAACGAACAGGCAGATCGGACCGAAAGATCACTCAGGAGATAGACTAGGGTCCGGTATGGTAGAGCATGCGCATATATGCAGCATGACGTAGGGATGGGGGTGTGTGTGTCGGGTGGCCTAGTGACCTAGTGGTCAAGGTTCGTGACTGCTACTGAGAAGACCTCGGGTTCAATCCCAGGCAGGTACGAACGCTCGAACCACTAAATATCCGCTGTGCGTCGGATGGGCACTTTAAGCCATCGGGCCTCAGGTACTAATAAGGGGGTCTTCCTCCCCCTTTAGCGTCGTATGTGAGGCGTCGGATGGGCACGTTAAGCCGTCGGGGCCCCCGGTAATAAGTAAGGGCGGCTTCCTCCCCCTTTTTACCTCGTTTCCGTGTCCCTTTCCTATCGGGCACTCTAGCCCAAATCTCTTAGCTTCCTATTTCTAAGGGTTGTTTAAGACCTGGGGTCGGGCCGCGGGTGGCCTAGTTGGTCAGCGTTCGTGACTGCCATGGAGATAACCTCAGGTTCGAACGTTCGAACCACTAAATACCCGCCGTGCGTCTGATGGGCACGTTAAGCCGTTCTGGCCCCCGGTAATTAATAAGGGCGTCTTCCTCCCCCGTTCAGCCTCGCTTCCGTGTCACTTTCCTATCGGGCATTCTAGCCAAAATCTCCTAGCTTCCTATTTCTAAGGGTTGTTTAAGATCTGGGATCAGACACTCCCTTCCTAATATCCTCTACATATGATCTGATCTGATCTGAAGGAAGTCATTCGGCTGGTGTCGTGCTGTTAAGTGCTCGTTGTCGTGCTGTTAAGTGCTCGAAGCTACCCTGCATGGACGACGTAGGCGCGCAACATTTGTTCAGTTACCAGAGTACAAACGAGGCCGCAGGGTGGGTCTGCGGGAAGGAGGTTGGTCCTTCGGTCAAATTGCGGACCGTATAGTGGGTCTGCGGGAAGGAGGTTGGTCCTTCAGTCAAATTGCGGACCGTTTATTGTGTCAGCTGGAAGGGGGTTGGTCCTTCGGTCAAACTGCGGACCGTATAGTGGGTCCGCGGGAAGGAGGTTGGTCCTTCGGTCAAATTGCGGACCGTTTAGTTAGCCTGCTGGAAGGAGGTTGGTCCTTCGGTCAAATTGCGGACCGTATAGTGGATCTGCGGGAAGGAGGTTGGTCCTTCGGTCAAATTGCGGACCGTATAGTGGGTCTGCGGGAAGGAGGTTGGTCCTTCAGTCAAATTGCAGACCGTTTAGTAGGCCTGCTGGAAAGAGGTTGGTCCTTCGGTCAAATTGCGGACCGTATAGTGGGTCTGCGGGAAGGAGGTTGGTCCTTCAGTCAAATTGCGGACGGTTTAGTGGGCCTTCTGGAAGGAGGTTGGTCCTTCGGTCAAATTGCGGACCGTATAGTGGGTCTGCGGGAAGGAGGTTGGTCCTTCGGTCAAATTGCGGACCGTATAGTGGGTCTGCAGGAAGAAATTTGGTCCTTCGGTCGAACTGCCTACCTTATAGTGGGTCTGCGGGAAGGTGGTCGGTCCTTCGGTCGAATTGCGGACCGTATAGTGGGTCTGTGGGAAGGAGGTTGGTCCTTCTGTCAATTTGCGGACCGAGTGGGACGAGATATATCGGCCGTGGTAAAATGGCTGCGTCAGTGGTCAGAGGAGCATTCGCACACTCGCAGACGTGGTTCCGGGCAACACAGAGTTACGGACGCACAAGAAGTTCGGCGTATCAGGAAGGCGGCGTTGGCAGAGCGGACGTCTACGGCGTCACAAATTCGATCCTCTGTCATGCCAAGGGTGTCTACCAGAACGATACGGAATCGTTTGTTGGACGCAGGACTACGGGTACCGCGTGCCTCTGGCACGCGTACCACTGCCCCCTGGCCACCGTCGAGCAGCGGTGGTGTCAAGAACAAATTCATTGGAGGGAAGCATGGCGGCCAGCGGTTTTCAGTGATTAAAGCCGAACCTGCTTGGGAGCGTCTGACGGTCGTGTACGCGTTCGAACACGACAAGGTTATCTGCTTCTGCCATCATGCATCCTCCAAAGACACACCGGGCATCATGGTGTGGGGAGCGATTAGCTATCACTTGTACGAATCTGGTGTTTGTACGGGGTACAGTGAATAGCAGTACGTACGTCAGCGACATCATGCAGTCGATCATCCTGCCATTTTTGGATGCGATCCCCGATGCGATATTCCAGCCCGCCCACACTCCGCCGGTGCAACTCAACATGCCCTTCAAGTTGTGCGACAACTCCCTAAGACAACACGCTCTCCGGACTTGTCTCCAATCGAGCATGTCTGGGACTGGATCTGATAAGGACTCTTCCGCGGACCCCGGCAGGCAGCGACCATTTCTGAATTACGCTTCCAAGTTGAAAGCGCACGGAATGCTATTCCCCATCGGGATATCCAGCATTTGTACGACCGATTAAATGCCAGATTGGAAGCTTGTATTGCTCCTGGAGGAGGTACAACACTTTATTAAAATGTGCCTTCTATACATTGTAAAACGCATTAAGAGGTAAAATAAACATTGAATCACTTCCCACTTGTGATCACTTTCCTTTCTTAACAAGTTGTTGGTACGACATATATCTCATAGATGAAGCTGCAATTTTTAATGGCGTTCTTTTTTCACTTTCCCGCAGTGTATTTATCAGTTTATTTTATTTTGATTTCATATGTACAGTATATATTTATTATGTCCTAATCTGAACACTTAGGGTCAATTGTTGATTTACTAATTATGATGAGAACATCGATCTACACTGCTGGCCACCCAAAATGCAACACCAAGAAGGAAGCATCCCAGTGGCCTGAAATTCGCAGCATGCGTCGCCCGCGAGAGGACACGCAAACGATTAGAATTGCAGGGCATATGCAAATCATGTGCGCCCGGCACGCCACCAAGAAGCACTGTAAGAAGGGTGCTCAGAAGGCTGGGTGTAAGTAGTGGAAGTGTGTTGTGCTGCCAGACCATTGCGTGGGAAGCTTCCTGATGCCTCGTCGCAGAATACGGCAGTCATTCCAGCACGTTTCGAAGTTCGACAGCGGACGAATAGCGGCTTATCGCGACAGCGGTTTATTGTACCGAAACATCGGCGCCCGTGTGGGACGACATCCAGCCACAGTGAGACGAGTATGGATTCGGTGGGTGCAAGAGGGACGGACAGACCAACGTGAGCGATTGCCGCAGACGCGGCACACCACTAAACTCGAGGACCGGCATGTTTTGCGGCGGGCATTGACGGCTCGCACCGCCACATTACGAACGTTAGCGCAGGAATTAGGGTTTGTTGTGCAACAACCTATGTCAGCACGTACCGTTCGACGTCGTCTGCAGGAGCGGGGACTTGTCGCACGGCGCCCATTGCTCCGATTACCATTGACGTTACCCCACCGGCGAGTGCGGCGGCAGTGGGCCGTTGAACGCCGCACCTGGACTACGGAATGGCACGACATTGTCTTCTCTGACGAATTCCGCTTCTGCCTGCAACACCACGATGGTCGGATCCGCGTGTGGCGGCACCGTGGCGAGAGACTGTATGACGCCTGCATTATGCATCGCCATACCGGTCCGTCACCTGGCGTTATGGTTTGGGGCGCAATTGGATATGACACTCACACACCTCTGGTACGCACCGTCGGTACACTCAACAGCCACCGCTACATCTCCGATGTTTTGGAGCCTGTAGTCCTCCCTTACCTGCAGGACCTGCCAGCGGTCGCGTTTCAACAGGACAATGCGCGCCCGCACGTTGCACGCAACGTGCAACAATTCTTCACAGCGCAACAGGTGTCACTGCTGCCGGGGCCCGCCTGTTCTCCCGATATGTCGCCCATCGGTTGCCACTGATCGGCAACCGAGTGGTCCGGCAAGCACCACCCGCGGCTACGCCTGATGAACTGTGGCAACGTGTGGAAGCAGCCTGGACTGACATACTCCAAGCCCACATCCGATGCCGCGGCGTGTAGCGGCCGTTATTACACGAACTATTGATGTCTGCATGTTCCGCAAGTCGCACGGGCCTGTAAGCTCAATCGTTTCATCTTTGTATCTGTTGTTATGTGTCCAGTAAATCTGGCTTTGCTATCTCGTGTCCTTCTCGGTGTTGCATTTTGGGTGGCCAGCACTGTAGATGAAGAATTTTAGCTCTAAAGAAAAAAAAATTAAAACACATAATGCAAATTTTTTTGGGGAAGCACTTTTGCCATGGAAAAACAATTTATGATGATCACGTCTTGATTCTTTTCCCGTTTTCCTAGACTACAGATATCCGGAATACAGAATATTTTTTTAAGTCATTAGAACAGTAGCTCAGAAAAAAAAAACGAAAACAATTTGGTATCTGCTGCAAAGATAATATCAGTGCTTATCGCTGGATAATTTTTTTTTTTACGTTTGCGTAATAGATTGATAGCTGGTTTCTCTTCCTGGATTTCCATGAGCAGTGTTAAAATCACAGGTTACGATATACAGTGGTATGTGATTGAAGAAAGTGAAAACCTTTATCAAACACTTTTGCTTTTCGAAATCTTTTTTTTTACAAATGTAATGAGTAAGTAAAGTTTAAACAACGAATGACACTAAGAAATATCCGCTCTGTAGCTGCAGGACAGGCAAATAATCTTCCGAATGCCACTCCTTCAATGATCGTTTGCTACTGCGCAAATCGCTGCTAAAAAGTTTAAGCGTATCATGAACAACAGAGGAAAAAAACACATTACAAGACTCAACAGCGATATTATAAAAATAAAAATCCACATTTAACCATGCTAAGAAAACTTTTTACGATCATTAGTTCATTGAGAAATATAGATGGTAAGTTTGACGAGGTATCCCATAGGGAACCATTTAAACATTTACTTTTGTGGTTTGCTTTGCAAGCTTGAATGCACTGCTGAGAACTACAATTTAATGTTAATGACTGTTGCCTAAGTGTTGACTGAAATCCTCAGCTGGCTATGAAAACAAGCCATATTAAATGAAATGATTTTGATTCTTGATTTTTTGCTAAATTATATAAAATTATAGCAGACTGGAGATGAAAATTCTAACATGGTTACGTAAGAAATCCGTACGGAGAACACATTTTTTAGTGCATTTAACAAGATATCAAGCGCACACCGACGGTATTTCACGTGTTGCTTCAAAACGGTGGTGTAGGGCACGTTAGATGCGACCTCATTTTTTTTTCTTGCTCTGAAGTCTTCGTAATTAATTTTTAATTTGAAGTCTTCTGAATTTATCCACATGATCTCAATTTATGACAAAATGAAGAAAATCTGAATGGAAATGCGTAACACATACACAGAATTAGCAAATTATTAGGAACACCCAACAGCAATCAGACAAGTGCCAATCCTCACTCACGTAGGTATGTATGACGTTGATACGGCTTTATTAATACCCACTGCAAAGAATTCAGACGTGTACGAATCATAGACAGTGGCGTAACTAGCACAACGTGTGCCCCCAGCAAGATTTACTTCAATACTCCTAAGCATTATAATTTTTCCAGGATTTCGAACACGAGGGAGGATGCATTTTTCGCGCGGTGTGTATGTGTGATGATCCGGAGGGGAGGGGTGGGGTGTTGTTAGGAAGTCAGGGAGAGTGTCTGTAAAAGTAATGGTGGTATCTAGACCCCTGTAGTTTTAACTTTCTAAGTGATAGATTTGACAATACATGTAATTGCTTTGTCCCAAACTAAAATAAATCACTTGAAGAAATCACCCACTTACACATGGCAGATTTGCGCCGCCCCGGTGGCGCAATGGTCTAAGCAATGGCTTAGATTATTCGTCGGGGGGGGGGGGGGTTCGGGTTCGAATCCCGGCGAGGCATGGCTGTTGTGTTTATCTTACGGCGCTGGCTCTCTCCCTTCAAATCTCTCTTCATGAGAAAGACTCGCGATTTCGAAGGAAGCATGATAGAAGGTGCGACGCGGGTAGTACAAGCATTTCAGAAACGGCAACACCTCTGGGCTGTGCAAGAGCAACTGTATCGAGAGTGTATCGCGAGTGGTGAACCCATATAAAATCAAGGCTGTTTTGAAGGCCAGGGGCGGCCCAAAGTGTTATTAGGTAGGTGTTTCCTAATAACTTAATACTGTACTTCACTCTTTTTTTTCTGTTTATTTACGGTTTAAGGACCACCGTGAGGAACTCAATGGGCTATAAGCAGTCACCCGTCCCTAATTAAGGGTCACTGGTTCCAGGGAAGGAAGAGAGCCAGTACCGTAAGGCAAACACAACATCCATGCCTCACCGGGATTCAAACCCGGACCCCTTTCGGGCGAATGATCAGAGGCCATCGCTTAGACCAGTGCGCCACCCGGGCGGCCTACTTCTTTGCATTTCAGGCCATTTCTTAACTGTTTCATATCATCGAAACCTATCGTATCAAGAGTCAAATTCTGAGACATACCTGCATGATAAATTTCAGGAACATATGTCTAGCTAAAACCATCTCTGTCGCCCCGGGGGCGCAGTGGTCTAAGCGATGACCTCTGATCATTCGTCCGAAAGGGGTCCGGGTTCGAATCCCGTGAAGTCATTACGGAAATGTATTCCTTCAAGGTGTTTTTTCAGAGGAAAAAACAAGTTGGAGTCCCAAGGTGCAAGAACAGGGCTCTACGGATGATCCCAGGACAAGACCAACCAAAACTTTCAACAAGGTACTGTACGTTCTCACACTTTCGATATGAGGCAAGCGTTGTCATGAAAAAAGATCACCCCTCTTGTGAGCATGCCAGTGCGATGTCTACGGATTGCTTCCTGTAAACGCTCAGAGTGGTATAATCTTGGTCAGCAGTGATGGCTGCACCGTTGTTCAAGAGGTACAGCAGAATGCCTGGGCATCCCAGTAATGGTACCAACATGACTTTCCTATTATATGGCACAGTCTTAAACTTCTTTCTCACGGGAGACGATGCGTGCTAGCACTCCATCGTCACTGTCATTGACTTCAGCGTAAAGTAAAGCACCGACCTTTCATCGCTGATGAAAATGCGGCTAAAAGATTCGTAGCTATCTTCTGCATACCGTTGCAGATGTTAGCGGCACAGTCCCATTCGCAACGTTTTTCTTCTGCTGTCAATTGTGGGGATACCCATCTGTGTTGAAGCACTGTAGTACCCCAGGATATGGTAAATGGTGTGGCCCGCGGTACCAAAAGGTACATTTGCAGCCATTTTACGTAAAGTCGTAAGCCTGTCTTCTTGTACCAGAGTCTCCAGCATGCCCCGTTGCAAGGACGTATTAAGACCTTAGTGGGCCCCTAGTCTAAGAATTTGAGTGGACTCCAAGGCTAAGACACCTGAGTGAACCCCCAGAGAACGTATGATGATGGAATTATTTCGAAGTTCGTTAAAACACGTAACTGCAACTACTAAATTATAAGAGAGTATTTTTCGTTGTTCTCACAAGAGCATGAGTTAAAAGCTTAAGATTCCTAGATTTTGTGTTGGATTTTCTAATGATTTAGCATTGTGTACTTTTCTTAGAGCATCTTTTTTGCTATGCAATGTGAAGCCACAGGGGACTTGGGCCATTAACGACTCCAAGTCTAAATAGGGAGGTGAATGCGGATGGCAGTGAAAAAGCTGAAGCTGTCTCCCGAACCCGCTGTATACAACGACATGAAATCTTTAGCCTTGATGAGTCGCTACTAAAACTATTTTATATAAACTTGTCTCCTCTCTCTCTCTCTTTCTACTTATCTACAGTATCTATTATTTGCCCAGGCATGCCTCCTGGGCCCTTGGTCATGGTGGGCCTCAAGGCTAGCTATAGCCCCTATAGAGACAGATACCAACGGCCCTGTCTCTATAGGGGCTATAGCTAGCCAGATAACAACGGTCCTGCTACGTTGGTATCTGTCTTTAATCTTGAAGGCATATCACTGCGTTTCTTATCAGAAAACGCACTGTATGACACTCTCCTAACGTTCATGACTTGAGGACCATAGACTTCTTGCAATTATCGATGGATCTCGGCTACCGGCGTTTTGTGTATCTCTCAGGGAGAATATGTTTCCAAGGGGGTCGTCATTTTCACTTGAACCTATTCTCTATCACATTGGCTTTTTATTCAAACTCCTTGCCCAAAGCTCTCTCTAGCTGGAAGAGTGTCATGACGTTTGGTAATACCGATTTGCATGTCCCTAATCCGCCGCCAAAAGTAATCGAAAATTACTTATCGATCAGCCTACGTAATTTTTCCAATGCACTATTTTCCCGAAATAAAGAGTCACAACATATTTCTGTTTGTTACAATATCCGCTCTTCAAGAAATTCTATTTTCAAAATTCGTTTATGCTCACACTACTGTAACTACAGCTACGATTTTTACGCTCTTCCTAGCTCTACTGATATAAAATTTTCTAAGTGGCGTACAATCCGACTTTATTGTCAGGTAATTTCTGATTGCGCAGTTTAATAAAAAAAATAATTGAAAAGCAGCGCTTAGCATGCTTCACGTGAGACTTCAGTCAAAAAGTGTGCTCATTACACTTAAGGATTCAGTGTCATCGTTCGTGTTTTTTTGCGTCGTGCCTGGACTGAATGTTGAATTAAACAGCCCAAAATTTGCCAAGAAAAAAAAGACGGGGGGATCAGTGATGGGAAGCTGATAGTGTAACCTGTTTGCTCTTACATCTCACTAGTCATGAGTCAAAACAAGTAATATATTTTTATTATTACTATTTTGGGATTTAAAGACCACCGTGAGGAACCCCATGGGCTTTAAGCAGTCGTCCGTCTGTAACTTACGGTCACTGGTTCCAGGAAAGGGAGAGAGCCACTACCGTAAGACAAGCACAACATCCATGCCTCACGGGATTCGAACCAGGACCCATCTTGGACGAATGGTCAGAAGACAGTCATTAGACAACTGCACCACAGGGCGGCTTCAAGTGCTGTTCGTTGGTTATAGCAGAAACTGAGGTGAGTTCGTTTCAGGGAAAAAAGATTATGAACTTTTATGCACAAGCGTTCCACTCCTCTTCAGTTGTTGTATTTCTGTTGCTTGTCTTATTGAGAAAGTACTTGTGCTGCAAAAATTTTCTATTTCAGATATATATATTTTTTTTTTTTGATTGGAGGTTTAACGACCACCGTGAGCAACTCAATGGGCTATAAGCAGTAGCCCATCCCTAATTTAGGGTCACTGGTTCCAGGGAAGGGAGAGAGCCAGTGCCGTAAGACAAACACAACATCCACGCCTCACCGGAATTCGAACCCGAACCCTTCTCAGACGAATGATCATAAGCCAGCGTTTAGACCACTGCGCCACGGGGGCGGCCGCAATGACTTGGAAGTGGTACCTGATTTGAAGAGTTGGATGTGAACACTAAACTGAATTCTTCGCACAAGGTTTCGAAAAGTTGGTGCTTCAGGAAATGAAAGAATCCAAATATCTATCCAATTTCCTATTTACGGACGTAATTAAAAAGAAGAAAAGTGAGAGGGCAAATGTGATGTCTTGCGCTTGCACTCAAATGAGTATGGGGGCAGCTGCCCAATCTGCCTCCGAAGTTCCCACGCCACCGTGCTTAAGATGAGGATTATAGAACTGATAACATACACCATAGCAACCCTGTTCGAGCAGTACATGCACTGTAACAGATAAAATGTAATTAGTCGAATTGCTTAGTTTTTGTAAGCTAAGGAAATTACTCATCTCAACTTGAAATCACTCATCTCTTGTAGTTTAAGCATGAGAGCAAAAATAAAGAGAAAAGAAAAAAGAAATCTGTCTGCCATTGTGTATTTGAACATATAGAATTCGGCCATTAGCAGAAAAGTATTTCAAATTCTACTTATTTGCAGCCACTATGCGTGACGAGATTAAAAATACGTTGCCTTATGACATACCATGAATTGTCAATTCCGGATATGACACATTATGTCAACTGTGCCACGTGGCGGAACTTCATGCATGGCGTAATGTGTAATGCATGTTGGCAATGCTCCAAGCTTAAAAATCCGACTCTTTCGAATATCTGAACCAAGAGTAGACAATAATTAAGAACAAGAATGGTAAAATAAATCAGCTAGCTTAACTGTTTATGTCAAAATGTAGAGTTGCATAATGGATAAACCTTAGCACATTAGAAAAGTTGTAGTTATGCGTTATTTTAAATTGTAAATCACCTTATGAAACGTGATTCCACTCCACTGGAATATTTTTTAAACAGCCCATGCAGTAGTTACAATTTGTTTCAATATAGCGGAAGCTCATGATTAACAGTTCCTAGAATTTGGTTTTTGTTTTAAAAATGCAATGGTATACACACTCTTGATTATTAGTATTAGTGGGGAGAGGGCAGTAATGTAGCGTATTTCTCGGGAACCGCGGAGGCTCCCAAGAACTAATTATTTTATTTACAGGGTCGAGATCCCTATAAATACTACGGTACGGTAATAATATGGAAAGGAAAAAATTCTGAAATTCCGGAATTAATCAAACTTATAAATTCCATTGACCCTCACATTCAATTCAGCTACGAAACTGAAACTAACGGATGCCTACCATTCCTTGAAGTCCTGCTTACCCACTCAAATGGATCTTTCCCAACTCCAATTTATAGGTAGCCTTTTGCAATTTTCTCACTTCTACATGCCAATTTCAATCACCCTAGGTAACAAAAAACCAGCTCCTTTTACAGTTGCGTATATCGCGCGATACATATACACTGTCTGAGAGGAGAAAATGCCACACCAAGAAGGAATGCTCGTAAGCAGACCAAACTGCACACACTGATCGCCAAGTACGTCCTGAACAAATGATCTAATTGTCACATACAGACTAAGCTCCAGTTCCCGAATATACACTGAAGAGCAATTGAATTAGAGATACCTGTCTAGTAACGTGTAGTACCACCTTTCGCCTTGATGACGGCGGCGATTCGTCTCGGCATGGACTCGACAAGACACCGGAAGCGTTGGGAAGCCATACGGATCCACGACCCCTGAACAAGCTCCCACAGTTCACGAAGATTTGATGGAGGGGGGGGGGGTCAGAGCCTAGAACATCTCTCTCGATGGCATCCCAGATGTGCTCGATGGGATTGACGTCAGGTAACCTAGCAGTCCAAGAAAGCGAGGTCACGTCGGTGGAATGTTCATCCAACCATGCAGATGCAATTCGGGAGCGAAGGCACGGTGCATTGTCTTGTTGCAGGATGAGGCCCCAGTGGGATGTTGAAGATGCACAAACAGGAGCAAATGGTCGTCCCGGATATCCCGGTAACGTTGACCTATGAGGGACGATGTCACACGTACCAGGGGTCCCATTTCAGTCCACGTAAACAGTCCCTACCAGAATGCCACCCTCCAGCTTGAAGAGTACCCTGCTGGCAAGAAGGTTCCATCGCTTCATGTGGTTTGCGCCGTACTCGTATCCGGCCATCCGCATGTACCAACGTGAATCTCAACTCTTCAGTCCAGGCAACATTTTTCCACATGTCATGCTAATCTTTGCACCCTGTGATGTGCGGTCAGCAGCGGTACCCTCGTGGGACGATGGCTTCTGTACCCCATATCGAGGAGATGGTTCTGGATGGTGTGGCTGCTTAGACGTTTTTGTGCACCAGCGTTTAATTGCCGAGTGGTTTCTTGCACTGTGCCCCGTTTATCCGCTTATCCGCTGTTACAATGCGAGCTAGCCGACGATGACCCCGCTCATCCACACGCTGTTGTACACAGCAGTTGGCCCCTGCAGAGATGGTTTTACCAGATTCTATGTACTCACGGTGCACCCGTGACACAGTGGCTCGTGAAAATCCCAGTGCCTGTACGACTTCCGAAATGGAGTGACTCATTCGTCGGCCCCCGACAATTTGCCCATGATCAAATGCGCTTAGATCCTTCGTCTTACCCATACTGCGCCCGACTCTTAGTGATTGCCGTCGCATCCGCTTACAGGGCCGTCCACAGCGCCACATTTACATAACGGCAGCTGTCTGTAATTCAATTGCTCTTCAGTGTACAGGATGATCAATAATGAGTGTGGTCCCCATTTTGGGCAATACGGCGTTGAATCCGACGTGGCATCGAGGCAATGAGAGTCCTGATAGAGTTCTGGGATATCGTGGGCCATGTGGCGTTGATCCGAGTCCACAGTTCATCTTCATTTTCTGGGGGTGGGAGCGTACTTGACTGACGTCCAATAGTGTCCCACACATGTTCGATGGGCGAGGAATCGAGGGATCGTGATGGCCACCCACGGAAGCACCCGCACACTGCGTAAAGCATTCAGGCCCATCCGAGCGGCATGAGGCCGGGCGTTTTGCTTTTGAAAAACGGCGTTTGGGATGCCCTGAAGACATGGTAGTGCCACGGACCGCAGCACCTAGTCAAGATAGCGGCGTGCCATCAATGTTACCGTAATGCGTACCAGCGGTGAGCGGCTGTTGGGGCCTGATAGCACCCACATCATGATTCGACGTTGCCGGGCCATGTGGCGCTCCACAATGGCGGAGGAATCCGCCCGTTGGCCACGTTGCCTCCGGTCTCTGACACGGCGATCATTCGTGGTGAGACAGAACCGCGATTCGTCGCTGAACACCACAGTATTCCATTCTGCACCCCACGCAGCTCTGGAGAGACACCACGGCAAGTGGTGACGATGATGGCTCGCTGTTAAGGGTAGCCTTCGCAACTGATAGCTGGAGAGCAAACCAGACGCAGTCAATCAGCGCGACACCATCCGCGTCCATATGGGAGAATCCAAGCCTCCCCTACAGTCCGCAAAATGTCGCCCGTTGTGACCTGTTGGTCCGTTACAGCATGACGTCGGATGTGACGATCGTTGCGCTCGGACGTCCGTCTCTGTGCTCTGGTCCCCTTACGACGTTGCACAGATCCTTCCTGGGACCACTGTCTCCAAATGCGGCCGATGGTTGTGGCATCACTTTGCATTTCTTCCGCAATACGACGCAAGAACCATCCGGCGGTACGAAGGCATACGATGACACCTCTTGTGAACGCATCAGTTTGACGAAATTGTGTACTACGGCATCATAACGGCATTGGCACCCCTTCTTCTTTCTACAGACACGGTTAGCAGAACCACTCACTTTTCGCGGCCGTGACGACGTCTCGACCCATGGCCTCACGGGCTGGTTGTCCGCTCGTGCGATTGGCCTGCAAATGCAATCATTTGTACAACCTGTACGTGTAACCTGTACATCCACCCTGCAATTTGCATGGCGCTGCGTTCACGTCTTCGTGGCGTGGCATTTTCTCTGTCAGGCAGTGTCAGTTCGGATAAAGACATTTTGGAAAAAGAACGTGATTTCCTTGAACGTGTTGCAGTACAGTGAGGATGCAACCCTTCTATTACAGACAAGGCTCTAACGTAATTCCGGATACTGAAGCCTATCTCCAGGTTAACTCCTGTGATGCACCAATCAATACGAGAGAATTTTGCCATTATTCCATTTTCCTGCGACATTGCCTTCAAAATAAAAAAAAAAAATTAAAGTGATTCTTAAACCCATAAAAGAAATGAACATTTTAGTATCAAAAGACTATATTGAAGATAAAAACTCGAGAGGAATTTATCAAATTCCATGTGAATGTGGCGCTTCGTATATAGGACCGATCCATAGAGCCTTGCGTTTTCGATTGAAGGAGAACAAAACCTATATTCGGAACTGTGACCTAAAGAAGACATCGATGGCTAAACGCTGTTATGAAAAGGACCATAAATTTCTCTTTGAAGAAGCAAAACTAATTGACAAGCCAGGTTCAACCACCAAACTTGATATTTTGGAAGTTTGCACATACACTGCTGGCCACCCAAAATGCAACACCAAGAAGGAATCATCCGATTGGCCTGAAATTCGCAGCATGCGTTACCCGCGAGAGGGCATGCAAACGATTAGCATTGCAGGGCATACGCAAATCATGTGCGCCCGGCACGCAACCGAGAAGTACTATAAGAAGGGTGCACACAAGGCGGGGTGTAAGTAGTGGAAGTGTGTTGTGCTGCCGGACCTGTGCGTGGGAAGCTTCCTGATGCCTCGTCGCAGAATACGGCAGTTATTCCAGTACGTTTCGGAGTTCGCCAGCGGACGAATAGTGGCTTATCGCGACAGCGGTTTATCGTACCGAAATATCGTCGCCCGTGTAGGATGACATCCAGCCACAGTGAGGCGAGTATGGATTCGGTGGGTGCAGGAGGGACGGACGGACCGACGTGAGTGATTGCCGCAGTCGCGGCACACCACCGAACGAGAGGACCGGCATGTTGTGCGGCGGGCATTGACGGCTCGCACCGCCACATCACGAACGTTAGCGCAGGAATTAGGGTGTGTTGTGCAACAACCTGTGTCAGCACGTACCGTTCGACGTCGTCTGCAGGAGCGGGGACTTGTCGCACGGCGCCCATTGCTCCGATTACCATTGACGTTACACCACTGGCGAGTGCAGCGGCAGTGGGCTGTTAAACGCCGCACGTGAACTACGGAATGTCACAACATTGTCTTCTCCAACGAATCCCTCTTCTGCCTTCAAAACCACGATAGCCGGATCCGCGTGTGGCAGCAACGCGGCGAGAGACTGTATGACGCCTGCATTATGCATCGCCGTGTTCGATGGACGACATATCGCCTGTTCTCCCGATATGTCGTCCATCGAACACGCTTTGTCGCTGATCGGCAACCGAGTGGCCCGGCAAGCACCACCCACGGCTACGCCTGGTGATCTGTGGCAACGTGTGGAAGCAGCCTGGACCGACATACCCCAAGCCCACATCCAAAACCTCTTTCGTTCGATGCCGCGGCGTGTAGCGACCGTTATTACCAGCCATGTGGGTCACACGAACTATTGATGTCTGCGTGTTCCGCAAGTCGCACGGGCCTGTAAGCTCAATCGTTTCATCTTTGTATCTGTTGTCATGTGTCCAGTAAATCTGGCTTTGCTATCACGTGTCCTTCTTGGTGTTGCATTTTGGGTGGCGAGCAGTGTATATTAGAATTCTTCGCAACTTGTTAATGACACGGCATCCACCATTTCTATCAAGCGCGTGGAAGCAACTGACCAACACCCGTAGCTGTAAACACCATTTATGATGCCATGTACAATTTGAATATTTACGTGCTATTCGTCCTGATGAAAGTAGGTCAGAACCCAGCAAAACCTTGGTCGACTTTAAAAAATAAAATATTTGTGACAAACGTTGTTATTATCCCAATATACATCATAATTGTCACAAGACTGTAGTCTCTGATTTCAAGAATCCTAACACGTGTTTCCTACGTGTGATTAAAAGATATCATGATCTAATCCAGATCATCGAAAGTATACAAGACTAATTTTTATTGGGAGTGGGGTACATAATATTTTTCGGGGCTATCTTTAATTTCATGAACAACGTCGAGAAGAGGCTAAACAGGGATAATCCTAAATTTTTATTTTACTTTTAGCAGCCCAGCCCGGCTTCGCACGGTAGCAATTTAGAATTTACGGCGAATCTAAAGAGAGGCGATTATTAAGTTCAACAGGCGACTGTCTTTCTCTTTGTAAAGCCATTCTTTATCTGTCATTTGCCAATCGAGATTCTGTTTCTTGGAAAGTTTCGTTATGACGGGATAAACAAATTCTTTTAGCGTCCGATGTACTACGACCTATATTCGATTTTCGTCTCGGGATAATGTTAATACAATATTTAAATTTTAATTAAAGAGCTACTCAAAGAGATACATACGTGTGGACGAAAACAACTACGCATTTAGTCTGTGCGAGCGCCGATAAATCAATTTTTTCAACGTCCGATGTATAACTAGGCGTTTAGTCTATGGCCTTACTTGCTGTCAGACCGGCCGACGCGCATGCGCCTCGCGTCTTTTTCCCAATGAGCAAAAATGTTTGTAAACCGGTCGCGTCGCATCGCTGTTTAGGCAGTGGAAGCCACGAAAGAATGCGAACAGCGGTTTTGTTTTTGACTTGTCACTAAAAGCGTTACTACTCGGCTCCTTTTTGTAATAGATTAATGTTAAATACCCCTAAACCTTCCTTGACTAATGCTCTATGGAATGGTGAAAACCGCATCAAAAATCCGTCCAGAGATTCTCGAGATCAGCCCGAACAAATAGACAGGCGCCTACCGGGGACTTTATTTTATGCTATGCATAGATGTTTTGCAAATACATGAAAACATTTTTCGTTATTTAAGCAATAATCTGCAACTTCTTTTCGAGAATTGCTTATACTTTTCGATTTTCCTCGCAGCCACAGCTCGACATAGAAAATGCCACACCAGGAAGTACTGTATTTGTCGGAGCGCAATGTCAATTGGTGAGTATATGTTGACAGTTAGCTTACGTAAGTGAACGCAGTTGCAAACAAATCACGTGATAGGTAGGTGAGAGAGATAAAAGGGAAAAACGGCTCTAGCTAAGTTTAGTTGTCCTCACCAGGGTGTGTGAACCCTTGCAACGAAGTGATCACGGTGGCGAAAGCACGTGTAAGAAGTGAGAATGCCAGGGCGTCGTTTTATCAGAGGATTCATCATATAGCTACTCACAGCTGGTCTGTCCCTGTTTGTGTCGCTGCGGAAACACATCGGAAAGCAGCAACTGGTTGGCCGAATGTGACGACACTGGTTGGTGAAAGGTAACGGGCGTCGTAGCCGTGGAACTCGTGCACGTAGGCAGACATTCGAATGCTTTCATCTCAACATTCTACGAGATGTACAGCTGTGGACATCCCGTATGACTTTGAATCTTGCATTAACCGAGGCAATTTTGCACTCTCGGCAGCCATTGCGACGACCTTTACGTAAATTTCCCGTTTTGTTACTCTTCTGTGGAAGATTTTTTGTAGGTGTTGCTAATCCTAACAATAGTTTCGGTCAAAATAGTATAACTATACTAATAATCCGAAATTTCTTGGCGTAGAACAGAAATAAAACTTTCCAAGCTTTCGCACGTCAAGTCCCCCCTCTTCTCAATGAGGCAGGTGTTTATTCCATCCCACTACAATATCCGGACGGCTTCAGGCGATACTACATCGGAATGACCGAAAGTTCGTTTGGAATCAGAATCAGCGAACATAAAAGGGATACAAAAGATGGACAAAAAACCACTGCCCTATCAAGAGAAGTCAAATTCAAGTCCGCCGATCCTATATAGACTGATGTAAAGAAATTAGCTTCATACTCCACACCCAAATCTGCTGCCATTCGCGAAACCTTGGAAATCTTGACCAGCTGCGAGGCTTGCAATGATAGCGTCTCTCTAGAGTTGCCATGTATTTGGAATCAATTCTTCAAATAATGCTGCGTTTTCTACCTCGGTACCGCGTGCCCAACCAACGTGACTTCATTTCTTCGAATAATCACGTATGCGCCTATTCATTTATTGTCTAGTCAAGTCATTTCCTTCGAATTGTTGAAACGTTCTATTATCCAGTTTGCAGTTAGTTGTCTACCTTCCTTGAAAAAAGCCACCTGGTTGATGTGCGAAAGCTTGGAAAGTTTTATTGCTATTCTACATTAAGAAATTTCGGATTATTAGTATAGTTATACTATTTTGAGTATAACTGGTGTACAGTTCCTACTTATTGAATAGTTTCGCTTGTAATTTTGTACGTAAACTCTATTTCCATAGTGATGCGTCACACGTACAAAGCAGGATCGGTTTAAAGAGGTCGAAATAGCCTTGGGGCCCACAATGATCAAGTCCAGAAGACATGCCTGGGCAAATAATAGACAACTAGGTAGAGAGAGAGAGATGGGGGGGGTTGTAAAATAGTGTTACTTTTTGTCTCGTTCGATTTCCACTTGGTCAGAAACAGGGACTGGTAGACGAATAAATTTCAAGGCAGTAACTTACAATGGGTAGGGGGTTCATGTTGTTGTGTACAGCGGGTTCGGTGAAACAGTTTCAGCTTTTTCACTGCCATCCACCCACAATACCCAATTTGTATTTGGAACTAGTAGAAGTCCCCCGTGGCTTCACTTTGCATAACAAAAAACATGCAACAAGAAAGTATATAATGGTAAACCATTAAAAAAATTTAAGACGAAATCTAGGAATCTTAAGCTCTTAACTCATGTTCTTATGATAACAATAGAAAATACAATGACTTATTATGAAAACTCTGCAAATAATTTACTATAGTTTGAAGAATGCATTACGTATTAATTATCACAAGCATATTGCTACAGTTTCGTGTTTTGAAGGATTTCATAATGATTTCCCGTCATAATTCCTTGAGGGCTCACTCAGATGTCTTAGCCTTGTGGCCCATTCAAGTGTGTTAGCCTAGGAGCCCACTATGGCCTTAATCCTGCCCTGGTTCAAAGCAGTCTCATCCTGGCATGGCCTTAATCCTGCCCTGGTTCAAAGCAGTCTCATCCTGGCATGCGAAACTGGATCTTTTCAAAACCTGCTTAGAAACACGGAAAGGAAAACGTTAAGTCACGGTTCTTCAGTTTCTCCGTTTGTGATTATAATAAATAACCTTTTGGAAACAAAATAAGTGCATTCACAAATAATTAAATGATGGAATTTAATTTGTTATGAAGCTGTACACAGAGGTGGGTGGAGTAAATAAATACGCAAAATTACGTTACACTTGTGCTAATTTTAGTAATGTCATTTTGAAAGTACAAATTATTGACTTACTCCCAAACTATGTTCTTAAACCTGATTTGAAACACGCACACAATGACTTCCTCAGTTTGTGTATGCATCTGCGCATTCTTTCTAGCCTTCCCGATGGCTGAGTGATCATAGGCGTAGGTTTCTGATTAGTCGTCCAAGCTGGCCCCAGATTCGAGTTCCGGATGAGGCATGGGTGGTGTGTTTTTCTTACACCGCTGGCTCCCTCCCTTTCCTGGAACCAGTCACCTTGAATTAAGGACGGACAATTACTCATAGCCTTCAGATTTGCTCATGGTGGTCGTTAAATCCTGAAACAAAGACAAAAACAAACAAGTTTGTAAAATCATGCAATGCATTGATTATACACTGCCGGACAATTGCTAAGGACGGATGACAATAGCAACGATAGCAACCATAAAATGGAAGGCAGGAAAATGTGGAAATTAGCATAAGTGCGGGATACAGTAAAACGTGTTGTGCGTATGCAAATTTTAGATTGCCGAACTCGTTCGTGACGTCATAGCGCTGATAAGAGATATAAAGGATTTGACGCGTATTGACCGTTGTTGTTCAAACGCAAAGTTGAAAGGGAAAAAATCAATTGACGAACTTGCAATTTTCAGTATGTCTTCCCGACATCACCTAGATGATTTTACGCGTGGCTGTATTATTGGCAAATTTGAAGAGGGGCGAAAAATAACAGATGTTGCCAGGGAGTTCGACATCAGCCACAGTGTTGTTTCAAGGCTTTGGAAATCATTTCAAACAAACGGAGAGTGTAGCAAACGTCACGGGGGAGGTCGTGTTCGCAGTACGACACCTGCAGAAAATCGGTACATAGTGCTATCAACAAATGGACACCGGCGCAGCACAGCTAGTGAGGTAGAAAATCAGTTTATGGCTGCTACTGGCAAGCGGATCTCCCAAAAAACTGTCGCCAGACGTTTGCATGAAGGAGGACTATACGCCCGCCGTTCTGTTGTGTGCATCCCATTATCCAGACGTCACCGTACCGCCCGTTTGCAATGGTGCCATCAACATCGCAATTGAACTGATAACGACTGGTTTGCTGTCCTCTTCTCAGATGAGAGTAGATACAGTCTATCGTCTGATTGTCGACGACAACTGATCTGGCGTGATAGTGGTACTGCATATTGTCCAGCAAACATACAGGAAAGGGACCGATATCCGACATGTAGTGTCATGGTATAGGCTGGCATCCTGATCAATGGCCGTACGTCCCTCTATGTGCTTCCAACTGGGACTATGACTGGCCAACGATACATTAATGATGTTCTGCTACCTCATGTTCGCATGTTTCGTGGTGCTGTCGGTGATAGATTCATTTTCATGGACGACAACGCAACATGTCATCGAACAGTCGCTGTCCAGGAGTGTCTTGAGAGCGAGGATATTCAACGCCTCGTATGGCCAGCACGTTCTCCAGATCTGAATCCCATTGAAAATGTGTGGGATGCTTTGGGGAGGAATCGTGCTGGTCGCCAATGCCCTCCAATAAACAAGGACACCCTCATCCGTGCACTGACAGAGGAATGGGATAAATTACCCCAACAGCTGCTTGATAATGTTGTGCAAAGCATGACACGACGTGTGGAATCTTGCATCGCCCTCCATGGTGGCCATATCCCGTATTGACATCTTATGCCGGAACGCCTGCGGACGGTAATTGCATTTTTTTCACGTTTACGTATTCTGCACAAAATGGCCTGTTTGTCCCTTGAACACGTTCCAAAGCCTTCTGGATTTCAGAGCACAATAAATTGTCTTTCTTGTAATGTCCTGGCATTCTGACATTATTTTATTTCACTTGGCATCCAACCACACTTACTTTTTATGCGCTATGTAGCCGTTTATGATCCGTCCTTAGCAATTGTCCAGCAGTGTAATACGCTTTCCAACATACCAGAAATCATTACTCAAGTTATCACTCAAGTTATGAGAATAATGGTTGTGGAATAAATCTCGGTCCTGTGCCCGGACCTTTGATTCCATTGCGATGATATTCAACAGAACCGGTTCAGTATACCTCCGAAATAACATGATAAAGTTTTGTCGCGATCGAAGCATTTTTACGTAAGTTCTGATGCATAAGAGCTATGGAATAGATCCCACTCCTGCGTCCTAACCTTTAACGCCATTTCGCCCATTTTCAATAGGATTCGTCCCCAGGCAAGCCCCTACAACATACTAACATTTCATCCAAATCGAAGCATTTGTACGTACGTTATGACGCATAATGGCGATGGAAGTGATTCCGCTCCTATGTCCTGACCTTTGACCCCATTTCACCCATTTTCAATAGGGTTTGTGGCCAGATAGTCCCCTACCACATACTAAAATTTCATCGAAATCGAATCTTTTTTACGAATCTTTTTTAAGTTAATCTTTTTTACGTTACGCATAACAGCAGTGGAATGGATCCCGCTCCTATGTACTGACCTTTGACCCCATTTCTTTCACTTTAAATAGGGTTCCTTCCCAGGTGATCCCCTACCATATACTAAAATTTCATCGAAATCGAACGATTGTTACGCGATTTATCGTGCGGACGGACATACGCACACAACGCGTGACGTAATGAGGCAGATGGGAATCGCGACCATCTGCTCGCAAGAGTGTGACGTCATAAAACTTTAATAGGATCCACACACAACGCGTGACGTAATGAGACAGATGGTGTGACCGCGCGCCAACATTCTCAAGCGCGAGATTGTGACGTCATAAGGTTTCTAAGCATTGGTAACATTAATGGAACAACGCCATGACACTGAAAACGTTATAATTCGGGGTGGTTATTTAACCCACTAAACGAATTCTCCTAAAGTAGAGATCAAGCAAAATTGATTTCTGGCACCAGAAAACGGTAGGTTAACAACTTTCATCAAAATTCTTAGAGCCGTTTTCAAAATAAAATGTACATACATACAAAAATTGCTACTTTAAGGTGGACGTCAAGTAATTTTGCTTCCTATACTTCCAATGGAAAAACTTCTGTACACATTTTCTTCACAATTAATGCGTTCCCAAGGATGAAAATTTGAACATCGATTAAAATAGCTTCATTTCATAACTTGGAATACTTAATATTTTCTAAACCATATCCGTAATTATGCAATCCAACATTTATTTGTCCACTGACGTCATCAAAGTACAGGTCGCGCCATCTTTTCTCTGGTTTCAACACCACCAAAGGAAAAGTTATTGATTTTTAATATAATTATGGTTATGTTTTAGAAAATATTAGGTTTTCCAAGTTATAATATGAAGTTATTTTAATCGATGTTCAAATTTTCATCCTTGGGATCACATTAATTGTGAAGGAAATGTGTACAAAAGTTTTTTCATTGGAAGTATAGGAAGTAAAATTACTTGACGTCCACCTTAATAATATGGAATAAGGGCGATGGAATGGATCGCAATCCTATGTCCTGACCTTTGACCACATTTCGTCCATTTTCAATAGGGTTCGTCCGCAGGTTGTACCCTACTACACACTGAAATTTCATCGAAATCGAACCATTTTTACGCACGTTATGACGCATAAGGGCAATGGAATGCATCCCGATCTTATGTCCTGAACTTTGACCCCATTTGTCCCATTTTCAATAGGGTTCGTCTCCAGGTGGTCCCCTATCACATACTAAAATTTCATCGAAATCGAACCATTTTTACGACAGTTATCGTGCGGACGGACGGACAAAGCTGGAGCATACACGCTTCTTCAACCCACGGTTGGAAAGCGTAAAAAATAGTAATTAATTTGGGAACAGTTGAAAGACTCGAGCAGAAAATCTCATTAGAAATCTGGTGACACCAGAAAAGTCTAAGTAGAGCTACATGGGGTAAGCTGAGCTTTAATCGGTGCCGTTTCTTATTGGTGCCTCTTTCATTAGAAGTTGAGTCTTCTATGCTTGGGACGCAGCAGTCATGCACCTTTTGATTGGTCAGCATGCGATTTCTAGGAACGGGCAGGAAGAACCCAGGCGCGCGGTGTGGGGGCTGTGTGTACATTACGGCTATGGGTAGCAAGAGCTCTTTTCTAGAAGACTCCGTACCTGGCGAAAGGGCCATCAATAAGAAACGGCCGTCCCTCTGGAGGAGTGGTCTACGCGCTGGCTTCTGACCATTTGCCCGAGTGGGCCTGGAATAAAGTCCAAGGTAAGAGTACGCACTGGTCGGGCCGAGCTTTTTCTCATACACTTAAGACCGGGCCGGACCAAGTCGATCCATTCTTTTTATCGCAGTGGTAAAGAAAGAAAAAAGTCGTGTTCCCCGATTTCCTGGTCTGTTTAACTGTTTTGCTGGCTTTATTTCCATGACATAGCCCAGGACGTAATCAGAAAAGCAAGAAAAGGCACTCACAGTGTTTTTACCATCTGTAGGTATAAAATTAAAATGGTAAAACAAACAAAGACATCGCTCTTTCAACGTTTATCAACACATAGCAACCGAAAAATTATTATCCTACCATTGCTGGGATCGTACCTCAGATCTCTTGATATCTAGCCACGTGTGTTCGCCTTACGCTACAATGGCCAACAATCAACGGCGCCGTGTGCCTTTATCTGTCATCAAAGGGTGAGAACAATAGGATTTTCAATATTGTTCTCGCCCTTTGGATTTATTTGCTATAATTAATATATAGCTTGTGCCGTTAATGCCCGCCACATGGAGACGTCTCAGTTGCTGAGCCCATCCTACGGATATGTGATGTCAGAAGCTGACAGATAAACGCATATAGCGTCATTGATTGTTGGCCATTGTAACGTAAGGCGAACGCACTCGGCTAGATATCGAGAGATCTGGGGTACGATCCCAGCAGTGGTCGGATAACAATTTTTCGGTTGCTATGTGTTGATGAACGTGGAAAGAGCGATGTTTTTGTTCATTCACTGACGTTATGTAATTACAGGATTTTCACTAAGATGGTAAGACCTCTTTGGGGCTTGTTGACAACAGAACGATTCGACCCCTAGCGAGTGTGTTTGTTGTGTGGACGGGAGGTGTATGCAGTGATGTGGGGTGTCCGTGTATGTGTGTTGGTATGAGAGAGTGGGACGACATCGATTGTTTCTCCTATCCCCAATCTGTATAGGCATTGACTTTTATAGTGTTACTGCTTACTAGTTCAGAGAAAGGGAAGTTCTATACGCGCTTAGTCTTCTTTGATTTTGATTGGAGGTTTAACGACCACCGTGAGCAACTCAATGGGCTATAAGCAGTCACCCGTCCCTAATTTAGGGCCACTGGTTCCAGGGAAGGGAGAGAGCCAGTGCCGTAAGACAAACACAACATCCATGCCTCACCGGGATTCGAACCCGGACCCCGTTCAGACGAACGATCAGAAGCCATTGCTTAGACCACTGTGCCACCGGGGCGGCCTTAGTCTTCTTTTCTCTCTCTTTAAAGTTTCTTTTTTTCTTATTGGAGGTTTAACGACCACCGTGAGCAACACAATGGGCTATAAGCAGTCGCCCGTCCCTAATTTAGGGTCACTGGTTCCTGGGAAGGGAGAGAGCCAGTGCCGTAAGACAAACACAACATCCATGCCTCACCGGGATTCGAACCCGGACCCCTTTCAGTCGAATGATCAGAGGACATCGCTTAGACCACTGCGCCACCAGGGCGGCCTTTAAAGGTTATATTCTTCGATAATTGCTAAAGTTTAGTTAATATTTTTAGGTTTACATTCAACTAAATATTTTCAATGAGATTTCATTTTTTAGTTTTCACAATTTAATAAAATACTATAGAAAGACAAAATAATACCAAATAAAGCTCGTGCAGACATCTAGTCCCAGGTGAGGCATCAATGGTGTATGTGCTTTCTGAGATACTGGCTCTCTCCCTTCCCTGGAATCAATGGCCCTAAATTAGAAAAGGATGACTGCTTAAAGCCCTTAAAGTTACTCGCAGTGGTGGCTAAACCCCGAAAAAAAAAAAAAATGGCGCAGAAAAAATCTCAGCTTACGTCATTGAGCTCTGCTCTTTTCTGGTTTGATTAGTTTTGTGCAAACGAGGGCCCATTTTAAAGAATCAGAACGAATTTTGGGGGAAGGGGTTGAGAGAGAGAAAGAGAGAGACAGAGAGCATTTCGGCGCAGAATGCCATACAATACATTTTTCCATTTACGGAAAATTTACAGAAAAGTAATCTGTAAAAAGCTGCTTAGTCTCTAAAAAAATTTCAGGATAAATTTTATACCTTCTGAAAAACGATGCACCAGGGCTTATGGTAGTATGTAAAAAAATCAAGAGTGAAAAAGCAGACAGGTGTTAGACTAAATTGCCTTCCCATCTGAGCAGAATATTAAGCAGCCAATGCAACAGTTTCAAGAAATGACCGGAAATACCACAGGTTTACGGTGTTTCTTCTTTTTGCTTCACCATTTCTTTTTTAATATTTTTTTCATATATGCGAATAATGAGCGACAACTTCATTGGCTATACGGGTACAGATCGAGCGGCCTTCAGAACGGCAACTGCATACCTGGTATCGTTTCATTTTTGGGGTTCAAGGGGTTCAACTTGCTCTAAAGCAAAATCTCATGTTGTCCAAGTCATTGCTTCAAGGGATCACTGGGTAGCTCTGAGGCTTCCAAATTGGTAACGTTTAGTATTCAGCTATAATGCGAAGATATTGTGCTCGGAAGCAAGTGAAATATGAAGTGCATGTATCTGTTAGCATCTGTCTTTTATCCAGAAACAGAATCTTGAACCTGAAAACAGCGGGAGGGGTGTGTGTGTGTTTGTTTTTTGGGCTGGAAGAAATTTCTGAACTTTTTTTTTTTTTTTTTTTTTTTTATATCTTACGTGATAATCATTGCATTGACAATTTCGGGCATATAAAAAAATCCGCATAGATTATCTCGCTTAGCCTATGAGTTTGCAGAAACGGTGCTTCCCCTTCTAGTAGTCGCTTAGAGGAAACTTTACTTTGAAGGAAATTGGAAGACGTGCCCAAGAACTTTTGCTTTGCCTGAAAACGATATTTTTCATTTAGGAATCTAATATGAAAAATAGTATTTTTTTATTGGAGGTTTAACGACCAGCATGAACAACTCAATGAGCTATAAGCAATCAGCCGTCCCTAATTTAGGGCCGCTGGTTCCAGGGAAGGAGAGAGCCAGTGCCAGAGGGCAAACACAACATCTATGCCTCACCGGGATTCGAACCTGGACCCATCAATTATTTTTGTACACACGGAGTAAGTTATATCTTATCCAAATTGTTTACCTTTTCCCTGCACAGTGTCCTTTTTCGGGTGGCGGATGATATAATAGTATACTTAATTTTTCATGATACATCTAAATGTCAGATTGAAAAAACCGGATAGCAGCCAATATTTTAAAACGTTTTTTGAAAAAAAAATAAGAAAAATTTCCTTCCATACTGAAACTTTATCTTGATGTTGGAACTACATTTCTTCACGTATACGGAGCACTCGACTTTTGTTCCGTAGGATGGTGTGGAGATCATAATTCATAATTTTTTTAATTTCTGAGCTGCAAATGTTCCAACTAAGTGGAGTAAACGTATTGCAATGTTTGACACTATGATCACATTTCCGAAAGCCGAATTGGAAAATTCTGTTTATATCCAAGAGGGCAAAATTCCTTTCATTTTTGCTTTTTACTGAGCAAAATTTCACCACTAGATAACGGAAAGGCACATTTCCGCCGCCCCGGTGGCGCAGTGGTCTAAGGCGTTGGCCTCTGATCATTCGTCGGAAGGGGTCCGGGTTCGAATCCCGGTGAGGCATGGATGTTGTGTTTGTCTTACGGCACTGGCTCTCTCCCTTCCCTGGAACCAGTGACCCTAAATTAGGGACGGGCGACTGCTTATAGCCCATTGAGTTGCTCACGGTGGTCGTTAAATCTCAAAAAAAAAAAAAAAAAAAAAAAAAAAAAAAAAAGGCACATTTCCATCATTTGACATCTTATTTTCGCTTATATGAGAAAACTACCAAAAACTTATTTTAGCATTCAAGAGCTGCATGCATTCTGCCACTGAGAAGACTCACTTTCGTTTTCTTCAGATTGTTCTTGATGTTTTCCTACCATTTCATCTCAGGTTTTTCTCAAGTTCACTTTCCATAAAGTTCGAAGACATTAAATCAGTGTGCCACGCACTCCCGGTAGCGCAGTGGTCTAAATGGTCGCTTCTGATCATTCGCCCGAGATGCGTTCAGGTTCGGATCTCGGTGAGGCATGGATGTTGTGTTTGTCTTCTGGCACTGGCTCTCTCCCTTCCCGGGAACCAGTGACCCTAAAATAGGGACAAGCGACGGCTTATAACTCACTGAGTTTCTCATGGTGGTCGTTTATAGGGTGATAAGCAGAGCAGTCATGACACAGCTGTTTTCAGGAAAATTAAATATTTAAGCAAGGAACGTACTACGGAAAGGTTGAGAAAGAAGCGCATCTATCTTTTCTGCACTATTCCAGAAATCTTAGACCACGTCTCTCTGCTACTGAAACGATCTTCTTCAGCTTCTGGCTCCTCTCGTCACCTCATTCTATACTGTAGCAAAAGGGGTAATAAATTTTGTGAAAACAAGATGTTTAGCATCCCTTCACGTACTTCATTGTACCTAAGCCCGCAGAAACTCATTTCGTACGTTATTTTTTTTTTATTGGAGGTTTAACGACCACAGTGAGCAACTCAATGGGCTATAGCAGTCGCCCGTCCCTAATTTAGGGTCACTGGTTCCAGGGAAGGGAGAGAGCCAGTGCCGTAAGACAAACACAACATCCATGCCTCACCGGGATTAGAACCCGGACCCCGTTCGGACGAATGATCAGAGGCCATCACTTAGACCACTGCGCCACCGGGGCGGCCTTTCGTACGTCACAAGTATTTAATTAAAGTTTCAGTGTTTCAAATTGGCTGACTGATAACCTACGCTTTTGTAATACAGTATTGCTCTTTCTGTTAGCCAATGATGGCTGATGTAGCAAGAAACAAGGATTTTAGAATTTAATAAGTGCTATGCTGAAGTAAGAAAGCGGGCCTTGGCCAAAGCCGTCTCAATTACTAGAGGCCTTAGTTCCCGATTCATGACGTCACCATTAGTATCTAGTATCTTTTGGAATATTGTTCTTTCTTGTTAGCCAATGACGGCTGACGTAGCAAGAAACAAGGGTTTTAGAATTTAATAAGTGCTATGCTGAAGTAAGGTAGCGGGCCTGGGCCAAAGTCGTCTCATTACTAGAGGCCTTAGTTCCCAATTCGTGACGTCACCATTAGTATCTAGTATCTTAACAAACACTGCCGTAACAGCTAGGCGATATCAGGATTCTAAATTTTCGCAACTTCACAAAAGTTACAAATTTCAGTAAATGCAAAACATTCGGTAAAAATGAAAACGTAAACGTTTTATGAGCTATGGGAGCGATGAATTCAATGATTTTTTTAATTTTTGATCGGGGGTTCAACGGCCACCGTGTGCAACTGAATGAGATACAAGCAGTTGCCCGTCTCTAATTTAGGGCCGCTGGTTTCAGGGAAGAAAGAGAACCACTGCCGTAAGACAAAGACAACATTCATGCCTCACCAGGATTCGAACCTGTACCCATCTCAGACGAGTGATTAGAAGCCATCGCTTAGACCACTACGCCACCGGGGCAGCGTGTTTATTTCATATCTACAAACTAATTCAGATATAAAAGAGCTTTAACTTTTCCTTTTTACATCAATGGGTTGTTCTCCGCCATGTGGCGCAGTGGTTTAAGCGATGGCTTCTGATCATTCGTCCGAAAAGGGTCCGGGTTCGAATCCTGGTGAGGCATGGATGTTGTGTTTGTCTTACGGCACTGACTTTAGGGTCACTGGTTCCCTGAAACCAGTGACCCTAAATTAAGGACGGGCGATTGCTTATAGCCCATTGAGTTGCTCATGGTGGTCGTCAAACCTCCAATCAAAAAAAAAAAAAAAAAAAAAAGAGCTGTTGCTTTGAACATGTAAATTTACCGATATTACTGTAGGCACCATGCATTTTTAAAACAATTTATATTCCATTTCTTCCAAATAAGCTAAGGGGGGAAAAAAGACAAAACTTAAAAACTTTATCTAATAAGTTAATAAGGAACATTCCATGTATCACATTATAATTGCTGCTTTTTGCTAAAGTAATTTCATATTCTTTCAGCAACAAATAACCCTAATGATTCATGAAACGTTGCTTAAGCCTACTTAGTTTCGCGTGCACCATTATGTTTTCAGTAAAATAGGCCAGTTCATCAACTCGTAAGAAACATGCAATCTAAATTAATAAAAATTCTTTCTGTTCTAATCCTCATACCCATAGAACATCAACTCTTCTCAGCACTTTCACTACGAGACACACGCTGAACAAATAGACTGTTTCTCGGTATGAATTTTAGCTGCTTTGTTTTGACCCGGTTGATGACGTCACGAACAGGAAAATCGCTTGGGCTTAGGCCTCTAGTACTCGAGACGGCTTTGCCTGGGCACCGCACCTTGTAACCTAACTTGTTCATGATGTCATCATAAGTGGACTGAATGTTTGTTTTGGTGCTCGTCTGCAGAAGATTCAGATGGAGCCTGAACAAACAAAAGAGTGAATGTTCACGTATAATCCTAATTTGCAGAATTTTGTGTAGCAAAACTGTCTGTGAATCTTTGATTCAAATCACTTACAAAGGAAGCTGAGTTATATACCTTATCAAGCCGGTTGTGGTTTTACCGGCGATCCAGTCAATTTTGTTACGCGAAAGACCACTTTTTTATTGAAGGTTTAACAACCACCATGAGCAGCTCAGTGGACATAAGCAGTCTCCCGTCCCTGATTTAGGGCTATTGGTTCCAGGGAAGGGAGAGCAAAAGACCATAAGCAAGTTCTACAGGGTGAGTCAAGAGTCGCAAGACATCCTTGTTTTTCAGAAACGGGAGGGAAAATGAAGTACATGAATGCCCCAGAAAAGAATTGGTGAGGGGATCGGTCTTTTAGGCTATTTCCGGAACATGACCGGCATCTTGAAATCCGCCATATTGGATCAAGCTCAATTTTTTCACATGGTAAAGGGGTCATTTTGCATATCAAACAAGGCCATAATATTCTCAGAAATTGATTGCCGTATTAGATTTGACACATGTTTAATGGCTCACAAGTTATCAACACAGAAAGTTGAAATAACCATTATTTGTTGCAGGTAATTGAAGATGGCATTGACGAAAGAGGAGAAGATTGAGGTGATCCTAATATCTGGAGAACGCAGCCATGCCGTATCATAGCCGCAGACCTCAACAACCGACACCCAGAAAGACCATCGTTTTCAAACAACACTGTCGCATACCTGATATCCAAATTCCGAGAAACTGGGACTGTGGACGACAAGCCACGTAATGGTCGGCCGAAAACTGATACCCAAATTCCGAGAAACTGGGACTGTGGACGACAAGCCACGTAGTGGTCGGCCGAAAACTGATACCCAAATTCCGAGAAACTGGGACTGTGGACGACAAGCCACGTAGTGGCCGGCCGAAAACTAATATCCAAATTCGGAGAAACTGGGACTGTGGACGACAATCCACGTAGCGGCCGGCTGAAAACTGATATCCAAATTCCGAGAAACTGGTACTGTGGACGACAATTCACGTAGTGGCCGGCCGAAAACTGATATCCAAATACCGAGAAACTGGGACTGTTGACGACAAGCCACGTAGTGGTCGGCCGAAAACTGATATCCAAATTCCGATAAACTGGGACATGTTGACGACAAGCCACGTAGTGGTCGGCCGAAAACTGATATCCAAATTCCGAGAAACTCGGACTGTGGACGACAATCCACGTAGTGGCCGGCTGAAAACTGAGATCCAAATTCCGAGAAATTGGGACTGTGGACGACAATCCACGTAGTGGCCGGCCGAAAACTGATATCCAAATTCCGAAAAACTGGGACTGTTTACGACAAGCCACGTAGTAGACGGCCGAAAACTGCTATCCAAATTCCGAGAAACTGGGACTGTGGAAGACAATCCACGTAGTGGACAGCCGAAAACTGCTACAGACGAGGAAACCTCAACAATGGTCTTGGCATCCGTTCAAGATCCAGATGCAGCAAAATCTATCAGAGGATGACCCTGATAGACGTGTCGAGTTCTGCACCTGGGCTTTAGACCATCATCAACGGGAACTCTAATTCGCGCAGGTCATTTCGTTCAGTGACGAGGCCAATTTTTATGACAGTGATGAGGTTAACCGTCAGAACTACAGATACTGGAGTGACAGGAACCCTCACTAGATGGAACCATCCAAAGTCGTTGGTAATGTAAAGGTTATGGTGTGGTGTGGAATATGGGGTACCCGTGAAATTGGACCCATTTTCATCGACAATAACCGAAATACTCAGCGCTACCTGGAAATGCTACAGGAAACAGTGGTCCCTTTCCTTCTGAATGAAGATGGCAGTTTCACCTATTATTTCCAAAACGATGGGGCTCCACCACACTACGGAACAACTGTTCGTCAATGGCTAGATGTTCAGTTCCCTGGTCATTGGATTGCCCGGCGTGGTCCCATGGAATAGCCATACAGATCTCCTGGCATGACACCTCTCGACATTTATCTGTGGGGTCATCTGAAACCCCTAGTGTATGCTGTGAAAATCCACGACAAATACTATCTTCAGCAAAATATCCTGGAGACCTGTGACCACATTTATCTCGACATTCTCGTGAGGTGCATAACGACTGAATCAAGAGCCTTCAGCTCTGTGTTCAGCAACAGGGACAACACATTGCACACATCAATTAGCTACGCATCACAGGGTACTTTTGAGGTTGTTATTTCAATTTTGTGTGTTGATAACTTGTGAATTACAATACATAAGTCGAATCTAATTACGGCAATCAATTTCTGAGAAAATTCTGGCCTTGTTTGATATGCAACATGACCCCTTTACCATTTGAAAAATTTTACTTTGATCCAATATGGCGGATCTCAAGATGGCAACCATGCTCTAAAAATAGCCTGCATTATAGACCCTGTCACTGATTCTTTACTGGGATATTCAGATATTTCATTTTCCCTCCCGTTTCTGAAATACAAGGGTGTCCTGCGACTTTTGACTCACCCTGTTTGTATAAAGACCTGTGTTCTATTTATTCAAGCTCTCCGTTCTAGTCGTTACGAGCATAGAAAGCGTACATGTGGTATATTTATAGGATGTGTTTAGGCTTTAACCTTTACAAGATGTTCGTCCAAGTACAGAGCCTTCTGCATATTTTAAACTGTTTCTTAGATGCAATGAGGCCTAGGCACCACCTCCTGTAACCGGAATCCCAAGAAATTGTTTATGACATCATCGTAAGTGGGCTACATATTCGCTTCCCGTACTCTACTGTAGGCACGGTGTATGATAGTCAGGTGATACAACTTCCCGTACAGTTAGCAGTTTGAGCAACTGGTCGTTAATGTCACAGCTCGCCAGGGAGCGTGCAGGAGTTGTGAGACTCACGCTAACCATCATAGGAATATACATTGTTTATGATTTCATTAGTACTAATCCGGTAAATCAAGTACGTTTTATTAATTACTTTGAATAATTATATGATATTGAAGTTTCTCTACAGGAGTTGAAGCACGTCAACTCTCTCAATAGGTCAATTCTGCCACCGTAGAATATTTTTTATTAAAAACAAACAAACAAAATGTTTACTTCTGCGTATTTGCGATTATTTCACGCGCGCAGCCATTTGCAGTCATATGATGTAAACAACCTACGATTGCGTCAAACAAGATATTATTGCCAGATGTATAACGGTATCCTTCGTGCTAGTCGCAAAAGTACATTTTTGAGAACCGTTTCAGGTTTTGTTTTTTCAATTCCAAGCCAAGTAGCATTCTTAAAAAGACGAATACTTCTGCCCCTTCCTCCCATAAGAAAGCATGGGTTATGTCGAGTCATCGGCCCACATGTTGGTCGCGCCATCTAGTGATGGGTGACATTAACGAGCGATTTTTGTTTCCATAGTGGTACCACTTTACTATCATGTACCGTGACTAAAGAGTAGAATACAGAGTGACTGAAAAGATAGAAGATAGGTTCTTTATTTATGGACTTTTTTTTTATTGAAGGTTTTGACCACGACCGTGAGCAACTCAACGGGCTATAAGCAGTCGCTCGTCACTAATTTAGGGCCACTGATTCCAGGGAAGGGAGAGAGCCAGTGCCGTAAGATAAACACGACATGCCTCACGGGACACGCATCACATGTTTTGGACATGTGATGCGTGTCAATAATGGGTTTGAAAAAATGATCCATGTTGGAGGAAGCAGAAGAAAGGAAAGACAGAGAAAAAGATGGTTGGATGGAATCAAAGGTGCTTGTGGAATTATCATATATAGAAGAGTTGCGAGATCTTGCATAAAAACAGATCAAGATGGCGAGCTCTTGTTCATCCAGGCACAAAGAGTAGAACACGACTCGATAGAACTAAAGCTATTCTGTTCGGAACTGGAGCTACGCTGTTCGGAATTAAAGCTATGCTGTTGTGAACTAAAGCTTTCTCGTTGTGAACTAAAGCTATGCATTGCACGACTATCGTGTCTAGAAGAGAAAGTGTGTCATGCGCTTCTGCAGACGGGTTCTTAAAATCATGAAATCAGAGATGGCGCGGAAAACAGCTTCCATGCTATTGCTGTAAACTATGCTTATAGATTAACCAATGAGCCATTACATTATGACCACCGCCAGCCTAGAGAAATGAGCTCGACTGGAGACAAAACGGTGGCGCAGGTGAAATCCACAGAGCAGTATATATACAACCGAAAGACCGGCTTTCGGTTAGTAAAGTGTTTGGAGTCAGAATAGGGAAAGTTGCGATTTATCGGAGTTTCATAAATGAAAAATTTTGATGGCACGGCGAATCGGAACTACGATCTCGGAAACGGCGCTGCTTGTGGGTTGTTCACGTGCCGCTGTAGTGAGTACGTATCAAAAGTGGTGCACAGATGACCAAACGACGTACCGTCGTCCAGCCGTGTATCGTCCGCAGCTCATTGATGCCAGAGTGGAGCGGAGATTGTCGCGCACTGTTCACAGCGACCGCAGTGGCACAGTGCGACAAATCATCCACAGCTACAACAGTGGCGATTACGGCAATGTGTCACAGAACACAGTTCTTCGCAGCCTTCTGCGTATGGGCACGCGGAGTCGAAGACCCACCCCATGCTCACTGCACGTAATCGCCAACAACGCATGAAATGGGCCCAAGATCATCGAGATTGGACCGCGGATGATTGGAAGAAAGTGGCCTGGTCTGACGAATCAAGATTCCTGGTGCATCACATAGACGGCCGAGCGCGGATACGCCGATTACCAACGGAGGGCATAGCACCTGGATGCACTGTTGGGCGGAAATGGGCTGATGGCGGCGGTGTTATGCTGTGGACGATATTTTCTAGGGAGAATTTAGGCCCCATTATCCCTATAGCACAATCCCTGACAGCTGATAGGTATCTGAAAATCGTTGCGGACCAAGTTCACCCATTCATGCTAACTGTGTTCCCTGCTGGTAATGGTCATTATCAAGAGGATAATGCGTCATGCCGCATTGCCAGAATCGTCAAGGAATGGTTCGAGGAATATGCTGGTGACTTTTTGTTAATGCCCTGGCCTCCAAATTCCCGTGACATGAGCCCAATCGAACAGTTGTGGTTCGACTTGGAAAAACGGGTTCGAAATGTACGGGAACTGGAGGACCTGCTGTTGACATTATGGTACCAGATACCCGAGGGTACCCACCTCATGGAATCGATGCCTTGCTGAGTGGCCGCCGTTTAGCGGGCTAAATGGGGTCCTACAGCTTATTAGGTAGGTGGCCATACTGTAATGGTTCATCGGTGTATACGTGCATCTTTTTCCGTGCAGTATAGTTATTTCACTAAAGTTTTACCAAATATATTTTTTTTATCTTGCAGTTATACTAAAAGTGGTTAATGTCATATATGGATAGGTATAAGTAAATATTCTTCCAAATAGTGTGTGTGTTTTGGGGAGGCTTCGTCACCTTTGTTCGTTAAATGCGTCATCTCGCATTGAATCTACGTGTCACAAGGCCTAGTTAGTACAAAATCATTACTGGACGAAATTTTTTTTCTCTGTAATTATTGGGATTTTTGCCCAATCATCGTGTTGAATTCTGTTCTGATCCTGTTGCAACTCCTTTCTCTGTCTCTACAGGACACAAAATGTTAAATTGGGTGTCACATTATACTGTACTTAGGCCTAATCTTCCCATGATAAAATTTACAGAACTTTGGAAAAAACAAACAAACAACAAAAAAAAAAAAAAAACCCACCTGATTTCAATAATTTTAGACAAAGTGCGATGTTGTATAAAAGGCTAAAAAAATAGTGGCATACTTAGGTAAATTATTACTGAGTGGCTGCCAACTTGATTTAGGACAAGTAAAAAACAATACCATTCGTTCCGCCTTCCCTCATCTTTCGACATGGAAAATAGTTACCTGTAACCACTGTTGTATACAGGTACGAATCACGTTCTCAACGTTACACTTATTACTACTACTTTTCATGACCGATCTAATAAACAAATCGCCTTTCCAGTCGCTATCCACCAAACACGCCATGCCTCCCCGGTGGCGCAGTGGTCTAAGCGATGGCCTCTGATCATCCATCTGAAAGGGGTCCGGGTTCGAATCCCGGTGAGGCATAGATGTTGTGTTTGTCTTACGGCACTGGATCTCTCCCTTTCCTGGAACCAGTGACTCTAAATTAGGGACGGGAGATTGCTTATAACCCATTGAGTTGCTCACGGTGGTCGTTAAACAAAAAAACACGCCGTAGAAACGCATGCTAATGTTTAGAAATCATAGCATCGAAACTCGAAGCAGCGCCATCTCGCGGTTTCATGAAAAGAGGGAACTAAAATTTAAACAGTGAGGTATTAACGCACGGCACACTATCTCTTCTAGCCACTATAGCACGACTGTTCCGCATAAAAGTTATGCAATCGTATTTGCTCGCGCGCAGAAGGTGCTACAGGTGAAGTCATAACTGTTCACGAGAGAAATCGTGGCGCACAACATGCAGTTGAGACTGATAAATAGTCTAAGATTTAACAACTGGTACGAACACGAATTCCATGAGTCGTTGCGGTTGTTGTGCTTTTCAGTGAGCAAGTACAGGATCAGGAATGTGCTAAAGATTCTGTCTAGAGTTGCTCTTTCGTATGATACCAAAGAATTGGTTATAATCTATATAATCGGCTATGTCTCGCACGGAATGTCCAGCAATAAATAAATCGCCACAGCTTGAGCGAGCTATTGTACTTCTCGAAAGAATTGGGAAAAGTGACAACGGTGAGATGGCTTACCCAGTAAGCGCACTGGAACTGGCGAGTCTCTGCAGAGATTTGAGAGAAACGAAATCTCTGAGAATCTTTTCGAGAAAAATTCAGGAAATAACTGAGCATTTGAAACATATCTTGCATCGAATATATCTCTTGGAAGACAGGCTGACTATAATCATTGGTTTGCTGGCGGAATGTTTTTTGAGGCAGCTTGGACGACAGCGACGTAGTAGCAGGTATTCTAAAGTTCATCGATACTCACTTTCCTCTTTATTTCATTGATGGTATGATCAAAATTAGAATTTGCTTCCTTAATATGGCACTGACACGAACAGATTTCACAGCAAAACGTAGAAATGGATTTCTGTCCTGTTTTATGACGTACATTCTACATCATGCTAATGCAGCAAGACTCACTTTCGGATTCAGAAGAATCATTTCCTTAATAGGCCTGGATGGACCTTATGGTTATTATGTTGTCATGGTGAGAGAGCCCAGTGTTGTCTTTAGCTTACTTCAGTATGGTGGTAGACTATCGGATAGGAGAAAAATCTGCCACAGTTATGTGCCAGATATTTTAGTGCAGACGTTGCATAAAGTAATTATTTATGGTGTGCATCTCGAATATTGGGAGCCTGAAACATTAACTCTTCTTGTACCACCACTGAGTATCAAAGGCAAAGTGGAAGACATGTTAATTTGCTTCCGTGCCCTCTTGAAGGATACCGTGAACCCACACGAAACAACTGTTTTCTTGGCCAGTCCACTTCTAAAGGGAGCTGGGTCTTTTTACTCGATCCCTAAACTGCAAACATTGATATCTTTCTACGATGCGTTCTTTCCAAACTGCTTATATGGACGCAGAATCCCTTCTTCATTAAGACATATGAGCAGGTATGTCATTCGGAAGAGGTTATACGACAAATGGGAACTCCCGGATGGAATCGAAGATTTGTCTATCCCTTTGGCATTAAAGGACTACCTCAACTTACTCTACGATTGATCGCTGCAATTTTCGTGAAGAATAGTGTTTTAGATTAGGTTTGACTTAGTGAACATTGAAAAGTTGAAACAGTTTTATTCTGAAATTTTGATGGTTACCCTTAAATATGTTTGTTTGCTATTAAAACGCCTTATTAACTAATCATCCACAATTTGAAAAAATATGGAATATTTAGTTTGGATCGTAAAGAAACGTTTTCGTTATTATTTTTATTGGATGACTCGCTTATACTTCATTAGATGTGTATGAAACTTGTATATCATTTATCTTTTCACGTGTGTGTAACTAATGTGTTGTGCAAATGGTATCGATACAACATATTCTATAGGAGAGTGCAAATAAATGTTAATTGCTTCTTTAAAAGTAGTTGAGATTACATTTTTTTGACAGACATACTGTAATTTTTTTAGATATTTCACAGACCGCAGATATTTGTTACAGGACTACAGTGTAATGTTTCATCATATCGGAATCGCCGATAGAGCAGTAAATTTGTATTTCTGTTTCACGTGAAACAAGAGTATTTTTACATTGATCGTCTAAAAAGATAATTTTTGACCTGTCATTACGTTCCGTTCTATTTTTGTCTTGAAGTCACAATTGTTTGGAGCTACATACTGAAACTTAATACACACGTAGATAGTGGTGCTTAAGTTATCATTCCGATTATTATGACTGATTCAAAATAGAGCTTATTTCAACCAATAAAATGATAAAACATTGAACAAAAGTCCCAGAATAAATATATCACAGTTCGATATATGATCCCTGCTATTAATATTTTTAACGGAAAAGGATAAACAGTATCGCAGATGGACGAAGTAAGAGAAGATGAATGCATTCCCATTTTTATTTGATTAAAAAAAAAAGATGCATCCCGCATTTTTTTCTGTTTTGGGGATTAAACGACCACCATGAGTCGCCAGTCCCAAATTTAGGGTCACTGTAGGGAGAACAGGCAATGCCACGAGACGGGCACCTGACCTATGTCTATTTCAATAGTGAGCGGTATCTGCACAGAAAAAAAAAAATTCTCAGTCGTGTTTTTAGAATGTAAATAGAAATATGAAATTGCGCCCTCTAGTGACAAAATTGCATGGTAAGAAAAGTTTGGAATTATATGCGAAACATTCCTCACCAGAAGCTCTGACAAAGATAATTTTTTTTAAATCGGACTGTTAGAACCCAAGATATCGAGAAAAATATGATATACATCTACGCCACATTACGAAAAAACTGAGCATTTTTATGAGCTCCTATGTCCTGTCCTTTGACGCCATTTCACCAATTTTCAGTAGGGTTCGTCCTCAGGTGGTCCCTACCACATACTAAAATTTCATCGAAATTGAACCATTTTTACGCGAGTTATCGTGCAGACGGACAGACAGACGGACAAAGCTGGAACATATACGCTTCTTCAACATATGGTTGGAAAGCGTAAAAAGTTTTTTCTCGACTTTTTTTTTTTTTTTTTTTTTGCTTATCTTCTGACGGATGAAAATTTCTGAGGAGATAAGAAGGGGCAGGGAGCCCCTTGAATCCTTTAGCTTCAAGGTCTCAAAAATATCTAAAGCCTCCTCTGATTCATCATCATCATCATCATTGTCAACCATTATCAATCCACTGCTGGACGAAGGTCTCCCCAAGTTTCCTCCACAACGGTCTGTCTTGTGCCAGTCTCCTCCATGTCACTCCCGCATATTTACGAAATTCATCCACCCATCTCCCATGTGGTCTTTTTCTGGGTCTTTTCCTGTCCCTTGGAATCCAATCTAAAATTTCGGCTGTCCATCTATGGTCTGTCCTTCTGGCAGTATGTCCAGCCCATTGCCATTTCAGGGATTTAACCCTGATCATGATGTCTTCCACTCTCGTCATTTTTCGGATCCACGAGTTTCTCTTCTTATCTCTCCTGGTTATACCAAGCATGCACCTCTCCATGCTTCTTTGAGTTGTCTGCAGCCTTTGTATGTCTCTTTTAGTTAAGGTCCACGTCTCTGCACCATACGTAAGCACTGGAAGGATGCATTGATCAAACGCTTTTCTTTTAAGACATAATGGCATATTGCTCTTGAAAATTATGCTGTTTCTTCCAAAAGCTCTCCAGGCAAGTTTTGTACGCCGATTAATTTCTTCATCAATGTGACCCTCACTTGATATCTGCTGTCCAAGATAAACATACGTATCTGTTATCTCCAGTTTTTCTCCATCAATCGATAAATCTTCATTTCTTGTAAAAGCATTGAACATCACTTTTGTCTTCTGAAAGTTCATTTTTAATCCCACTTCTTTACTCTTGTCAGCAAGTTCCTGGATCATACTCTGCAGCTCTGATGGGGTAGTTGCAAAAATGACTACGTCATCAGCAAAACGAAGGTGGGTTAGATAATCTCCATTAATCTTTATCCCTTTGTTTTCCCAGTTCAGTGATTGAAAGACATTTTCCAATGTGGCATTAAAGAGCTTCGGAGATATGGTGTCACCTTGTCTCACTCCCTTTCCAATTTTTATGTGTGTTGTATTTTCAAACAGCCGAATCTTTGCACTTGCATTTTCATAGATGTTATTAATAATATTAATGTATGCATCTTCAATACCGCAGGATTTCAGACCCGTGGTAACTGCTGATGGTTTCACCGAATCAAAGGCTTTTTCATAATCGATAAAAGCCATGCACAATGGAAGTTCATATTCCCTCGCTCTTTCAATTAGTTCTCTCAGTACGTGGATATGATCTATTGTGCTGTAGCCACTCCTGAATCCAGCTTGTTCTCTCGGTTGAGCCGTGTCCAGTGTTACCTTCAAGCGGTGTGAAAGAACTTTAGTGAAGATTTTATAAACCACTGATAGGAGGCTGATAGGTCTGTAGTTCCTGAGATCCTCAATGTCACCTTTTTTATGTAGCAGGATCATTGTAGCATTGTTCCAATCCTCAGGAATCTTCCCTTCATTAAGGCATCGAGTGAAAATTTGGGCGAGTACTGTTTCGATTTCTCCACTTGCTTCTTGTATGATGTCTATAGTAATTCCATCTTCTCCTGGAGCTTTCCCCCGCTTCATGTTCTTGATTGCATGAGCAACTTCTGCTGGGAGGACTGGAAGAACTCTGGTACCTTTCATGATGTCTGGAGTACATGTATCATCCCTTTCATATAATTTGGAGTAGAAATCTTTCACTCTTGTCAAAATTTCGCCTCTATTTCTTGTTATAGAACCATCTTCTTTTCTCAGAGCCATAATCTGTTTTCTTCCCTTACTGAGATGTCCCTTTGCTATCTTAAGGCTTTGGTTGTTTTCAATTGCTTTCCTCACTAGCTCACAGTTGAATTTCCTTACGTCTTCAGTGATACTTTTTCGTGTTGTCTTGCATAGCTCTATATATTCCACTTTGGAAGTCACATCTTCTTTAGTTGTCCTCATCTCTCTTCTTTTTTGCATCAACATTTTGGTTTTTCCTGATAATTTGTTCACATGCAACTTGTTCTTAGACCCAGCTAATTTTGTTGCTCCTCTGATTACAGGGGTTTATGTCATTCGTGTAAGCTACACTGAGAAAAACGGGCTTTGTGATTATCTTTTGTGTATATTTTTGTTGTGTATATTATCTAGGTTGTATGCCAGTGTAGTACAAGTTATATTCAACAGCGGTTCGTACGAGCCGTCAGTAAAATGAGTGACCTGTCATACTTCCAAAAGGACAAATCGTGGGAACCCTTTCAGCAGGAGCGTATGTAACCATAACAGCCAAATTCGTATTTGGTGTTTCAAGAGCAACAGTCTCCACGATTATGACCGCGTACACAAAGCACGACAAGACTTCATCCACCAAGAAGAATAGTGGGCAAAATCCAAGACTGAAGCAGAGGGACCGTTGAACCCTAACAAGAATTGTGTCCAAACAACCCAGAACTCATGCAGCAAAGGTGACAGCAAAACTCAATATCCACCTGGGAGACCCTGTTTCAACAAAAACAGTCCACAGGGAAGCTAGCATCTTTAGAAGAGCTGTAATTTCTGAACCTTTAATCACAGAAACCAACGCCGCAATACGGAAAAGGTTGTGTCATGATAATGAAACCTGGACAGCTGATATTTGAAAACGTGTGATGGTCAGATGATTCCTCATTTACATTATTCCCAACAGTAGTTCTGGTTTATACACTGAGTGGCCACTTTATTATGACCACCCCCTCAGTACTTCTTTGGGCCACCTTTTGCCTTTAATACTGCGTCGATTCTTCGTGGCATGGACTCCACGAGATGTTGATAGGTGGTTTGTGGAATCTGAGACCATGCTTGATGAATAGCAACTTCCAGGAGTGTGAGATTGCAGGGTTGTGGATCCAGTTGTCTGATGGCTCGTTCAACTTCATCCCACAAATTCTCAATGGGGTTGAGACCTGGAGATTGTGGGGGCCACCTAAGCAAAGTAAACTCACCGGCATGTTCCTGAAACCAATCCTGTACAATACGAGCACTATGGCAAGACGCATTATCTTGTTGAAAGTAGCCATCGCCATTGGGATTAACCATCCACATGACAAGATGCACTTGGTCCGCAACGGCGTTTAGATATGATGTGCCAGTCAGACGTTGATCAACACGAATTAAAGGGCCCAAAGCATGCCAGGAAAACATTCCCCAAATCATAACGTTGCCACCACCAGCTTGAAGGGTTGTAGGGGTCCATGCTTTCGCGCTGTTTCCGCCAAATTCTCACTCGGCCATCGGCATGGCGCAACTGAAAACGTGATTCATCGGACCACATAATTTGTTTTCAATTATCGACTGTTCAATTCTTGTGTTCCTGTGCGAATTGGGAACGTTTTTTGTTGTTAACTGCAGACGGCAAAGGTGTTCGAACAGGCCTTCGGCTGCCATATCCCATCCGATGCAGTGTACGGCGAACAGTGCGTGCAGAGATCATTTGAGGCTATCCTTGATTGAGATGGTCTGTAATTTGCTGCACTGTTACCCTTCTATTGTCTGTTACTAGTCTGGACACTCTCCGTCCCGCCCAAGCAGTCACTAGTCGATGACGACCACACGTTGCACGTAAAGACCCAGTTTTTTGGCTGACAGTCCAGTCTTCAAACACTTTAACAACAGCTGCTCTGGAACATTGCACGAATGCGGCGGTTTCGGTGATACTTGCTCCATGGCTCCGAGCTCCTACAATCATCCCACGTTGAAAGTCTGTGAAATCGCATTTTTTACCCATCTCGTCACCCAAAAATCACTTTTGTCGCAAGCACTAAGCTTTCCCTTTTTATACTAGCCTCGTCCTCTGGTGGCAACAACGTGCAGCCATAGCTCATTTGCTTAAAACTGTCAGGTGGTCATAATAAAAATTGGCCACTCAGTGTATATGGATAACTCCTAGGAAATGTACAATTCGCAATGTCTGTTTCCAACAGTGGCGTATATTCGAGGCTATCTAGGCTAGCTGCGAAGCCCGGAGAATGCACTAATAAAAATCAATTAGATATACACAAGCAAGTCAATTATCTACGGTATTAAGCTATGTCGATGTTTTGCTGCGAAAAAAATACACATGTGCTGATTCACTTCTTTTGACTAAGAGAATCAGTCTGGCGATCATAGACCAACGGGCCTCCTAGTGGAGGGATGACGTCATCGTGACGCAACCAGTAGCTCTACCAGTCTTTGTGTGATTCGAAGACCTTGGATACGTTCGCCGGCTAGGGTTTCCATGACAACATGGAGGAGCAGATGAAGTGTGAATGGGCTGTTGCTTTAGGCAACAGTTCGCTCAGAAAAGAGAAGACTTTGACTACTTTTCCACTTGCATGCTCCCGTACGTAAATGCCCGTGCTTCGCGAGAGTTGTTTCAGCTGTGTGAAGTGTAAATGAATTAAAATGAGTGATATTGTTTTGAAGAAATTTTGTGAAAGCTTTCCTGTGCATCTACTGTCAGAACATAAAAAACCCTATGCTTCAAATTTTGACACAGTTCGACTCAAAAATGAACTGCGTGTGCGCGCGTGTGTGTGAAGGTGTTTATTATTCCCTTGATGAATACAAAAATAAATTAGTAGAGACATTACTAGTTACATTGAATAAATAGGATATTGTGTTTATTGAGGTGTAAAAATTAGCAGACCTAATATTAAAATTTCCATCAAGAACTGCAACTGCCGAAAAATTTTTTTTTTGCAATAAAAAGAATCAAGACATACTATACTTTAGGGAAACACAAGGGCATGTACACTTGAGCAAATTGGCTGTTTTGTCAATAGTGAAAAACATTCTTTTTAAATATGATAAAGTACTCGGAAGAAACACTTTATGGAAAAGTAATACTCAACTTTACCAAAAGGAAAGAAAAATGGAGTGCATGTACAAATAAAGTGTACAAAAGAAGAATAGAGTGCATGTACAGAGAAGTGTTAAAATCCTAATCCTCATAATAATTTGGTATTATGATAGCAATAGCATGTACCTAAAATTAAGAAAAAAAGTTACTTCTATTAGTTAACAACTGAAAAATAAACTTCGCAATTAAAAAAAAAATGAGTACTGGGGCCGGGTGAGATAGCCCAGGTCTTCGACCCAAGATACGCCACTGGTTTCGAACTATCAAACATGGAGATGGATCTATGGCGATTTGGTCGGCCATATGTTGGCATTCCGCTGGCCCCATCATTATCCTACATGGTCGAGTTACTACCAGCGAGTGCTTGGACATTCTAGGTGATCAGGGGCATTTTATGGTCCAAATGTTGTTTCTCAACAATGATGCCGTTTTCAAGATGATAATGCGCCCATGCACACAGTCAGAACAGTTCAACCTGGCTTTGAGGAGCACCAAGATGAACCTCAACATCTGCCCTGGCCAGCTCAATCACCTGACTTGAATATCATCGAATCATTGTTGGCTGTTTTGGAGAGCAGGTTGAGATGCAGACTTCCTCCTCCAACATTTCCGAATCAATTGGCTGATGTTCTGATTGACGAATGGTACAGCATTCCACTGGAGACTATTCAAAAACTGCATGAATCTATTGTAAGAAGGTTGGAAGCTGTATTAAAGGCAAATGGTGGTCCAACACCTTCTTAATAAAGACACATCGCCTATTTCCCAGGTGTTCACATTATTTTGTCCAACCGCTGTATGTACAGGAAAAAACATAGTACACTGCTGGACAATTGCTAAGGACGGATCATAAACGGCTATATAGCGCATAAAAAACTAAGTGTGGTTGGATGCCAAGTGAAATAAAATAATGTGAGAATGCCAGGACATTACAAGAAAGACTATTAATTGTGCTCTAAAATCCAGAAGGCTTTGGAACGTGTTCAAGGGACAAACAGGCCATTTTGTGCAGAATACGTAAACGTGAAAAATGCAATTACCGTCCGCAGGCGCTCCGGCGTAAGATGTCAATACGGGATATGGCCACCATGGAGGGCGATGCAAGATTCCACACGTCGTGTCATGCTTTGCACAACATTATCAAGCAGCTGTTGGGGTAATTTATCCCATTCCTCTGTCAGTGCACGGATGAGGGTGTCCTTGTTTATTGGAGGGCATTGGCGACCAGCAAGACTCCTCCCCAAAGCATCCCACACATTTTCAATGTGATTCAGGTCTGGAGTACGTGCTGGCCATACGAGGCGTTGAATATCCTCGCTCTCTAGACACTCCTGGACAGCGACTGTTCGATGACATGTTGCGTTGTCGTCCATGAAAATGAATCTATCACCGACAGCACCATGGAACAGGCGAACATGAGGTAGCAGAACATCATTAATGTATCGTTGGCCAGTCGTAGTCCCAGTTGGAAGCATATAGAGGGACGTAGGACCATTGATCATGATGCCAGCCCATACCATGACACTACATGTCGGATATCGGTCTCTTTCCTGTATGTTTGCTGGACAATATGCTGTACCACTATCACGCCAGATCAGTTGTCGTCGACAATCAGACGATAGACTGTATCTTCTCTCATCTGAGAAGAGGACAGCAGACCAGTCGTTATCAGTCCAATTGCGATGTTGATGGCACCATTGCAAACGGGCGGTACGTTGACGCATGGACAATGGGATGCACACAACAAGACGGCGGGCGTACAGTCCTTCTTCATACAAACGTCTGGCGACAGTTTTTCGGGAGATCCGCTTGCCAGTAGCAGCCATAAACTGATTTGCTACCTCACTAGCTGTGCTGCGCCGGTGTCTTTTTGTTGATAGCACTATGTACCGATCTTCTGCAGGTGTCGTACTGCAAACACGACCTCCCCCGTGACGTTTGCTACACTCTCCATTTGTTTGAAATGATTTCCAAAGCCTTGAAACAACACTGTGGCTGACGTCGAACTCCCTGGCAACATCTGTTATTTTTCGCCCTTCTACAATCTTGCCAATAATACGGCCACGCGTAAAATCATCTAGGTGATGTCGGGAAGACATACTGAAAATTGCAAGTTCGTCAATTGATTCTTTCCCTTTCAACTTTGCGTTTGAACAACAACGGTCAATATGCGTCAAATCCTTTATATCTCTTATCAGCGCTATGACGTCACGAACAAGTTCGGCAATCCAAAATTTGCATACGCACAACACGTCTTACTGTATCCCGCACTTATGCTAATTTCCACATTTTCCTGCCTTCCATTTTATGGTTGCTATCGTTGCTATTGTCATCCGTCCTTAGCAATTGTCCGGCAGTGTATATACAGGGTTCGACACTATCCGCAGTTTCAGGCATCCACTGGGCGTCTTGAAACGTGTCTCCCGCGGATAAGGGGGGGGACTACCATACTGCTTTCCCAAGCTCGTGGAGTTATCAGCTCAAAGGAAACTCATCTTACAAAGTCAAAACAATACTTTAAAAATTCCATTTCGCTGTAATGGTGGCACACATCCATGGCCGCCCATATGAGGAGGGTAGGGGGCAAGAAGAGGCATTTGCTCCTTCCTGGAAACCGAACCATGTCCTTTCTGTTCTGGGATGGTACTACACAGATTGTAACGGTTAAACTAATTGTGACTCCTAATTTCTCTGTAGAACTTCTGGATGCATGTGTACGTAGTGAAAATTAGAAGTTGGGAATTTTCAGTAACTAAAAAGGAAATTGGAAAAACGTTGGAAATTTTCGGTAAGGAAAGTGAAAACTGGAAAAACATTGGGAATTTTTAATAAGGAAAGAGGAAATTGGAAAAATGTTGGAAATTTTCAATAAGGAAAGAAGAAACTGGAAAAACGTTGGGAATTTTCAGTAGGGATAGAGGAAATTGGAAAAATATTGGGAATTTTCAGTAAGGAAAGAGAAAACTGGAAAAACGTTGAGAATTTTCAGTAACTGAAGAGGAAATTGTAAAAACGTTGAGAATTTTCAGTAAGGAAAGAGAAAATTGGAAAATCGTTGGGAATTTCCAATAAGGAAAGAGGAAATTGGAAAAACGTTGGGAATTTTCAGTAAGGAAAGAGAAAATCGGGAAAATGTTGGGAATTTTCAGTCAGGAAAGAGAAAATAGGTAAAACGTTGAGACTTTTCAGTAAGGAAAAAGAAATTGAAAAAACAGCAGCAGTTTTCCATAAGGAAAGAGAAAATTGGAAAAACGTTGGGACTTTCAGTAAGGAAAGAGGAAATTGGGAAAACGTTGAAAATTCTCAGTAAGGAAAGAGGAAATTTACAGTAGAAAACAATAAGGAATTTTTTCATTGCATTTTGGATAACAGCATACATACGTACAGTATAGAAAAGTATAAAAGGAGAAGAAGTGAAGAATATGCCATCCTCTGCAACAACTCTTCACTGTTGGATAAAGTTCTCTCAAAAATTTCCCCTGAAATTTGTCTTGAAGATACTTTTTCGTTCTAGATGACCAATTGCGTGATCTCTGGATTTTTGTAGACACAAGTATGCAAAATGGTCGTAAGAATGACAAAGAAATTTCCCTATTTTCCTAACATGCTGTCAAGTTTCATTTATGGATTTTCTTTATGTACTTTTTGAGGTCTTCGGGTTCCCAGTTAAATTTATGCTTTGTGTTTATCATAAAAATAGTCACATAACAATAAGGCACAGTGTAAATTTTTATATGGTGTTTGCATACGGTGTTCATAGCTTAGTTTTCAGGAGGGGGCAACAACTTCTGTTTGCTCCCTTCTGAAAAGTAAGCTATGGGCGCCCATGTGCACAACCTGAATTTCATATATATCCCTCACACGTAATCTTTTAACTTATCATTTTCTCCTTCAGGTACAAATCATACAGTTTTACGGACTCATTACTTACGATTAATATCCCACATCCATACTACCCATGATTGAGATTAAGCCCATAATCGGCGCTGTACTAGACTGGAAAGTGAATAAGACTGAAAAAATATTTCCTAGGATATTATTCCTTTGTAGAACAAATTTGTGAGTAAAGAGTGTTGATACCTGGATTCTCTGCAAAACATTTATCACAACAGAGTTACTCATTTGCATAACGAATGCCTGCAATATCATTGTACTTTTTGCTGCGATCGGTGATGAACTCGTTACTTCAGACTTCTTGTACAACATCAGAACAAGTCGTTACATCTTCGTATACCGTATACGTGTTCAGATAACGGAATTTTTTATCGTAGGAAGTGGGCATTGTACAAGCGTGATGCGTTTTTTTATGGTTGTGTAACACGAATAAAGGAAAATGAAGTCCTTTTTACTAAAGCTTTAAGAATTATTATCTGTCACCACATATCCTGCTTCGTTCAGCGTCTTTGGTTCTGCTGAAACGATAAAAGTGTAATGGCTTATTATGGGAGAGAATGGGCCATCTGAATTTCACACGTCACAGCTTATAAGATCGGTATGAACACCACCTGACGAAGAGAGAAACCCCGTTGTCCATGCTCCGATTGGATTGTCCTTTGCTGAGAACTGAGGAAATTCCCAACAATTCTCACCTCTAGCTCCAGGGAGACCACCACTCATGGATTAAACCACTAGGAAATAAAAATCTCGAAGGCTTGAAGGAGGAAATGTTGAAAAGTCACAAACGGTCACAAAAAAGGGAAAAAAGTGGATTCGAACGGCATTGGTGGTATGTTAGAAGGGGTGAAAGCTGATTTATAAGAGTAAAGGTTATAAAAGGCTTAAGAAAAAAAAAATTGAATTGCTCGCGATGTGACACCACTCCGTGTTGTTTGTTTTTCTGTAGACAAGCCATAAATTTAGTGAACATAAGTGATTTGTTTCCGCGTGCATGAATTCATTCGGTTGTTCGAAGTGATTTATAAAGAAAGATTGCTTCCCATCGAGAAAAGAAGTGCTGATCATTGAAGTCAAGAACAGCACTTTTTCACCTCCTCAGAGGAGTTCATCCACGAGGAGGAGTCTCAAGGCTCTCGGGATTTTTCCCCTTTCATACCTTGTTATCGAATCCCTTATTTCCCAACAACTCGCAGCACACACGCACATACAGTTGGGAAACCACCCGACCTCGGTACACTGCCCTCCCTCCCCCTCTGCTTCTTCTGTTCCTTCTTCTTTTTTAAAAGAGTTCTCCCTTTTCCCAATCTCATGGGAATACGTAAAAGAGAGAGAGAGAAAAAAAAAAGAGAGAAAAGAAAATCTGAAAAAGGGATGAATCAAAGCTGTTGGAACAGACTGCGCATGAAAAGACTGCCCAAGGCATGAAAGTTTTCCAGAAACGGAAAGCTGTGGTGTCATATTTCACGGAATCAGTTTCTCTCTCGTTTACGATTATTGTGAGAGAAACAGAGTTGACTCCTAAGGAAATGATGTAATAAGCGTTGGACAATTGAGTGTCAAATCGTAGCTCCGAGCCCTTCCCTGCCTGCCTGTCTGTCTGCCTTCTCCTGCTTCTGCGGCTTATGCAGTCCATCCTCTGAGTAGAGAAATTCGACATTGACCTACTAAGGTATTCCTGCACCACTACTTTGACAGGGTCTGTCTGCTTCGAAGATAGCGAAATATTGAAACATGATACTCTCCTTTACACCAGCATAACACGAAAATTATATACTATGTCGATGGATTTGTGTCATAACTCAAAGTGTTCTCTTCGTGCTTTTGGAGCAAATCATAGAGTCATAACGTTTTTCAGATTTTCTCTTGAGGATTAAAAAAAAAAAAAGCAATCGAGTTACACTGATATACAAAACGTTTAAAATGTTCATGTACGTAAGAAACATGAGAGGCGAAAAAGAAAATGAACGTGGAACTACATGACATCTCTTTGGAGGTTCCATTTGAATGAGGCGTTTAAACGGAGTCAGATTACGCTCCAAATATAAAAACTATTATCTCAATCAGTGGCATAGGTAGAAACTACACGGCCTGCCCACAAGTTTTTTTTTTTTTAGATTCCCCGTCTCCAACAAAAAACAGTTTTGAATACTTTCTATGATTTCAAGTAGAACGTGACAACTTTTAATCACTCATAGCAACTCGCGTTAGCACATCAAAAAATGCAAAATACCATACAAACCGCATCAATATTCCATAAAAGTGAAAGATCGATCACTGAAGGGGAATTCTGTTATTTAGCAGCTTAGATGACCTCTTGGTTTCAGAAACAGACAGAAGATCCTTATTCCCACACAACACAAAAACAATAGGCTGGTGTCTAATTTCGACGGACGTGAGGAATGACAGAGAGCTGAGAAAGCAGTCAAAATACTAATAGCAGGTGGGGTGATACTATCCTCCTGATCTATCTGGGGTTTAGGAAGAAATAAATAAGTCCGATCCAGATTGTCCTGAGCAATGAAAATATTTAAAAAAATTCTCGTAAAGTATGATTTAAATAAATATGTTTTTTCTGAGGAAATATTAGCTTAATTTCTAATGTTTTTCAATGATAAAAAGAAAGCATTTCTTTAAAATCGTAACAGACGTTAAAGAAAGTGTTATTTACAGGAATCTCTCTCCAAAAAAGTTCCTTGTAATTTATACATACTCTACAAAATGAAACTGTTTTGCTGAATTAATAAGGCGAAAAGGGTTTTTCACTTTACGTTACAAACAAATAAAAAAAAAAAAAAAAAAAAAAAAAGGAAGAAGAAGAATGAGAGAGAGAGAGAGAGAGAGAGCCTAGTTAATAATACACCGTGTGGTAAAAAGCGATTGGACACCCCCACGCAAGAGCAATGGTGTGCTCCAGCAGCAGGCACGTGGTTGATAAGGTATAAAAACAGCAACGGGCGGCCGCCGGTGGCCTAGTGGTCAACGTTCATGACTGCCACGGAGAAGACCCCAGGTTCGATCCCAGCAGGTACGAACGCTCGAACCACTAAATATCCGCCGTGCGTCGGATGAAACAGAAACAGTCAAAATTTGTTTTCACACATGACGCACGCTGGAAACTTAGTACAACGAAAACTATTTTTGAAACATTTCTCATTAGAAATCTAATGAGCTAATGAGGAAGGGTAGATTCGAGGACACTTGAGAACAAACATCAAAATTTAAGAACAATTTTCGTCCCCAAAGGCATCATACGTTTTTGGGGACAGTAGATTAAACTCGAGGACTGTCTTCAAGAATTCGGGACTTCTGGTCAGCTTACATTAGTACCATAACTTTGGTTTTTTACATGCCTAATATATCCAAAGCTACAAGGTGTGCGAGGATTGCGTTGATTCATCCTAATGGGGATGAAAAGAATATGCCTTTCAAAGCGTCTCATGCAGTCATCTGATGACGGAAACCATCATCAGATGACTGCATGCTATTGTGTATGGAATGACTTCTGGAAAGCAGTCATAACAACGCTCGCTTTGGCGTAGCGTTATTGCCTTGGCTGTATGTTACACTTTATAAAATTTAAAAGGAGAACGACTAGTTATTACTTTTTCGACTCTTTAAGTTGGGTCGGGGGCACGTGCCCCCTGTGACCTCCGACCCTACGCCTATGGATCGGTGGGTACTGCAGAGTGAGATCCGGAAAACCTTATCCCAACCAATGCACGCCATAGCACATGAGTTCCAGATGGTCATACTTGTTATGGTCTCCCCCAAGATACTTTGAATATCTTGGGGAGACCATAATATGCATTCTCATATCAGGGCCGAGCAGCCCCACGTAAACCTCTCATCACGACCAATAAAGCCACGCTGCTACGATGGTGTCAAGAGCACAAAAGTTGGACATCGGAGCAATGGCGGCAGGTGCTGTGGAGCGACGAATCCCGCTTCACATTATTCCGATCGGATGGACGTATGTGTGTTTGGCGGTTACCAAGAGAACGTCTGCTTCCGGAGTGAACACTACCGACTGTGAAGCACGGAGGTGGTGGACTTATGCTATGGAGCTGTTTCAGCTGGTACGGTGTGGGTCCACTGGTTGTTATTCATGGCAACATGAACACTGTGCTGTATAGCGATATAACTCAATTCTTACAAACTTTGTGACAGTTCTACGAACACGACGATTGTTTCTTACAGGACGACAATGCCACGTGTCATTTTCCAAGGCTATAATGGAGTGGTATGAGAAAAAACAGCTCTCGCGGATGGGCTGGCCTGCTCAGAGCCCGGATCTCAATCCAGCTGAACACCTAGGGGATGAACGTGAACGACAGCAGGTGAGGTCTAGACCAACATGACCTTCGTCAATGGTAGAGTTGGTCAATGTAATCAAGGCGGAATGGAGGAACATCCCGCTCTCCGTACTTCATGGACCTATGGACAGTTTACCTCGACGGGTGGTTGTTGTAATCTCTGCAAATAGAGGACCTATACCCGCTGCTACAGTAAATACAATACTGTTTTTCTATTTTCTTACAGTGTTCAATCACTTTTGTACACTGCATGTAATTTAAAAATTTCAGTGATTGAAAGCTGATGGATTTTTGCAAAATTGCCTGAAGATATGTTTTGCCAGAGCCCCGAATTTTTCCAGGAAGCCACTGCGTTTAATGAACATAACGACAGTGCTGCAGTCCTATCTGAAAACGAAGTAGGACGGTCAGCAACGATCTGTGTTTCAAGAGTAGTATTTCTCCGTTAATTGCACAGATACACAATCTGGGGAAGACTATCCGCTCGATGTCAATTTATTTTACGCTTTCCAACCATAGGTTGAAGAAGCATATATGCACCAGCTTTGTCCGTCTGTCTGTCCGCACGATAACTCGCGTAAAAATGGTTCGATTTCGATGAAAGTTTAGTATGTGGTAGGGGACAACTGGGGACGAACGCTAATGAAACTGGACGAAATGGGGTCAAAGGTCAAGACATAGGAGCGGGATCCATTCCATCGTGCTTATACGTCATAACTTACGTAAAAAAAATGCTTCGATTGCGACAAAACTTTATCATGTTCTTCCAGAGGTATACTGAACCAGTTATGTTGAATATCATCGAAATGGGGTCAAAGGTCAGTGCACCGGAGCCAGATTTATTCCACAGCCATTATCCTCATAACTTCACTAAAAATGTTTCTATTGCGACAAAACTTTAGTATGTTGTTCCGGAGGTATACTGAACAAATTCTGTTTAATGTAATCGAAATGGGGTCAAAGGTCAGGGCACAGAAGCGAGATTTATTCCACAGGCATTATCCTCATAACTTGAGTAATGATTTCTGGTATGTTGGAAAGCGTATCATAGTCAATATATTGCATGATTTTACTAACTTGTTTAGGGTATTTTCAACAGCCTTCTGTCTTCCTTACAATCAACTGAACGCTCTTTTAGTTTAGTACAAAATAACTGTCAAAGACAACGCACCAGGAATGGGATGCGGGCCATTTTCAGGAAAAGTTTGCGGGGTGGAGTGAGGTAGAGGTCTTCACGGACCTAATTTGGCGAGCCCGGCCCTTCCTGGCCCGGCCAGGCCCAAGTCCGTGTGTTTAAGACCCAGCCCGTTTCAAATTTCAGACACTCGGCCCGGCCCGGTCCGGCTCGTGATGTGCCATTTGGTATTATTTTGTCTTTCGATTGTATTTTATTAAAATGTGAAAATTAAATAATGAAATGAGATATTATTGAAAATATTTAGTTGAATGTAAGCCTAAAAATATTAACAAAAGTTTGACAATTATTAAAAAATATAACCTTTAAAAAGAGAAAGAAAGGAAGACTAAGCGCGTTCAGAATCTCCCTTTCTCTGAACTAGTAAGAGGTAACACTACAAAAGTCATTCCCTATACAGATTAGGGATAGGAGAAAAAATCCATGTCGTCCCACTCCCTCACTCACACTCACACACACACACACACACCACTGCAGACATCCTTCATCCCCTACTCTGCACAACACACACACACACACTCTCTCGGGGTCGAATCTTTTTGCTGTCAACAAGCCCCAAAATGGTTTCACCATCTCAATACCTACAGATTGGTAAAAACACTGTGCATGCCTCTCCTTGCTTTTCGGATTACGACCTGGGCTATGTCATGGAAAGTAAGTAAAGCCAAATGAAGAGGGTGAATAGGTACAGCTAAACACACTAGGAAATCGGGGAACACGACTTTTTTTTTCTTTCTTTACCATTACGATAAAAAGAATGGGTCGACGTGGCCCGTCTCGGCCCAGCCCGGCCCGGCCCGGCCCGGCCCATTGCTTTGTTCTCTAAACCAAATAGAAGCCCGACCCGGCCCGTGCAAGCCTCTAGAGTGAGGTTCCGTCATCTCTCCCCTGACATCAGCCTTGCAACGTGAGCAACTCTTGGGACTGTAACGCAACCGCGCATCACAAATTTAAAGCCTCTCAAATTGTGTGCTGGTCGGATTGAAAAAAAAGCCGCGCCTCCCAACTTTAAAGTCACTCACTCTTTCAAACTGCGTGCTGGTCGGATTGAAAAAAATATATAACTCAAATATGAGGGAACGTAAAATGTACCAAAATATATAAATGTACCAGTGGTCTAAGCGACGGACTCTAATCATTCGTCCGAAAGGGGTCCGGGTTCGAATCCCGGTGAGGCATGGATGTTATGTTTGTCTTACGGCACTGGCTCTCTCCCTTCCCTGGAACCAGTGACCCTAAATTAGTGACGGGTGACTGCTCATAGCCCAATTAATTGCTCACGGTGGTCGTTAAACCTACAATCAAAAAAAAAAAAAAAAAAAAAAAAAAAAAAAGATATATCAAAAAGTAAAGACAGTTTCGCTGTATTTACCGAAAGCAAAGTGAAACTTTTTTTTTCTTTTTCGATCGGGAGTTTAACCGCCACCGTGAGCAGCTCATTGGGATATAAGCAGTCGCTCGTCCCTAATTTAGGGCCACTGGTTCCAGGGGAGGGAGAAAGCCAGTGCCGTAAGACAAACACAACATCCATGCCTCATAGGGATTCGAACCCGGACTCATCTCAGAAGAATGATTAGGAGCCATCGCTTAGGCCGCTGCGCCACCGGTGCCGCAAAGTGAAACTTACACAACCATAGTATGATTTGTCAGGCCGCACCAGTGGCGCAGTTGTCGAAACACTGGTTTCTGCCCGTTCGTCCGAGTTGGGTCAGGCTTCAAATCCCAGTAAGGGGCATGGATATTGTGCTTGTCTTGCGGCACTGGCTCTTTCCCTTCGCTGGAACCAGTGGCCCAAATTTAGGAACGGGCGGCTGCTATATCCCATCGAGTTGCTCACGTTGTTCGTCAAATCCTCAAACGAACAACGAAAAAATGGAAACTGAATAATAGCACGCTGTTCGACAGCAGTGCAATCGAAAAGGAAAACTTTCATGTCTACAAACTCACCGCCGGCTGGCATGTAACGTTGCGCAAGTGCCGGCTTGTTTAACTAATGTTATGACGTGTTAACGTTAATAGGGTGCTGTCTCTATCAGATTAATTTGCAAACGGCTTTCATTTTTTTTTTCATTTAACCTACTGAAATCCATCAGCTTCTTTTTTTTTTTTTTTTTTTTTTCGTGGCTATAAAGCAGTCCCTCGTCTCAAATTTAGTGCCATATGTTCTAGGGAAGGTTGAAACCCAGTGCTGGCCATAATGCCTCATCTGTACTCCAACCATACACTTTCTGGGGCCAGAAACCAGCGCTTATACTATTGCGCAACGGGGCCGTCTTATATTAATACTTATCAAGAATTGTAACTGCTTGTGCAGGACATTACTTAATGGTAACACAAAAGTACCACTGTAGATACGAGATCGGAAATTTCACAAGGGAAACGTTTACTAATTACAAATTTTAAACAGTAAAGAATGTCGGCTATTTGCGTAGTGTTATTGCACAGTAGTACCGTCTTAGTTCATTTCTTCATCGCAAAAAGTTTCTATTCTACAGAAAACCTACATCTTTCTTTATATTTCATAATCATCATCATCATTGTCAACCATTATCAATCCACTGCTGGACGAAGGTCTCCCCAAGTTTCTTCCACAACGGTCTGTCTTGTGCCAGTCTCCTCCATGTCACTCCTGCATACTTTCGAATTTCATCCACCCATCTCCCATGTGGTCTTCTTCTGGGTCTTTTCCTGTCCCTTGGAATCCAATCTAAAATCTCGGCTGTCCATCGATGATCTGTCCTTCTGGCAATATGTCCAGCCCATTGCCATTTCAAGGATTTAACTATGATAATGATGTCTTCCACTCTTGTCATTTTTCGGATCCACGAGTTCCTCTTCTTATCTCTCCTGGTTGCGCCAAGCATGCACCTCTCCATGCTACTTTGAGTTGTCTGCAGCCTTTGTATGTCTCTTTTAGTTAAAGTCCACGTCTCTGCACCATACGTAAGCACTGGAAGGATGCATTGATCAAACACTTTTCTTTTAAGACATAATGGCATATTGCTCTTGAAAATTATGCTGTTTTTTCCAAAAGCTCTCCAGGCAAGTTTTGTACGCCGATTAATTTCTTCATCAATGTGACTCTCACTTGATATCTGCTGTCCAAGATAAACGTACGTGCCTGTTATCTTCCAGCTTTTCTCCATCAATCGATAAATCCTCATTTCTTGTAAAAGCATTGAACATCACTTTTGTCTTCTGAAAGTTCATTTTTATTCTCACTTCTTTACTCTTGTCAGCAAGTTCTTGGATCATACTCTGCAGCTCTGATGGGGTAGTTGCAAAAATGACTACATCATCAGCAAAACGAAGGTGGGTTAGATAATGTCCATTAATCTTTATCCCCTTGTTTTCCCAGCTCAGCGACTGAAAGACACCCTCCAATGTGGCATTAAAGAGCTTTGGAGATATGGTGTCACCTTGTCTCACTCCCTTTCCAATTTTTATTTGTGTTGTATTTTCAAACAGCCTAATCTTTGCACTTGCATTTTCATAGATGTTGTTAATAATATTAATGTATGCATCTTCAATACCACAGGATTTCAGAGCCATTGTAACTGCTGATGGTTTCACCGAATCAAAGGCTTTTTCATAATCGATAAAAGCCATGCACAATGGAAGTTCATATTCCCTCGCTCTTTCAATTAGTTCTCTCAGTACGTGGATATGATCTATTGTGCTGTAGCCACTCCTGAATCCAGCTTGTTCTCTCGGTTGAGCCGTGTCCAGTGTTACCTTCAAGCTGGGTGAAAGAACTTTAGTGAAGATTTTATAAACCACTGATAGGATGCTGATAGGTCTGTAGTTCCCGAGATCCTCAATGTCACCTTTTTAATGTAGCAGGATCATTGTAGCGGTGTTCCAATCCTCAGGAATCTTTCCTTCATTAAGGCATCGAGTGAAAATTTGGGCGAGTACTGTTTCGATTTCTCCACTTGCTTCTTGTATGATGTCTACAGTAATTCCATCTTCTCCTGGAGCTTTTCCTCGCTTCATGTTCTTGATTGCATGTGCAACTTCTGCTGGAAGGACTGGAGGAACTCTGGTACTGGTATCTTTCATGATGTCTGGAGTGCATATATCATCCCTTTCATATAATTTGGAGTAGAAATCTTTCACTCTTGTCAAAATTTCGCCTCTATTTCTTGTTACAGAACCATCTTCTTTTCTCAGTGCCATAATCTGTTTTCTTCCCTTACTGAGATGTCCCTTTGCTATCTTTAGGCTTTGGTTGCTTTCAATTGCTTTCCTCACTAGTTCACAGTTGAATTTCCTTACGTCTTCAGTGATACTTTTTCTTACTGTCTTGCATAGCTCTATATATTCCACTTTGGAAGTCACATCTTCTTTAGTTGTCCTCATCTCTCTTCTTTTTTGCATCAACATTTTGGTTTTTTCTAATAATTTGTTCACATGCAACTTGTTCTGAGACCCAGCTAATTTTGTTGCTGTTTCCATAAGAGCTTTGTTTACTTTTCTGTTAACTTCAGAAATATCCACTTCTTCCGATGTTAGGCCTTCTAAAGCGGAGAATCTGTTCTTCAGTTCCAACTTGAAGGTATTATGGTGTTTTTTAAGGTTGGTTATGTCAATACATCTTGTTTGTCCTATGAGCTTGCCACGTTCAAGTTTAGTGTTGAGGTGCATCTTACATTTCACGAATCTATGGTCACTACCTGTGTTGAACTTGTTTAGCACACTGCAGTCTTCTATGACGAATTTTTTGTTACACATAGTAAAATCAATTTCACTTGTCGTTCCATTTGGAAGTCTCCATGTCCATTTCCTGTGTGGCTTTTTCTTGAAAAAGGAGTTCAAGATGAAATACCCTTCTGCCTCTGCAAACTCAACGAGAGTATTTCACGCTGGTTTCTGTTGCCGTGACCGAATTTACCTACTGAAGTTTCATTCTGTTGCCGTTGCCCTATTTTTGCATTGAAATCTACCATAATTATCTTCAAGTGCTGCTTACCTTTATTATTTAGATGACGAATTTCCTCATCAAATTCTTTAATTTCTTCTTCAGGATGACTTGTGGTGGGTGCATAAGTTTGAATAATCTGAGACTGGTTTTAACCTACAAGAAATGGACTACTGTATTAAATTTCTACGCGATATCAACAAATCTTATCTTGGATCGTGAGTTAATACATTAACCATCAAGGTGGAAGCAGCTTTGGAAGAGGCAATGCGAAATTTTGTCACATGTATAACAGGAGACTTCCTTAAAAGCGCAAAGTTTTTCTGTAGTATTCGTCGTTATGATGCGCATGTATGCGTTGTCGCCACTATGAGCCTGAAAAAATTTTCGACGCGATATTGCGTTCTCGCCGCTTTTGGACAGGTTTTGCGATGAACGTATTACTGCGTCGTATCCGCTTTGGGTACAGAAATCTTCGACGTATATATGCGTGCTTGCCACCCGGAGAGTTAAGCACGAAGAAAATTTAAATTTAAGAAGGTTGAGGAAGCTCTCTTCTTAGGCAGTCGAATTTCAATTGTTTATCATGAAGGGAATACGGGATTACACTACACAATGCAATTTTTGAAGATGTGTATCCGTTTTTTGGTGTCAATATGACATGGATGGTAAGTCAGATAATATCCGAAAACTTAACCTCCAGATTCGCTAAACATGAATGCCGGTTGCTTCGACTAGCGAATCCTGTGCTGGTTATATTCAGATTAATCGGAAACTTGAGACTTGGTCATTTCGGCTGGTGTAGCGGGTAGCATACTCGGGCGTTATTCGGGAAACGCGGGTTCCGTTCCCGCTCCAGGACGACGAAATTTTCAAGTTTTCGGATATTATCTGATTTATCATCCATGTCATGTTTACACCAAAAAACGGATTCACATCTTCAAAATTTGCATTGTATGGTGTAATCCCGTATTCCATTCATGATTTATCTGCTGCTTCGGGAAATCACGGGATATAATTCTTAACCACCAGATTCCCTAAACATGAATGCCGGTTGCTTCGACTAGCGAATCCTGTGATGGTTACATTCAAATTAATCGGAAACTTGAGACTTGGTCGTTCTGGCTGATGTAGTGGGTAGCATACTCGGGCGCTATCCAGGAAACGCGGGTTGGATTCTCGATCCAGGAGACGCGGGTTTCATTCTCGTTCCAGGAGACGCGGATTTGTTTTCCGCTCCAGGACAACGAAATTTTCAAGTTTTCGGATATTATCTTACTTACCATCCATGCCATATTTACCCCAAAAACGGATTCACATCTTCAAACTTTGTTTCAATTGTTTGTTTGCGGGTTTACAGAACGCAAGCGCTACCAAGTACAGCTAAGCTTGACCTGATGAAACATTATGCATGAAAAACAGTGTTTGGCTCAATAGAACATTTGGCACGTGATTCCCCCCCCCCAGAACTGTCAAGGTGGTAAACAAATTTTGCCTTTTTAGCATTACTCGATTTTCTTCTATAAGCATTGTGTCGAAGTATAATTATATATCCTTTGGGGTTAGCATAAGTCCTATCGGCCCAGAATGGGTGTCCCAACGTGAAATTTACGGTGTCGGGCGCCTGATCATAATGTACCAAAAAAGAAAAATGATGTGCGTTTTCAACATTTTTACGTAATCGATAGGTTCGATGTAATAGCAAAGTGTTCATTTTAAATAACTGTACGTTTTCCCCATTTCTGGCCTGGTCGGAGGATTAAAGCGACCCATCGATCGCGCGAATGGCCAGACCAACTCTGAGAAGGTAATAATGTAACCGACAGTCAAATTTACTCCTGATGAATAGACGGAAATCTGTTATCTATGCCATTCCATCGGAAGGGAAAACCATTCATCATGTAAAAAAAAAATGACAAACATTTTTTTTTTCTTCATTACGTAAGTTTTTAGATACTTTCTGCATACGTTCATTTATATCCAAATACAGAAAAAATATTTTTATGCCTACACACCTGCAAGAGAACTGATAGGTGTTTGTTCCGTGAATTAATAACGCAATATCGTTTCAAGGATTTTATGCCGAATTACAAAGAAGCAAATGACCTTGTTCTAGTTTTCTTAGGTTTTAAGTTTGGATTAGAATGAAACGATTTGTTTGGGCATGATCGCCTTTGCAAATGTGTGCCAGGTATGTTAATGACTGTCGGCGTCGCTTAATAGAGTAATGCTCATTTGTAGCACTCCAGCAGAAAAGCAGCTGATGCTTTTGATACCGTATAATGTTCATCTTGCAGTTAAAGCTATCACACGTTTCGTTTTTTTATTATTTCATGTATTTAGTTGATGCGATTCGAAAGACTTGTTATCCTTTTATGATGATTTAGCTACGTGGTGACATTTCATACGGAAAAGTCTCTTCAAGTTTTGGGACAGAGCAACAGGCAGGATTACAAGGACGAAATGCGGTGATTGTTGCAAGATTAGCGCAAGTCTCAATGAAAAACCTTACTTCCAAACAACTGGCAAATCCACTATCTTTTATTCTTGTAGTATTGTCTGACGACAAAGATGGTTCAGTTACATCGCATGTTATAGCAATACACGATGCCAGATTCCTGGTTTTATTTTCAATCAACACACACACACGCGCGTGCGCAGACTGATATAAACAAAATTACTTTGACAATAAATTAAAAACAGATTCTCATTTACTTGCTCGTAAAAATATCACACACACACACACACACACACACAACGACAAAATGATGTAAACAAAACTACTTTAATAATACAGTAGAACCTCGTTTATACGTTTCTTGGTTGTACGTTTTTCTCATTTATACGCAAAATGTCACCAATTCAAAAATTCCTAATTGCTCGTAATGTTATATTTTCCCTGTTTCGTTTATACATTTTTTAAAATTATACGTTAATTTTATTTGGTCACTTGAGAAACGTATAAACGAGGTTCAAATGTATCACACACGCACACGCACGCACGCACGCACACACACATAAATTAATTGATAAACTGAGTGATTGCCCTTTTACATAAAATATATTATATTTCCCACTCTTAGCGAATCGATAATGATAAATAAATTCAAACTTTGGAATAAGTAATACTCCCTGAATGATGGATTTCTACCAGCTTACGATTTGGAATATTAACGTATTTGGTTGCAGCAGAGAAATGTCGAATTTTACAGGCTCGTTCGTTTGGACCCATCGTGCAAATCGGTCTTATCAGGATTCCAATCACTCTTTCCAACAAATCCCAATATGCCGCCATCTTCTCAAGACACTGATGATTTTAAAACTTTGACTGAATTTTATACAGGTGACTTGAATGGCTCGCAAGAAGAACTAATTGCAGAATTGAAACTGCGGTACTGTAGGGTCGCCCACAAAGAAAAGGAGCACTAGCCAAAAGATGCATTAAGTGCTTTAAAACTGGGCTACAGTGAGGTGTTACCCAGTATGAAATCTTTGTTTGACATACTAGGTACTCTACCAGTGACAACTTCAGAAAGTGAGAGTTCGGTTTCAACACTGAGTCTCTTAAAATCATTTTTACGCAATACCATATCAGAAATGAGACTCAATGGGTTAGCATTACTTCACATTCATCGAGCATTACGTCACATTCATCGATAATACACACCGAAAGTTGAAGAAGTTTTAGATGAACTAGCAAAAACACCCAGAAGGCTAGAAATATGACTCAAGTAAGAGTAAGTAAAAGTAACATAAGAATTGAATCAAATCAAAAAATATTTATCAAAATGAGTGTCGGCAGCGCCAGGGATTTTTAGTCTTACTGTACAATGAAAAAAGCGCCATTACACAAATGAAGAATGTTTCACTAGAAGGTAAATTTTTATTTTGTTCTAGAATTACTTGTATCTTTTAAACATTTAACAGTAAGTAGTGCAGTATTCTTGTTATCTTCACAGATAAATAGCAAAATATAAGTGGTCAACCATTATGGGGTGATAAGAATGTAAATAGGTAATAAGGATATGGATAAAAATTCTCAGCAGTATTTATTTGAATTTTATGCGCGGATGTTGCATCATTTTAAAAAGGCGCTCATAACACATTTAGTTGTATAAAAAAAAACAATTTCGTAATCCTTCCCGAAAAAGATTTCTATGCACGCCACTGATTGTGCTGCAGTGAAGAGGACGATGGATCAGAGTTAAAAAACATTTCAAGACACGCCACTGATTGTGCTACAGTGAAGAGGATGATGGATCAGAATTTAAAAAAAAATCTAAGCACGCCACTGATTGTGCTACAGTGAAGAGGACGATGGAGCAGATTTAAAAAATTCTAAGCACGCCACTGATTGTGTTACAGTGAAGAAGACGATGGATCAAAGTTAAAAAAAAAATTCTAAACATGCCACTGATTGGGCTACAGTGAAGAGGATGATGGATCAGAATTTTAAAAAAATCTAAGCACGCCACTGATTGTGCTACAGTGAAGAGGACGATGGATCAGAGTTAAAACAAATTTCTAGACACGCCACTGATTGTGCTGCAGTGAAAAGGACGACGGATCAGAGTTAAAAAACATTTCAAGACACGCCACTGATTGGGCTACAGTGAAGAGGATGATGGATCAGAATTTAAAAAATAAAAATCTAAGCACGCCACTGATTGTGCTACAATGAAGAGGATGATGGATCAGAATTAAAAAAAAAATCTAAGCACGCCACTGATTGTGCTACAGTGAAGAGGATGATGGATCAGAATTTAAAAAAATAAAAATCTAAGCACGCCACTGATTGTGCTACAATGAAGAGGATGATGGATCAGAATTAAAAAAAAAATCTAAGCACGCCACTGATTGTGCTACAGTGAAGAGGACGATGGAGCAGATTTAAAAAAATTCTAAGCACGCCACTGATTGTGTTACAGTGAAGAAGACGATGGATCAAAGTTAAAAAAATTCTAAACATGCCACTGATTGGGCTACAGTGAAGAGGATGATGGATCAGAATTTAAAAAAATCTAAGCACGCCACTGATTGTGCTACAGTGAAGAGGACGATGGATCAGAGTTAAAACAAATTTCTAGACACGCCACTGATTGGGCTACAGTGAAGAGGACGATGGATCAGAATTAAAAAACTTCTAAGCACCCCACTGATTGTGTAACAGTTATAACGAAGTGAATTTCTCCGTCATTTTTATCCGCGCCGGGGTTCGAACCCGGGTCCACTCATTCCGGAATAAGTTGCTCTACCAATTAAGCTACGCGGACATTGATTCTAATTGCTATCTGCCTTTATGTCGTGTGCGTCCTTCTGGCAGGTACGTCACATCTCCTGGTACGTTACATCATCTCCCCCTTATTTTTCTTTCGAAGTGCTGCTCATATTTTTCCTATCTCGCGGTGTGGAAATAACATCACACCAATGCGAGATTTTGAACGGTCGGGTCATCCGGATAGTTCGGGCGCCATTATAACGAAGTGAATTTCTCTGTCATTTTTATCCGCGCCGGGGTTCGAACCCGGGTCCACTCATTCCGGAATAAGTTGCTCTACCAATTAAGCTACGCGGACATTGGTTCTAATTGCTATCTGCCTTTATGTCGTGTGCGTCCTTCTGGCAGGTACGTCACATCTCCTGGTACGTTACACAGTGAAGAAGACAATGGATCAGAGTTAAAAAAAATTCTTGGCACGCCACTGATTGTGCTACAGTGAAGAGGACGATGGATTAGAGTTAAAAAATTTCTAAGCATGCCACTAACTGTGTTACAGTAAGGAGGACGATGGATTAGATTTAAAGAAAATTTCTAGGCACGCCACTGATTGGGCTACAGTGAAGAGGACGATGGATTAGAGTTAAAGACAATTCTAAGCACGCCACTGGTTGTGCTACAGTGAAGAGGACGATGGATTAAAATTTAAAAAACATTATAATCACGCCGCTGACTGTGCTACAGTAAAGAGGACGATGGACCAGACTTAAGGAAAATTTCTAAGCACGCCACTGATTGTGCTACAGTGAAGAGGGCGATAAACCGGAGTTAAATTCGTGACGTTATGAGTTTCAAATTTGGACATTGTGCATCAGAAGCAGCTCGAAACATCAATACAGGCTTTGGGGAAGGCATCGTTAGTGAACGGAAGACAGAAAGCGTTGATTTGCTGAATTCTGGTATGGCTGTATGAGCACTCAAAAATGAACCATGCGGTAGACCAGAAGGAGCTATCGATGCTACCGGATCGAAGACCTTGATTACATTCGATCCACCTTAAATGGTAAAAAAACACTCAGAGTACACTATACAATCCTTTCCCGACATTTAACTGTCACTTGGAAAGTGAAGAAGATGTATAAATGTGTCCCACATGAGTTGACGGAACAGCACAAAACGTGACGATTTGATGTCTGCTCTTTTCTGCTTATTCGCAACCAAACGAACATTTTTAAGCACCTCGTCATGAGTGATGAAAAATGAATGGTATATGACAATTGCCACCGTTCGGCGCCATGGCTGGACCGTGGTGCAGCTCCGAAACACACCCCAAAGCCGGTGTTCCATCCCAGGAACACGATAGTTAGTGTTTGGAGGTCCTCAGCTCATGTGATCCAATTCTGCTTTATACAGCCGAGTCAAACCATCCCGGTGGACAGGTATTTTTTAGAACTTGGCATCATGCATGGAAAATTGTTCACCAAAAAGCGAGCGTTCAATCGCCATGGGCCCAAACTTTTCCATGATAACCCGAGATACTGCGTTGCACGCCAGACGATCCAGAAGCTGCACCAGTTGAAGCACGAAACCTTACCTTTTCCGCCTCGTTCACCTGATCTGTCCCCCTACGGACTATCACTTCTTTAAAAACCTGGGCACCTTTTTACAGGTTAAATCGTTTTCCAATCAAACATCGGTTGAAACAACATTCCATGAGTTTGTCGCATCTCGAAGCTCGACAGTTTTCACGACTGCATACAGAAGCTCGTATTTCTTTGGAAAAAGTGTGTGGCTATTGGCGATGACTGGTTTGATTAATAAGGTTTATTTTGCGCAGTATTTTCACTGTTGGACGTTTCCACCAATATTGTGACATTTCATCTGCAAGACCCGAATTTGGCATACTAACATTCAAAATAGGATGAATACGTATATAACGTGTGTTACAATTTTTTTTTAATTTTGGCTTCAACAAACGATATTTTATTCGTATTTTCCATTATCTTTATTAATTTGCAATACTTTAGGGCCTAGTAAAATGTAATATTTCTTATAAATCCTACGATACTCTAACGGATGGTAAGATATCATTTTTTTTAATGCTGTTGTACCTACCTCAGCGACTGTTAAATATGTTGTTCATATAAATCCTGCGATTTTTTGCCGACACTGTAGGAAATTCAAATTTCTGGGACGGATAGCAAGTGTGAAATATAAATTGGTAATGAAGAAACGTTATTTTAAATACATCAGATTGTGAATACACAAGAAATGCATATAGCATATTAAATTCGTTTATTTTTGTGGTGTAATAAGCGCGAAGATTCGCCAAGCTTTCACACTCTACTGCGAGGCTTTTCCAAGGCAATGGTAGACATAAAAATGCAGGGTATTGGAACACGTAAGGAACAAAGATGATTTTTTGAAAAAACGTGGGTGACATCACGAGCGTATTACATGAATTTTTATCACGTAATTATACACTGGCGGAAAATGAAAAAAGAACACCAAGAAGGAGACGTCTGATACCAACGAAATTTATACCGCATAATAACGGAATACAGAGGATAACGTGATCAAAACATTATGGCAAAATACAGCTGTATTTGCTGGTAAACTGAAAAATAACATTTCCATGTAACATGGTTAGTAAGAGGTTGAGCCGCCATGAACTGCGTCACACTGTGCAATTCTGGCATGGAGTCTGTCGTACAGATGTTGGATGTAAGTTTGGGGTATTGAGTTCCAAGCATCCTCAACCTGGACGCGTAAATAGGGGATGGTCGTAGCTGGCCGTGGAGACCGGATAAGTCGTTGTCCCATAAAATCCCACACGTGCTCAATGGGGCACAAATCTGGTGAACGTGCAGGCCATGGAAGTTGTCTCACACCCTGAAGTGCATGTTGCGTTGCGCGTGCCGTGTGTGGGCGTGCGTTATCTTGCTGGAAAACACCACGATGAACCAACCTTACAAATGGCACAGCAATGGGCTGAATGATGTTGTTGATGTAGGAGGTGCTGTTTAACGTACCCGGTACAAACACTAGTTTGTACGGGAGTGATAGCTGATCGCTCCCCACACCAGGAGACCAGGTGTAGGCCCTGTGTGTCGCTGGCGGATGCAAGAAGGGTGAAGACGCTCCCCTGTGCGTCTGCGAACACGCATACGGCCATCGGAGGCTCCCAAGCAGAATCTGCTTTCATCGCTGATCACGACAGATCGCCATTGCGTTCTCCAGTGCAGACTTTGGCGACACCACTGCAGCCGTTCCTGACGGTGGGATGGAGTCAGAGGTACACATGCCATAGGCACACGTGCACGTAGTCCTGCATCCAGTAGACGGCTGCGGATTGTTTGCACAGTCAACTCAGGTGCAACGGCAGCTCGGATTTGCGTCGCAGTGGATGTTCTGCTTTACAACGCCGCTCTTCTTATGCGTCGATCGGTCCGCTCATCAGTCCGTCTGTGACTCACGGTTCCACGTCTTCTCGTGTGGGAATGTTCCTCGGACCATCTACGCCACCATCGTACCACCACCGATACTTCCTGTCCAATTCGCTCCGCAATACGACGATACGACCACGCGGCCTCGCGGAGTCCGACTAGACGACCTCGCTCAAAGTCCGATAACTACTGAAATCGTACACGTCTTCCATGTCCAGGCATTGCAGCTTCTTCAGTGTCTTCGCACGTGTCCGTACGCCGACGACTGATTACATTCACTTCACCGTATTCCTTAAATACCACCGACGATAATTTGCATAGTATGCCGTGCTGTGGCGTAAGCGCTCACCGGTTGGTCCCGAAATTAACAACACACCTACGTAAACTCGACCCATTAGCATATGTAAATTTCATGATCGTCCGTCAATTCCTTCTTGGTGTTCTTTTTTCACTTTTCGCCAGTATATTTTCCATTTTTTAATAACGCATGCCAAACCATTGGTAATTTAGTAAAGACCATATATCATTTAATGCTAGTTTGCTGGATAGGATTTCGAGTTTTCTTGATGGCAGTCTCTTTAAGATTCGTGTAAAGGGCAATTTTTTAAATATTGTTCCATACAGGAGCTGCCGAAGAATGCATGACTTCTCCGCCGAGGGCTGTATTCTGCATGTCCTGGTTAACACTTCGCACGTGTTGTTTACATCTAGTGTCCAAGGATCGATTTGTCATTCCGATATACACATATGTATATCTTTTCCGTGTTGTCAGGATATACCAACAGTACAGTGCACGCACACCCGCCTTTTCTTTCTCACACTGTCGCTCCTTGGAGTTTGATATTATATGTGATAACTGGATCGGGGATTTCATTGCTATTAATATGTTGTACTTGCGTAATAAATTCTTAACCAATATGCAAAGCCTGGGACATATGTGATAGATCCTGCATATCTCTAACGCACGATCCGAACTAAAAGAGACTGACTTTAAGAGACTGCCATCAATGAAACAGTCGAAATCCTCTGCAGCAAACTAGCATGCAATGAAATGGTCTATAATGAACTACCAATGGTTTGGCATGCGTTATTAAAAGATGGAAACACATAGCGGCGCGCCGTATAGTTACGCTATAAAAATTCCTGTACACTGCTAGCCACCCAAAATGCAACACCAAGAAGGAAGCATCCGATTGACCTGAAATTCGCAGCATGCGTCACCCACGAGAGGACATGCAAACAATTAGCATTGCAGGGCATATGCAAACCGTGAGCGTCCGGCACGCCGACGAGAAGCACTGTAAGAAGGGTGCACAGAAGGCGGGGTGTAAGTAGTGGAGCTGCCGAATCTGTGCGTGGGAAGCTTCCTGATGCTTCCTCGCAGAATACGGCAGTCATTCCAGCACGTTTCGGAGTTCGACAGAGGACGAATTATATGATATCGCGACAGCGGTTTATCGTACCGAGACATCGGCGCCCGTGCGTGACGACATCCAGCCACAGTGAGGTGAGTATGGATTCGGTGGGTGCAAGAGGGACGGACGGACCTACGTGAGCGATTGCCGCAGCCACGGCACACCACCGAACGAGAGGACCGGCATGTTGTGCTGCGGGCATTGACGGCTCGCACCGCCATATCACGAACGTTAGCGCAAGAATAAGGATGTGTTGCGCAACAACCTGCAGGAGCGGGGATTTGTCGCACGGCGCCCATTGCTCCGATTACCATTGACGTTACACCACCGGCGAGTGCAGCGGCATTGGGCCGTTGAACGCCGCACCTGGACTACAGAATGGCACAACATTGTCTTCTCCGACGAATCCCGCTTCTGCCTGGAACACCAGGATGGTCGGATCTGCGTGTGGCGGCACCGCGGCGAGAGACTGTATGACGCATGCATTATGCATCGCCATACCGGTCCGTCGCCTGGCGTTATGGTTTGGGGCACAATTGGATATGACACCCGCACCCCTCTGGTACGCATCGCCGGTACACTCAACAGCCACTGCTACATCTCCGACGTTTTGGAGCCTGTAGTCCTCCCTTACCTGCAGGACCTGCCAGCGGTCTCGTTTCAACAGGACAATGCGCGCCCGCACGGGGCGCGCATCGTGCAACAATTCTTCAAGGCCCACCAGGTGTCACTGCTACCGTGGCCCTCCTGTTCTCCCGATATGTCGCTCATCGAACACGTCTGGTCGCTGATCGGCAACTGAGTGGCCTTGCAAGCACCACCCGCGGCTACGCCTGATGAACTGTGGCAACGAGTGGAAGCAGCCTGGACCGACATACCCCAAGCCCACATCCAGAGCCTCTTTCGTTCGATGCCGCGGCGTGTAGCGGTCGTTATTGCTAGCCATGGGGGTCACACGAGCAATTGATGTCTGCGTGTTCCGCAAGACGCACGGGCCTGTAAGCTCAATCGTTTCATCTTTGTTTCTGTTGTTATGTGTCCAGCAAATCTGGCTTTGCTATCTCGTGTCCTTCTTGGTGTTGCATTTAGGGTGGCCAGCAGTGTAATATGCTCGTGATGTCACCCACGTTTTTTTTCAAAACATCATATTTGTTCCTTACGTGTTCCAATTCTCTGCATTTTTATGTTTTCTATCGCCTTGAAAAAGCGTCCCAGTAGAATGCGATAGCTTGGCGAATCTTTGCGCTTATTACACCACAAAAATAAACGGATTTAATATGCTATATGTGTTTCTTGTATGTGGTAATAAAGAATACTGAAATTGACATAAGAATTTGTTGTACCCGAAACAGTCTCGTACGAAATGATGAAAATCGATTATATCTGTCACAGAACCGTTGCGTTGCCTTGGTGGTCAGAGGAGCTGACTCCTGGCTGTAGCTTTAGACGCTCAAGGTGTTACTGAATCCTGAAAGGATAAAGAAGCATGTCAAGTGCAATAAATTGAAAGATAGCCGTATCTATGGCCTAGGTCTACTGAAAAAAGGAAGTTAGTTTTAAAGAGTTCGCTGTATTGCTACCCCCTCCTCCTCCTCCTCGGTGAGGTTCAACGACCACCATCAACAACTTTACGGGTTATTGACAGTCGCCCAACACTAATTTAGGGACACTAGTTCCAGGCAAAAGACAGAGCCATCACGCAAACACTTCACCTATGACTTATCCGGGACTAGAACCCGAGCCCACGATGGACGGAAGCCAGCGTCTCAGAGCACTCGGCCATTGGGGCGGCAGAAATCCGTTTTTTATCGAAAACACAGGTTTGTCAACACCAGACTTCGAAGTCGGGTCCCCTCGCTCCGGAGTAAGTCGCTCTCCCAACTGAGCTACCCGGACATGGGTTCTCCCTGCTATCTGCCTTTATCTCATGTGCAACCTGCGGCGCAGGCACGTCACAAGCTTTTGGAAGAAACAGTACAATTTTTAAGAACAATATGCGCTTATATCTTAAGGCTGTCTTTGAATGAGTGTTAGGCTTCATCTTCTGCGATAGATGGCGCAAAATATCACTCATAGGGCGTGACTTTTACGTCTTGAAGGATTGTCCCAGAAGGGGGCGTCAGCGAATGACTGAAGACCTTACCATATGCAGAATGGAAGCGATCTCTCCTTGGCTAAACAATGAAACAACGAAATACGCACTCTTACGTGTAAACCAATGACATTGTTTGGGGGTGGAGCTTAGCAGGTAGGCGCAGTTTCTGCCTCACGTTCAAGTGTTTTCTGGTAATGTACACATTTTCTCTTCAAAAAATGAACGTACAGTAGAATTTAAGATGATCTATAGAAGACAAGGTTCCAATCTCTTCAGTGCCTATTTTTTTATTTCTATTTGGTCTAGATAATTAAAAAAATCAGACAGAAAATGAGAGATTTCGTTTCTTCCACACAGAAACACTGCCAAGCTAACTTCTGGCGCCATCTAGCGCTAAATTGGTACACTTTCGAGTCAGATAAATTGAATCTAAAAAAATTCTAACAAATTTTTCGGAAAAATAACTGCGACACGTGTTAGCTATGGGTCGTTTTTATTTGTGCTCAAAATTTCAAACCCTACAAAGTAATAGTTTTCGAGAAAATGTGTACAAAAGAATTTGCATTACAGATATAGGGCAGAATTTCTGTTACACTCATTCAAAACAGCCTTAAAAGAAAAGTGTTTAATCAATGTATCCTTCCAGGGCTTACGCACGGAGCAGACACGTGGACCTTACCTAAAAATGACATACAAAGACTGAAGAAAACTGAAAGAAGCTCGGAGAGATGCATGTTTGGTGTAACCAGGAGAGATAAGAAGAGGAACTCGTGGATATGAAAAATGACAAGAGTATAGAAGGCATCATGATCAGAGTAAAATCTCTGAAATGACAATGAGCTGGACATGTTACCCGAAGAACCGACCGTCGATGGACAACCGAAATTGTGGACTGGATTCCAAGAGACAGGAAAAAACATAGAAAACCACCACGTGGGAGATGGGTGGTAGAAATTTAAAAGCCTGCGTGGAGTGACAAGGTGGAGACTGGCGCAAGACAAACCGTTGTGGAAGAAACTTGGGGAGACTTTCATCCAGTAGTGGATTGATAATGGTTGACAATAATGATGATAATGACGATGATGAAGACCTTTTTATTTTCTCATGGAGTTAGATTTGTTGGAACTGTATTCTACTGTAACGCCGGCCTGCCTGTTTAGACTGCGACTCGTGGAAATTTTGAGATTAAACAAAGTGTTGCTTTTAACAGCTGTAGTGCCACTTTTTTTTATTATTATTATGTATCGTAACTCCCCTTTCTCGACATGGTTGGCATCCTCCATGATGCCCGACCGTATGACTTCATCCAACACGTGACGACGCCTATCATCTGAGGACGTGCAGTGCTTGCTTGCTCTTTGCGGTAGCGGAGCCCTATAAGAGCTCATGTAAGCAGAAAGTCCTATTTTATCTACTATATTGGGAAGATTTTCGCAGTTTTGCGGCTTTATTTAACAGCTACCTGGGGCACTCGCGCTCAAATACCAGTCTGGTATTTTAATATGAAATAATATGAACTTTCCCAATGAAAGCTTGATGCAAAAATAAGTACAAATATAATTGCGTTCTTACATAGTTGTAGCACTTTTTACGATAGTGCAACTGATTTACCAACACTTTTATTAGTATTTCCTTTTCTGCAAAACGATGTTTTTGTGCATAAGAATATTTTTGTGCCTTTGTTTTTTCCACTTTTCTGTTTTTGCCGTCAAATGCTTGCCCTAACATCTTTTGAAACATAACTATAGCTTTTTCTCTTCTCATGTATGTTACTATAATCTGTTCCTAGACCTTAATCCATCATGGTGAAGCCTCTCATCTTACTCTTCTTTTTCTGCCCAAATTAAATTCTTGGAAAATTAGACATTGTGTTTAGATCAGATCAGATCATATGTAGAGGATTTTAGGAAGGGAGTGTCTGACCTTAGGCCTTAAACAACCCTTATAAATTGGAAGCTAGGAGATTTGGGCTAGAGTGCCCGATCAGAAAGTGACACGGAAGCGACGTAGAAAGAGGGAGGAAGATGCCCTTATTTATTACCGAGGAGCCAGTACCCGGGGTCCGACGGCTTAACGTGCCCATCAGACGCACAGCGGATATTTAGTAGTTCGAGCGTTCGTACTTGCCTAGGATCGAAACTGAGGTTTTCCCGTGGCAGTCACGAACGTTGACCACTAGGCCATTTGCTGCCCGACATTGAGTTTATTCTAGAACTTGAAAATATACACTATGTCGGCCACAGATTGTATTTTCGTTTAATCAGTTCTGTGCAAGTAACTGCAGTGGCGACGCCAGAAGTTCAGAACTGGGTGGACTATTGGGGAGCTAAATGCCGCACTGGAAGGGGGGGGACACAAATTTTCAAGTGCTGGGCAGAAATTGTGTTAAAACATTCCGTACATTTAGATTTAATCCCACGCTGATGACGTTATTACCAGTATAAGAAAAAATAAGTTTTCAGGTACATGTTGTACCTAATATTTATTCAGTGTATGTAGTATTGGAAACCATGAATACGAATCTTCCATGAGCTTCAACAAGTTACTACTTCTTCGCAATTTTAACTAACTTACGCCATGTTTTAAATATTTTTTAACATTTGCTGTCGTAAAACGGTTTATTATTTTTATTTTGTAATCTGACAAGGAATATTTCATCTTTCTAAACTATAATTGCGAAAAAGGGTTGGTGTCTTTCTACTACTCTCTTAGATATTCGCCCAAGAAATTCTCTCTGTTTCGCAGAACAGTACAACACAAAATTTAACAAAAACATTCATTTTATATAACAAAATTACTGTGAATTCGAAAAATTCACATAATTTTATGTAAGAAATCAAGCATGAAATCTTACATGGTTGCGCTTGCCTTGTGTTCTAACTGTTTACATATTTTGGGGGGCTAATGGGTGGTCTTAAAGAAAAGTTGGGTAGGCTGAAGCCCACCCTAGCCCACTCGTAACATCGTACCTGTTGCACAGCAGAAAATTAATTTCAGAATTTATTTAATCTTATTTCATGTAGCATTTATGTAAAAAGAGTAAAATACTATAAGGTTTCCCTACCTCCTGCTGTTCGTGGCTTAGAATTTGGTCCCCTGTTATTCTTTGGAGAAATGGCAAAATTAATTAAAGAAGTCTGGTTTTCGGCTGCTTTCTTTCAAATTCCCCCATTGTCATCATACTAAGCACAATTTATTATATTTTTTAAAATTGACTTCTGTTTCTGAGGTGCAAATAAATTCTTCCTTTCTCCAAAAGAAAAATATTTCCCTCGCTCAAGTACCCTGTGGTAGTTAGTTAAAAAAAAACAACTGATGCTTTGGTTCGAACAAGAAGGAAAGCGGTTTCTCGCTGCGGCGCCTGCGCTGTGATTTAAAACATCGCGTAAAGAATGTGTTATAGTGCAGTAGTAACACACACACGCAAGTGGTGTTTTTACTGTTAATACCTACTGTATATAGCATTTTACGCACCAATGTTTATAGCTGAAAAATGAATCATGTAGATAAAAGAGGAATAGCTGAAGTTAATCCAAGTGAAGGGGTGAATAGCAGTTACAATGTCAATTTTGAATCATCAGAAAAATCCCATTAGTTTAAGAAGTCGGAAGGACCCTAACTATTACTGACGCAAATGTGAAATATTGGAAAAGATTAACGAAGAAGCAAAGATATTCATATTCGACAATAAAAATAATTAGAAATGTCAGCAGTGTATCTTCCAAAATGTCGTTGTCAGTCAAAGGGAACAGGTCGAAATTTCTATTGTTCTACAGCATAACGTATGCTTCGCTATATACGTATGCTTCGCTATAAACTCAAATTTGTAAAAACAGTTGGATCATGTTTGCAAAATGCCAACAACAAGCAAATGCCTGAAACTCAAAATAATGTTTATAATATCTCCTCGCAAAATATTCAATATTGGCTTCTGTTTGTTAGCTGAGATCTCTCCTCTAACCACACTGATATCCATTTGTTGTGACCTCTCTCTCTCTCTCTCTCTCTTTTAAACCGAAGAAGTAATTTAAATGTAGATGAGACAAAACTATAGTTTTGGGGAAGTGCCGGCATCATGTGACTAGCATAGGTCACTGTGACGCTATGAATCTCAGTTGTCGATCCGTATCAAACCCACAAGTCTACGAACTAACAGCAGTGCGTCTGAGCAAAACGGAAAATCAATGTCGCATTGCAATGCTATTCGGGAGGAAGGTAAAGGTTACCAGGAACAATAAATTATTAAACATTGAGACTGATATGGGCAATATTTATTGAGCTACACGCCAATAAGTAGTGTCTCTCAGTATGGCGTCGGGCCACCATGTTTGCTCATACAGCATGCCAGACGTCTCGGCATGGAGTTGTATAGGTTCCTAATGGTGTCCTGCGAAAGGCCATCCCATGCAGCTTGAATATTCTCACGCAGTTCCTGTAGATTGTGTGGTAGGGGTGGAGTGTGGATAGCGCGTCCAATAGCATCCCGCACATTTTCAATCGGCGATAGGCCTAACGATACGGCTGGCCATGGCAGAGTGTCCGTGCCTTGAAGGCAAGCTCTCTAGACAGCTGCAGTATGCGGACGAGCGTTGTCCTGTTGTAAAATCGCACCGGAATGAGCGTTCAAAAAAGGTGTGGCCACTGGTTGCAGGACCTCATTAACGTAACGTTTGGCTGTCAAAGTGCCTGTAATGAACATCAAAGGTGATCTGGCATGTTAAGCAATTGCATCCCACACCATGACACCAGGCCTTCTGGACGTGTGACGCTCGACAACAAACTGTTCACCTTGGCGCTGAACACGGTGCTTCCAAACACGAATTCGTTAGTCGTCTCCTCCAAGACAAAAGCGGAACTCCTCACTGAAGATCACCCGCTGCCATTCTGCGTGACTTCATGACAATATGGCACGACACCATTGCAATCATTCCCGACGATGCACGGTTGTTAAGGGCAGACGTCGAAACGGTCTGAGTGTGTGTGGTCCTACGTCGTGCAGCCGTCTGCCAATGGTGCTGGCACTAATCGAACGATGCTTGGAGGGCACAACTGCTCTAATCACTCCGCGCATGTCAGACAACCCGTCGGTCATCTCTCTCCGTGGTTCGTCTAGTCTCCCAGACCCTTTCTGTCGCTGCTGCGTGCCTTGTTGTATCCACTGCGGCCAACAGTGTGCTATGGTGATATCTGTACGATCGGTATGGCGCACAATATGGCAAAAAGACTATCCCGCTTCCCGGTGTCCGACGATGCGGCCCCTCTCGAACTCCTCAAGCTGCTCGAATTGCTTCCGAACTTTTCTCCGTGACATACTTCACTTGCAAAGGATGCAACCAACACAACAGCACGAGTCAGAATGGCAAGCACGTCCAACGGGACGACCTCACATAGCGTGTCATGCATAGCGCTACGACCCCTCCTTGCTGGCGTAACATGCGTGACCGAGCGTGATACTTGAATCATTTGCATGTCTCACGATGTCAAACCTACCCACCAAGTTTCATTTTTTTCGGTTGCTTTCTTCTGGGTGCAACTATTTTCTTGACGATGAATGTACACTGGCGTGCAAAAATTAAGGACGAGACGGTTTTTCGAATGTAACGTGGTGCAGAAGTGCTCCACATCGACTCAAATCAGACTATAAGATGCCCAAGATGTAAGAATATGGGACAAGTGAGCAAAACCGTCCAAACAAGGGATCCAAAGGATACAAAGGCACTTTATTGAAAAGGTAGCTTCGAGCACAACTGGACAGAAGACAGAAACGTCCATGTGATAGGCGGCAGCCAAGAAAAATCCATTCTTTAGTAGGGGATATGATCATCCCTGACTGCGTTGCAGGATTTACATGCTGAGGACGAGGTTGTCAAGGAGCTATTGAGGCATTGTGGCCCATTCCTCTTGTAGCGCCAATAGCAGCTACTGAATCGTTGCTGGCGGCTGGTGACGTACTACCAAGCGTCTCCCAAGAAGGTCTCACACGTATTCGATTGGACTTAGGTCCGGGGACCTTGCGGGCCAATCCATGCGTTGAATATCTTCACTCTCCAACAGCTCTGCGACAGCCACTGTACGATGAGGTGTAGCGTTGTCGTCCATGAAGAGGAACTCAGGACCCACAGCACCTCTAAACAGACGCACGTGAGGCAGGAGAACCTCGGTACAATAGCGGACGCCAGTGACTGAACTTCCTTGGAAGATGTGGAGGTCAGTACGGCTACCAAGCATGATACCGCCCCAAACGAGAACTCCGCCATCTCCAAACCGGTCCCTTTCGATGATGTTTGAGGTGTAGTTGCGTGTTCCCTGCTCTCTCCAGATGTGTATACGTCCAGAATCGCTCGTCAGACTAAATCGGCTCTCATCCGTAAAGAGAATTGCTGATGTGTCCAGTTCTTGTGTTCCTGGCACCACAGAAACCGCCGTCTCCAATGAGCAGGCGTTAATGGCACACACCGTACTGGTCGTCGTGCAAATAGAACACCTTTGTGCAGCCTCCTGGCCACGGTAAAACGCGATACAGGACGTCCAGTTGTCTGTTGCATGTGCCATGCGATTTCTCCCGTTGTCTGCCATCTGTCTCTTCTCGCCTGTAGGACAATATACTGGTCGCCGCCGCCGTGATTGCTCGTGGACGACTACTGTTAAACTCTCGGACAGCTGTTCCTGTCGTCTGAAATGCTCTCCAAGCTCGTGAAACGATGCTGTGAGCGATCCCGAACTCCTCGGCAACACTAGTCACACTTCGAGCTTTTTCCAACTTCCCAATGACGCGACCTCTGGTAAAGTCATCCAGATGTCGTCTACTGGATTGCCTGTTGGCCATATCACACGGTGGCAGCAACTCGACGTCGTTCAAACCGATGTACACCGTGCAATAGCTTTCACCGAATTGCTGAGCGTACACCGCTCGTGTGCTTTATACCCTTCCGACACTCCCCGCCCTACGTCATGCTGCATATATGCGCATGCCCTACCGTACCGGACCCTAGTCTATCTCTTGAGTAGCCTTTCGGTCCGTTCTGCTTGCCCGTTCCGCAGTTATGCTAATTTCTCCTCTTCGTCCTTAATTTTTGCACACCAGTGTAATATTAATAATGTGATCTAAATTTAAATACCAGCAGTGTTACATTTTTCAAGACGTGCCAAAACTACTTGCTTTAAGTCCCTTTATGTCACATTCGTAGATTAAAGAAAACAGAGCATGGATCTCAAGAGAAGAAACTTGTAAAGATATAAAACCTTTTCAAAATGGTAGAGCACCAGGAGTAGATGACATGGCATAACTTCTGAGAGGTTAAGATAAGGTGGTGACTCTGTAATTGACTTGATTGCTGAAATTCGCCAATTAATTTTGCTGGTAGTTAGGATTGGTCGCTCAAGGTTGGAAGAATAATGTCATTGTTCCTGTGCACAAGGGGAAAGGTGATCAGACTGAATGTGAAAACGATCATGGTATCAGCCTGCTGAGTGGGAAAGGGAAAGTGTTCGGAAAGGTCATTATCCTTACGGTACAAGGTCTTACGTCAGAAAAGATGTGACAGAAATTTTGTGGTAGATTGCACCAAAAAGTGAAATTTTGTGGTAGGTCGCACCATGCAACCTTGCTTCATAATGTGGAGCCACCTTGTACCATAACGTGGTGCAAAGTTGCACCATCTTATTGGGTTTTGTTTGCATCACATGCGTAGAGTGAAAGCACAGTATGAATCTCTTAATGGTGCATAAATGGTGTATGTTTTCTAAAAAAGTGGTGCAGCTGACGTAGCACTATTTGGTACAACTTAGCACAAAATTTTCAACAGTGTACTGAGTGGTTTTATAATTGGTAAAGGTTATACTAACCAAATTTTTCTATTACGTATGATGATTAAAAAGCATGTGTCTCTTGGTAAGAAAGCTTTTGCTGCCTTCACAGATTTAGAAAAGCTTGTGACTGAGTAAACAGGATGGTTTTGTGGAAGGTACTGAATAATTCTGGTATAATTAGAAATCTACTTGAAAGTAAAGCTATGTGTGCTGACAATAGAGCATGTACGAGTGAATGGTGTTTTATTGAAATGGTTTCCTATTGGTGCAGGAGCATTAGTGCCTTTATGGATGCGTGTATGTTTGATGCCAAAATAGACAATACCGGTTTATGTCTCGGTAATTCCCGTGTGTGCAGGTTGCCCTATACTGGTGACACAATCCTCTTGGCGGAGAGCAAAAGTGAGTTACAGAGTATCTTGTCCAAGATGTACGAAGTTTGTATGGACTTGAGTATATAAATAAGGGAAAACCCAACAAGTTATGGTTTTTGAACGAGGAACTGTTTGGTCAGTCTGAATGGCACATAGATAGACCAAGAGAATAAATCTGTGTATTTAGGAAGCATGCTTGATAGAAGATACAGATTACATGGTGTAATAAGTAAGCGAGTGAATTCAACTTTGGGAATCATAGCTGCTTTAGGATAATTTCCCAAAATTTCTCTGAACAGTCCAAAATGGCTATACAGCAAAGTGAAATTGTTACTATTCTGATGTATGGCAGTGCAACCTGGGTACTGTAGAAGAGACATAGGAGACGTTTATGTGCTGGAGAGATGCATTTCTTCAGGCATGTTTGTGGCAAGACACGTTGTGGTCACGTGAGGTACGAAGATGTGTTGCACATGTGTAAATGTGAAACAAAATGCTGTTTGTAAGGTGGAGACAAATATTCTTAGGTGGTTTAGCCATGGTGAATGAACGAGTGGTGAGATGCTTGCTGAGAGAATTTATTCAGCTCAAGTGGCAGGAAAGGAAGGCAGAGGAAGACCATGGAAACCATGAGAAATTCAGAAATGCATACAAAAGAGAAAAAGATAATGAGTGTGAAGTACAAAAGGCTTATGCTAAATGTGTGACGAATGTCATTGAAGTTCGTGTTGTGTGCCACGATAGCTGAAAATGGATACATTTGATACGTCAACAGGGAGTAAACTGACGAACCATGAGTTTTAAATTTTGATTTGGCAGCTGAGTAATATATTTGGAGATTCCGAATCTCAAAGAACAGTTTAGTGATATGCATGTATTTAGGGGGATGTTACACTAATATTAAGCATTGTCAATGTAAAGTTACCCATCCAGCATGGATGTCCTTAAAATTTATACCAACTGCAAGAAATAACTGCAGACAGGTTGACATAGCTTAAATTTTCACTGACGTCTAAGATACAGTTGGTGGAACAAGTTTTTTTTTTGAAAGTTATATATTTTTTTTCCATTTTTCCTGACTCTTTTTCTCAGTTAATTTTTCTCGGGTGATTATCTAGTTTTTCCAAATAGTTAAGTATCATGTTTAACATCTAGGTCTTTGCAGTGGCGTAGCCAGCAATTTCTTAGGGGGCGGGGGGTCCATGGGTTTGGTTCATTGGTGAAAGCCTCGTATACACGTATATATCGCTTTAAATTCGTGCTCAGTCTGTCCTCAAGGGAGGAGTTCAACCCCGCCCCCTCTGGCTACGCCACTGGGGCTTTGCTACCCTTGCCATCATTTTTAAGAACAATGGGATGCTTTTCTCTGTGTTTAGTTTTAGTTAAGCTACTACTCACACTGGGATACTTTTTCTCAACACAGTTCCTAATATGCACAAATGTAAATATTCACTTGTTTAATTTTACAAAGCACTAGTTAAAATGATTACGATAGAAATTCTTCAGGACTAACGTTTTAACAGTGCCCACCTTGCATTCCATGATGTGAAGTTTTTTTCTCCTCTTCATTATCTTAGGGTTTTTTACACCTCCCTGGTTTTGAGTTAGGTATTACTGAATTAAATTCCCCCAAAATTATTTATCATATTTTTCTTTGCCTTCTAACCTTTACCAAATTGCTACCATTTTGGTAACTCGCTTCGAAAACGGTAATTTTTAGAAGTTGCCCACTTATGCTCATTTTCGCATATTTTCAATCTTAAAATTTGTTTGTTGACTCAGTTCATTTCAGGTATGGCTTCTTTCTCATTTGGCACTTGTTTTGTGTGGGACAATGCTGTACCGTTTGCTTATTTTCAAATTCATTTTAACTTTTACAATAAAATTTGGTTTATTTAAAAAAATCGGTTATTTATTTACCTCTGATTTTTGGACTTTCTTCATGGCATTTGCATTCAAGTTAGGTCAAACAAAGTTAAACAAAAGTTAATTTTTAACTGTTATAAAAAGTTTTAAAAATTTTTCAGTGAACATAACAGGCGGAAACTCGAATTTTAGGTTGCGGTAGAGATAGGAGGAATATCATACATGCCTTGCTTTTTATAACGCTGTGTAAAATGGGTCCTCATATTTCAACTTCGTTGCATGTTTTTTGTTTCAGCCGCCTTTACCAATTTTTAATTGCTTAAATAAGTATGTAAGACAATAAAAATAAGTATAAGACAAGGATACTGTCTGTTACCAACGCTCTTCAATAGTTTTGCAGAAGAAATGATAAAAGAAGAATTTGATAAAGAGAAAAGGGGAATCACTATTGGAGGAAGAACAATACAAAGTATTAGATTTGCAGATGACCAAGCAATATTAGCTAATACTGAAGATGAACTACCGCATCTAATGCAAAAATTTGAAAGTGCATGCATTAAAAATATGGTACGAAAATTAGCACAAAGAAAACAAAAACGATGAGAGCCTCCAGGAAACGTTGAGGTGAGAGTGAGTGGAGATAATGTAGAGCAAGCGAGACTATACAAATACCTTGGTAGCATTATCCAAAAAAGTGGAAAATGTGACATGGAAATAAAAGAAAGAATTTAGGAAGGAAAATATGCATTTTACAACAAAAAAAAATTTTTTAGTAATAAAAGGAATAAAAATTTAAAACAAATGCTTATTAAGTGCTATATTTGGAGTACAACTTTATATGGGGCAGAAACGTGGACAATTGGGAAGAAAGAAGCTAAAATGTTGGAGGCATTTGAAATGTGGTTATGGAGAAGAATGGAAAAAATAAAGTGGATTGAAAAAATTACCGATGATGAAGTGTTGCAAAGAGATGAGGAAGAAAGAATATTCTAAAGACCATGAGAAAAAGGAAATATAACTGGATAGGATATGTGTTGAGAGGAGATAGATTATTGAAAAGAATGATAGAAGGGAAAATTGAAGGAAAGCGACCAATATGAAGGAGACGATTAATGATTCTTCACGATATAATGGGCACAGGAAGCTATCAAGTATTGAAGCAGGAAACAAGGAACAGAGAAAACTGGAGGAAGAGAACTTGTTGAGTTACCGTTGGACCTGTCAAAAGACAGAACACTAATGATGAGGAAATAAGTATGTAGGCTCCCAACAATATCACTCTACCTCCTCCTATATCTTTTTCCTATTTTCCAGAATAACTCAACCCCCATGTTTCATGTATTTACCCAGTCTCCGCCTAATATTAGGTGTATGCAAAAGTTCTAACAGTTTTTCATGACGCAAATACCAAGTAAAAAGCGTAAGAAACAAATGAAATAACAGATGAAGCGTGTCATGGCCAAAATGCTTCGAGGAGTATGCTATAAAATGGAATCAAGTATGCAGGTGCATCTCATTCGTAAACAAGACACACAAGGGGTAACATGTCAAGCAATAAGGATGACATTAGGCATTATTTGCTTTATGAGCACAAAAGCAAAAATGTAGCCGAAGCTTACCGCAGCATTTGTGAGGTGTATGGCGAGAATGCTGTAGACGAAAGCATATGTAGCTGTTGGTTCCGGAAATTCCGTGAAGGAGACAGAAGCTGCGGAGGTCAACCACATTCTGAACGACCATCAGATGCCAACCACATTCTGAACGGCCGCCCCGGTGGCGCAGTGGTCTAAGCGATGGCCTCTGATCATTCGTCCGAACGAGATCCGGGTTCGAATCCCGGTGAGGCATGGATGTTGTGTTTGTCTTACGGCACTGGCTCTCTCCCTTCCCTGGAACCAGTGACCCTAAATTAGGGACGGGCGACTGCTTATAGCCCATTGAGTTGCTCACGGTGGTCGTTAAACCTCCAATTAAAAAAAAAAAAAAAAAACATTCTGAACGACCATCAGAGGTCAACCACATTCTGAACGACCATCAGAGGTCAACCACATTCTGGACGACCATCAGAGATCAACCACATTCTGAACGACCATCAGAGGCCAACTACATTCTGAACGACCATCAGAGGTCAATCACATTCTGGACGACCATCAGAGGTCAACCACATTTTGGACGGCCATCAGATGTCAACCACATTCTGGACGACCATCAGAGGTCAACCACATTCTGGACGACCGTCAGATGTCAACCACATTCTGGACGACCATCAGAGGTCAACCATTTTCTGGACGACCATCAGAGGTCAACCACATTCTGGACGACCATCAGAGGTCAGCCACATTCTGGACGACAATCAGAGGCTTCTGAAGAGGATCTCAATCAATCCATATCAAATGACCAATATTTAAGAATTATCAGAAATATTTTCTGCACACATAACAACAGTAGAAAGAAGGATGCATGCGCTTGGGTTTATCACAAAGTCCGACAAGTGGGTCGGACTTTGTGACAAACCAAACCATCCGCAAGACCCATCCGCAAGAAATCGATCAGACAGAATGACCACCTGTCTTCTTTGCTTGCGCGTCACAGAAATGGAGTTTTTTAGAACGATTAATTATGGGTGATGAAAAGTGGGTCTTTTATAGAAACGCAAAGCGTCAAAGGACTGCATGTCGATCTGGAGAGCCTGCTCCATTGACTTCAAGAGGAGGACTGCATCGGAGAAATATTTTTTAAGTGTATTGTGGGATGTCAAGGGGTTAATCCACTGGGAGCTGCATGCACTTAACCAAACAATCAATGCTAACCTGTACTGCAAACAGTTGAAAAATCTGAAAGAAAATTTAAATTTAAGCGTCCAGCACAGGTTTGATCGCAAAGGCGGTATCTTGCAACATGACAACGCAAGACCCCATGCAGCTTTAGCCGCTCAGAGAAAATCCCTGGTCATAGATGGGAAGGGTTAATCTCATCCGCTGTATTCCCCATAACTTGAACCTACAGTCTGCATCCTTTTTCGATCTCTTCAGAGGAAATTCACTAGAAAAGCCTTCGAGGAAGCTGAAGATGTCAAAACTGCATTACAAGAATTTTTTCACTCGAAAACGGAGGAGCTCTACAGAAGGGAATTCAATTACTGCCAGAAAGATGGCAGGGGATCCTAGATAATAATAGCAATTATTAAATAAATAAAGACGTTATTTATTTAAAAAAATGTTTTTTGTTCTCTACTAAAAACCGAGTAGAGTTTTTGCACACACCTAAAAGTACCAACACCCAATCTGCTCAGGGACTCCTCAACACACACACACACAGTGATGTAGTTCTAAATAAAAAAGTGCCTTAGCTGTGAACAGACTAGGAAAAATTACCCTCGAAATTTTCAAAATCTGATTCATTGTTTCTCTTATGTATTATTATTTTTTAATTTTCATTATTGATTACCAATATCAATTTATATTAAAACTGCGTAATCAGAGCAATTTTAAATAACAGGAAAAATGTAACGTGAGTGACATATGCTAAGATTATCGCATTTTTATTTAAATACGGCTCTGTGTCGTTCTATACGATTTTAAATATTTGGGAATATTTGTGAATTGATAGAATAACATCAATTCAGTATGACTAACGCGCCGTTTCTACTAAGATTATTATGTGGTACACGTGGAAGATTTTTCTGTTGCCCATAAGGAGGCAGAGAGTGAACTCAGGGGATTACTTTTATTGGAGCGGATCCCAGTGGCGAGTTGTTTAATATAAATGTCTATCAATACCGTTTTCTCTCTGAGCACTGCAATCTTAACCTCACCGAGTAGCCATCTCCCACATATTTGTTTTGACTGCCGTCTAGACAAAGGAGTTCACATTCTCTTTGTGATAGAATCGATTTGTGAGACACCCTACTCCGTGATCCAACAGTGTAGATCAATCTGCACAGTATTTCTTGTTTGTTTATTTCTGGGTTTAACAACTACACTGCTGGACAATTGCTAAGGACGGATCATAAACGGCTATATAGCGCATAAAAAAGTAAGTGTGGTTGGATGCCAAGTGAAATAAAATAATGTCAGAATGCCAGGACATTACAAGAAAGACAATTTATTGTGCTCTGAAATCCAGAAGGCTTTGGAACGTGTTCAAGGGACAAACAGGCCATTTTGTGCAGAATACGTAAACGTGAAAAAAATGCAATTACCGTCCGCAGGCGTTCCGGGGTAAGATGTCAATACGGGATATGACCACCATGGAGGGCGAAGCAAGATTCCACACGTCGTGTCATGCTTTGCACAACATTATCAAGCAGCTGTTGGGGTAATTTATCCCATTCCTCTGTCAGTGCACGGATGAGGGTGTCCTTGTTTATTGGAGGGCATTGGCGACCAGCAAGACTCCTCCCCAAAGCACCCCACACATTTTCAATGGGATTCAGATCTGGAGAACGTGCTGGCCATACGAGGCGTGAATATCCTCTCTCTAAAGACACTCCTGGACAGCGAGTGTTCGATGACATGTTGCGTTGTCGTCCATGAAAATGAATCTATCACCGACAGCACCACAAAACATGCGAACATGAGGTAGCAGAACATCATTAATGTATCGTTGGCCAGTCATAGTCCCAGTTGGAAGCACATAGAGGGACGTACGACCATTGACCATGATGTCAGCCCATACCATGGCACTACATGTCGGATATCGGTCCCTTTCCTGTGTGTTTGCTGGACAATATGCAGTACCATTATCATGCCAGATCAGTTGTCGACAATCAGACGATAGACTGTATCTACTCTCATCTGAGAAGAGGACAGCAGACCAGTCGTTATCAGTCCAATTGCGATGTTGATGGCACCATTGCAAACGGGAGGTACGGTGACGTCTGGACAATTTGATGCACACAACAGGACGGCGGGCGTATAGTCCTCCTTCATGCAAACGTCTGGCGACAGTTTTTCGGGAGATCGGCTTGCCAGCAGCAGCCATAAACTGATTTGCTACCTCACTAGCTGTGCTCCGCCGGTGTCTTTTTGTTGATAGCACTATGTACCGATCTTCTGCAGGTGTCGTACTGCGAACACGACCTCCCCGTGACGTTTGCTACACTCTCCATTTGTTTGAAATGATTTCCAAAGCCTTGAAACAACACTGTGGCTGACGTCGAACTCCCTGGCAACATCTGTTATTTTTCGCCCTTCTTCAATCTTGCCAATAATACGGCTACGCGTAAAATCATCTAGGTGATGTCGGGAAGACATACTGAAAATTGCAAGTTCGTCAATTGATTCTTTCCCTTTCAACTTTGCGTTTGAACAACAACGGTCAATACGCGTCAAATCCTTTATATCTCTTATCAGCACTATGACGTCACGAAAAAGTTCGGTAATCCAAAATTTGCATACGCACAACACGTTTTACTGTATCCCGCACTTATGCTAATTTCCGCATTTTCCTGCCTTCCATTTTATGGTCGCTATCGTTGCTATTGTCATCCGTCCTTAGCAATTGTCCGGCAGTGTACCATGGGCAACTCTTATGTCTATAAGCACTCGCCCGTCCTTAATTTAGGGCCACTTGTTCCAGGGAAGAGACAGATCGAGCACCTTTGGCTGTACACACCACCTATTACTCATCCGGGTTTGGAACTCAGTCTTAGCTCGAAAGAATGGTCAGAAGCGCAGACCACTGAACCACCAGGGCGCCCATTTCTGTAATAGGAACATTCCGTTAAGAAACGAGTATGTTTGCATACCGATCATATGTAGAGGATTTTAAGAAGGGAGTATCTGACCCCAGGTCTTAAATAACCCTTAGAAATAGGAAGCTGGGCTAGAGTGCCCGATAGTAAAGTTACACGGAAGCGAGGTAGAAAGGGGGAGGAAGACGCCCGTATTTATAACCGGGGGGGGGGAGGTAGTACCCCGACGGCTTAACGTGCCCATCAGAATCACGGCGATATTTAGTGGTCCGAGCGTTCGTACCTGCATGGGATCGAACCTGGGTCCTCTCCGTAGCAGTCACGAACGCTGATTACTAGGCTATTCGCGGCCCTATTTGCGTACAGGACACAGTTTTCTTTATTTTAACATACATGATCATTTGTTCCTTTACAAGGTTCTCTTGTCATGTAACCACAAAAAGTGCCTTAGCGCCGCTAAGTCTAGAAAAATAGAGCCTTAGCTCCGCTAAGGCGTGCTAAGCCCCTTCTAGATCACTGCACACACACAACTTAATTTACGAGAAAGTTCTTAAGAAGAAACAGATGTCATTATTAAATTTAGTATGTTGAAGGGCTGAATCAAATGAGGCAGGTGTGAAGGTAAAGGATTAGCTAATATCTTTGATATCCGCGGAGAACAAGTAAGACAATTTAAAAAGCATTGTTTTTTGGAAAAAACAACTCCACCACTGTGCTTGTGGCAGCAGCTTATGAAGAGGGCACACCATTAAACATCAGAAATACTCAGTCACTTTCTCGCTATACAAAAACAATCCAGTGCCACTGAGAAGATGGTAAAACGTTCTACAAGCAAAATATCCCTAATCCCTAGAACTAGGAAATATCGTCAAAAATTCGCAACTATGGGGATTAGAAAAGAAAATAATTCTTATATTGGAATTCAGGTCAATGTTATGGCAAAGAATTGCAAAAATTTATATTCTGTAAATTGCTGGAAGTGATACCTGTAAACCTGTAAAAGATGTGGTATGGCCCACCCACACTGTAAAATACATTGCAGCTGGTTGTCCTTTTTCTCCCACCAAAATAACACCTCAATGGAAGACCCAGTGCCTAAAACACTCCACAAAAGACATGGCATTGAATGTTTCCTAAAATAAACCCATAGCGTTAAATATGCTTCTAATTAATTGCAGTTATCACAAAAATCAAAATGACATCACATACTGAAACAGTCATTACAGATAAGACCATGAACCGGAACCTATCTAACGTTGCAATTGTGGAAAAAAAAAAAAGACTAAAGAAGAGAAATTAATTCATGTGGCGGTACACAAACAGAAAGCTGGAGGATCACATAGGTGTAACCACTGGGGAAAGGGAGGGGGTCAGAACCCCTCATATTTTCGGAGTCGGAGATCCTCATACATACACTGACGGAAAAAAAAAATCCCAACACCAAGAAGGGGTTGTGTTAGATAAACGACAGTTGGTAGGCGGTGAGAGTATATCTGTAAGATGGCGTCTATGCAAATTTCGCGCTCGGCGCATACGTGTGGCGCTAGTAGCGCCCCTCGGAACATGCAAAGCAGGTTTGCGGTAAATACGCGCTGTAACGTTCGTGAGCGTTAGTTATCGTTGAGATTCGACGTAGGGTGGTGATGTTAGTCAATAATGCCTTTAAGAATACGAAGAAGCCATTGTCAACAGCTCACGGAGTTTGAACGAGGTTGTGTAATAGGGCTACGAGAAAGTGGATTTCCTTTCCGCAATATTGCAGAACGACTTGGCAGGAATGTAGCCACTGTGCATGATTGTTGGCGGCGGTGGTCAAGGGAAGGTACTGCCTCAAGAAGACCGGGTTCCGGCCGGCCACGTGGCACTACTGAGAGGGAAGACCGCCGTGTACGGCGTATGGCAGTGGCGCATCGTACCGCGTCTGCGGCAGCAATTCGAGCTGCAGTTGCCACCACAGTGACACAACGAACTGTTACAAATCGGTTACTTGAAGGACAGCTCCGAGCCAGACGCCCTGTAGCGTGCATTCCACTTACTCCAAACCACTGCCGTTTGCGACGTCAGTGGTGTCAAGCAAGAGCTCATTGGAGGACGGAGTGGAGATCTGTTGTGTGTTCTGATGAAAGCCGGTTCTGCCTGGGTGCCAGTGATGGCCGTGTGTTGGTTAGAAGGAGGCCAGGTGAGCGCCTGCAACCAACCTGTCTGCTGCCCAAACACACTGGACCTACACCTGGAGTTATGGTCTGGGGAGCAATTTCCTATGACAGCAGGAGCACTCTCGTGGTTATCCCACGCACCCTGACGGCACAGTTGTACGTCAGTCTGGTGATTCAACCTGTTGTGCTGCCATTCATGAACAGCATTCCAGGGGTGTTTTCCAACAGGATAACGCTCGCCCGCATACCTCTGTTGTAACCCAACATGCTCTACAGAGTGTCGACATGTTGCCGTGGCCTGCTAGATCACCAGATCTTTCACCAATCGAGCACGTATGGGACATCATTGGACGACAACTCCAGTGTCATCCCCAACCAGCATTAACCGTCCCTGTATTGACCGACCAAGTGCAACAGGCATGGAACTCCATCCCACAAACTGACATCCAGCACCTGTACGACACAATGCTTGAACGTTTGCGTGCTTGCATTCAACATTCTGGCGGTTACACCGGTTATTAATGTACCAGCATTTCACATTTAAAATGGCTCTTCTCGCGCTTACAATAAGCTGTGGTCTTGAAACCTTAATCGATTAAATATGTTACCTATACAAATGTATTGCCGCCATTTCATTCTTCTACAACTACTTTTCGTGGTGTTGGGATTTTTTTCCCGTCAGTGTATATATATATATATATATATATATATAATGTGTGCATGTGTGATCGGACCCCGCCAAATTTTGAAACATGTTTACACCACTGGAGGATCAGGTAACAGAAGATAACATAAATTACATTATTAAGCATTTCGTTAATTGCTATAGTGCTTAACTACTTCCTAAAACACTTTGAAGGAGTAGGAGATTTTCTACAGCAAACGCTTCACCCAACCAAAAGTCGAAACAAAATCAAAGCTATCTGTTTTAGGACTTCAGGGTTAAGTCGTGGTCAAACCGTTCGGAGATATCCATGAAAGATTCATGCCGATTGAAAAAAAACAAACTAGAAAGAATTGCGTTGTAAAATGTGTTAAGCTCATTCTCAGCGACTTGACGTATAAAAAAATCAAATAATGGTGACTAATCTGCATAATTATTTTCATATCGCCACATGAAATCTTAAGCTGCTCTTAAGGGAAAGACATTTATGTTAAAATATTTTGTAGTTTTAAAGATGCCATTTGCGCTTGAGAGAAAAGCAAAAGATTCGAAATCAAAATGCCACATAAAATAACTTTGTTGAAATTGAATAAGAAATCAACGCTCGTTCCGTGCTAATTCTTTCCGAAGCTGTGGATAAATTCATTGCTCAGGTAGGTGGAATTTAGATGGCCGCGAGATTTTGAACGGATGTGTTAACAACACTTGCAGCCTAGTTCTGAGTTTCAATGTGTTAAGGTATTTATTTGTATTTTTTTTTACTACACATATTTACTAAGAAAGTTGGAACAATCTTAAGAAAACCACACTCCTCTTTATGGACTTTATATTGCTCAAACTTGCATTCAGAATGTCTTCCACAGTGTCAATAAAGCCTGTGGAACATGAGGTTTAGGGGCATCGTAAAAAAGAAATGTTCCCCACTCCTTGACGAAAGTAGTAAACACCCCGGTAGACCCATTGTCCTTTTTTATCCGGCCGTTGCAGCGAAGGGCACGTTGACACATGGACTAATCATAAACATCTCCTCTCCGGCACCCAGTTGTGAGGTAAATCATAAAATCAAACAGAAATCGTAAAACTTGAAGCTTAAAGATACTTAACGGTCACACTTGTATCACGTGTAATTGAATTTAGAACAAGTCGGCAATCGGTGAAGGGTGAAAAGCAGTTGTACAAACACGAAAAAGGAAATTCAAATACAGGGATGGAATCGCCAATACTTTTCATTTTATGATGCGTTTACCTTTATGGTTCGCTTTTTTTATGACTGCTGTTCCGTAGTCAACAGTTCTTGGGATTTTGGAAGAGTATTCCTCAAAATGCAGCGCTTGTTACCTTTTGAAAGCTCACGCAGGCCCGAAATTGCGATAAAGCCAGGTAAGAAAAGTATCTGATTACATAGGGTGATTCATAAAGAAGTATACAGTTTCAACGCACTATAAAACAAGAACAATGTAAGATATTTTATGTTACCTGTAACATAATTGCAGGGGAATGTTTCAAGTTTTTTGAGAGACAGTCACAGATGTTGTATGTGTGCACCCTTAGTCACACGACACACATCGAGCCGGTAATCCATTTCCGCCCAAACGCGAGGTAAGATATCTGAATCAAGTGCAGTGATAGTGGCTGTGATACGCTGTTTCAGCTCCGCTAGATCAAGAGGAAGGGGAGGGGCGAATACCTTGTCCTTTACATACCCTCACAGGAAAAAATCACAGGGTGTTAAGTCAGGACTTCTGGGTGGCCATTGGGTCAGTGGCATGTTGTAGTCCGCGGCTCGTCCAATCCATCGGTGAGGAAGATGTTCATCGAGATAAAATCGTTCGTCGTCTAACCAGTGTGGTGGTGCACCATCTAATTGGGGAATAAAGTTGTCACTGTCGTCCTGCAACTGTGGTATCAACCAAAGACTTAACATGTCAAGAAAAGAGCCTCCCGTGACAGTTTTCTCGTGAAAAAAGAAGGGGCCGTACACTTTCTCTTTGGAAACAGCACAGAACACATTTACCTTAGGGGAATCTCGCACGTGTTGCACTGTAAATCTGAGATTCTCCGTTCCCCAAAAGCGAACATTGTGCTTGTTTACCTGACCACTCACGTGAAATGTAGCTTCATCGGTGAAAACTAAGCGATCGGCAAAATCGTCATTTTCAAAACGGTGCTGCATTTCGGCACGAAATTCAAAGCGCTTTGTCTAGTCAAGGTCAGTGAGAATTTGCAACATATGCACTTTGTATGGAATCATTTTCAGCTTTTTTCTCAAAATTCTCCAGACAGTGAGCTGTGAAATCTGCACTTCACGACTCACCTTCCGCGTTGATTTTCCAGGGTTTCGTTGAATGGCCGTGCAAACACTATCGACGACTTCTTCCGATACACGCGGTCGTCCAGGACTTTTATGTTTGGACAAACAGCCCGTAGTTTCAAATTTTTTATGCCAATCGTAGATAGATTTTCTAGTTGGAGGTTCTTTTCCGAATCGTGATCGAATGCCGTTGCACAACAGTTACCGATTCCGCTTTGCTCAATTCAAGAAAACAAAACGCCTTCTCCACTGCAGACGCTGCCATTTTTATTAACTAGACACGTGACAAGCTCTATCGCCTACATCCCTTCCTTCAGTAGCGGGACACAAACTTTATGAGTACATCTACCTAACGGTTCGCAGTTGGGGTCCGTGTCTTCAACTGTTACTGTTTTACAGCATCTGGAAACTGTATACTTTTTTATGAATCACCCTGTATACTGGGTGGTCAGCCGCACCTGTGGCTGAGTGGTCTGAGGCGCTGAGTTCTGGTCATTCGTTCGGGATTCGAGTCCTGGTTGAGGCATAGGTGGTACGCTTGTCTTACGGCCCTGATCCTTCTCAGGAACCAGTCGCTCCAAATTATGGGCTGAAACTGCTTACAACTCTACGCGCTATTCCTTGTGGTCGTTAAACTACGAAACGAAGGAGAGGGCGGGGGGCTGAGGAAGCAAACAATGTGTCTGACAAATTGCGTTACGGGACTTTGGAATGTATAAACGCCGTTTTTGTTGAAAAAAACTGCGCAGAACTTCAAATGCTCAAACATTTGTTACCGTTGATTCAGAAGGCAATAAGACTTCTCAAAGTTTCAGTTTCTAAAACGATAGAAGTTCAAATATGAGTCTGACTTAAAAAAAAAAGGAAAAAAGAAACAAAGAACGCCGTTTAAAATCTTCCATAGTCTACTTGAAAAAATATCCAGTAGATTCTAGCAAAGCAGTCATCAACTGAGATCAGTTAATGTGGATTTCTGTGGAAAAAATACATACGCAGACGGACACCTGCGAACAACGATAACCTCAGAGTAACGACAAGTTTTTGTTCGTACCGAACAGCTTTCGTAGGATTAACATTAGCGACAACCTCCGAACAACGAAACCTCTTTAACAGCGATCAACGGACACCCCAGTCAGCCTCGAAGGAGATCCAACGGACACCCTAGTTAGCCTAGAAGGAGATCCAACGGACACCCCAGTCAGCCTCGAAGGAGATCCAACGGACACCCTAGTTAGCCTAGAAGGAGATCCAACGGACACCCCAGTCAGCCTCGAAGGAGATCCACCGGACACTCCAGTCAGCCTCGAAGGAGATCCAACGGACACCCTAGTCAGCCTCGAAGGAGATCCAACGGACACCCAGTCAGCTTCGAAGGAGATCCAACGGACACCCCAGTCTGCCTCGAAGGAGATCCAACGGACACTCCAGTCAGCCTCGAAGGAGATCCACCGGACACCCTGTCCCTTGGATTTTACGTAGTTCCTTTGGTACTTCGACATATAGGGACAAACAATATCTATTGCTAATTTTACGAGGATTTTATATAGGAGGTTTAGATAGTGATATTAAATCCATCCTCGTAACGCATTTTCCATTTCGCCATTTATTTTTCTTTGTTTCATCGTGCTTGGGAGCAACATTTTAATTTCCCTGATCAGGGTTAGCAATCTTTGGGTAGGCGCTTTGTTGTCCCATTTGCAGACACCTTTCTCAGGGAGTTAATAATGAGTCGAGCATTCAGCAGAACTCACTCTTTGTTTCGGATAGACACCTTTGGTGATAGAGAACAATTTGCCGATTTTCGGATCCTTTGATTGCACTTCCTAAAAGACTAATGCTCGATTTAGCGGAGTCAAGTTGTGACAGTAGGATTGCTTGCTGTGGCTGGGAGTACTTTTATTTTCGCTCGGGGACAGAGCGGGTTTTGAGAGAGGCGAAGATTTTGTCGGGGAACAGGGTAATCGGAGACCCCGTTTTAGACGCTCATAGCTTAGACCTGCAGTTTACTGATATGTAAGAAAGCCAGTCAGAGAACAAGAATATTTCTCATACCTCGTGTCGAAGTTTAAAAACTTGCATTTCGGTCACATTGGAAAACACTAGCAAGACGAGTGTCATATATTTTGAACTTCTTTGTTTATGCAATTTTGTAACTCATGGACATTAAACTTTAAGAGCTGCGCAGCTTAGGCATACATCTGAATGCTTTGCATACAGTAAGTCTCAGTTTTAATCTTTTTCGCGGCTTCATTTTCCTCTTCAAAATATGCACGAATATAGTCATGAGTCTGTTTACATGCTGAGTTCAAAAGTATTGCATCTTAAACTGGGATTATTTTAAATTGAAACACTAATTCCTGTGAGAAATTATGGGGATGGATTCTGAATGTCCCCAGGAACGAGATATTTTCCTTTCAAATGAGTCAGAATTCAAAATATTTGCCCACGACACATCCGTAAAGCGCTGTCGAACAATTTCAAGACAAATTTAAAAAAAATGTGCAAAACACATCTATATAATTGCTTTTACTTTTATTCGTGGTCTTTTTTTTGTTCAACCAATTGTTTTTACCAAACTTTTCTTTTGTATAATACGATTTTCACAATTCGGGAAAAAATGGTAACGCAAAATATATTGGAATCTTCGAAAAAACAAAGGCATGAGAGTACATGTTTAGCATTTAAACGAATCCTATCGACGTATTAATAAATGTTTGTTTAGCACGTATACAAATCCTCTTATTTAAATAGCTTACTCATACGAAACCCATCTTCATTTTGATAAATACTCGTACTTAACAAAGTACTTGGCAACAAACCTAACATAACTGAAAGTGCCAAACATTTAATTGTTCATGAAAGAAATACGGGATTACGCCATATAATACAAATTTTGAAGATGTCAATCCGTTTTTTGGCGTAAATGTGACAAGGATGGTATGTCAGATAATATCCGAAAACTTGAAAATTTTCATCGTCCTGGAGCGGGATTCGAACCCGCGTCTCCCAGAAAACGCCTAGGTATGCTAACCACTACACCACCCAGAACGATCAAGTTTCCGATCAATTTGAATTTAACCATCACAGGATTCGCTAGTCGAAGCAACCGGCATTCATGTTTAGCGAATCTGGAGGTTAATAATCCTATCCCGTGATTGCCCGGAGAAGCAGATAAATCATGAAAGAAATACGGGATTACGCCATATAATACAAATTTTGAAGATGTCAATCCGTTTTTTGGCGTAAATGTGACAAGGATGGTATGTCAGATAATATCCGAAAACTTGAAAATTTTCATCGTCCTGGAGCGGGATTCGAACCCGCGTCTCCCAGAAAACGCCTAGGTATGCTAACCACTACACCACCCAGAACGACCAAGTTTCAAGTTTCCGATCAATTTGAATTTAACCATCACAGGATTCGCTAGTCGAAGCAACCGGCATTCATGTTTAGCGAATCTGGAGGTTAATAATCCTATCCCGTGATTGCCCGGAGAAGCAGATAAATCATGAAAGAAATACGGGATTACGCCATATAATACAAATTTTGAAGATGTCAATCCGTTTTTTGGCGTAAATGTGACAAGGATGGTATGTCAGATAATATCCGAAAACTTGAAAATTTTCATCGTCCTGGAGCGGGATTCGAACCCGCGTCTCCCAGAAAACGCCTAGGTATGCTAACCACTACACCACCCAGAACGACCAAGTTTCAAGTTTCCGATCAATTTGAATTTAACCATCACAGGATTCGCTAGTCGAAGCAACCGGCATTCATGTTTAGCGAATCTGGAGGTTAATAATCCTATCCCGTGATTGCCCGGAGAAGCAGATAAATCATGAAAGAAATACGGGATTACGCCATATAATACAAATTTTGAAGATGTCAATCCGTTTTTTGGCGTAAATGTGACAAGGATGGTATGTCAGATAATATCCGAAAACTTGAAAATTTTCATCGTCCTGGAGCGGGATTCGAACCCGCGTCTCCCAGAAAACGCCTAGGTATGCTAACCACTACACCACCCAGAACGACCAAGTTTCAAGTTTCCGATCAATTTGAATTTAACCATCACAGGATTCGCTAGTCGAAGCAACCGGCATTCATGTTTAGCGAATCTGGAGGTTAATAATCCTATCCCGTGATTGCCCGGAGAAGCAGATAAATCATGAAAGAAAGTTTTCGGATATTATCTGACATACCATCCTTGTCACATTTACGCCAAAAAACGGATTGACATCTTCAAAATTTGTATTTAATTGTTCAATTTGCAGTTTCATTTCACTAGATCTTTTTTAAAACGTTTCATTTCATTTTCATGACAGATTTTGTGTTTCCCTTCAACTTATAAGAAATACCTAAAACTTCAAGTCAGTTTCGATTTACCACTATTAATATGGAAACAAATTTTCTCAAACATAAGAACATATTTTTGTTTGTCTGTTTATTTGTCTCAGGGTTTAACGACCACACCCTGAGCAACTCTAAAAGCCGTAAGCTGTCACTCGTTCCCGATTTAGGTCCAATGATTCCATGAAAGGGATAGAGCCACACATGAAAGGGTTAGACAAATGTGCAGCCTAAGCATCATCCGGGACTCATTCTGGCCCAGCTGAGATGAATGGTCAGAAACCTAAGGCTCTAACCACTTAGATACAGGAACGGTCAACCCAAACTAAGAAGCCTGGAGAAAGAGCAGTATAAAGTTCAGGAGCTCAACGTGTGGCATCGGAGGAGCTGCCGCCTATGAGCCTGAACACCGAGCTGTGTTGCTGCGTCATACGGTAAAAGAAATGTTTTCGAATAAATGTGTGGTACGATTTCATAAAATTAAGATTTTAGTATTCAAAATTTGTAGAGCGGCAGAGTAAAACCTACAGCGAGTTATACAGGGTTACAAGGAAAGTCCGTGATCCGGCCAATATCTCACGAACTATGGCAGTTAGCGATTTACTTCTCGTGTAGTTGTATAGGAAACTCCCTATGGCGCACAAAATAACACCACGAAGGATCCCCTCGCCCCTTGGGGGGGTTGAGGGGCTATCGCGCCCCCTTTGCAGATAAGGCAAAAAAATCACTTACAAACTTGTTCAGCGAGGCAAAAATAGTACACTGCTGGATAATTGCTAAGGACGGATCATAAACGGCTATATAGCGCATAAAAAAGTAAGTGTGGTTGGATGCCAAGTGAAATAAAATAATGTCAGAATGCCAGGACATTACAAGAAAGACAATTTATTTTGCTCTGAAATCCAGAAGGCTTTGGAACGTGTTCAAGGGACAAACAGGCCATTTTGTGCAGAATACGTAAACGTGAAAAAAAAAAAATGCAATTACCGTCCGCAGGCGTTCCGGCGTAAGATGTCAATACGGGATATGGCCACCATGGAGGGCGATGCAAGATTCCACACGTCGTGTCATGCTTTGCACAACATTATCAAGCAGCTGTTGGGGTAATTTATCCCATTCCTCTGTCAGTGCACGGATGAGGGTGTCCTTGTTTATTGGAGGGCATTGGCGACCAGCAAGACTCCTCCCCAAAGCATCCCACACATTTTCAATGGGATTCAGATCTGGAGAACGTGCTGGCCATACGAGGCGTTGAATATCCTCGCTCACAAGACACTCCTGGACAGCGACTGTTCAATTACATGTTGCGTTGTCGTCCATGAAAATGAATCTATCACCGACAGCACCACGGAACATGCGAACATGAGGTAGCAGAACATCATTAATGTATCGTTGGCCATTCATAGTCCCAGTTGGAAGAACATAGAGGGACGTACGGCCATTGATCATGATGCCATCCCATACCATGACACTACATGTCGGATATCGGTCCCTTTCCTGTATGTTTGCTGGACAATATGCAGTACCACTATCACGCTAGATCAGTTGTCGTCGACAATCAGACGATAGACTGTATCTACTCTCATCTGAGAAGAGGACAGCAGACCAGTCTTTATCAGTCCAATTGCGATGTTGATGGCACCATTGCAAACGGGCGGCACGGTGACGTCTAGACAATGGGATGCACACAACAAGACGGCGGGCGTATAGTCCTCCTTCATGCAAACGTCTGGAGACAGTTTATCGGGAGATCCGCTTGCCAGTAGCAGCCATAAACTGATTTGCTACCTCACTAGCTGTGCTGCGCCGGTGTCTTTTTGTTGATAGCACTATGTACCGATCTTCTGCAGGTGTCGTACTGCGAACACGACCTCCCCCGTGACGTTTGCTACACTCTCCATTTGTTTGAAATGATTTCCAAAGCCTTGAAACAGCCCTGTGGCTGACGTCGAACTCCCTGGCAACATCTGTTATTTTTCGCCCTTCTTCAATCTTGCCAATAATACGGCTACGCGTAAAATCATCTAGGTGATGTCGGGAAGACATACTGAAACTTGCAAGTTCGTCAATTGATTCTTTCCCTTTCAACTTTGCGTTTGAACAACAACGGTCAATACGCGTCAAATCCTTTATATCTCTTATCAGCGCTATGACGTCACGAACAAGTTCGGCAATCCAAAATTTGCATACGCACAACACGTCTTATTTTATGGTTGCTATCGTTGCTATTGTCATCCGTCCTTAGCAATTGTCCGGCAGTGTATATAAATGCTTTTGTCCCATAACAAAAGATGGATGGCCGCGGGCGGACTAGTGGTCAGCGTTCGTGACTGCCATGGAGATAACCTCAGGTTCGATCCTGGGCAGGTTCGAACCACTAAATACCCGCCGTGCGTCGGATGGGCACGTTAAGCCGTCGGACCCCGGGTACTGGCTCCCCGGTAATAAATAAGGGCGTCTTCCTTCCCCTTTCTACCTCGCTTACGTGTCACTTTCCTATCGGGCACTCTAGCCCAAATCTCCTAGCTTCCTGTTTCTAAGGGTTGTTTAAGACCTGGGGTCAGACACTCCCTTTCTAAAATCCTCTACATCTGATTCGATCTGAACAAAAGATGGAAGGGGATTCTCCATATGGGAAAAAAGCGGAAAGCTACCTGAGTCACTGTGTCCGAAGCATATTTGCATTGATTTCACATGTACTTTCTGCTCCGTCGTCAGAATATAAAAATGGTATTAGTGATCGGTATGCCAACACTTCGTGAACCAGTGACGGGAAGTCGAAAGCTTTGCCACGTACGCAAGTCAATTAGATGTGCATAAAGTTTTCCTATTGGATGAGTGTTTCGCCACTTTATGCTATTTCTCCTTCTCTCAGTGTATTTTTTACTGTATTGGATATGAAAGTCTGATATTGAATATGTCAAGGAACTGCGTTTTATTTCAGAACAAGAACTGTTGATAAGGTTTGTAGGATAACTTTTCCTTTGTGCTTTCATTTACTTAGAACTTACCAGCTTAGATAAGTTCTAAGTAATAAGTTCTTGTCTAAATACTCTGTCGTTGCTTCAGGATGTTGTGATTTTCTTGGGACCACATTCCCGGTCCCCTTTCATCTTTTGTTATGGGACAAAAACATTTATGCACTATTTTTGCCTCACTGAACAAGTTTTTAATTGGCTTTTTCGCCCTATCTGCAAAGGGGGGGGATAGCCCCCACAACTTCCCCAAAGGGAGGGGGCGAGGGAATCCCTCGTGGTGTTATTGTGTGCGCCATAAGTGGGTTTCCTATACAACTGCACAAGCAGTAAATCGCTAACTGCCATAGTTCGTGAGATATTAGCCTGACTTTCCTTTTAACGCTGTATACAGTATAAATAAAAGTCCCTGGAAGTTGTGAGTAGGAGTACACTCGTAAAACTCTTTTTTTCCGCACTTTTTCTGTACCACTATTCTATCAGGGCAAACTGTTCCCGCTTCTACAAGTATCTTCATTTTTTGCCTGCCAAAAGGCGCAGCGCGCTGTAGGTTCA